>JAZKJV010004568.1:0-600000 GCA_037367405.1 Ottelia alismoides
TCAACTCACAATAGATGTCCCAGTAGGAGCTGTAACAAGACTCCAAGTACCTCTCGACTGAAGGACGGCTATCTCTTCCTCCATAGCCAGACGCCATCTACTATCAGCTAATGCTTCCTGGTGAGTCCTTGGAATATTCACAGCGGATAAAGCGACTACAAATCTCCTGAAATCTCCTGCCAGACGCTCAAAGGTTCTCAAAGGTAACATGAGAAGCAATTGGATATGAAACACATGACCTCTTCTGCTTCCTCAGTGCAATCATTAGAAATAATGGTTAATCAGACCAAACCTGGGGGCATGTTTGATGATTGACCATGATCATGAGCAGGGGCTGGCCGTCGACTGTAGTGGCGTGATAGAGGAGGAACCAAAGATATGGAAGGTGGTAGAATGGTGGCGGTGGTGGAGATGGTGGTGGTGATGGTTTGACGGTGGTGGAGATGTAGGAGCTTGCTGTGGTGCATACAAGGGTGGAACAGGAATATAGATTTCATCATTTATATCTGATGGCACCAACCTGTCACTTGTAGGAGAGAAAAACATGACTGACTCAAAAAACGTGACATCTGCACTGACATAATATCTCCGACGTAACGGATCTTAGCAATGATACCCCTTTTGAGTCCTGGAATACCCGCCAAAAACACATTTGACAGCCCTATGAGAGAGCTTGTCAACCCCTGGAGACAACTGGTGAACGAATGCCACGGACTTTAAGACACGAGGAGTTAGAGAGAACAACTCCTTGTTAGGAAAAACGAGGGAGAAAAGTATCTTCTCCCCCAACACAGACGAGGGTATGCGGTTAATGAGATAACTTGCAGTAGGAACCGCATCACCCCAGAACGAGTGCGGAGCACAACTCTGGATAAGAAGCGTACGAGTGACATCAAGAAGGTAGCGGTGTTTTCTTTCCGCGACACCATTCTGTTGGGACGTGTAGGCACAAGACGTTTTATGAAGAATACCATGGGATGAAAGAAACTGAGATAATGTTCGAGTACAGAATTAAAGGGCATTATCAGTTCTCACAATCTTGATAGAAACATAAAACACATTCTGCACTTCTTTAATAAAATTCATAATAGTGATGCCCGCTTCAGATTTATTCTTTAACAGAAAGACCCAAGACAAACGACTAAAATCATCCACAACAACTAAATAGATACTGTGTCCCTGATGATAAGGAATATGACTTGGACCCCAAATATCAATATGAAAAAACTCAAATGGAGAGCTACTGCTCTGACTCTAACGACTAGGGAAGACAGACCGATGATGCTTCCCTAACTGACAAGCTTCACAATCGAACTATGAGCGGGGTGAGATCTGAGGAAGGACTTGATGCAGTTTTTGAAACGGGAGATGACCAAAGCGCAGATGCCATAAGTAAGGAGAGTCATGTTCGGTGGAATGAGATGATGCTCCAGCGTAAGGTGTATGGACCAGTCGATACAACCCGCCTTGCTCACAGCCATGTCCAATCATATTGCCCGTGAGAATGTCCTGAAACACGAGATGATGGGTTAAATATCGCTCGACAATGTAGATCCTTAGTAATCTGACTATTTGACAGTAAATTCATTGAAAAATTAGGAGCATGGAGCACATTCTGCAACTGCATCGAAGGTGTTAAGGCGATCTGTCCCCTGTCCTGTGATGGGAGAATGAGTCTCATCTGCTATGATGACAGTCCTTCCTGGAGAAACTTGCCTGTAGGATGTGAGTTGGTGTCTATCTCCACACAAATGATGTGTGGCACCTGAGTCTACAATCCATTCTGAGGTACGTGAACCCTGGTAGAAAGCAGAAGTATGAGCACTACCTGAGAACTAGCTTCTGCAGTAGCAGCAACGTCCAAGCTGCTCTCTGAAACATGTGAAGGAGTAACTGGCAGCATGATATCACGTAGACGAGACACTAGGTCATCATATTGTGGATCCGACGCTGGTGTAGCACCATGGTGCTGGATCTGTTCTGCTGCACGGGCAGATGCTGGGAAACCATGCTTAGAGTAGCATGTGTTTTATTTATGACCAATCCAACGACAATAAGTGCCTGTAATCCACGACCACGGCCAACCCTACCACGTGGTCCTCGTCCACGAAAATGAGATGAATTGCCTCTTCCTCTAGAGGTTGCCATAGCAGAAGAATTTTGCACAGTAGTAGGGCTTGAGATGTTGATTCGACTCAATTGCCGATAGGACTCCTCCATGGGAGGAATGGTAGCATCTGTCAGAATCTGAGAAGAAGCCGCCTCATACTGTGAGTTAAGAGAAGCTAGAAAGACTCCCACCATCGTAGCATTCCGATATGTCGTCATTGTTCTGGGTGAACCTCTCAAACATTCCACTCAATGCAGTGTAGTGAGCATGTAGGGGTCGACCATTCTGCTTTATCGTGAAGATGTCATGCTGGAGCTGTAGGATTTTTGTCTCATTCTTGGCTTGTGAATACGTGGCAGCAAGAATGTCCCACATGGCTTTGCAGTAGGTTGATGCAAGACATCATTAGCAATTCTGGAATCAGAGTACCAGACAACCGGACCTGAGCATATGCGTCATCAGCCTCCCATGAGGCATACAACCCTGTTTTCTCCTGTAGCTCATCCTCGGTAAGAATATGTTTCTTACCCATCGACTTCATGAGGTTCATAAACTGCATGGCTCATAACTCATAGTTGGATCCGTGACCTTAAATTTCGTCGAAATTCGACCGAATTTCGATCGAATTCGGTTTCGGTAGGTGACCGAAATTCGGCCGAAATGGCTATATCGGTCGAAATTTGGGGGGGTCTAGTTCAAAAAACCACCGACATGACCGAAATTTCGGTCGAATTTCGACCGAAGTTCGACCGAAATTTCATTAGGTCCCTCACCGAAACGAAATCGAATCCGACTTTTAAGGCCTTGGTTGGATCCATCCATCTTCACAATAGGCGTAGGACCTTTGAAGGCGCCTGTAGTGGGGATCTCGATCTTGCTTTCTGACATCTTGACTGGAGAAAACTAGGTTATAGACAAGATAAGCCTTGGTTTACACTGACATGATAGGTTTAGTTGCATGTGTAGACCTCTATACAACCAAGCCCATCAACCTGGAAGCGAGAGGAGAGGCCCTTATAAAGATGACAACCGAACCCTAGGGGAGGTGAAACCCTAGGGACAACTGGCGCACGGGCACAGCCGCCGGGCAGGCGGCGCGCGTGGAGGCGGCGCACAACCGCACGTGAAGGCGCCGCACAAGGAGGGTAGCACGCGAGGGGGCGGTGCACGAAGGGGCGATGCGTGAGGGGGTGACACGTGAGTGGGCGACGCGCGTGGGGGTAGCGCGCGAGGGGGCGATGTGCGTGGAGGCGGCGGTGCGCGGAGGGCGGTGCACGTGGAGGCTTGAAGTTGGAGGGCTAGGTTTAGGGTTCGGTACGAGAGCTCCGGTCTAAGACCACCGCTCTGATACCATGTTGGGAAAAATAAGCGTTGTTGTTTATTCCTTGAGCCCTAGACTCTCTTATATAGGGAGAGGTCTATGGGCAAATTACATATGGTAGACAAACGAAAAGAACAATAAATAAAAGATACAGAAACATAAACTAAACTTCTACAGGTCAGATTACAAAGGATCCGTATTGTTGTGCTATTTTTAACTCCTCTTCTCTTGTGTTTTAGGCCATACTCATGGGCAGGGTGATTGGATGTGGCCGTGAGCAGCGGGGGCTCTACAGACTGGTCCAACCTCCTCATGTTGGCGCTTCTACTATTCCTACTTGACCAGTCTCACCGTACCTAGGGTACCTTCATTTTTGACACCCCCTGCAGAAGCTGTATCATGTCCTCTCATAGATCTCCATGCAATCTTCCTTCCAGTGCGAGGCTTGCCAGCTTGGGAAGCATCACCATTTTTCGCTTTTATATCGTCAGAGTCGTAGCAGTTCCCAGTTGTTTGAGCTCCTTCACTTAAGATATTTGGGTTCGAGCCGTTCTCTAATCACCGGGACACCATTTTTATCTGGTTGCTGTAGATGATTATTCTAGACTTTCTTGGATTTTCCTGTTAAAGAATAAGTCTGAGGCTGGGTCTGTCATTGAATCATTTATTAATGAGATAAAGAATATTTTTCTGCTACTGTAAAGTATTTGCGTTTTGATAATGCCTTAGAGTTTTGTACTTTACAGCTATCCGAGTTTCTCAGGTCTCTTGGCATTGTACACCAGACCTCGTGTGCCTTTACATCTCAACAGAACGGTGTTGCCGATCGCAAACATCATCATTTACTCGATGTGACCAGAACCCTTATGATTCAGAGTCGTGCTCCTCACTCTTATACGGTTCTCACTGCCTGCTAATTAATGAATCGTATGCCATCTTCTGTTTTAGGAGAAAATATTCCTTTCTTAGAAAGGATATGTCTCCCCTACACCCCCGTGTGTTTGGATCTGTGGCCTTTTGTTCCACATCTTTTCACTTGGTCATGACAAGCCTCTCCACCAGAGCTATAAAGTGTGTCTTCGTTGGCTACTCTCGTACCTGGAAAGGGTACCTTGCTTTGATCCGCTTCAATAGAAATACTTTGTCAGTACCGATGTTTACATTCTTTGAGTCTGTTATGCATTTCTCTCCTACATGTGACAGACTGGCCCCATCAGGACTTTGATGAGGAAGGTCTACATGCATCCACCCCCTACAGCTCTTCACCTCCTACACCTGCTCTACCACCTCCATCACCTACCACCTCCACCACCTCTAGTACCTACACCTGCTCTCGTGGCTTCCCCGTGGACATCTATCCACCTTGACTCTGTTTTTACCATGTGTGTTTACTCTCAGGTCTCGCTCTGTTCTCCTTGTTCACGGGCCTTCTCCATCATCAAGCACACCTCATGTATGTAATGAGCATATTGTTTCTACTGATGGCATTACTGAGTTGGCTGTGCAACATAGTTTCTTACAGGATGAGCAGGTGCCCTCTCAAGAGGAATCTTATAGGTTCATAAGATGGCAGATTATCTTGATGTGCCTCTACGAAAGCAAAGACGTACTTATGCTTCATATCCTCTTACAAGGGATGACAGGCATGGCATCTATATTGCTAAGGATTTCCCTAGGTCAGCAGTTTGTGATCAAAGACCTTAGTAGTTTACGCTACTTCCTTGGACTGAAGTTTGCCAGGAACGAACGAGGTCTTGTGGTGACAACGAGGGCAGTACGCACATATCTTTTCTCTGAGACATGCATAACTGGTTGCAGGCTTGCCACTATTCTCATGGACCCGAATAAGAAGTTGTATGACGCTGACACTGAGGAGGTAGACATGAGGAGATACATGGAGTTCGTTGGGAAGCTCCTTTATGTGACTATCACCAGGCTAGATATATCCTTTGCAGTAAGCAAAGTGAGTCAGTTTATGGAGCAGCCCTAGACAGGCACATACAGATGCAGTCCGTATGATTCTGGGGTATCTGAAGGCCTCACATGGTACTGGTCTTTTTTTCAGCATAGGTACATCCTTGTCGTTACAGCTTGTGTGGATGGCATATTATGCAAGGTGTCCCAAGGACACGAAGTTTACTTCTGACTTTGCAGTGTTCATGGGGAGTTCCTTGGTATCATGGAAGAGAAAGAAGCATGCAATGGTTGCCAGATCCGGTGCAGAATCAAAATACAGGGCCATGGCGCAGGCTAGTACATAGATAATGTCGGTCAGATCTGTTCTTATTGTCATAACAATTGAGGTGACTCTTCCCATGCACCTCCAATGTGACAACCGGGCCGCTCTCTTCATCGCCAAACAACTTATCCTTACATGAGAGGACTAAACATATCGAGGTGGACTTGTCACTACACTCGAGACATGATATAGAAGGGTCTTATCTCCACTACTCATGTTAGCTCATGAGATCAGACAACAGATGTACTTACCAAGGCCCTATCTAGATGACCTTACCAGAGATGTTGTTCCATGCTGTGCATGATTGATATCTATGCTCCAGTTTAGGGGGAGTGATGAGTACTATTTATCTTATGTTTCTTTTTATGTATTTTTTATTCTTTCCGTTCTCTATGTAATTTGGCCAACGGGTCTCTCCTCCATATTAGAGAGCCCTAGGGCCTCATTAATAAGAGATCGATTATTTTTCCTTTCCACAAATCCCATTGCACCCACGAAACAACCTTGCTTGCCTAGCATTAGTTAGTACCCTCCCCTTCTAAGTAACCACAAGAAGGTTCGTATTCTTGTGGGCAGCTTCTAGCTCTGGATCTTAGCACAGTCCCATGAGACCTCCCTGATGTCTAGCCCAACAACCTTCGAAACCGCTTTGTAAGCCTTCTTCACCGTGAAGATCCTTATCTCTCCAGACCTAGGAATATCTTCCATCAGGTGGAATAACCACTCTTGCCAACGTACTCAAAAGACCAATGAAATCATTATACCCTTGATCGGACAACTCGCTCGTGAAAGTAGGCATCTAGGAGCCGTCTGACCAAAAATCAGCAGCTCTCGCATCCTTGTTCGAGGCTAAAGCAAAGAGTCTGGAATATCGATCACAAAAAGCCCCCCTCCACAGACCAATCATCCTTCCAAAATCTGAAGCCACACCCATCTCCAACCACTAGCCTCAAGGAGCACCTCAGGCAGAACCGAACAAATACCCTTCTAGAATGTAGAATGAGAAGCCACAACATCTACGCGAGCACAAAGGTCGGGTGAGACCGAGTTATATCATCTTACCAGCCTAGAAAGTCGGTCACCACCATCCCCCAAATCTTCATTATCCACTTCGCAAGCAACACCTGTTCCTACCCTCGAGATGTAGCACTCCCAAACCGTCCTCCTTAATTGCAAGGACACGACCTTCCAATCCAACAGAGTGCCTGCCTTGCTGACCAGAAGAAGCGACACATCAGAACCTCCAGCCTCCTACGGACACCCCTTGGAATCACCCTAGTGGAGAGGGAAAAAAAGAGATAGCGGAGAGAATCGCGTCCACTAGCGCCAATCTACCTCCCATCGACATGTACGATGCTTTCCAACCACCCAACTTCCACTCCATCTTCTCAACGACAAACAACATATCGTTCTACCTAAGTCGACCACATAACAAAGGCAGACCAAGGTAGTTAATAGGCATGCTTCCTTGCTTAGTATCGAAGAACACCTCACAAGTCGAAGCCACGTCTTAGGAAAAGTTGAATGAGAATGTCCCTTGGTAAGGGGGTGTGGGAGGATCCAATTGTGGATTGGATGGGAGCGACTGGCTTGGAGGCCTTCTGTGACTCGTTGTTTCTTAAACAGGTCTAGAGCGAGAAGAGACCTTTTGATTCCGGTGGTGAGGCTGTGGGCAATCTGGGCTCGGTCGGAATGAGGCCCGTCTTCTCGGGCTGCGCTATTACAAAGAGAACATGCTTATTCACAGTGAGAGGTTGGTGGAGGACCGGGGTGGTGTCTAGTTCTCGTTTTTCCTCTGGCGTGGTGACGGCTGTGCCGCCTCTTTGTATAGCTTCTGTTTGTTTGTAAAACCTTCTTTCTTTTCTTTTTTTCTAATATATTGGGGTGAACACCGTTGAGTGTCTCCCCCCTTTTTTTGGGCTTCCAAAAAAAAAAGGAAAAGTTGAATGACACAAAAGCAGATTTTGCCCAATTCACCCTCAAACCTGAGAGCTCGCCAAAAACGTCAAGAACCGCCCTAATCGCCCTGCACTCTAGTGCACCTCCCTCCACGAAAAAGATAGTGTCGTTCGCGTGCTGCAGAATTGAGATCGAGAAATCTCCCTAGAGTAGCCCTGATAAAACCCACCTGCCTCTGCCAAACCTGTCATCACTGCTTACGCATCCACTGCCAAGACGGACAATAAAGGTGCCAGGGGACAACCTTGCTTCACACTCTCGGCGGTTGAAAGAATCCCTTTTTAATTCCCATTAACTAGTACCGAACATGGTGACGTAGTAATGCACCTCTTCATCCAGTCAATCCAGATGTCCGGGAAACCCCTTCTGACCAAAGATGCCCATATAAAGCTCCAGTTCATGCTATCACAAGCCTTCAAAATATCCACCTTCCAAAGGAATGCCCTCCGCTCCACTCCTTTTCCAATCTGACACAATCTCCGATGCAATGCGCACACCCTCCCAACAACTGCCGACATGGAATAAACATGTCTGTGCAAGCAAAATGAGTGAATTAAGGACCTCTCAGAGCCGGTTGGCCAGCACCTTGGCCACAATGAGGTAGATATCATTGGACAAAGCAATTGGCCGAAAGTCTTCCACACACTTTGCGCCTTCTTCAGGAGTAAAAAACAATAAAGATCTATTTAGCTTGTCCAATCCTTGATTTGCATCTCTGAACTCTATAATCATGGCAAAAACATCCTCCTCAACCACGTCCCAAAACTCTCCGTAGGAGAAAACATGCAGTCCATCCGGCTCGAGTCACCCATCGGCATTCAGAACAAAGACAACTCTATGCACCTCCTTGCTAGAAAAGTCAGATGACAACAACTCCGCATGCTTCGACGTTAGAGGCCGAACACTCCTACCAAATGTGGCCTACATGGACTGAAATTTGTAGACCCTAGTTCAAAAACTGACCAAAATGACCGATATTTCAGCCGAATACCGATCGAAATTTCATTTCGACCGGTCATAAAATGGTGGCCCTTGAAATTTGAGGCATTGCTAACGATTTCTGTGCCTATCGCCCTATTTCCTTGTATCCTCTCACCCCCACTTGCAGATAATGAATCTAATTTCTCCTTCTTCCACCGCTTGCCATCACATGAAAGAACCTTGTGTTCACACCACCTTCTCTCACCATTTCTGCATCGACCTCTGCCACCACTCCACCTCCTTCTACTTATCCTCTGCCACAACCAAAATCTCCAACTTTGAACTAAGGTCCTGTCGCTCCTGATCGGCATAGCTCTTCTGACGGCTCTGCGTTGTCAACAACTTCCGCCTGGCTGTCTCCCTGATCCTAGCGATCTCTTCGATGATATGAGTGGTGTATATCTCATTGTCATCCACATCCTGCCAGCACATTGATGTAGTGCATCTTGGCACATACACGGTCATCAAAAGGAGCCATCTCAATGCTGGCATGGTAGCTGTTGTTAACGTGAAAAAAATGAACGAAGGTGATCCTTTCTGGGATTCTTTCCACTCAAGTACATATGCACGTAGTAAGTCCTCAAGTGTGTGGGTCGTCCTCTCAGACTGCCCATCTGTCTACGGGTGATAGATTGAGGTAAGACACAACTCAGTCTTCAGGGTCTTTATGAACTCTCTCCAGTAATGTGGGGTAAAGTATGATTATTTGTTACCACGTCCTTGGGAATTTTATGCGAACAGATGACATGCTTAATGTATACCTTGACTAGCTCCATAGGTGTGCAAGTTCATGTTTACTAGAATGAAATGGACTGACTTGGTCAACCTATTATCGATCACCCAAATCGTGTCATGACCACATGTAGTGTGCGGTAGGCTCTAAGTCCATAGAATTGTTCTCCCACTTTTGTAAAGAATGGGAAGAGACTTCAACAATACAGGGGGATGCTGGTGCTCCACCACATGACAGGTGAGGCAACGAATGACATGCTCTACCATGTTCATCCTTCATCCTTTCTCACCAAAAGTGGCGGCGAAGGTCTCGATACATATTGGTGTTGCCTGGATGAATATAAAGTTTAGAAACTGAGCGTCTCATTCAAGATGTCTCTCTTCCACCATTCATCGTCAGGGACAGGCGCAGTCTCCCTTCTACATGGACACTAGTGGTCTCTAGTATTGTAAGGTGTAATTGAGGAGGAGATGCCTTTATTATAAGCAACTTAAATAGTGGAAAGGATCGAGTGATTTAGTCGGTTGAAATCTCAAGTCAGGAGGACCTTGATCGAGGTTTTATCCTTCAGGACGACCCAAGTCGGAACCCGAAGTTCTTTCGTCCGAGAGAATCTCCACAACTTCTCCCAAGTCTTTGAGCGCCACCTTTAATGACTCAAGATTCTGGAAAGATTAGGGATACCATACACACGGGCCACCAACCTCGTTGCTATCCGCTCCCCATCGGTAAAGTGAAGTCTTCTCCAACCGATCCCCGCCTTCCCCCTGAGTCCTTGACAATGGTTTCAGGGTTTTGTCATTAGACAGACCCCGTGAATTCATGCGACACATCTGGCTAATGTGACCACATCTCCTGAAAAAGAGACCCCTAGTTGTCTTCTTATGTATGATTCTACAACACAAAGGTCCACACCTCTCTCTGGGACTGTGGCAATGAGGATTCCATCGCATTTGTCCACCTTCATCGAGCTTGGACTAAATGGATCTCCTTAAACGACTCCAGCAAACGATCGTCCAGGACTACCTTGCCTAACTAACAGCTCTCTTGTTCTTCTGCTTCAACGAGCACAACCCTTCAAATTCTTGAGGGATCCAGGCCCAGTGGTGACCCAACCACCAAACACGAATCATCTCGCCTGTGCCGAACAGGACGTAGCGAGGTGGTGTTCATGAACACCCAGCAGAGGCACTGCGGTCCGAATAGTGGACGTTTCTGGTGGATCATCTGAATCCATCTCCCCACAGCTTCCCCCTCCCTGAGTTTTGCGCCTCCTCACCCCCCTCGCCTCCATTTCTCCTTCGCTAACCCAACTTCTTCTCCGGGAAGATACCCAGGACCCCTCTCTTACTGTCCCCTGTCCATCCTCTTCGATTTATTTTGAACAACCTGGAGGTTTTTGACAGAGATCTCTGTTAAGATTACAGTTCAGTTGGAATTTAGATGAGTGTATGAAGAGTAATAACTCTTAACAGTATTGTTTGCGGTAGAGAACTGGGTTGTTCTACACAAACATACGGCAAATGGTTGTGGTAGGAATGAGTACAGTTATAGACACGTGGCTATATGTGCACGGATCGTATTCCATAATGCAGATTTTGGGTAAGTCCATTAGTCTGCAGTTATACATGGACACTTGTTTGGGTAAGTCCATTTGTCTGCAGTTTCTTATTTAAATGTCTGAATGGAGTAGATGTATCTGAGATACTGAGGCGATGCTTTGGATTTTTGTTTTACTTTTTCTTTCGTTAATGGAAGCATTTGACATTTGGACAGGAAAGATGTCAGGTTTTTCTCATCTTTGCATGTTTAAATTTTTTCCTCGTTATTGACTGTCTGATATTAAATAAACGAACTTCCTTGTATCTTTCGCATGCATCACACAATATTCTGACCTGCCTTTGTGTATTGCATCCTATATTATTATAATAAGATGGCAGATATTGGTTTAATTTTCTGAAGAAGGAACTGAATTGCATGTCGGAAATTATGGAGTTCTATTATTCATTCTAACACCAGCTTCACATTTTCAGAAACTTTCTGGTCAAGCCATTTCACAAACATCTTCACTAGCATCAGTGAATCCACAGCTATCTGGCATGGCTCAAAACGGACAAGCAAACATGATTCAGAATTCTCTTTCTCAACAGCAATGGTTAAAACAGACACAAATGGCAATGGCTGGTGCTGGATCTCCTTCTTATCAGCTTCAGCAACAGCAGAGGCAGCGGCAGGCTTTCCTGCAACAGCAATTGCAAAAGTCTATGGGGTTGAATCCAAGACAATATTCCCAGTTAATTCAGCAGCAAGCACAACTTAGTGCACACCAGCAACAACAGCATAATCTTCCGGTTTCACAGCCTGCTTTGTTGCAGCAGCAACATTTGCAGAGTTTGCAAGTGCAGCAGCAGCAGTTGCAACTCCAGCAACAACAGTCTCCAAGAATACCTGGACCAACTAGCCAGAAATCATTAAGTCTAACTGGATCACAGCCAGAAACACCTGCATCTGGCACGACAACTCCTGGGGGAAGTTCAAGTCAAGGAACAGAAGCTAATAACCAACTTATCGGCAAAAGAAAAATTCAGGATTTGGTTTCTCAGGGTGCTTTCATAAATTTAATTATTTGTGGTGTAATATATTTCGAAGACCTAAGGATATGATCCTGAACGTTCTTTAACTTTTTATGGGATCTAGAAATATTGAATTTGAACATTGCTTTTTTAATAAATTTATGGACGTTACGTCCTTGGATATTTTTTTAAAAAGTTATAAAAAATGAAATATTAAAATTAGTTTTAAATAACCATCAATGCTCTGTTTATAAAAGTAATTTAACTAATCATCATATTCTATATGTGCCAATTTGAGAATTGCTCACATATTGATAACCTCCAAATAGTTAAGACATATCTTATGAGCATTTTTATAGCAAAATTCCTTCCGTAAGTTGGTTAATTAACTATAAATGACTCCATTTTGTCTTTTGAATTCTGTACACCATCACATTGGTGATCATAATCCTTTTACTTCACAGCGGTATATTTGGGATCAATGATCATATATTATATCCCCACTTTTCTGATTGTCAATACAATTGTAGGTAGATTCACTGGCGAAGCTTGAACCTGAGGTTGAAGACATTCTCTTGGAGTTAGCGGCTGAATTTATAGATCCGGTAATGACCAGTATCTCGTCTATGTGCATATTCTGACATTCTGTTTCTGGAATGATGACTGCTATAATTGATGAAATTTTCATCCTTGTTTTTAGTTTGCAATTCTATCATAAATTATCTAAGGAGTGATGAAGGTTGGTAATTTTGAGCTTTTAGACGGGGTGGCCTTTTCATGGTGACTTCCTGGCAGATATGAGGGACTGTCCTCCTTATATCTTTATTCATTTTCAATTTCACTTATGCTTGTCAAGGATCTCTTAAGAAATGAGTAACTTGGAATGCAACCTCCACTGGGATTCTGTTTAGTCCAAACTTTTTTGGGCCCTAATTGAAGCTTGATTATGGGTTTAGTTTAAACAGTCGAAACTTGTTGGAATGGACCAATCTCCTAAAAGGCGTTTATTCACCCACTTATTTTTTTTGAAATTCATTTAAATCAGTTTGTCTCAATCATGATGTTTTAATCCTTAACTTGGATAATTATTCATACCTGCCAATGTACACTGTTTCTCACTGACCTTGGACCCACCATTGGACCCCAGAACATGTCCACTGCTTCCCCATGGCTTTCTTGTGTTGTGCCCCTTGTTTCTGCAACTAAATACACTGCGAAGCCCGTGAACAACTTCTTGCATGAAGCGTGGGACCAATGTCCGTGTAGTCATATTAACTTGGTGTGCTGCCCTACAAATTGTGATGCGTTTCTCAGTCTTACTATCACACAATTTTACTTGGATTTTTCCTCCGTTTGGCCTTACTATGCGAACATTTATTGTGTGTACGTGATGGCATGTTTTACAATACAATTTTCATCCTCTTTTTGATTTTATAATCCTGTATCCCCTTTCCCACGTGCATAAGTTTGATATCTTGATCAAGGTTTTGAAAAAAGTAAAGGCGGAATGAAGCGTTTTCCTCAGAATCAAGGCGAGGTGTAGCCCTGAGGCAGTCGATGCGTAAGCCCCAGTTTATAGATAAAAATGCACAAGCCTCAGTTATATAGAGAGAAATGCACAAAACTATAATTATATATGTCAATGTAATTATATGGTTTCTGTCCAACATATAATACTTAACACAATAAGATATGATGAAATAATAGAAATAAGAACACCAAAAGAGAAGATAGAACAACTTCATATCCCTTCCTGCACATTTTCATCCAATCAAAGAGGAATTTATTGTCTATAAATATTGCGAAAGAATCAAACAATACATATCTCTCTTTGAAATATTGTTTTAATTAAAAGTACGATTTAATAGATGTCAAAGAAATTTATGTTATGTGTCTAACATATAATATATGACAACATAAGAAACCGTTAATCTTATTTATACACCGCAAAATCTCGTGAAGTTTACAAGTATTGTTGCATTTGATATTACAAATTTCACTAAGAATGAAATGGTAAGAGTTTACCGAAATCGTTGGGCACAGATTAATGGTTAAATATGAAGATATAGATACAAAATAAGCATCGGATTTAGGTGTTCATCTTGTATAATCATTATCCTAAACAACCCGATATTTATAAGCTTCTCAAATTACCAAGTAAACTATTAAAATCGTCAATACAAACAAAGAAAGAAAAAATGCCTCACAGAATGCCTCGACCGCCTTAAGGTTGTGTCTCAACCACCTGAGGCGCACACCTCACTGGATTGGATTGAGACGCACACCTCGAGGTTAAATGGGACTTCTTCGCCCTTGAGGCGTATGGCTTGACCACCTCGAGGCTAGGTTTTTCATTCCATGATAGTTCCACCTAGTCAATGTTGTTTCTTTCTTTGAATATTGAGGATCTGTTTCAACGAGAAGAGCAATAACAAAAAATACCTTGGGTCTTTGCTCTTGTGGTATACGATGACCTTATGCCATCAAGAATGAGGTAAACGATGCTGTGATTATGAGATGTGGCAGATAAGGAAAATGCCAAACAACAAGATGAACGAAGCTTCCATCGACAATATGATCTCAACAATACGTTTATCCAACATATATGAACAAAAATATGAGAACCAATCATCAACCTTCCAACAATCCTTAATAGAACAACTCCCACCAGCCGCCAAAACAAGAAGATGTGGGAACCGCTAATCAAGTGCCTCACCACTAGTCCGATCATCCCTCCAGTAGTGAAAACCACTGACATCTTCAAATTGGCTTCATAAATGGAGAAACCTGGGGTAATATTGAATAAATACCTTAAACCATCCTCCTTAATAGATCAGATCACCGCCCCAAGTGCAGATCACCAGTTTGTCAAGGTCCCATCCTCCGCTATAAACATTACTACCTTCCACCTCACCAGCGACAACGCATGCCATCTTCCTCGATGTCATCCAAAAGAATCTGCGCATCAAAGCCTTAAGCCTCCCTCGACCCCCCTAATGGAAGGAGACTAGTCGAGAGGGAGAAAATCAAAATAGCAAACAATACTGCCTTCAGAAGCACTAGACAACCCCCCTTTGTGGATGGAAATGAGTATACTGGAGGAAACTTGTGGAGCATTAGGAGTAGCAGTTGTTTACGATCTAGAGTCAATTTTTTCAGAGAAAGAGTAGGTAAAACTACAAATTCGAATACTCTAGAGTGCCTCCTTTGATACACGTGTAGCAGAGCGAAAAGTTTAAAGTAATGCCATGGACTGGAGAAGTGAAGTAGCTATATTGTTCGAAAAAAAGGTGATATGCGTATATCCATAGTAACGAGAGTTGTGAGTAATGGAGTTGTTGCATGTGTACCTTTTCGGAGTTCGAGAAACAAAAAAAGGCACACTTATTGCATGATCGAAGAGTTTGTTTGCACGATGAAAACATATGCAACCAAAAATTTCTGAACGGTTTGAGGAAAAATCTCAACATCACGGTAAAGAAGTGACAATTTTACATGTATATAATATATGAGACCAAAAAGAAGAAATGAAATGTGTAGTTAATTTTATTTTTATGGGTATAGAAGAAAGTAATGATGTGGAAAACAAGATGAGCCTTTTGTACGACGGGGATATTACAACAATTTAAAAAAGAGACGTGCATCTAGTTCATATCATCAACTTGAACAAACACGATAATTTTTTGAATATCAATAAGTACCCTAGATAGAGCAGAAAACTATTATCTATTTTACTCATTGTCTAACGAAAATAGGATTAGTTATATATCTCTATTGTACATAAAATTTATGGTTTCCGTATCTTCATCCATGGATCCTTTTCTTTTACTGCTTTAATTATTTTAATTGAATTAACTTAAAAGTTATGCTTCATGATTTTATAATCCAATTTTATTTTTTAATTATCTGAACCCACTTAAATGGTCTGGTGGTAGTGCAATATGCCTACCATCCAAAAGACCAGGGTTCAAATCCTCCCATGTGCGGGTTGGCGTTAGGTAGTCGGCAACCAACATAAAAATAGTCGAATATTTCAACATGGATTTGAGCAAGAATCCATGTAGCCAACCCTACTTACAATGGGAGAAGGCTTTGACATTTTTTAATAACTAAATCTTGGAGAAAGGAGCAATGTTGCTTACATCATAAAAATAGATGAAGAAACCATGTTAATCAAGTATGTTGCAATAAAATTGTTATCCCTCTTGAGGTCTCGGACTCTCTGGAACCTTAATCTAAGTGAGAAGGATACACACAGCATCATGAAGGTGTTCGAGCTTCCTCTCTGCAACCTGATTTTGCTAAGAGGTATATACACATGAAGTTTAATGTAGGGTGCCCTGATATGTAAAGAAATTGATCAAATCCTTTGTGTCTGGGCATTATCAATCTTGATGTAGAACCAAATAAAATTTCTATTTCAAGGAAGAATGATTTAAAAATAAAGTTGACCTCAAATCATTGTTTATTAATTAGATTTAAGTAACTCTATCAAAATCATCCACAAAACTCACTAAGCAGTGGCTACCCAAATACCACATACTAGACAAGTAGACCATGCGTTAGACATGGGGGATTTGTACGCCGAGGATAGGAGGTTCAGTGATGTTCGTTGAACGGATAGAATTAATAGTCAAATTACTTGAGCAGAGAGTTCAAGAAATATCATAGAGAGAGCTGAAGTTGATGTGTGCTAGGAGAAAGATACCATAAGAATGTGTAGACTCAAATCGACAAAGCACCAACAATGGAACTGGAGGAGATGTCAAAGTAACACATGCCATCCTTGTCATAGCGCCCACCAATATTCTGCTACGTTTGCATATCTTGAAAATCTAAAAAATCGATTAAAATTAAATATGCAATTCAACTAAGAGCACACTCTCGGACAGATAGTAGGCTCAGAAGATATACTATTATGCCTAGTTGATGCTTGAGAGATTTAGTCTTGATGTAAAATGAATAATGAAAATATAAGTAATCTGCGAGTGACTACCATTGGCCAACTAGGTCGATCTTGCTCTCATAATACGTTTATAATAAGTAAGTCCTTCCTCGATTAGATGAAATAGAAGCACCCCAATCAATGATACATTAAGAGAAAAGGCAGAAAAAGTACACATAATAGCTAAAGATGTAGTAACAAGAGTGATTGTAGAAAAGTCTGTAATAGTGGAGGATCCAATCCGTAGTAGCATTAATCATTTGTAATGTGCTAAGCAAAATTGAACTGTATGATGAGGATCAATGGATGCAGTGACAAACACATAAGGCTTATTAACAATAGTGCATCCACTAAAATCAATTACATCTTGCTTGGTGGTTGATCGGAAACTAAACTTAGCACAACACCTATCTGGTGAATGATTGGCCTTTGATAGTGAGAACATGGAGGAAATATGTTACTATATACATACAATGGCCAGAATGACATCTTATTTTTTTCAAGGCCTCAAATTTATTTTTCGGTGACCAACTGAAATGAAGTTTCGGTCAAAATTCGACCGAATTTCGGTCATTTGGGCCGGTTTTTGAAATGGGGTTCCAAATGTAGGTCGATATAGGCCATTTCAGCCAAATTTCGGTCACCTGTTGAAATCGAAGTTCGACCGAATTTCGGCGAAATTTGATCCATGCTTTTCTTTGCCTCGTAGTCTGAAGCGGCCTCTATCTTTGCCTTGTAGTCTGAAGTGGTCTTGACCTTTACACCCACCAAAGGAAATCAATGCATAGCTCTCTGTGGATGATGCATGAGTACGTCGAGAACAAGTTGTTGAAGTCGGGAAAAAAATAACACAGAGAGATGTAAGCACATCCACAGAGAGGA
The DNA here is from genome assembly GCA_037367405.1 of Ottelia alismoides. NCBI lineage: Eukaryota > Viridiplantae > Streptophyta > Magnoliopsida > Alismatales > Hydrocharitaceae > Ottelia > Ottelia alismoides. Next base: position 17,744 of record JAZKJV010004568.1, read on the forward strand.
ACCGATCTTTGGCGGTACTATAGCATGGGCTAAGACCAGATAGAAACTTGTTTACTCGCCACTTAACATGCTCTTGAATTTGTTTGTTGCAATGAGCATACTAAAAATAGCTAGCTCCTCGAAAAGACTTGCCATTTTATGTAGATGCCAACAGGGCGTGATTTGGTCATTTGCTGAGACTAAGAGAATGTTTAAGCTATCTCCTTGCCTAATTCCTTGGAGATCTCTTTGTACAAAAGATTCATGATAATTGATTGCTCAGTACTATTAGATTTCAAAATCTTGCCATGTCATCTTTTTCCCCATGTATTATGTCACTTGTGGTTTTCTTAAAAGGGATCCTACACAAGAGCAAATAGTCTATTTTTTTCCACTAACAACTTGAAGGCTTGCAACAAAAGAACGTAATTAGCAGCACCTTTTAGTCCAATAGAGGAATATTAGACAACCACATTGCCGCAATAAAAGTCGAGACGAACATCTTGGTCTTAAAACCATGTCACAGAATAGAGTCAACCATGGTAATTAAGAATCAAGAAGGTAGAGGGAGAAAGAATATGCAACCCTTATTGATCCTTACATATGGATTAGGATCCTTAGGGACCCAGCCGGAGGCGGGAGCCTTGGGGTGGCAAATTTGGTGCTGTGACGACAACATCAACCTAGGGAGGAGTCCGGGGACAACATCCTAAGGTAGCAGTCTAGATGGGACATTAGCAACATGAGGGATGGGCGACGATAACTTATGAGGAGGGTATCATTGGTGGCGGCGATGGCATGGTGGGGGTTGTTGAATGGGTTCGGGTGATCAACTGTGGGGCTTAAAAAAAGAAGCGGTAAGCCACCTTGCAGAGTTAAGATTTGGGGTGAAGGGATTGATGGCATATTTAGGTAGGCATATGAGACCATCATATGTTTGAGATCATTGCTCTGATACCACATGAAGAGAATGAATGCCTTGTTTATTATGAGAAAGTTGACCTATTTTTACATAGGATAATAAGAGTCTAAGGTTTACAAGAAATTACTTCAGGGGAGTCTTGAATTTTCAAGAAGATAATATACATATTCTTAAAGGAGAAGGATAAAAATAAATAGAGAATTACAAGTATATCTCATAAGTCACAACATTCTACATATAGGAGATGTTTGATATAAAAATCACCGCTTTCTTGGCTAAGCACAAAGCCAATAAAAAATTAAAATATTTTGTCCTTTCCTCGATCTACACATCGCCCAAACTTTAGCAAAAACTTAGGAAAAGATGTAATGCAACCCAAAATGAAGGTTATATGCACTCCTATCACCCCTCGCCTCTCTCCACATCTTCATAGCAACATGGCATTGGATTAAACATGTTTTCAATGTCCTCACTCCCCCTTTAATATAAGGGGCACTTAATATCAAATGAAGCAAAAAGATAAGGCCTAGGTGTCTTTTAAAAACACATGCGACCGCCGTAACAACTACGTGAAAATCTTTACCCTCAATGGGCATTTAAATCCCACATAAACCTATGTCTTCTTTCTAAAGTAGCAATGGATTTGGTCCATGTTGTAGTAAGCACCATGAGCCTTTTTCACATTGAAGTCTCTCTATGCCAAATCGTTAGATGCCTCTTGCGACTTATTGTGAGAAGGGTCACTCATCAAGCGTAGAGCCTCTATCCTTATCATGAAGATATGAAATTGTTCGAAAAAAACAAGGAAAAAGTTTGTATTCCACAAGCCTTCATTCCGCCAGTACCTATGGACTAAGCATCCTCAAAAGACCCTCAATCTATTGCCAGAGGAAACAATCTTGGGTAGAGGTCACAAAGAGTTGTATCCTCTGTACAATCTATTCCCAGAAGCGAAAAGATACCGTAACCAAGCATATACATGCTCTCACTGGTCTTAGGTGGTTATTCATTCGACACATCTGCAAGATAGCACTGGTCTGGCTATCTTTTTGTCTTGCCCATGCAGTTAGGTTGGTTATAGTGGGGGAGTTGCATCATGAAGAACTGAGCATTACACCTCCAAAACCTTGATGGCAACCTTACACCCCTTTAAGAAATATCCACCATGTAGGAGAAGTTGTAAATACCTTTGAGAAGTCTGAAAAAGAGGTCCTCTCTAAAACCCCATAGCTTGACGATTCACTTTATCAACATAGTTCTATTCATCTCCCTCGACCTCAAAACACAGAACTCCCCATACCTGACATGGTATTGAAATCCATACTATAGTGCAAACCTTGTCTATCTTCCAAAGCTGGTCTATCTTCCAAAGCTGGACTAGAAGAATCTCCGTATTATATATGTTAACCTTTAGTACACCTATGCTTGTACCTTATCTGTAGATAAGTAAGACAATAGAATAGTCGAGAGAACGAGTTTAAGAGCACCGATTAGCGAGGAAGGCGCAACACCGCCACCATCAACCCCCTTCAATCGATGATGGGGTTCATCACCACTAGTAGCGGCCACCTGCCGCTCGCTAGATGACTCTCTCGAGCCACCGCTGCCCTTGCGTGCAGCCCTAGCAGATAAGGGGGTCTCACACGGGGGTCTCTGCCTCTTCATGAGTCCTTCCAATCGACGGGAGTCAATCCCAATTGGGTTCGAGTGACTCCCGATGGTCGCCTCCCTATAAGGTTCCATAAAGCGATGCATTCAACTCCTGATCAAGTGAGAGATGACTAGAAGGAGGGCACCACATGACAAAGGGAGGGTACGCGATACACATGCATCAATGCTTCCAAAGTCTAGTGGGTTGAGTAAGATCATCAGGAGGATTGTTGGATCCATCGTGTTGAATTGCGATCTCTGGATCAACTGCATCATCTGCTATATAATGTAGATTACCTTGCTGAATAGAAATATCAACCATGCCATCATTACAAACCAAGTGTGCATTATTTACTTGGACATGATGGATGACAAGGAAGGCACATTAATATGGGTTTCTATAATGTAGGTCTCCGTGTGTACTCATGGGGTAAGGTCTCAACCAAAGTAGGCAAAGATTATGCATATGTTGGGCGATGGTGGGTAAACTTTCGTATCAGACTCAGATGAAGTCATCCTGTCATTTGTGAGCAAAGCCTCAAATGTCGGATTTCGGTTTCGTTTTGGTAAGCCCGGAAAAGGAATTTCGGTCGAAATTCGGTGAAATGGCCGGAAATTCTGGAAATGACTTGAAATTTCATTTTTTTAAAAATTAAGATTTCTTATATTGTTCAATCATTAAATGAGATAGAAATATAAGTTTTTATTCTAATAATAAAATGTTTTCATGATCAAGGCCTTAAATATCGGTTCGATCACCATATCGGTGACTGACTGGAATCCAATTTTGGTACATAATATTAATTTCGATTTTTGACATTGAATTTTCCTTCAAGCCCAAAAAGAAGTAAAGAAAAACAATGGTTTTATACAAGGCCTTAAATGCCGGATTTCTGTTTCATTTCGGATATTGAATGAAACAAAATTTCGGTCATTTCGGTCTGTTTTTGAACTAGGCCCCCCAAATTTCGGTTGACATCGACTATTTCGGTCGACCAAAATTCGGTCGAATTTCGCTGAAATTTGATGCCATGATTTTATATGCATAGATGCCTTTCCTATTGAAATATCATATATTCATATTATAATTATACAAGTCCACAACTAGAAGATTACGTAACATGATACATGAAATTCCAATCACATAATGCACATGCACACATGCACTATCTTACTACAAGTAGTATTTTACCACCACATTTCTTTATCTAGGAGACTAGGAATGACATTCATCCGAACCAAGTATTCCTAGGTGGATCCATGTACCCTGTATGATTCCTTCCTCCATAACGTGACCTGATCAAGTCCCTATATTCCACATAATCCTCCCATGTCATATAGGAGTACATGGTTTTGTAATCCATTTAATACTCTATGTATTCATGCTCAGTCACGTGTGCAAGGAAGCCAATCCTAGGATACCTGTCACCTGATGAGGCAGAAGTCGTAGAATCATGCGGAGGTCGACGCGAGGAGGATGCAACTTGAGAACCTCGAGATGAAGAAGATGGAGCAGGAGCCACAGGAGGAGGAGGCCATCTGAAGGGGTTGAGATGGATGTACTGCAGGGTAATAATATGGAAATAATCTGCGAAGAGGTATTGGTATATTGTTGTTGATTTCCCGAAAATACCCCATAAGTACCACTACTGTAGCCATATCCGGGAGGGAAAACATCATACGAATCATTTTTCCCTTGAGATCCATATCCACTGAAGGGGCTTGAAGTTAACCCGCCAACAAATATCGAATCTCCAACATCCATACTCAATGATCCCACAGAAGATATGTGATCTTCCATAATGGTGTCATCTTGGACTTATCCTTGAGGGTGGGATTGCAGGTACGAGGGATATAGACATAATCCATTTGCTCTGCAGCTGGGTCTCGATTCAGACTTGGAATATATTGACCATGTATGTTTGTACGGTAGCCCGTGTATTCTTGTCCAAGCAGTCCAGCATGTACTCCTTCAAATCCAGATCCAGTATTATATGCACCCCCACCAGATGTTGCCCCTTCATATTGCATGTAATCCTCTGTTGCAACAATACCTCCTCCACTACCACATGATTTGGATTTTGATTTAGACCTGGAGGAGGAGTCATTGAAATCACTTTCCAACCCTCCAACTAGGTCTGGATGTCTCCCCGATCTAGCCATGTAATCTTCAACATTTGCCTCCATTTGCGAGGCAATCTGTGTATTTGGTCTCCCTCCTCTCTCGTCGAGTTCGGGAGAGCCATTATCATCTATCCAATTTTGCATGATGTCTTCCTCATCATCATCGTCATCTTTAATCTTGAATATATATGCAAGGTCGATGGGATCTATGTATTCTTGCTTGTCGTGGCCTTCCATTGCATGCTTCATTTTCAACCTGAGATTCTAGTGGATATAGATAAGATCGTGTAGCTTCTGTACTCCCAAGGAATTTCGTCTTTTGGAGTGGATGAGGTTAAATGTGCTCCAATTTCTCTCGCATCCTCCGGCGGACGCAGTCTGTGACAATATCTTTACAGCCACTTGTCGCAAATTAGGTGCATCTAATCCATACAGGATCCATCGTTTACAAATTAACAATGTAATATATGATGTTATTATGAAGATAAGAATATGAAAAAATGGATATATAAAATCCATAAATCAATCTACTAAATTTGTACCAAATCAAAAGAAATTATTGACTATAACTATCACTAAAATATTTATCAAAGATGGAGTCATTGGCTATAGTTGTCATTAAAGATATCCAAAGTGTTGTATGGATCATATGATTTGATTACCGTATGTTCTGCTGAACACATATGTAGAACAGTCTGATGTCCCCCCTGTGCCACCATACCCTACCAGTACGGGCGTCTCGCTGCCCGGTCAGCGAGCCTTGGAGGGCTAGAGGGCCCAGGTTGGCCCCCCTTGCGGGGGTTGCATGGGGCAGCGCCCCCATCCCAAATTTTTTTCTTATATGGCTATTCACCTTCGCATGCATTCTGTGAAAACAATGATGGTGTTTGTATAACAGTGGTGGTGTTTGCCGAAAATGATGTATACTTAGATGTTGATTTCAGCATCAGAAATCTGCTCTAATTTTCCAAAATGGTGTAAAAGGCATTCATTACATATTTAGAGCAGTGAGAAATTGAGAATTAATCGTGGATAGTAACAAAATTATAATGAAAGTACTTACATACAATCACAAACACAACAAGACTTGTCGTCAATGAGAGAGCAAGGAGAGCAAGAAGGCTTGTGAATTGTGAGAACTCTTTGAGTTGTGTGTGTGGTGAAATGGTGCAATGGATGGTTTCATTTATAGGCCTCCAAAGAATCTTGATCTTGGACCTATAACCAATATAATATGGATGAAATCCAAAATATCTTCTTATAGGTTTCTAAAATATTAGCTAGGTTCCTAGTGAGTCCAAATTTCAAAGAATCTATAGCTAGTGTGTCCAAAATTCAAAGAATCTAGGTAACTTTGGTCATTTCACACTTTTCTTTAGTCATTTGACCATACTTTTGACCATTTCGACCGAAAGTAGCCACAAGGACAAATTTCGGCCGAAATTCGATGCTCTCATGTGCAGAGATTCCATCTTTCGGTCATTTCGACCGAAAGATGTCGAAATGGATCGAATTTCGGTCGAATATCGGCCGGCATGAGGCCGAAATCCTGGAAACAGAAATAGAGGTAGGTTTCGATATCGATACTTGACCGAAACCGAAATTCGACCGAATTTCGGTCGAATTTTGTTGAAATTTAAGGCCATGTCCGTGAGAGAGAAGTACATAACAAACTTGAAGAAGGTCACATCGGTGCTCATGCAACACTTTCTGTAAACTTGTTCAAAAAACATCAGTACCCCTTTTGGGTCCGACCATCCAAGAATAATATATCGCAAATGCACTTGATTGACTGATGGGACACCTTGTTTCAACTAGGAGTCAAGTGATTGACAAATGCAACATAACGAGTCATAATCAAAGATGCAAGGCGTTATAGAGAACGAATCCTTATTGGTAAACACAATAAAAAAGGATCATGTTCATCAAACATAAAAGTTGGCATGCGATTAATAATATATCAGGTAGTGAGGATAATGTGTCCTCAATAGGAGTGAGGGGCGTGACTCTGTATTAGTGGAGTCTTGGTGATATCTAAAAGGTGCATGTGTTTCCTCTCAATAACATCATTTTGCTGGGAGTCATATGCTAGGAAGGTATGATATAAAATCCCATGAGATTCGAAAAACAAAGATAAGTGGCCATCGCAAAACTCTTGTGCATTATTAGAATGCTCATACTTGACAATAGTAGGAAAAGTATTCTTTATTTTAATAATAAAATTTTGCATAATAGTAACAACCTTGGATTTATGCTTCATCAGAAACATGTAAGATAATCTAAAGAAATCATCTACTACTGCAAGATACAAATGAGGTCTTTGATGGTCAGGAACACGATTGGGATCTCAAAATGTCAAAATGGTCTAACTCAAATAAGGAACTACTATTGCGACCATGATGGCTTGAAAAGCTATTACGATGATGCTCCACAAGTTGACACGCCTCACAATGGAAGCTGGTCTGAGGAGAGATCCGAGGCAGGACTTTGGACATCTTCTGAAGAAGTAAATGATATGGAAGACTTGCCTGCATGAGGAGATTGGACTAATTTATAGAGGCCTCTTTGCTCATGGCAACATCTAATTACACTACCCGTAAGTATATCCTTAAACATAAGAGAAGTGAATCAAAATGACATGGCAATTGAGTTCCTTAGTAATCTGACTAATGGATTATAAATTCATAGAAAAATCTGAGCATGTAAGACGTTCTACATACACGTAGAGCGCATCAAGCATATCTCCCCATGTCCTGTGATAGGAGAGTGTCCCCTATCAACAATGATGATAAAGAGACTAGGAGGAATTGTGCTGTAGGAAATAAACTAATCTTCATTGTCAGAGATGATAAGAAGCTCCTGAATTTATTATCCATTTGGTGAAGTCAATGCTGTTACAGGTGGTAAGAGCATGATTGATTCTTGAGGTGCTAGTAGAGGCAATGGTATTTGACATAATGGCGTATAAACTGTTGGTTCCACGATCTCCCTCAGATAGGAGACAAGATCCTCATACTTCTAGTCGGAAGGTGCAATGGTAGTTACCGATAAGGGTGTGCATGGCTTTTGTTTCGACGGGTACCCAACCTGATCCTTATGGGTGACCCTAAACCCATTGATATCCAATATAGTATTTCGGGTTGGGTATCCGGTGCTATATAACCCACGAAATCCGGTGCCTCGACCCATGGACTTCGGATGCCCAAAGGGTGACCCATGAATGCCCGGATTGTCAACCCACCCACTACCCTTTGTTTATCCATTCCAACGAGATAGTGACCGTCCATCAAAACACAACACCCCTAACCGGCTACACCTACATGAAAACCTCTCTCATCTCCTCCCTGCCCTCGACACCACCACCGCCACCGAAACCCTCGTCACCGCCTCCCTACCGTCGTCGCCTCCACCATCGTCGAAATTGTCACCACCTCATTTAATCTCCTTGATCGCGTCTATAGCGTCGGGTCGACGAATCCATTGTCAGCTCGAGGAATCCGGAGTTGTGAGGTTGAGGAATCCATCTCCTCCATGCGACTATAAATACTAAATTTAGAATAAAAGTGCAGATATGATTGGGTGAAGTAATGTTATCGGATTTTGGTGTGGTTAATAGTTTATCTCCAACTATTAGAGTTTGATTACATAACCAATATATCATATAAATCATGTATTATTATATTATAGATTTTGATGTGGTTAATAAATTCCATCCAAAATATCTTGGTTTTATATGAGTTAGATTTGGGGATGCAAACTGACAGATACGGATATAGGTGTATCATACCCTTATCCATTTTCTAATATGAATACGGATGCGGATACAGATACATACGTTACCATATCCTTATCCGGTTTTAAATACGAATAAGTATGCATATACTGATATTGACGGATATTATGTTACTATATCCTTAAAAAATGGATATTGATCACGCACGAATAATATTAGAAATACTCTACATATTTGCTTCAGTAGACATGTATTGAGTAGATGCACATTATATAAATATACTAAATATGCTTATATTATAATATTTATGCAAGCATGGTTAAAGAAGATATAATTTTTATATATGGTTAAAAATAAATCTTGTACTACATTTATATATGAAATCAAATATGCAAATATGAATATTCACGAATATTCAATATGCTATTCTTACCTGTATCTATTTGAAAACGGATAGGAATACTGATACATATGTCAAAGTTTGTTTGTATCGGATAAGTTGACAGATGAGATACGGATGTATCTCAATCCATTTGCATCTCTAGTCAGAGTTAATTGGTCATTTTTTTAATTTATTCATGCGCTGCCATCAGTACGTCATATTTCCATTCATAGTTTATATAAGCGTAGTAACAACTAGTAACCACGGTCAGATTCTTTTAATTGGAAATGAACGAATGGATTTTATATTTATATTTATGAACATAGTTCACAGTTTTCCATTATCAGATGTCTATTCACATTTGTCTATTTCCAATTTTTGGAGTATTTTGTCACACAAAGCTAGTGGAATACGAGACAAGATTGACAAATATGCAGTGGATGATTATTTTAACAGAATTTGCAGTTACTTCTTCTTGATCTTTTAAATAACACCAAGTGTATTTTTTTACCCTTGATCCATTCACAAAAATCGGGTATCCATTAGGATTGGGTACCTGTGTGAACGGATCAGGTTGACCTGTGATCCGGTAATGGTGGATCGGGACGGATCGTGATCGAACGGGTCGGGTACCTGTCACGTGCACACCCCTAGACTTACCGAGTGCTCAACAGTATAAACAGAATCAGGACGACCATGCTTTGATAGCATGTGTCCTTAGAATGTCTTAAGCGATTGCAGTACGTGCACTGTCGACGAGGGTGGCCTGTTTCTCCTTCTGCTACGTGAAGTAACCATGACAGAGGAGGTCTGAGGTGCAAGACTAGATGGCACAAAGATTTTGCTAAGACGACTGTATGCATCCTTCATAGGAGGGATTGGGGCACTGGATAAAAGCTGATTGCGTGATGCGTCATGGATTCGATCAAGACTACCGAGGAAGACATCGACCATTATGATATTCTTGTATGTCAATTGCTTCTTAGTAATATGGTTGGGGGCTTGTGACTGTAAAGTACCCGAACACGCCCTTCAGACTGGAGTAGAACGTTTGGAGCAAGCGATCATCTTGCTTGGTCATGTATATATTATGTCGAAGCTTAAGAAGCTCTATTTCATTATTTGCTTGAAAATAGGTTGTTGCAACTTTCAAGTATGTCCCACATCACCTTCACAGTGCGATGATGCAGGATCTCTTTCGCAATCTTCGTCGCTAAAGTGCATGGTAGCCATACTCGAGCCCATGCATTGTCCTGTCTTCATCCCATCCATCTTGACGATTGGTCATGGGTCCTTGATGGCCCCAAGAGGAGTAGTATCGAGTTTTCTCTCTACCATGACGAACGAACGTGAGGCACGTGAAGGGCAAGATCAAAAGATGAGTCAATGCTTGTCTATGCTGGCATAGAAGGGAGGTTTTGTGTGTAAACCTGGATACACAACCATAACATTAACCGTGTATGTGCTCTAGGTCTTAAGGGTAGGATTTATATGAGCAAATACGATGCGCAGACCACTGAAGATGTTGCCAGGTGGCTGTGGGTGATGCGCGGGCGGATATACGTGTGGGGAAGGATAGAGAGAGGGGCTATTAATGGAGTAGGGGGCCAAGGGGATATCAGAGCTCTGATCCAAAATCGTCGCTATGATACCATGTGAATTAAATGAGTTATTTATCATGTGACTTAGGGTTCTCTTTATATAGAGAGGAAATCTTGGGGCTTAGAGATAAGAGGAGGTTGTCCTGTTCGGCTATACATAGAAAGAAAAAAGGTAGTTGACATATTACATATTATTATAAGAGTCTAGGTACTATAACAATGATATATGAAGAAACATGTGAATCACAAATCCCAAGATTATTATTAGACTCACTAACTAAAGAATAGGTAGGTTTCACCTATTTCTCTAATATATTTCCACATTTAGTAGATATTTCTCCACACGTTGCTGACAGTGCATCGATATACTGGAAATGGATAGCATGAAGGATGATTGGGAGTGGCGTTCTATTACCGTAGAAGCCTTCGGGGAGGGATGCAATTGACAATGGTGGGGGGTGGGGGATAGATTGCAGGAGGAGGGCGATTTCCAAGGGTGGGTGGGAGGTTACAGACGGAGGGAGGATATATGGGGGGTTGGGGGGTGCAGAGGGATGAGGTTGTGGCGGTGGGGTGTTGCAGATGGTAGCGACTGGGGTGTATAAGCGCCCTTACGGTTTGGAGGACATATTATGGATTTCCTCGTTACGGCAGAAAGACTAAGGCTGAAAATAGCACGAAGCTGAACTAAGAGAGGTCTAACTGAAGCTGAATGGGTGAATGTGAGCAACAGAGCCTCAAAACAAAGTGGCTGGTGTATATTGCTTGATAATTGAGCCTTGTGTTCACTATCGTACAATCATGGTCAGATAGGTATCGAGCCAAAGTTGACTATTCTTCCATCATCTCATTGTCTATTTATTATATAAGAACATGTTCCCATTCGAAGAGAGAACAAGTTCATGTAGTACGCCAGACTAGAGAGAGGATGGAAGCGAGAGCGGGCATGAGGCGGTCTAGGGCCACTTGTGCCATAGCCTTTTGCAACTGCACCTGTGCCCAAATTTAACGTCAGTTGGGAGGGGAAAAATGTCATCTTGCTAGAGGGGCATATTGTTTTTCTGTAGTTGCATGATTGCAAAAAAGACACGGGCACAAGTGTGTTTGGCAAAGCTCATAGGGGCGAACGTGTAAAAACCCTTTTATCAATAGTTGTTCAATCACCACATAAAATTTACAACATTCCCTCAGAAGAGCTCCAGTAATGCAGCAATCAGTAGATTACATTCTCTATAAAAGACCATGCAGATCTAAACACGTTTTCCTTTCTTTGCAAGCAAGGTTTTAAAAAACGCACCTCGAGGCGCTGAGGCGTACGCCTCGAGGCTTTTTTCAGCAAAAAACCGCCTCGAGGCGCATGAGGCGTATGTTAATTTGGCAACTTGCGCCTCGAGGCATTGAGGCGTTGTCGAGGCGTTCGAGGCGGTGAGGCGCTTGTGAGGCGTGCGCCTCATCTGGAACAAATAGAACCTAATTCAAAAGCCTCGAGGCATATCTGAAAATCCTAAATCTCGATGACGGAGGTTTGAAACTCGAGAATATGTTCCCTGTCTATGAAATAAGAGTAGACAATAGCTTAAAGTCTCAAAATCTGCTAATTTTTGTTTGTATTGTAGCCAACTAAGTTGATATAATGCAATTGTCATCACCAAACTGTGAATAAAACAGGATTAACTTACTACAGGGAGCAAAATTAGCACATAAATGGAATTGAAGAGCAAAATCAGCTTGTGGTCAAAACTTTAAATTTTATACATGTTTATATAAGCCTTACTAGAGGATTTTTACTTTACTTTATTTATTTGCTTTGTTTATAAATATTTTTTTGCTTTACAAGTCTTTGCTATGCCACTTTCCTATTTCAGAAATGGCTCAAAAAATGGAAAAAGGACATGATGATGGGCGTGATAGGTCGGATATTGCATGGAAATATTGTAACTTTCATGCTAGGGACTTTAAAGCATTCTTATTTCTAGCATTTTTCTACATAGTTCTAGATTTGTATAGTTTTTAACCTAAAAACTGAGGCTTACGCCTCGAACGCCTCGAGGCTTACGCCTCGCCTCGTTTACGGGAAACCGCCTCGATCCGCCTCACGTTTTTTAAAACCATGTTTGCAAGCAAATCACCCAAACGCAGTGAAAGGCCTAGGCTGCTCAGATCATCTCGGTATATTGCCTTATATAGGCCCTATCCATTCAAGACTCTATTTTTGATGTATGGGTGAACATGACTACACTCTGCACATAATAGTTGGCTCTTGAAAAGATCCAATTATCTTATTGACTCAACCCTTTTCACTCTCTAGGAAAGTGGTATGGATGGACATTCACAAAGAAGGCCAATTGGTTTGAAGGTGCTAGAGTTGGCTAAAGAACTTTACAAGAGCTGTTGAGGGCCATGGAAGTGTCGGAAGACGCTAAGATCTAGCCTTTGTGGATGGAGTTGCTTGTATGTTTCATGATAGATCTACTTTCAACGTGACAATCCATGTAGCGTACCTTAATGAATGTGGGAAAAAAAGCTTGCTTTCAGTTATGGTTTTGGTGTTCATATGTTGTTTGATGCCCATGCTAGTTTTTCTGAAAGAAAATAACAGATGATGAAGCGGGCTTTATTGGGATCCAGACAAACACACACAAGAAACATGACAGGAGTCTGCGCTGGCTGTTTTGTGGTCTTTATTGAATGAGAGAAATGGTGCAAGTTATCAAACGTGGGAGATACTATGTTGAAACTGCAGTCCACTGTGATAAGTCAATTTTTGTGGCTTGGGTTTGTTCTAATTCGTATACTGTACTGGAGGCTCTGTAATTTTGAATGTTTGAATTTTGGATCCATCTCGGATAGTCTTTCCTTGACTTGTAAAATATGGGATGCTGATGTTTTCAGTGAAATATCATTAAATTGTGAACATATTTGCCTTTGGTATCTCACGTATTTGTTGCCAAAATGATCTAAACTTATAGAAGAAAGTCAGAAAATTTTTTGATTAAGTTTTTTGCAATATGTCCCTAATCCCTATGTGGTCTCTTGGAACTTAGAATCCAAGACCAAAATGGACACGACAATATCAGAATAAAGGGAACCTGGGGCTTGCCACAATTTCCATCTATTTATCTCTTTCAGTCTAGTTGTCAACTATCTAAAAGTTAGAAGACGCCTAAAATGAAGCTTAGGTTGCGAGCTTATGTTTTGTTATTTTTTTCTTTCAGTTCCGTCGTATTTTCCTTGGTTCTTTTATTTAGTGTGTTTTTGTTGTCTGCAGGTTACTACTTTTGCATGCAACTTAGCTAAACATCGAAAATCATCTGTTCTGGAACCGAAGGACTTACTGCTACATTTGGGTCAGATGTAGTTTCTTTTTTTAATTGCAAACATATTGGTGGAGAAAGATTATTATTGCATGAGTTGATAATTAGCTTTATTAGCTGCCAATGACATTTTCTAAAAATGACTGTTGAAGCATTGGGCCAACGATAACATCTGTAAACTGCTATAATGTACTAGTCCTGGTGGTTGCTCTGAGTCAGCTGCGTGGAAGTTTTAGCAGCCAGTGTCTTTCTTTCGGGTTGTTCTCTCCTGATTGGAAGAAAACCATTTCACGATTTCCTTAAAACATTTGGAAATAATATTTTACAGTCTGATTTCATGATGTCCATTTTATTTGAACTTTCTTCCTAAACCAGGTTTTATACACATTCTTGCAACAGTAATAAAATTAAACTGATGAATTTCTAAAAAAATAAATTGATGAAAAAATGCACGATATGGTCAGATGGTGAAAGATGCCCTGCTACTATTATTTTTACTAAGACTATAAGACTAAAAAAATGACGAATCCTTCTCCCATTCTAAGTAGGGTCATCTACATATATTCTTGCTCAAATCCATGTTGAATGATCCGACTATTTTTTACGTTAATTGTTGGCTACCCAATGCAACCCCCATAAGGAGGGATTTGAACCCTGATCTTTTGAGTGGTAGGCACACTGCACTACCATAAGACCATTGTTGTGAGTACAAATCTAAATTAATCGAATGGATTAGCTTAGATTTGACCGCACACATTGTGGTCCAAATTATGAATTGGATCCAATGGATGAGCCCAGATCTGGCCCTCCACCTTCCCTTTTTACATACCATTGAAGTGGGTACAAATCTAAATTAATCCAATCTATAATTTCTTGTTATTGGTGGAGGGGGCTGGATAGGGAGCGGGGGAGGAGAGAGATGGGAAGGGGAGAGCACGGTGGATGGGTGAATGCAAGGGGGAGAAGAACGGGGTTGAGGAGAGATGAGGGCCACCATTAATCGCAGGGTCCTCCCTGATTAACGAACGAAAGAGGATGCGGCCATGGATGAATTCTCCATGGAAGAACTTGTTGGAGATGGGCGTTGGAGCGCGCTGTGTCAGAAGACCCGCATCCCCAAGGACCGCAGAGTGGTGAAGACTTGGCGCTTCAGATGCAGAGCTCCTGATCATCTCCCCAAAGCTTGCACGATGTCTGAACTTTGCTTCTGTTGTGGTTAGCTAGGGCATCAGGGAAAAGATTGCGGAGGAAAAGGCACACGGATATAAAAGAAGACGTCCGGGGCTCTCCTTTTAGACAAGAAGGTTGTCGTGGTACTGCAACGTTTGTCGAAGGAGGCGGATTCCAACTGACCCATGGATGAAGTGGTCATGGGGAATGGAAGGTGGAGGATATGAAGAGGTTTCAGGATAGGCTAGGGGTTGCGAAGGATGCAGGGATTGCCACCGACTCTATTTTCTACTGGAGGGTCTCCTCTGTATCTGTGGACTATCCGATAGAGGAGCGAAAGAGGTTCTTGGAGGGAACTTGGGAGGAGCGTGTCCCAACGGATTTGTGGGGTCTTGTTCGGTGGCAGAGGCCATGATTCTTGGACGAGGGCTGTGATTGCACAACTACCACTTGGAAGCTGAAGGTGGATGGTGTGCCGCTACGCTGTCGGAACCTATAATCCTTCCATGCAGCTTTGGCCCACGTTGGAGGGGTGGAGATGGTGATAAACACGAGCCTTCGAGCTGGTGAGGGATCCCAGGTTGAGGTTGTTCTTCGGGGGGAAAGACCCCCCTCACAACTTCAAGTTGAAATGAAAATTGGCCGAAGAGGTGTATACCCATTTGGGTAGTTCTCTTAGAGGAGGTGACCGCTGTAGGTGGGCATGGTAGAGGCGGCGTCAACAACAAAGGCAGAGGAGTCGCTGGGGCGGAGGATGCAACTGGAGAAGACTCTCTGGGAGCATCGGTAGCATTAAATGCACAGTCGTGTCATTAAACACGACATTCAAAGCATCAAAGGAAGCTGGAAGGGCGCTGACTGCCAATCTCGCCGAAAACCCTAAATCAGCCGGAACTTTCATGGTGGCGTCGCTTCACAGGTCTTCTTATTGTGCATCAACCTCAGGTTCGGATCCTAATCTGACTAAGGATCCAAAAGGTGCAACTTATAAGGCTTTTGGATTAGAGTTTTCAAGTTACCCGCCGTCTCGTTATTTGGCCTGGGTCCTTTCGGATGCACAACTGCAAGTCCGATCCTTCAACCTGATGCGTTTGAGATGCTCACGAGCAAAATGGTGTCATCCTTCATTAGGTTGGCCTCGTGCCTTCCCTCCTTCCCGATTGCGGGACTTCACTCGGCGATGTCTCCTTGAATGATGGACTGGTCGTGTGACATGGGCTCATCGACCGAGGCTTCTCCAGTCCCTTCCACCAAACTTGTGATGTCGGCATCGATAATGGAGGCTGGGGATTTATCAAGCAGCAAAAGCGGTAGTGTAGGGAAAGTTCTGGAGCATGGCCTCAAATTTCAGCAAAATTCGATCGAATTTCTGTCGAATATCGATATCCAGTCGAAATCGAAATTCGATCGAAATGACCGAAATGACCGAAATATGGGGTCCTAGTGCAAAAAATGACCGAAATGACTGAAATTTCGGTCGAAATTCCACCGAAATTCCATCGAAATTCTGTTTTGGTCGGTACCGAAATGGTGATCGAAACCGACATTTAAGGCCTTGTTCTGGAGCCCTTGGCGGGAGGGAAAGCCATAGAAACGAGGGAGGAGCCTTTGGCGGAGGGGACAATTGTCGAAACACGCGAGGAAACCTGCATCGGTAGAGATGCATCCCCGCATTTCAGATTCGAGCGGTGTTGGATGCTGGAGGAGGGATTTCGTAATATGGTTATTCATTTTGGAATAACTTGGTGGTGGATAGTTCAGCTACTGTGAGGCTAGTTATGAAGCTGATGAGTTGAGGAAGATGTTGATTGGCTTCATGGATGATTCTCGTATTTTACGCAATCAACATAGGGCTCAGGCTCAGGAGGAGATGGCAAGATTAAATCTGCTGGTAAACTACAACGATTTAGAGTGAGGAGCTTGAGAGTTGTGGGGTGGTCTAGAAGATTCCTGAGGAGGATAGGAAGCATGAGTTGGTGTGGTGGTAGAGATCGCGCCAGAAATGACTGAAAGAATGGGATGCGAACACCATGTTTTTTCATGCAATGGCAAACGGTAGGAGGAGGAATATGATTCACACTATTGACGTGGGTGTGAGGGTGGAAATTTAGTGGAGAGGAGGTTGCATGGGCGGTGAGAGGATACTTTAAGAACATGAACATGCGTATTCCACATGATAGGTCCAAATGGTTGGGCCTGGGGGTTAAATGCATTGTGGACTAATATGCAGAATTGTTAACAAAGCCCTTCGAGTTGCGGATGTCCGTGAGCATGGCCTCAAATTTCAGCGAAATTCAATTGAATTTCTGTCGAATATCGATATCCAGCCGAAATCGAAATTCGATCGAAATGACCGAAATATGGGGGTCATAGTACAAAAATTGACCGAAATGATCGAAATTTCGGTCGAAATTCCACCGAAATTCCATTTAAATTTTGTTTTGGTCGATACCGAAATGGTGACCGAAAGCGACATTTAGGGCCTTGTCCGTGAGGTGGTGTTTGCACTGAACCCCGACGGGTTCCCCATTTTTTTATTTCGAGAGTTCTGGGTCCTGGTCATCGAGGAGGTGATGGAGTTGATTGCCAAGTTTGCAGAGGGAAGTTCTGGTTTCGATTGTTTAAACCGAGCAATGATTTTTCTGCTGTTAAAGAAGGATGTGGCTACTAAGGTGGATGACTACCGCCTAATTACACTCTCCAACGTGATCTACTTGACTATGGTCAAGGTGCTGGCTAGTTGAATGAAGGGGATTTTGAACAAGACCATCTCCCCTACTCAAAGTGCTTTTTCACCAGGCAGACAACTAATGGATAATGTAGTTCTGGATTCCGAGATTGTCACTGATTGGAAGAGTAGAAGAACAAAGGGATTGGTTTGGAAGGTTGACTTTTTGAAGGCGTATGACATTGTGGATTGGCGTTTCTTGTAGGCCTTTCTTTTCAGGAGAGGATTTTTGTATCGGTGGATATCATGGACGAAGAGGTTATAAAGACTTCATGTGTGGTTCTTGTAAATAGTCAACCGAGAGGGGGTTTCTTCCAGCCACAACGGGGCATTTGCCAAGGCTGCCCTTTGGCCCCGCTGCTCTTCGTTCTCGCATCGGGTGCATTGTCAGTTATGGTGGATCATGCGGTGTCTGGAAGTATCTGTAGCAATTACAACTAGGAAGAGATCTCGGTGCCTACTCTTCAGTACGCAGAAGTTACTACCCTATTTCCAGAAGGAGGCACAGAGAGCTGCATGGGTCTATCTGTGATCCTTAACATTTTGGGGAGGTATCTGGCATGAGGTTAAACAAGGTCAAATTGGAGTTTGTTCCTTTCGGTTTGGATGACGCATGGATTGGGCAGTGTGCAGGTTGGTTGAGGTCACCTCGTCAGGAACTTCCTATGCGGTACCTTGGCGTACCACTGGTTGTTGGGAGGATGCGTATGGTGGAGTGGTTACTGGTGAATGAGATGTAGTAGAGATTGGCAGGTTGGAGATTTGTTTGTCTTTCATGTGATGGTACATTGGTATTGCAGAGATCAGTCCTCCATGCTATTCCCATCTTTTTCCTGTCCATCAGGCTTTTCTCGGTAGGGGTTCGGAAGATGCTCGAAACTATCATGAGACGATTTTTCTGGTTGTCATCCGGACGTTCGAACGGGTTGTCGTTGGTTGATTGGGGGATTATCTCATGCCCAAAAGATTATGATGGTCTTGGGGTGCGCAGCTTGGAGACGATGAATAAAGCGCTGCTTAGTATATGTATTGCTCGTATCTGAGGAATACGACAACTTGGTGTGTGTCCTGCTCATGAGAATCTATGATGTGGGTTGTTCTCTGCTAAGCCCGGGGACTTTTGCTCATGCTCCCTCCTTATGGAGAGGCATTTGTGGGGTGGCACATGAAATTTGTCTTTTTTTGAGGTCGATCATGGGTGATGGTATGTGCTTCAAGTTCTGGATTGATGATTGGAGTGAGGACAGCTCATTTTGGTCGCGTTTCTCATTGCTGATGGCGCTGGCGGTTGATTCGAACTATTCTCTAGCAGAGGCTTGGGATGGGCACCCTTTCTTCTCGCGCTTCAAGTCAGAGCTGTCTGATCATCGAATGTGTGAGCTGATGGTGATGTTGTAGGACCTGGAGGGAGTTGAGGTACCCATAGAGGGTCGAGACTATTGGAGCTTGTATGATGTCTTTGTCTCGGTGGGGAAAACATATAGGGCCCTGAAGGGGCCAATGACATTTGATCACGGAGAGGGTGCGTGATTGACTGCAGAAGACCCAACACATGTGAAAGTGTTTATGTGGTTGCTTTGGTGGCGGACATGGGACAAATTTGCGCTGTTTGTTCAAACTGCAGACTCGACGTCCTGTCATTGTCACGAGAATGCTGAGTGTGCGGATCATATTTTCTTCGGGTGCATGAGTTCGGTGGAGGCGTAGGAGCTGTTTGGAAATAACATGGTCGCTAATGACATGGTTTTGATATTCTAGGAGTCCGTTGGCGTGGACTGGCACGGTATTGAGAAGGAGCGTTCAAGTTATGCGGCAATGATCTGGGCACTCTGGTTGGCAAGAAATGGGGTGATCTTCCGTCAAGACCGTTTTCATGGTGAAAATGTGGCGGCACATGCTAGGGCATTAGTTGTCAGTTGGAGTATGTAATGCATGGTGTGTTTCTCATGTAATAGGCTTGTAACTAATCTTGGTGATTAGTGATGAAGTTTTTGGGTATACACCTATACGGTGGAGGCCCTTTTTTCTTTCAAAAAAAATTTTCTTTTGAAAAGTTAAGGCATGATTGCTTGAGGTGGCTAGTCTTCCATATATCACGGATATCAAAAAATAGTGCGTTATAAGAACAATCACACCCTTCGTGAAACAACAACATACTTACGTTGAAAAGACCCTTAGCACTATGGACCACCTTCTCCAAATAGCATCTTTCTTATCGGTGGGCAACACTGTTTCTCTGGAGCTACAAAACCACCACACTGTCAAAGGCAATCTCTGGTTCTGATGTCTACTCAATCTTGAACTTTCTCGTCTCTGATTTGTAACTTCCTCAAAAACTCATAAACGTTGTGGTGCTCACCTACGAGATTACCATGACATGTTAAGCGTGCTACCAACATGGCACATAAAAGGTCGGAGTTCACCTTTAACTTTTAAAGAACACAAGTCGTGTCGTTGATCCCAGTATCCCACCTTACCCGCGCTTGTAATTTTAGTCGCCGACCTTTTCATTCTTATCAACCAGCTTGTAGCCACACCTTTAGTGGTGCCTTTGCCTTCGTAGTCCACCAACGATCAATTGTGAAATCCTTGTCCAGAGCTTGAAGTGATACCTTGACATTATAGTGTGCTCTCACCATTAAATTATCATCCTTTAACTCCTAATCTTCCCTCATCCTCTCATTGGCATGATGCCTTCTTGGAGATCCAACTAGATTAACATCATCATAAAAAAACAAACGTTGGTCGCCTAATCCATCCTCTCCATCACCTTCACACCATCAAAGCCCCCCTCCTCCCTAATCTGCTAAAGAAGGCCCAGATCTGGCCACACACATTATGGTCCAACTTAAAAAGATATGCAGCAGACGCAATTCGGGTTTGCTTTAGGACCCGCAAGACTTACCTCTTGTGCGGAAGCTTCAAACAATCCCCCACACATCCTATGCCACTTTCAAATTGTGGAGCCTGAGCATCATTCAGATCGAGTTCACCAAGCTTCTAGGTTGACATTAATCACGATGAAAAATGTAATCATGATCACCAAAGGTTGCCCTTCGATGAGGGTGCTGATGCTCCTCTAAAGCACTGAATGCCTCTATCACCAATCGTTCTCCATTAGCACCCTATGCCACCTTTGCTGCAACATCGAGCTTCCACATCGTGACCTCTGTGGACCTCTTACTGGCTTTACGACGTAACACCTATGAAACAACAAACCACTCATGGTCACCTGACATAGTCTTCGAACCAATTCGGCACCATCATTCATGTTGATGTGAAGTACAAAGCGACTTCTGCATAATAGTCGATCAACCTCTGCCCTCAACAATCCATGAGTGCAAATTATCTTGCTATCCAAATGAGTGTCGCAAGCAAAACCAGACTTTAACGATAAGCTCACTTGGTCAATCCTGCACAAAACCTCGTACTCCACCTCTGATAGTGACACCTTTGCTTCTCGAAAACTATCCAACGAGCATTCCATGACCCCTGCCTCCCTATCGACTGTTCCCTGCTTCCAACCTTTGTATCCTTGATGCGCCACATGCTGTAATTTATGCAAGTGCCTTATTGGTGCCTATTTTTATGCACTGGATTCACACCACTGATTCTTAACAATCTCGGGTGAACATCCAATCCCTCATTCTGCACTACCACCTTCTACTAAGATCCCCTTCCCACCTGCTTTGTCATGTGTGGAAGCCAATCTGATTCTGACGTGCCTCACCTTCTTCGCCTGACCTCGACCTGCTCATTCTTACCCCTCTCCATTGGATGGTGGCCCTACCTTCGCACTCGCTCCCCTTCCCCGCACTTTGCCATTGATTTCTTTGATCTTATTTTGCTAGATTGGTATTGGATTTGGAATTCTAAAAGTTTTGGGCTAGAGCTTCTAATCCATCAGGTAATGTACAATTTACTTCTTTTGGAAGGTATAAGGATGGTTGCTATGAACTGTAGCCATCGAGGATCTATCATTCTGAAAAATCCTCACAAATACACCCATAAACTGCAGTACTCAATCTACGATCCAGAAACAAGAAAACCCTGAAGAAATTATGCATGTTATCGATTTTATTATAGAAGAAACAAACTCTAAAAAGCTTATAAGGATGCATGATTCTTTTAACAATTTTGACCATCAAAATTATTTTCTTTCCTTCTTACCCCTTCCTTTTACCTGATGGAGATCTGTAACCTTGCTTGGTGCACCGTGGTAATTACTTCTGAGATACCTGAAATAAAATCCTGCATGTGTTGTGTAACTCAAGAAAGTCGAGTGTGTCTTACTAACTCCACCTCTTAGATTGAGCTTTATGTGGTTGGTTGGAATATGTTCAATGGAACCCCAATCCATCAAGGTGCGAGGTTCAAAACTTCCTTTTTTGATGAGAGCAATCATCCAGTGGACAAATAATATATAAATGTACATTCTGCATTAATATCGTATGCACATGCAAAACTGAAGTAACTAGCCATGATTACAGTATGATTGCCATCATGCCATGTACGTGATGGCACTTTCCAGTTACTTTCAACGGCATTTTCATAGTTGTGCAATATATTCAGCACAGATATAATTCAAATGCATTGGAGCTTCAAAAAGCGACCTACAAGCCGGAAGAGCATTTTGTAATTTACAAAAGATACGAAAGGGAAGATAAATATGTCTGGGCGAGTTTCCAGAAATAAAAGTATCGACGATCAAGCGCGGGGAAGTCACCTGCAATATTTTTGTAGTAAACTTCAAACATACATCTTGTAGGTCAGGCGAACGACAACACTCAGCCAGTGCAAGCAGACCCATAACAGAATCCACCGACAAAAAACTTGCAAGGATGAGATTCACACATCACACAAAGATGAGAAAGGGAGTTTCTATGTGGGAGCATCACTGCAACATGCAACATCGATGTGGTGGCCTAGTGGGGCCAGAGACTGGTGCGGGGGAGGGATAGGCGGCGTTGCAGTCGAGGAGCAGGGGTGGCATGGTGCGGTGGCGGTGCTCGTGGTCGCGATGGATGCACTGTCGAGGAGTAGGGGCGTTGCAACCGACTAAGGCTTGGGTGGGCAGTGGACCGTGGAGGAGTTGGGGGCCTAGGTCTTGGGGGAACAAAATGCGGGGGGTGCAACTTACCCCAAATTTGAGGAACCGGGGGGGGGGGTAGCTTGGGTGTTCCCGGTTCCCCATCTAAGGCCAGTGGGAGAGGGTTCACACTCTCTTCGGGCCGGGCAACAGGCCTAACTCCGGGCCAAGCCCGAATCTGGCCCAAAAAAATTTTTAGGCCTAAATCTTTAGCCCAAGCCCGGTCCAATGTTCATTAGGGCTTGGGTCAGGTCGGGCTTTTTGAGATGGGCTTCGTACTGGGCCAGGTTGGCCCAGCCCAATGTTCATCCTCATCTCCATCACCGCTTACATGGGCTACATTACGATGCTCCAGGCCATTGAGCACAATGCGGAGGTCCGTGAGCCTTCTTGGAACAACATTCCATGGGGAGACATCGTCATCATGAAAAAGAGGTGCAATTGTTGAGATGGGTTCTCAAACCCTAGAAGAGGCAACACTAGTGTGGAAATGGGTTGTGGAACTCTATTTCAATCGAAATGAAAAGAAGCAGTTGTGGATTTAAAAGGCCCCAATTTTATGCAGACATTATGCTATCATTTTTTATGTATCTGGGCCCAACGGTAGTATTTCTTCCTATTTTGAAGGCCCAATAGGCCATATTATGCCAAAAAGAGAGGAAGGAAAAGATGAAGAAGAGGGGACAGAGGAGTATCTTGTGGGCCTTAACCGTACTTAGTTTTTCTCTACTGATCAAACCATAAATGGCATGCTGCTCGTCTTTAAAAGGAATGTTGGTTGAAAAACATGGAAGTTCAGAAAAGAATAAAAAAATGACGAAATCTTCTCCCACTATAAATAGGGTCGGCTACATGGATTCTTGCTCAAATCCATGTTGAAAGATTCTATAATTTTTTACGCTGGCTGTCGACTACCTAACGCAACCCCCACAAGAGGGGATTTGAAACCTGGCCTTTTGGGTGGTAGGCACACTGCACTACCACCAGACCATTTAAGCAGGTCACAAGGGTCGACTACATGGATTCCTATCAAGTTCATGTTGAAAGATCCGACTGTTTTTTACGCTAGGTGTCGGCTACCTAACACAACCCTTCTTAAAGGGGGATTTAAACCCTGGTCTTCTGGGTTGTAGACACACTGCTCTACCACCATACCAAATAAGACTGTTGAAAAAAGAAAAAGGGGGAGGGGAGAGCATTTGGTTGTATCTCCCACATAGATATGGGAAATAGGGGAAGTGCCCGTAAATATGTGATCATTTATTTGAGGTGCACATATGTGCATTTATTTGAGAGGTCCCCATACTCTTGATTTGAGCTCAAGGTTTTCATGTTGATTACGTATGATAGAGACCTATGATAGAGGCTCGATATGGAGAGATCCATAGGGTCTCCATAGTAGAGGTCCCATTCTAGGAGTCGGTGTGGGAGAGACCCGGTTCGAGATTCTCATTGTGAGAGACCCATTGCAACAACTTCATGATTGAAGCCCTTTTCATATCATCATATGGTGGCAACGCGTACTGTGATCTCTGTTGAAGATATCCATTTTCAATCTTCCATATCCAGATCATTCAAGAGCCCAACAATAACATTTGTAGTTCCCCCATACTGCAAGCGCGAGAGGATGCAATTGATATATGTACTCGGTTTGTGTGTGTTGTATTGTCCAAGTTAAGCATTCCATACTCCAGCTTGAGGGGGGAGTGTTGAGATATTTGTGTAATTGGCTCTCTATGAGTGAGAGTTGTTTAGTTCTACAAGGATGAGTGTTGGGGACTTGTTAAGTTGGTAGGGCTATACATAGAGTCTCACACCTCTTGTATTCGATGAGAAATTTAATGCAATATGTAGCCCTAGAGGCTTTCTCCCATTGTTTCATCCCACTCCTTAGGGAGTAGAGTTCCACCTCAAATCAAGATGTTTATGTTTGGTTTATTGTTTCTGATTTCGTTTCCACATTCTTATTTTCTACACGTAATAGTGAAAGTATAAATGGTTATGTATATAAAGTCCTTATTTTACAAGGAAGATGGGAAAATAATTGATAATCAATCAAATAAAATAGTTATCAATAGAAGGTTATTAATCTTCCATTTTTCAAAGTATTATATTGTTTAATGATATAAGTTCATTATGTTAATTACTAAAATTATAATCTATATTGGGATCAATCATATTGATTTAGGCTCGGAAATAAAATTTTGATACCCTAGTCCATGCCCATTTAATAGTGGGTCAGACTTAACCTAGTTTTAAATGTGCCTAAGTCCAAAAATCCTACCCAAGCCCTACCCATTTAAGTTAGGTATCCACGAACCCGATGGGTACCTGACCAATGCCCAAGCTTATCAACCATGCCTGCCGATAGAACAAAAGGAACAGAAGCTGACTTGGAGTGATTCACCCAAAGTTTCAAGATGTCAATGAAAAATTTCTAAGATTATAGAGCATGCTCAAGCCCCATATGTTTTCCCCTCAATAAAGCAGGTTAGATATTGCTTCTTAAGGCATCAATGGTGTTCCCTATATCATTAGTTACTAATTAGCAACAAAGGATCAACTACAATCACAAAGAGTAGAGGGGCTAGCATGCATCCTTCCTGTACTTCCCCTTAGGTTCGTAAGAACCCCTCATTCAGGCACCTATTAACCAATACTTAGAAAGACCATATTAATATATCTTTTCATCCATGGAACCACACATCTGGAAAGCCTCTCCGGTATAAAGCTCATATAAACTTCCAATCAACATAGTCATATACCTTCTAGAAATCCACCTTCCAAAGCAATAAATGCACCTTTTCTTGGTCCCAATCAGCGATCATATTGGTTACCGTTGCCATTACAACTCCATCCATCATAGACCTTTAATGAATGAAGACAAACTGAAGATGGGAGATATCCTTAGTAATCTTGCAGATGAAAGACGATATCGTTATTGACCTGGTTAAAACCACAATTCCCACATCTGACTTTGGCAAGCAATTCCATGATATCCCTAGTGACCACATTCCGGAATCATGTAAGACGAAGACATGAAAACCATCAGAGGAGATTCATATGCATTAAGATAAAAAATAACCTCCTTGACCTACCTAGGAACTCTTCAGCCTAAACAACACTCTTGCATGCACACATACCTACTAAGCAACCTGAAATTTATCCACAAGTGCTTAAGCCAATCACCTCCTCACCCTGTAACCATTCACTACTGACCGAGACCAAGTGGATGAGATTCCTACTGTTCCAATATCCAATTACCCCCACTCATTTTTAGTCCCACATCTATTATTTGAGGGACTCGGTCTTTCTGTGGGGCTATATAAGGAGGCCCACACCCCATGTACTCATTAAGATTATTGGACCTTCTCTTGTGGTTTCATTCCCCTCCTTAGAAAGTAGGGTTCCACATAAAAACAAGATGTTTATGTTTGGTTTTGGTCTTTGATTATCGATTCGCTTCTGCTTATTTATTTTCAACATTGGTATCAGAACGGTTCGATCTTGTGGTTTGATTCTTTTTCAAGTTTGATTATTATTGGTTATTGTTCAAGTTCTGGAGATATGTTCAAGAAATTCTAGAGTTCTCTATAAACCTAATGTTGGGCACACGTGCAATCTTCAGATTTAAAGCGTGCACAACTCACCAATGGTGCAATCTTCTGAGATCTTCTTCCTGCGTGATGCAAATCGAAATTTGCAACGATAAAAAATAATTTTGTGCTGGGAATACTTTGGTGGAGAAAAAATAGAGGAAAGAAGAAGAGAAGGCTCACCAGATGCGAGGGATTTGAGGAAGAAGAAGCATGGAGATAGCATCGAGGGAGAAGGAAGATGAGGAGAGATAAATGACATAAATCTCAATTTTGATTGACTCTGAATTGCCTTAAACAAATGATTACCACCCCCTTTATAGGGGTGGGACTACAAAAATAGAAAGAGAAATAAAATTAAAATAAAATCCTAATTTAAACTAATTGACTCTAAATAGGCTCTAAGTATTTTTAACCGACTAACTACTTACTATAATCAACTAACTAATTTGATTTAAAATAAATTTACAACATACTCAATAAAATTAACTCGACTCTGATTTAATTAACGGACGAAAAATAGAGCCCTACTTATTTGTTTCACACTACATTAACTCTCTGCCGCTTTGAAAAAATCATCTCCTGATGAGTGACTTTGTTTTTTATTGTGCAGGTCGAAGAAGCTTTCTTGAATTCGTAGAACCATTTGCTCCAATTCCGTATCTTTCCTTCTCAATTCAGCATTACATTTGTAGTTCTTCTCAATTGGAGGCCGTACCTGCAATTTTCCTACCCTTTCAAATAAAATAGCCTCTCTTAAGTTCCCATCAAGTTTCCTCTTGGAATAAATTATTTTTGAAGGAGGGGTTCCTTCGAAAATCTGTCAAATCAACCTCCAATCCCTAAAGTGATGGGACACGGTGATTCCCAATCTAAACGTTCTTTTCCCTCTTGAACGAGTCAGGTTTTTATTCCTCTTTAACCAAAGATGGTAGTGATCAGATTGGTAGATTCATCTTCGAATTGGAGGCATTCAACGGTGGTAGCAACAAGGGGGGAGTAGAAAACGGCAGCGACGGCTATGCTTGCAACGATGACTGGGCTTGAGGTCATGCGACGGTGGTATAGGTGGGAGTGATGGTGTTGGGGTGGCGGGAACGGTGGATGTGGCTGGAGCAGTGGGTGTGGGAGTGGGTTGCGGGGAGGACGATGCCGATGTCGGTGTTGGGATGATGGGTGGAGGTACTGGAACCAGAGAAGGTGATTGTAGGGTTGGAATGGGTTGCATTGGTGGTATTTTTGTGGGCGGGGGAAGGTGGTGGTGTGGGTTGGATTAGAACAATAGGTGTTGGAGCTGGAGTTGGAGAAGGTTGTAGGGGAGATACCTGGGAAGGCTTAGACGATGGTGGCATCAACGTTGGGGAAGTGAGAGGAGATTCAAGAACTTCCTGGATAGCGACTTCGGGTGGCTGTAACGTCACATATGGTGGTGAAGTCGAGCTGACGACGCTTAGGGTCTGAAAATCTGCAGCCAACTCTTGTAGATCGACTGAAATTCGAGCAATATGGACATCAACTCTCTGTTGTCGGCTTCTTCGGTACACCATTTGCATTCCGCTGAACGAGATTCTTTCGTTAGGTATCTGCGCGAACATCTATAACGATCGTAAGATCGTGAGGACGATATATAGGCCATGCTCTGATACTAATTGATGCAAATCGAAATTTGCAACGATAAAAAAAATTTTGCGGTGGAAATACTTGGTGGAGAGAAAATAGAGGAAGGAAGGAGAGAAGGCTAGCCGGATGCGAGGGATTTGGGGAAGAAGAAGTACAGAGATCATGTCGAGGGAGAAGGAAGAGGAGAAATAAACGAGATAAATCTCAATTTTGATTGACTCTGAATTACCTTAAATAAATGACTACCATCCCCTTTATATAAGAGGGGTGTGACTACAAAAATAAAAAGAGAAATAAGATCAAAATAAAATAAAATTCTAATTTATCCTAATTGACTCTAAATAGACTCTAAATATCTCTAACCAACTAACTACTTACTACAACCGACTAACTAATTTTATTTGAGACCACATGCGATCCCTCTATTGAAAATAAAATTACAACAGACTCAATAAAATTAACTCGACTCTAATTTAAGTAACAGATGAAAAATAGAGCCCTATTTTCACACTGCATCACTGCGTCACCGTCAACATCCGATTTGGATTCACCAACCACTAGCTACCACCTTCATCCTCAAAAGAGCCTTAGTGCATGCACATCCAACGATTAGGGTTCGTGGAGCCCTTGACTCCATGCGAAGCCATTTCTTGGCTCCAGATCAATGCGGTGATGCCAAAGACTCTAGGTGGTGGCCCAAATGTGCGCGAGGCTTACATCTAGATTCACACACAACTCCATCCCTAGCGCAACTCAATACATCTTGTCTCTTCTCACTCTAGCCGGTGGAACCCTACTTCCCTTTCTCGAAACCTAGGTACAACCATCACACCCTAACGACACTGCCAACCCTCCAAGCTACGACCACGATGGTAACGTTGCCCAAGTGCAGCTATCACGCTCCAGCAGGAGCTTTGACTTCCCCAAGCTAATTGATGCATATCTGGCTGCCATTCAATCCCTCATCGGGGACCTCATCTCTGATTCGATGGAGGCGACCCTCCATCTTCAGCAGATCAGGCCCTCTTTCGAAGCTCCTAACTACGGAAGACTAGGTGTTGGCACTGCATCCTCGCTTGAAGGATGAGGCAGTTGTGAACCCCCGAGGATTCAGGTACCTGTTTACGACACATTTCGCGGAAATTTCTTATATTTAACATCGCATTAAAAGCATAAATTTACGGGGAAATTTTTCGCGTTGCAACAATTGTATATGACATTCACATTCATATTTATAATCATAACCACAAGCTAAAAGAGACAAATGACACCAGAAATTCATTTAATTAATTTCCATATAATTTTACAACATGTACAATGTCTGCTAGTACATATAATATCCCAAAAATAATCTAACTGAACAGAAGAGAAGCATTTTACATAATCAGCCGAACAAAAACTGAGACAAATTAAACCATACCGTCTGGTGTATACCCTGTCTCCTGGGAGCATGAACAGCTACTAAACAGAAGACTCCTTTCCTGCCATGCGTGCAAGGAAGAAGATGAGTCACAATTGTGAATACAAATCCGTAGTTTAAAAATAAATGTCAAGTAATTTATTATGTGCAAAAGAGAGCAAGTAGAAAGGTGGAACAAGCACAATTTACATCTACTTGCGTAATTAAAAAGGTATTCAGGTTATTTGTAAGCGTCTCTAATGATTGCCCCAGAACCCAACATTTCCCACATATGACATATTTATATTGTAGTTGAATATTCATGAGTGTAAGAGTATACGCTTATATATCATTTTCTTCAGAGATCGTGTTTGTGAGTGATGATGGAAAAGGTTGAGATTGGAAAGATTTCTTGATTTATTTAGATTCTTAAGTCTAGTGAATAGTCATTTCCTATCAATCCCAACTTTTGATCGCAACTTCTCCAATTTAATTATTTCAGATATAACTCCAGATGATGTAGATATAGATATGGATGATCTAGATAT
The DNA here is from genome assembly GCA_037367405.1 of Ottelia alismoides. Taxonomy (NCBI): domain Eukaryota; kingdom Viridiplantae; phylum Streptophyta; class Magnoliopsida; order Alismatales; family Hydrocharitaceae; genus Ottelia; species Ottelia alismoides. The sequence goes on from JAZKJV010004568.1 coordinate 47,599, forward strand.
AGAATCGCCAAGTCTGTTGGCGAAGTAAACTCAAGCGGTGAGGAAGCCTACAAATGGCTCTTCCGTCTCGCCCTCTAATTGGAAGTGCGGTCCAATAGAGGGATAGGTCTACTCCAAAACTACGCCACTAAGACGGGTGAGAGGGACTCTTCGGAAAAAGTCACTCTAGAAAAACAGCCCGACCGGTAACGGGCAACCGAGCTCGTACGAAAAACTAAAACCGAGGATCCCCCGACTGGGTATCCTAAAACAAAGGGTCAGCGGAACTGGTCTAAAGTCGGGATCCCAACGAGGCGTAAAAACACTGCGAGCTCGCGTAAAAACCGAAAAGGAACTGTTATCCTAGACCCGCGCACCTGGCGGCCGCTGCCCTAACTGGGCTTCCTATCTCCCGCCCAGTTGAGAGTCACCGCGCTCTCGCACGATCAGGTGTAAAGGTCACCATGACCGGCATAGATATTAGTCATTACATATTCCCGATATTCTCACTTTCTTGATTACTCAATTCGTTCTCAATCCTTTCTGTAGTCTGACCGTACAGATTTAGGCCTTCTGTTAATAATGATTTATAGATAATAGAGTATTCTTAAAGAATTAATTCACAGAGAAGATCATACCTTGATTATAGGTTATCATTTCTACAATGTGATTAGAAGCTACTCATCTATGTTCCTTCCTTTTATTTGATATTTGATATTAAGCAGTATATAAGGTTTCTATCTTTCACTTATATTCCCAATAAGACTAAGAGCCAGCAAAATCCGAAACAACAGGATAAGGGTCTTGATTAAAAGAGATTGCAACCGAGACCATATCCATCATGGTCAAGAATAAAAGATGCCTAAGATATGATTTCTCGTCTAGGTCAGTGAAGATGGTATATGATTTATACAAAACTCTTGATCGAGTTGTCTAATAAGTTGCCTGATTATATCAAAGTCTAATCATATCTTATTTTCTTATTATATATACGCCAGTACGCACATAACATGGATTAAACATTCAACAAACTAGGAGTTCTCTTAGGGAGAATTAACTAATATACAGTCTCTTACTTAAAATAAAATAAGCTATGGTTTAATTGTTTAATATTAATAAGAATTGGACATATGAAGGAGAAAACGTGCTTATTGTAGATTAAGTGCACAATATTTTCTTTTTGGAAACAATGTTTTTATGGATGAACTAATTATTAATGGACCATTTCGGACTCTACAATCAGGTAACCGAAATTCTAAACTTCCAGAATAGTATAAAAAATAATTTTATAGTTATCAAAATATATCATTTGACATTTTTAACAGAGATATGATGTTCAACCAATAACTTGATGAATATTCTGGTGAAAAAATTATACATTTCCGGTTGAGTTTAATGCAGTGCGATGATAACTATTATCCTATATTTATAAGTACTGCTATGCATGGTATTGAAGCATTGAATAAACATAAGCATAAACACTCTAAGATATCAATTTATCCTTCAACTCCCTAAAACTTTTAAGCATAAATTAATAGGATTAGGTCATAGCATATCTGCAAATAGGCTTAATGTATATGCTTGCAGATCTTATTCTAAAATTTGCATATCAGACCTAATTATTTGTTTGAAAGGCAATTGGATATTGGTGGATATGCACATAATATCCATATCTAAACATGGTATATATATAATTGATAGACTGATGTAAACCACTCTGTGATTCATTTATTTCTCTACAACCAGATTGTGAGATTTATGCTAAATCAGGTTCTTAATAATCAAATCAAATCAAATCAAGAGATGCTAACACATGCAACGTAGAATCAGGTTACATGTATTATCTTTAAATAATTCCAATAATCAAAACATTCCCAAATTCATCAACCAATTGTGAAAGTAGTTTCATAGAGGGCAACAAAACGGAGGTAATATGACATGCATGGCAGCAAAAGATGGGATTGAGGGGATTGTATCTTAGATCTCCAATATTTGAAAATCAATGCATGCAACAGTTTGTAAATTTGGAGCAACAATTGCAAGGAGCTGGGAGCTGCTTTGCGGCCTGTCTGGAGTAGTAAAATGGATGTTGTTGCAACATCATTTAGGTGCAAAAGAATAGCACCAATTAGTGCTGCTTCTTGCAGCAACAGGAAAAAAAAACTTACGCAGCAGTTGGGCTTTGGCAAAGAGCTCCAGCAGGAAGTTGCCTACTTTGGACAGCTGCTCTCCAACAGTTATGGATGAAGAAGGGGCTTAGGCTCCTTTAGCTGGAGATTGAGAAGAATTGAAGAGGGATTTTTGAGGAATTAGGAGAGGAATGAAAGGGAAACAAGAGAGATGGAATGGGAGAGGGGTTGGCGTTAATTTATAGAGGAGGGAGGGGGTAACGTGGAGTGTTTTGGTTAAAGGGGATGCACACTTGTGCATTTTTTTATATATACATTTTTTAACCGAGCATACTGTACAACAGAAATAAAAGAATTAAATAATGTTTTTTTTAAACTTTTTTTTGACAAATCTTAAAGTTGACCGTATTCATGCCACGAGCCTCGGATTTCGACGTGAAATATCTTGAATTGATCGTCTCAAGACGACGATCAATATGAGTACAATATCGGCATACTTCCGATCGGGTTTTGAATAACCGAAATTTTCGGATACGATTTTGTTTAAGATTTAATTTTGTGATTTAAAAATATCAAACGACCTCCGATTGACGAACAGTCGATTCCGTTGGTCTCGTGTCGTCGAATCGGATCTAATGACGGTCTCTGTTTGTTTTGCGGTTTCCGAATTTGCGTCGCGGCTTTTTCGCGGCGCGCATTACGGAGCGACCGATTTTTGTTCGATTTCGCCTGAACGACTTTTGATTCACGATCAATTGTTCGTTTTAGGTTGTCTAATGTCGCCGGATAACTTTATTGGGTTAATCGGACCCTAATCGGGTCGAGTTCGGGTTTGTTAGTATCCGGATGTTACAGCAATGGCTATCTCCAACGCGAACATGAACACCGCACAACGTCACACATCTTTTCCTATGTTCTGGCAGAGGCAATGAAGACTCATTCGAGCAGCGCGAGCATCTCCTCTATCTGGTTTCATCATTGGTGGCAACAACACCTTCTGGATTTGGGATCCTCGAACCTTTAAGATTCGTAGCAGACAAAGAAAGGGGGGGGGGGTTTGGAATCTTCTAAATAGGGCCCCTCCTTTTTTTCTATTTCTTAAAGCCCAAAGATGGACCCCTGCTGCTTTGTATTAAAAAAAGGAAAACCTGATGAAGGGGGGGGGGGCAGCATGGTTTCCAGGCCCAATTAGGCTGTAAAAAAAGGAGACACTTTCTGGGCCCAAGTAGGCCACCCTGTTGAAAAAAGGGAGAGAGAAAGAGAAGAGACCGAACGCAAAAAAACGAAAATGAGAGAGGAAAAAATGAATAGTGAAAAAAGAGAGGACCATTACATAGAAAAAGGGAATTTTTGTTTGAAAAAAGGCTTGAAAGAGAGAGGTTTTGAAGAAAAATGGCGGTCACACAAAAATAAGCTGTACGAGAAAAAAAATTAAAAAGAGAATAGTCAAGAAAAAAATAGACGGCTACAAGAAAAATGATTTGTGCAAAAAAAGAAAGTGAAGCGACACATAAGAAAATGAAAAAAAGTACACGTTTTGTTTTGGCTTCTCCCAACTTGATCCATGCTCTTATTCTATCAAGTATGGGATAAAGGTAAGGCCCTAAATGTCGGTTTCGGTCACCATTTCGGTGACTGACCGAAACGGATCGGTCGAAGTTCGACCGAAATTTCGTTTATTTCAGTCATTTTTTGTACTAGGGCCCCATATTTCGGTCATTTCGGTCAAATTTAGAATTCGACAAGATATCGATATTCGACAAAAATTCGACCGAATTTCACTGAAATTTGAGGCCATGGATAAATGTGGAGTTAGATAGACATATATTCTTCTTCTTGAGATTTATCTACAAGACTTGTATTGTACTGTCCGTCCACGACTAACAAACCGACACTCCAGACCATTACTGCTATCAGCCGTCTTCGCCGAGTATCAACTTCTTTGTCAGGGTGTCTCTATCCCCAATTACTACTCCACACTGGACTTTCTTCCGTTCCATCGACTCTACACCATGCATGACCTAGTTGTCGCAACGACTACTACTGACACGACTAATGTTCTTTCCATGTGACTTGATCGTTGTAGTCCCATCCTCGAGTGATATCCTCTACGAGCAACAATTACTTCAAACGGACTGTCTCTGTCCCCATCCGAACGGGGGTGTCTCCATCACCGTCTCTCTCAGATGTATCGAGTAAAGATATGCTGTATATTTTCTTTTGTTGCAAGCTGCAGCTTTCTCAGATCCAACTTGAGGGGGAGTGTTGGAGTTTCTAATAGATTGATAATTGGATCTTTCCAAGATCCAATTACCCCCACTCATTTTTAGTCCTACATCTACTATTTGCGGGACTCGGTTTGTCTGTGGGGCTATATGAGGAGCCCTTCACCCCATGTACTCATTGAGAAATTCTAATAGAAGGTCTGATCCTTTGAGGCTTTCTCCCGTGATTTCATTCCGCTCCTTAGGGAGTTGGGTTCCACATAAAAACAAGATGTTTATCTTTCATTTTGTCTCTAATTATCAATTCGCTTCCGCTTGTTTATTTTCAACATGAAGGACCTTGAAACTCTTGCATCTTAGGGGGGACCTAGAGATGAAGATGGCGTTTATGTCACAATTCTGCACCAACATTGAACTTTGGCCTCTACTAAGGTTTCACAATCAAAGGACCAATGTATGCAATAAGAAGAATTGGATGGCGCTCCTCAACCTTTGAAAGATGTCGAATGCAAACCAAATCTTTGATTTTCATCACCCAAGTCATTTGAGGCCTTCAACACATCCTCAACATATGCATCAGACACCCTGACCTCACTTCTCGAAACGACGACTGAAGTTGCCTCTAAGTACCCTTCATTGAGCACTCAGCTCAGAGTGCCCAATCCCATTGCATCAAAAGCATATCAACCCCCCCTTGTAGTTCCTCACGAAGTGGCCATTGCTCCCACAATGGAAGCATTTGACCGAGTGTGAAAACCTTAGCACGCTATTGGTGCTGCTGCTTTTGTCCTTAAGCCATTGACCATGATAGCTCCTTGCCGATCAACCCTTTCCACTACCTTTGTCACTGCATCCCATATAATATCAGCCGCCCTGCTGTCAACCTAATCATCGTTGTCCTCCTCCCACACCTCTCCTTCTCCTCTTTCTCTCGTACTCCTTCCTCTTACAAGAACCCTCCGCTCAACATCCCTCCAAACTTATATCTATTGTCCGTTCACAACTTCGACACAAATTTAGGATCAAATTTCTCTTTAAGAAGAGGATAATGAGGATTGTTAGTTGACAACTTAGGTTTGAGAATTTGAATTATTAAACATATATGCATAAACAAAATATTGAGCTATATCAGAAATTAAACAAACAAGTATAATAACATGTAGTTTTTAAAGAACATAATTAATAATAATAATTATATTTGAATGAAAGAATATGAATTGATATCGATTGGAAACAAAACCTTTTCCAATTGAACTAAAGAAAATCAATATTGATTGGATTATGTCATGAGTCCATATTTACAGATCACTATATCATAATAGAACTAACTTACTAATACCAATTGGAGTATATATTCCGGACCTGTGATTCTAACTTGACCAGCATTAGAGTTGTTCATCTCCATTACTTAAAGGGGGCAAAGTCCACCAGTTGAAGAACATGTGTATGCACCCCTCCTGTCACGACGTAGCCTACCAGACAGAGGTTTTACTATGTGTATTAATACTAGGAGTAACTAAATAAGTAGTGAAATCAAACTTACATGGATAATATTATTGATATATAGTCGATATTTGAGAAAATTTGTACCGAAACCTATCATTTTTGACCAATATAGCTCGATATGATGATATATCGCCGATATCTTGGTCGATATATCTTGGAAAAAGATATACATATGTATATCGGCACCTCCATCTCATCGATACCGATATATCGGCTAAATGTTGCCAATATATCGTGATATATGAAACCCTGCCTGCAAGTTGGATGATTTAACTGGCGCTACTGCATACTCTTGGAGACTATCGAGTCTAAGAAACATCCTCTGAGGCGGGAATATGCCTTATGGAAAACCTAGCTAGGCATTTTTTAATTGTTTATCTTTGCAATCCTATTCCACTAATCAAGATGATCACCCTTCTTCCAAATGCGAATTTGGAGTTGGAGTAGAAGGAGAAGCTTTGTCTCAGGGACTTATTCTTGTACCAGCGAATTAGTGATGAAAAAAGGTCACTGACTGTAAAGTCATTGGAGTGGTTGGTGGGATGGTTGGCTTACATGGGGATGGGGTTTGGGGGGAAGGAGGGGTTACACGTACTTGTGAACTGTTCTCTTTCTCTGCATATGAGAACTGTAATGAGGTTGTGAACATGATTTTCCATTACAAATTGGTACATTCATTCAAATGCTATTTACTTTTTTTTATATTTAGAGGTCTGTCTTTGTTATCTGATTATACGAAAATATTGGGATGTGGTAATTTTCTATGAAGATTTTCACAAGTTTAGCACATTTTTCCTGATCTGTTGATGACTACATTTAAATAATGGATCTCTTTTTTCACATTTTTCCAGAAAAAAACTGGCATCTGAACATCCCGGGTTATACGAGGAAGGAGCAAAAATTTCAAAGGAAGCAGGTGATTTATTAGGTTTTAAAATTTTGAGTACCATCCATATTCCATTGCAAGTATTAATAATTATTTGGGATATATCAGATATAAGCTGGTACTTGGCAGTCACACGTAGCACTTACTGATATCCTTTATGACCATTTTCGGTTTTGTTGTAGAGTTGTTATAAAGGGAACATGGGCATTTTGATTCCACAGTCTGAGGATGCATTGTGGCATTTTAATACATCCTATTGCTTGGGGCAAACAGCAGCCACTGCGCTGATGCATGCAAAGCAGCAATCTGTTTTTTCTATTCTGGGTTTTGCCTTTTGACCTTAAGTTGGATTTTTCCTTTTAATGTTGTAGGAAAATTAGTACTATCTCGAGGATTGGTACCTCTATCAATCAACACATGGATTTGAATTTGATCAGAATATTGAAGCACACCTGATTCTTTTAAAGTGACTAAATAATTTTTAATATTGATCACGCTAAATTCGATGAATCCATTGCAATGCTTGCAATTTAAGTGACATCGACTCGTTTCGACTTGTATAGTTGAAACTATATACTCTTGATCAAAGGTCCTCATAAATTTTTTCTTATCAAATACTATCTCAATTCATTGGATGCAATCATGAAATGATTTCTATGTACATTTTGCTGTAATCCACTATAATTAATCTATATGCTGACTATTTCCCTTGTTTTCATTTTCCTTCACATCTTTACTCCTAACCCTCACCACCTCATCCACTGTCACATAACTCATTTTTCCTTCTTACAACCATCACCTCCATCCTCTTTGCGCTCTTTGTCAACCTCCCCTTTCCAACTTTACTTATGCAACTTGATTGGGTTCCAAGGACTACTGCCTGCGGTGAAGATAAAGCATGCGCATATTCACAAACAAGCCACTAAAAACACACAATAGGCTTTCTATTAGGTTTCATCTCAAGAGGTCGTGCATTCAGGGTATATTTGATCAGATAAATTTATGAACTCACCTTCTATATTCTCCTTGACTTTTTATAATACACAAGACCTATCCTTTTATGAAATGAAGGATGGGAACAGCAGGTGCCGGATAATGAATGCCTTGCTTTAGTTACATCCTTTGTGCTAGGAATAGAACATATATGGGTCTCCTTTCCCAGGAAGTTGACCGCCTGAGAAGAGAAGATGGAGCGTGTCTTCGACATGCTTGGAAGAAGGGAATGCTAGTAGGTCTTGACTAAGATCCTTTGTAGGGTCTGGAGACTGGGGTGGACACCATAATATGTTCTCCCTTTTTTGACTTCAAAAACAGATCCTTCGTAGGAGATCGAGTTGTCGTAATACATTAGAGGAACTTCGAGCGCATGGGAAGACCTTTTCGTGCCCTTACACCAAGGTAGTGTGGTCTTGCTTGGGATGCCATGAAAGGTAGTCTTGAGGCCACAAACTTTCGATAGCATTACATGCAGAAAACTGATCATGAGCGGCATGGAGGTTTAAGCATATAGTGCAAGAGCCGTGATCGACCTTGCGATCTCCAGTATTAGAAGAGATCACTTAGTTTTAAGATTATCGTGGATTTATCAAGTAGCCTTTTCTCATGGCTAAATAAATGATAATTGGAGACTGTTTAAGAATAGGGATTTTTACCTGGCAGACCCTATAAACTTTGCCAATTACCTCCACGACCTTTGAAACAACCTAATTCCCCCCTCGTCCCCGGATACTTGTCAACTCTTACCCCATGAACCCTCCGGGTAATTTGTTTCAAGCCCGTGAGGGTTCTTGGGGTAATTTACAGGGTCAATGGGGGTAATTACGTTGTGCAAAAGGTCGTAGAGGTAATTTAAAAAGTTTATAGGGTCTGTCGGGTAAAAATCCCTTAAGAATAACTCGATTTTTCTAATAACATCGTAGAATAATTTTATTTTATTTTAAGAAAACTCCAATGGTCTGGTGGCAGTGCAGTGTCTACCACCAAAAGATATCAGGGTTCGAATCCCTCCTTGTGGGGGTTGCATTAGGTAGCTGACAACTAGCTTAAAAAATAGTCGGATCTTTCAACTTGGATTTGAGCAAGAATCCATGTAGTCGACCCTAATTAAAGTGGGAGAAGGTTTCGCCAAAACTCAGACTTGGCTGGTCCCAAACCCGGGTAAATTGAGGAGAGTTGCACGTTTGGTAGCCGACAACCACCACAAGAGAGACACATTCTTAAATAATGTTCTTTTTAAGAACACTATTTAGAAATTTGTCTTAAAACAGTTTGGATCTTTTCAACATAGATTTAAGCGAACATTTAGATTTTGGTGGGGTGTTTCCTACTAGCGACTTGTTGCATCGCCTGAATGCAATGAAAAATTGGCAAGGGCCATTGCATCACTGCTCGGATGTAGTTCAAATTTGCAAGGGTTCTAGCATGAGGTACGCATGCGAGTAAATAAGCTAGTTCCACTGCATTGCCGTCCGGATGCCATCCATAATTTGCACGACTTCTCATATGATGGACACATGCGAGTAAAGAAGTTAGTCCAAAAGAGGTTGCAAAGGAAGTTGCGAATAGGTAGTTGGAATATTGGCACTTTGACTGGCAAATCGATGGAGATTGTAGATACGATAGAAAGAAGGAAAATTCAGATACTATGTCTCCAAGAAACAAAATAGGTTGGTGACAAAGCAAGGGAGATCGAGAAGACATGCTTTAAACTTTGATATTCAGGTAAAGATAAGGGCAAAAATGATGTTGGAGTGTTTGTTCATAAGGATTGGAAGAATTGCGTGGTTGAGGTGCAAAGCTCCGGAGATCGGATTATTTTTGCTAAAATTGTCGCTCGAAGAAGAAATTCTGAATATCATCTCAATTTATGCACCACAAATTGGTTTAGATGAATGGATTAAACAAGCCTTTTGGGAGGATTTGGATAAGATTATGTAAGGAATCTCACAAAGAGAGATGATTTGCCTAGGTGGATATCTTAATGGACATGTGGGAAAGGATGCTTTAGGGTATGCTAGTGTTCATGGATGCTATGCCTTCGGGGATAGAAATGAAGAGGGAAAAGTCATTCTGGATTTTGTGACGATTTATGATCTTTTCATAGCAAACTCTCTCTTCAATAAGACTGAGGAGAATTTAATTACTTGTAAGAGTAGCCCGACTAGAACACATATAGATTACTTTGCGTTGAGGAGAACAGATCGGTTGTGTTGCAAAGACGGCAAAGTAATCCCACGAGAGAGGTTGACAATCGAACATCGCTTGTTAGTCATGAATGTGCAAATAAAAGGTCTGGTAAATAAAAGGAGTGTTTCCAAGATCATTAGAAGTAGATAGTGGAATCTTCAATTGAAGCAATCAATCTTCAGGGAGAAGGTTTTGGAAGATTTATCTTGGGATTGTAACTGAAGTGCAAACGAGATGTGGGAGGCGGTGATATCTTGTATCCGAAGCATGGCCTCAAATTTCAGCGAAATTCGGTCGAATATTGACATCCTGTCGAAATCGAAATTCGACCGAAATGGCCAAAATATGGGTGCCCTAGTACAAAAAATGACCGAAATGACCGAAATTTCGGTCGAATTTCGACCGAAATTCCACCGAAATTCCGTTTCGATCGTTCACCGAAATGGTGACCAAAACCGATATTTAAGGCCTTGATTCGAAGGGTAGCCAAAGAGATGATAAGCGAGTCAAATGGAGGAGTTCCATGCTAAAAGGAGGCTTGGTGATGGAGTGAAAGGGTGCAAGAGAAGCTCAAAATTAAAAGAGCATGCTTAAAAGTTATGTCTAAGGATAGATAGGAAAACTGTTACAAATTACAAAATAATGAAGAAAAGAAGCAAAGAATAAGTCAAAAGCTTATGAAGTTTTGTACAGAAATCGCAATTCTGACATCAACATTTGTCTGCATCAAGGTTCGTCTTTAAGTCCATTCCTTTTTACTTCGATTATGAACGAGTTGACAAGTCACATTCAGGATGAGATACCTTGGCGTATGTTATTCACTGATGATATTGTGTTGATTGATGAGACTAGGGATGGAGTAAATAAGAAGCTTGAGATCTGGAGACATGCATTGGAGACTAAAGGATTTTGTATAAGCATGGCAAAGACTGAATATATGAAGTATACTTTTGATGGAATCAATGATGAAGGAATTGAGGTGTAAATTGGTGGCAATAACATTCAGAAGAGATATTCTTTTAGATACTTGGGATCTATTTTGCAACATGATGGGGAAATTGATGGAGATGTTGGTAACAGAATAAATCAGGTTGACTAAAGTGGAGAGGAGCCTCTACTGTTCTCGGTGAAACGAAAATTCCTTTGAAAATTAAAGGAAAGTTTTACAAAGCAGACATGAGACCTGCTATGCTATATGGATATGAATGTTGGCACGTGAACCATACACATATGCAGAGAATGGCAATAGTAGAAATGAAAATGCTAAGGTGGTGTGGATACACACATAAAGATCAGATTCAAAATGACACAATCAGAAGGAAAGTTGGTGTAGCTCCGATCAAGGATAATATGTGAGAAAACTGCTTAAGGTGGTTTGATTGTTTGCAAAGGAGGTCGACTGATGCACCAGTTAGGTGATGTGGGTTTTTGGGATGTTGAGCCGGCTAAGAGAGGGCGAGGAAGACCTAAGAAGTGTTGAATTGAGACTATACGAAGGGATCTTAGTTTTTTGGATCTAAGTCCGAGATTGACCCAAGATAGATCTGAATGGATGTAAAGAACCCATGTAACCAACCCAACTTAATGCTGGAAAAAGCTTTGTTGTTGTATTTAGTGTTGCAATAGTTGTCCGTCTGGAACGATCACTCGGTCTGAATAATCTATTTAGTGTGATGACCAAATAGAATAGCTAGGTCCGAATAATCAGTCGACTAATGAAAAAAATAAATTTATTAATATTTTCTTTGGGGTTTTTCTACTTCTCTTTGATGCAAAGTAAATATTAGATGTGTAAATATTTGATTATATTTCAATTAGTACTTTTATCTTGTTAATGAGTGACACTACATTTATAAATATATAAGAATATATGTATTGAGCATACTTTTTATATTTTAAATAATAAAAAATATCTAACCGCATACTTCTGATTTATCACCCGAATACCATTTATTCTTTTATTCAATGAACTCTTCCACCGAATACCGACTTTTGTAACACTGGTTTTATTATTTTTTTTAAAGCGAAATGATGACCATTAAATGCTAATGGCTATCCGTAAAAAATAATTAAACAATGCTTATGATGTTTATTTATTATGTGATTTGTCTATTGCATGGGTTTGTATTCTTTCCCTCTAATCTATGTAGAGCAGTTAGGATTTTTCAACTAAATTGTCTCATAGTCCTTGGTACATTGTTTTAGGCAAAAGGAGGAAATACATAAAGGTGTCCGCACCAAATATATTAAGAATAAGCTATATAAATATTACATAAGCCATGACTCAAGCCTTGACACAAATTATGTGTATTCTTTTCACACCCGCCTCACTCGTATCCTTTCTTGAACTATCATGCAGATAAATTAACTGATATGCTGGAGTTAACTCTCAATCATTAGACGGTTGTGGATAGGGGTGTGCACGGATCGGATCGGATTGGATTTTGGCTTAATCCGTGCCCAATCCACACTTAATAGATTTTTGATTTTTCGAATTCAATCCAATCCATTAAACATGTAAATCCAATCCAATCCACTGGATTACGAATTGGATCGAATTGGTTCGGATTTTAATGCTCATGTATTGCCACTTCATAAGTTATGATTAAGTTTGTTGCACACTAAATCTCGACATGTGAATAATGATTCTAAAATTGGAAAATATGGATAAATATAAAGAAAATGATGGTTAATTTTTGGAAAGCAAACACATATGTGCTTGTTATGGATTTAGTACAAACAATTATTGTATAACTGTATATATATAACACTTGTAATCCATAGAAACCACAGAAACATAACATTGAATTTGAATAAAATTACAAGTTGGTATATATCAAATAGGGACTACAACTAACATGCTTGGCTATACGGTGCGGTAGGGAGGACCGTGCACAAGTGCGCATGCGGAAGGGAGGCACCTGAGGTTCTTGGTTGCACATGTTCGAGAGAAGTCTGGGAGAGCCGAAGATGAGGTATGGCTGCCATGCACGAGGGATGTCTAGCTACGCGTGCGCGTGACTGGGAATGAGGAGGGTGCGCCTGAGAATGAGACGACAACTGGCTGGGGACTAGATCCGATTGCATATGCATGAGGGAGTTCTGGAGTGCGGATGATGAGGTCTGGTTGTGCGTACACGATGGAGATTTGGCTGCGTGCGTGTGCGACTGGTGACGAGGACGACAACCGTCAATGATGTGTGTGGCCGAGGATGGAGATGCGTGTGGTGGGGTGGATGTTTTGTTTGAAAGGGACCCATGAGGTTTAGGTTTATGTATTATTTTTTAAGGGTGTTTCCTTAGAAAAATTAGAAGGGCCCGAAGGGCATTGCAGGTAGTTATTACTTTTTTCTAAACCAACTAGTGGGGTGGGGTAAGGGAGTTTCTAGCAAGTGGAGTAGGGTAAAGATTGAGCTGGAGCATGTTTAAACTGTAAAAAGAGTAGCTTGGATATTTACAGATAGCTTTCAAGTAAAACTAAATATATAATATGCTTTGATGACAAAAATGAATAATATATATTATTTTCTAACGGGTGAACGGGTTGGATCGGGTCGGATTTTGATAGTAATCCAATCCAATTCATAAATGAATGGATTTGTAAAATATCAATCCAATCCGATCCATTAGACTTATAAATCCAAACCGATACAATCCAAGGACAATTGGACCGGGTTGCATATTTTATCCAATCCACATGCACCCTTAGTTGTAGCTATGAAGTCATGGTAACATTTTAGCCACTTGATTATTTTATCTTTAGATGTAAGACTAATATTGTTACTGAAAAATGACTTTTCTAAAGATTGATCCTATCCTTTTTCGATATTCTACAAATTGTCATCTTTTTTATGTTTAACATGCTTTTGCTCCATTCATCCTTCTGAAGCTTTTGATTCACAGCTTTATTTGCATCAAATTGTTGTGTAACTCCTTTGTTCCTCTACGGTTTCAACTGTTTAGCTCGCCATAAGAAATTGTTTCGTGGATTGGCACCTTGTTGTTTCTCAGCATTCGTTTTCTCCTCTTAACGATTTACTTGATTGCAGATGGACGATGACATCCACATGAGAAGATTAGAGATGGTAAGCTGTTAATACCTTGTCGAGAAAAAAACATCTGCTCTTTCAGAACAAATTTAGTTTTTGACGTAAAAAAATACTGATTAAGATGAGCATGCCAGATTCAGGCACTGTTGCAATCCGCACATGCAGGAATTGATACAAGTGGTTCAGAAGGGACTCTCAAATCAAATATACATGAGACGACTATGGAGACCACATTAAGATCTTCTGCAGGTCCTGATCAATTGATTTCACCATCAGTTGGTACTTCCATGATGAAAGTGCCTCGGTTCTAATTCGATGTCAGCTCTTATTTGATTCTCTTCATACGCCTTGTCATTTTCCAAATGCATTGGTAAGTATTATCTTTCATGCAACAACACTTAAAAATGTCTCTTTATTTTCTTAGTTTGCACGGTGATAAAATGACTTAATTGAAACCTCCGATAATGCATTTTCTTGGATAGCTTTTGCTTTTGTATTGGCGATCCCTTGTCATTTTGATAAGTGGAAGATCATAAGTTCATTTTTTGCACTAGTGACCCCTCTTTTATAACCCACTCTTGTACTTTGTGAGTATTAAATGCGAGACTATATTTAGGGTGCAACAATTTCCCCCTACTTATATTTGCAACGTCCACATTGCGAAATGACACACTTATTCTCAGTATTAGATGTGAGACTATATTTAGTGGTGGATGCACCTTTCAGATAGCCCTTTACTCATATCTCTTGGATAAGGATGACTCTACCTCTTTGATAGCCCTTTCCAATGTTAGAGAGACCTTGCTCTGATACTATTTGTAACTTTTCTATCTTAGACTCGAGCCATTATAGAGGATAACCGGTCCTCGTAACTAGTTAGGATAGGGCAGTACTGGACCAGTTAACCACCGAATTGCTTACGCCTAAGTTATGAAGTAGTAATCCCCTTCTCTTATATCTAACTCTCATATTATGTGAGTATTAGATATGCGACTATGTTTGGTTGCTAGAAGATATCCCGTAGAATGCGAAAGAGGCCTCCACATTCCTTCAAGACTGCAAAAGTTGGTAGTTAGTACTTAGTTGCTCGGGTCGCTGGCTAAGAATTAATCGATAGTCGGGCTACTAAATGGATTTAGTTGGACTTTAGTTGGTTTTGTATTTTTTTAAATATTTTAAATATATAATTCATTTTTATACATATATTCCCTATATATTTACATAAACTTGTACATTTTCTATGCTATCATAATGAAATAAAAGAAACACCTGAATTGCAATTGAGCATTAAACATTTTAGATTATTTTAGTTTTGCAAAAAAATAGCCGACTAGTCAGTTGACTAATCGAGTTGACTAATCGAGTTGACTAGTCATTTGGCTGAGTAGTTTTCGATTAGTCCTATCCGTTAAATATTGGAAAATTTTCATTCTTGTTTTCTTCTTTTTATTGGAAAAACACATGATTACATGGGAAAATTCTTAGGAAAAATATAAGGATGTGTATCTAAATCAATGATGGATTGATTTATAAATTATAATATAGTAAGCGGTATGGAGCGGGTAGTGGGAATCGAACCCGTGTTGTTAACTTGGAAGGCTCGAGGTTAGAGTCGACGTTGGTTAGTCATTTTTAACATCTCTTATTCAAAATCAAACATGGAATTTTGTCTTCTTTCGGCTCCTTGGAAAATCTATATATTTATGTATCTAAGCATAAAAATAGAAAATGGTTATGCTTTAGAAAAAAAGGAAGACATTGTAAATCTGAAAGAAGATTTAGATCCATAGCATCTATGTTAACTTTTCTTATTTGCTTTCTAGGCAATCCCTGTAGAAGTAGAGGATTATGTCAATCAAATTTTTCTAGTTACTTCGTTCCATATTTCTACTTATATATTTTATTTTTGTTGTCTAATATTGGAAATTATGATAAAAGAAATAAACTATTTTTTATTTATTAATTTCCTTGTAAGTTGTCGGCGTATAAACTGATTTTCAAATACTTAGTGATATTTTGTATTGTTATTAAAATTAAGTGTATCATATCACTAACAAAGAATACTTAATTTATTTTTATTAAAAATATAACATTTTTGCCTCAGTTTAATCGCCTGGCTACCTCTTGCCTCATGCAATTTACAAGCTTGTGCTTCCTATTGCAGTGTTGGCCTCGACTTGGTTGTGCTGATTGCATCTTCAAAGGACTATGGGTCGAAACTAGTTGATAAATGAACTTAGAACACAAGAAGGCTTGTGGTGGAAATATATGCATTATTGGAGATACTTCCGAGAATGGGACGTGGAAACTATTATTCATGAAACAAAGATGCTTCTTCGAGGAGGGTGGTGGAAACAAAGTAGCTGGGGTTTGACTTCACATGCCATGTTGTGGAGGCTGCAAAAAGGTCTGAGTGCGTGGAAGGCTACTAATTTCCATATCGGAGGCATATTCGATGTGGCAAAAATTGAGACAGTTTCTCCACGTTATCAATCTTTTTTTGTCTCTATCGGTGTAGCCTTTAACATCTTCCATATGGTCCATATATGTGTTTTTTATGTTTTAATGGAGTTGGATTTGATGGACTTACTGATATCGAATTGCTGCTTTACGGGGTTGAGCTCTCCGTATGCTATTCTTAGGTCGTGATTGGATCATTTTATGATGAATCTTCCTTTACTCGAGGCTTTCATGTTGGCTAAGAAGGCTTTGCCTAGACTGCTTTTTTATCATACTCTTCTTTGGATAGATGATGTTGGGACTTTTATAGGTTCCTATTCAAATGTAGGAATAAGTCATGTCTAATGAACCATGTTTCAAAGAGATGGTGTAGAACATTGAACGTGTAATTTGACAAAATCAATGGCTACCTGTACTTAAGTAGGGGATGATGATGTCCAGAGAAGGAATATGACCTTATCATAACTTTCCATAGATGACATGGAGGATGGATATCTCCTTTCTCGGGAGGATTTTTTCGTTAGGTCATATGATTATGTATTCTTAGGAAGGAATACATGAAGGTTGAGACAGATTGGAGGCGATGCTTTAGGCATGCTCGATTTAGAGAGGATAATGTAGAAGCTCGATCTTTCCATCTAGTCAAGAGGTGAAATTATGTATTATCAGGAAAGGGGATATGAAAGTTGCGACAGATTGGAGGTGATGTCTAGTCGGCTCGATGAGTCTACTCGGTTATGCTGCCGACTTGACGAGGCCCAATCCTGCCTATAGTCGATCAGGCTGACTAGTCGACCTAGTCGGTTGAGTAGTCGCCTATTTTTACATGGAGTTATTTTGGTTAGTAGCTAGGTTAGGGGTTTTTTGTCTCATATCTTATGTTCTTAATGTTCCTTTGTATATCATTTATGTTATATTGTGTAGCTTATGTTCATGCTATGGTGTGTATGTTATGACATATATTATGTTGCACATTTAGTTTATGTTGTGTATTTAGTTTATCTTATCATGTTGTATATGGAACCAATAACAAAAAAAACCTCAAGACGGGGGGTAGTGTATAGAGGCACGGGGGAGGGGGGCATCGGGCGATTCTACATAAGGCTGATTTATTTTTATATGATATTCATTCACTGCTAATGCTATTTATATGAATGTTATTTTTTGGGTTTTAATTAGTTGTGCCCCTCTGAGATAGTGCAATATCAGTTATGCCTCTCTCTTTTTAGAATATCAGTTGTGCTATTGATTTCTTGTCATTATATCACTTATGCTCCTCAGGTTAGTTGTCGTCCATCCCCAACGCTAACAGATGTTAACTTTGGAGACACAAGGAGAATTAAATTTTAAGAAAAAGAGAGAAAGGTCTTTCCTCTCCCTCCTTCGTTCCAACCTCCTCTTCCTCCCCCTCATTACCAGCCTCCTCCGCCCCCGCCTCCTCCTCTCGCTCCTCAATAGCCTCCTCCGTCCCCAGCTGCCTCCTCCCCTTCCAGCGCCCCCTCCCCTTCCAGCGCCCCCTCCCCATCCCCTGCCCTCGGCCTCCTCCTCCTCCCCCCCAACCTTTTCTGCTCCCAGCCTCCTCCTCCCCCTCTTTCTTACCCAGCCTCATCCTCCTCCCCCCACCCCTCCTCCATAGCCTCCTTCGCCTCCAACCTCCTCCTCATACTCCAGTGCCCCTTTTCCCTCTTCCGCACCCAGCCTCATCCTCCTCCCCCCACCCCTCCTCCATAGCCTCCTCCCACTCCTTCACCCCCAACCTCTTCATCCTCTTCCGCCCTAACCTCCACCCGAGCTGCCTCCTCCTCCAGTGCCCCCTCTCCCTCCTCTGCCCCAACCTCCTCCCCTCTCCTTTGCCCTCAGCTTCCTCCTCCTCCCCCTCCTCCGCCCCTAGTCTCCTCCTCCCCCTCCTCTTCTCCACCCCAACCTCCTCCTCCTCTGCCCACTTCCTCCAGTGCCACCTCCTCCTCCACCACACCATGCTCCTCTTACGTCCCTCCTCTTCCTCCTCCCCCTCCTCCTGCGCAGAAGAAGCGATCGGATCTGCAGAGCACCGCCTCCCTCGAGGCTGCAATCTCGATCTTCGCGAGAATCGCAAGCCCATGATCCAGGTGCTTGTACTGGCCATCAGACAATCTCCCTCATGCCGACTATGTGTTCTGGCCACATGCTATGTCGATTCCGCCCATCTCTCGGTTGTTTCCATCTCACATGACCTTCACCACATCCACTCCGATAACACCGTAGCCAACTGCAGCAACATCTTGGGCCACATGTTTTGTGCATCGACGAGAACGATGAAGGAGGAGGCCAGAGGTCACATGCGAATGCGATGGAGGAGGATGGTCGAAGGGTGGGTGAGGGAGTGTTTGGACAGTTATGCCTTCTTAACCTAACCATGGTTTGAAAAAACCATGGTTAAGTTCAACTTATTGATATCTAAAGTAACGGAGGGATACAAGTGATAGAACGGTAAGATGTCAGGGGCACGACTGATATTCCAAAAAAGGGTGGGGCATAACTGATATTGCAA
The DNA here is from genome assembly GCA_037367405.1 of Ottelia alismoides. Lineage (NCBI taxonomy): Eukaryota > Viridiplantae > Streptophyta > Magnoliopsida > Alismatales > Hydrocharitaceae > Ottelia > Ottelia alismoides. The sequence goes on from JAZKJV010004568.1 coordinate 66,549, forward strand.
ATCTTAGAGGGGCATAACTGATATTGCATTATCTCAAAGGGGCACAACTGATAAAAATCCTTATTTTTTAATAGGTGTAGTATTCTTGTTATATTTTTATGAATGCACTATATTATTGAAAATATCTAAATCTATGCATATTCCATGCCCAAGTGGGCCGTATTGAAAAAAAAGAAAAAAAGTGGTCCAATGTGCCTCCTGCCGCAGTATCTTAAAAAAAGGATGTTTTGAAAAAAAGGTAATGTACAAAAGAAAAGCTGTACGCAAAGAGGAAAAAAAGGGAAAGTCGAAAAAATTATGAACGACTTCTTTAAAAAATGACAGCTATTAAAAAAATGAAATAACAAAAGAAATTGATTTGAAAAAAAAATGATTTAAAAAATTAAAGGAAAAGCCGAAGTAGAAATGTAATCGGCTTATGTGATGCTTTCCCTATTTTCTTGTCTTCTCCCAACTTTGTGGATGCTATTTTTTCCGACAAGTATGAGAGAAAGGGGGAGTATTGTGTAGAGTTACACGTCGGATTTAGATTCTCCAGGCAAACAATTGTTCAGATTCTACAGTTTTCAGATTCAGACTCGACAGATTGATTCAGAGTCTTCAGTTTGATTCGCACAAGTTTGCGATCATTATTTGTGTGGTCCCCATCTTTTGTTTTTGGTCTCAGAGTTTTCATGTGATCCATAGGGACTCTAGAGTAGATATCCCATTTCCTATGCCATGTGGGTTAGGGTTTTCATGTGGTTTCATAGGGACTCCAGAGTAGAGATCTCATTCTCTGAGCCAATATGAGAGAGACCCAGTTCTCTGACGAGGATACTTTTTAGACTCCATTCTCCAGCGACAGTGGACTCTGACGAGGATGTCTCCACAAATTTCAGTTCAGAGATGGAGTAGGTGTCCACATGATTGTGGCGGAACAGAGTACTCCGACGAGGAGACTCATTTTAGTTTTGGTGGTTCTGACAGGCGCAGTACAGAGCACACCCAGTTTGACTCACACTCCAGCCCTGTTGTTCCTCCTCACCTGCACGGCATGAGAAGCAACGTCCTCAACATCAACCGACAATTGTGTTTGCGTTAAGTTGATATTATCTGTAGTGTCTTCTAGTGTGAGTTTGAGATTTATTTCCGTTTTTCCAAGCCGAGCATTGCTTGCTCCAGCTTGAGGGGAGTATAGGAGTATATGCGTCATTCTTGTATAGATGGGTATACCGCATCAATTGTTAGTCCCGCATCTATACCAGTGGTAGGACTTGGAAGGTCTGTGGAGCAGTGTTCACGAAAGCGGCCTGTGCGGCCGCATTTGCGGCCACATATGTGTACGCGGTGCCCTCAGCGCACCGCTTTCATGAAGCCCCCCATTATGCGCCATGTGCGCTTATGCGGGCCGCATATGCGGGCTGTGCGGCCACATATGCGGTCTGTGCGGCCACATATGCGGTCTGTGCGACCGTATACATATTTTTTTATTTATTTTTTATTTTTTAAATTTGTGCCACGTTTTTTTTGTGTTATTTGTACCACATTTTCCTTGGTTTTGCATGTATACCAACCAAGCATTCCATGACCATTTAAATATATCGTCAAACTAGTTGTACTGCGAGATTGGAGTAAAAACACAAGGAAGAAAAAGAATAATGTACTAATAATTTAACAAAATAATTTAGTCAACTAATAGTTATTATGAATGCAATATATTATATGTAAAGTTTGGTACTTTTGATGGAGGATCAGTTATAAATATAACAAAAGAGATAAATGACATTATATTCAAACTATAGAGGCATTTTGTTTGCTAACTTTTCTATTTTGTTGATTGTTGTCAATTATTTTGTGTGCTAACTGTTCTACTGAAGTATTGATATTTGATTGATAGAGATTGTATTTGAACTCTATATGAAAGTTATTTTCTTAGATCTTCTGTTGGACCACAATTATACATAAATTTAGTTTCGTTGTAGTCACTTTTGTATATATATATATATATTTATTTTTAAATAAAAAATTAGGAAACTACGTAGAACCGCATATACCCCGCATATGTCCCCGCATACTGCTTAAGCGCTATTCAGTGACCTGTCCGAACGCATACGCATACCGCTTTCCTGAACCTTGCTGTGGAGGCTATATAAGAAGCCCCCGGCCCGCTGTATCTGGTGGGAAAGTGGAATGAACACATCAGCCCTTTGAGGCGTTCTCCCGTGATTTCATCTTTCCGCATTCGTAGTTTCTAACAACATGTATTTGACAAAAAATATATATTTACAATAATTAAAAGTACCTAATCGAATACTTACTATATCTCGTCCAAATACAGTATATTCTTTATTCAGTGATCCTTCTGATTGGATATATAGTATCGACTTTTGCGTCATTGCTCATGTTTATGTTGAAGTTTCCTACTTGAAATTTTAGTCTTTCCACGATATATATGAAGAATAGGGCTTTGTCATCATCAAAAATAAAGTCAGGAATAATCAACTCTGAAGAGATCCGTGAAGCAGTAAGGCTTACCAGATCTTCATGGCTTCTCGATTATCTTCTACAAGAAATTTTGAAGGCTTATTGACGAGGAAGTAGTTGTGGTTGTGAGGGAGTACTTGGCTGGGAATCTCAATATTCGATAAGATCAATCACTTCTTTTTCTTGTTATTGAAAAAAGGTGATAACCGAGAGACTCGAGTACTATAGGATCTTGGCACTTTGCAACTCCTTAAATCTCATTAACATGCAAATTTTGGCCGTCCACTTGAGCGACGTCACTTTTGAGATGACCTACCCATGTTTACAATATCTTAATTTAGGATGTTCCATTTTGAAGGACTAAGTTCTTCCCTTGGAGGTGGTTGCCTCACAGTAAAGATAAGGAACCATCGACTTTGTTGCAAAGGTGGATTTTTTTCAAAGCTGACATACTTCATTAGTTTTTCACCACGTGCTTCTTGAACTATGGATTGCTTGAATGAAGTAGTGTGTCATGACCACTTTATAGTTGGATCCAACTTTGACGAGGTGTTTGATGTGGGTGCTTCCAGTGCCAGTGTTCTTTTATTCTTGTTGTTGATGCTTTTTGTCCATGGAGGGCACATGGGCTTGTTTGGCCAGGCTGATGTCTGTCTTCTCTTATGGGTTCAACTTTAGCACCGTCTACTTTGTAAAAGGAGGATAGTATGAGGCTCAAGCAGCAAGAGCACTACTCGATTTGTTTAATAAGACTTTGGGCTTGAGGGTCAACAACTATAAATCATGTTTTATTACTTTCCTTCTTAATGAGATTATTTCTTTGGCTTTTTTATGTTGTTTTCCATGTCAACCAAGTACACAGGTTTTCCATTGATAAGTCCATCCACTAGATTGGTAAATTTTAGCTCGATTTTGATAAGGTGGAAAATTGCCGAATGGGTGGGCATCCAAGTTGTTGCAGGGGAAGACATGCTCATTTTTAGGATCGATTTTGTCACTACTACATTTCGATTGTTTACCTAATTGATAGTGTTGCCACTAATGGGCAATTTACAGAGATGGTTTTTTTGGAACGGTGCTAAGTATTTGTAAGCTTGTAGACAAAATGAGGCTTGTAAGCTTGTAGAGGATGGAGGTAGTGGGTTGGAGTTGTAAACGTGAAACCATACACTTCTTTCTAAGTGGATCTTTGAAATTCTGTATTCTTCTACTGCCAACGAACATTGCATTTAGAGGAGAGGAGGAGATTGCCGCTAAGGCTGGCCTTTTTCATGATGTGGTGAATATTATTCCAATCTCGCTAGAGGTTGGGAGACACAAGGTTACAAAAGTTGGTAGCAAGGTTCACGAATGCCTTATGCATATGCACTCGGACATGTAACCGCATATTCAATAAGTGGAATACGGATTTTTATTTTTTAAGTAAATAGCTACATATATTTACTACTTCTGAATATAGAGTCAAATTCCTAAGTAGTACCTGGGAATTACTTAAATACCTAGGTACTACGTAATGTTTTTTTTACTTAAAAACTACAGAGGTGTCGCATGTTCAACATGCGACACCCCTTAAGTTTTTTTTTACCCAGGAACTGCGTTTGTGTCGTATGTTGGATGTGCGCTATAGATAACACATATTCAACATGCGACATATATCCAGGGAATTCCCCTCGAAGATGGTCTCGAAATGTTCTGTACAGGTATCGGAGGTCTCGAAATGTTCTATACAGGTATCGCATGTTGTATATGCGACATTCTTGCAGGGACTGATAACGCATTTTCAATATGCGTCATCCTTACAGGATATTTTCCTCGAAAATGGCTGGGCAGGTGTGGGCTTTGAAATTTGAACATATAACGCATGTTCAATATGCGTCATCCTTACAGGAATTTTTCCGCGAAAATGGCTGTCCAAGTGTGGGCTTTGGAATTTCAAGTTTCTAAAAACCCTTGAAAAGGCATGCCAATTCCATGTTTCTAATGTAAATAGACATCTTATGTAAACATTCCAGACATTGCAAACATTCTAGACATTCCAAACATCAAAGAAGACATTTCAAATATTGAATATAAGTAGACTTGTTCATGAATACACATTACATGTTTTGCATCATATTAAAAATTACATTGATTACAATTCAACGTTTTTTCCTCCGCTGGTATGTAATCGTAGAATCTGGAGGATGGAACGGTAATAGACGGTTCGCTTCGTCTATCATGTGGATTTGAGAGGGTCCTGGGGCATCTTCCTCGAATGTTGGCATAGACGGCGGCGTTAGTGTGCAGTAAGTTGGTCGTGTCTGGCTGGGGTCCAATCCATGCCTCAACGGTGCTTGAGGCGTTGGCAAGTCCTCTCTTGGTCGCTCGGTGGCAGGTGTGAAGTAGTCTCCTTGCGCAATGTGATCATCCTCCGCAGCGGCTTTTTCAAAGTCCATGGGTTCCACGACTTGTTCACGCGCCCTACCTCGACCTCTTCCTCGTCCCCGTCCTCTTGCCCTTCCTCGCCTTGCCTCCTCCCTAGCCACATCTGCACGCTCGTCATGTAACGTGACTGCATCTGCAAATTGTAATGACAGCCACTCCGTCATTTCCGCCTTCGCTTGTGCCGCAATCTCGCGGCATTCCTCGTGTCCAATGTCGTAGACACGACTCCACAGAGCGAGCTGCATCTAAGGAAAAGACGTAGATGTAAATTTGAAACAGTTTTGTTAATTAATTTACCAAAAAAATTATATTTCTAGTACTTACGTTGCTTGCCAGAGTTGCACCCAAACGTCCGACAAATCTTCGAGTAATGGTCCGATACCATTGCTCGTATGCGGGCGTCGCGAATACCCCTCTGGACCGACCGATGCGAATAATTCTAACTTCCCGCTCATCCCAGCGGGCAATATGCAAGCTGTGTTTTGCCCTCCAATCTACATGTACTTTTCCCCTCAAATCGATAGCGTGGAGTTCTTGAAAGGTGGAGCAACGACTTGGGATATCTTGAAGACCCCCAAATTGTCTCATGAACCGATCTGGGTAGTAATACTCCACAATGTGGAAGTATATCAAAGGCACTTCAGCTCTCCAAATGTGTTCGCCTTCAAGAGAGTTGGCTGGGAGATGGGCGCGGATCTCATCCGTATAGGGAGTCCAAAATACCTGAATGCAAAAATTGTATTACGATTAGTATTTCTTTTGTTGATATAGGAAAAATTTGTAAATGTAAAATTACCTGGTCGGGTGATTGCATGTCAAAAGCATCCCTGTAGGGTCTCACCACGTGTGTGGGCTGTCTACGATGGGCAAACGCCGTCGCCCAGCGGACTCCTAAGGGGCGCCCGTACCATTCTCTGCCGTCCCTAACAACTGGAGCAATGTGGGGGAAATGCTCCCAAGCCCAGAGCTGAAGTAGTATTACCGAGCCTCCAATCTCCTCGGTCGCCATGTCCGCTGCCAAACATAGGTGCCTGTAAAGATATGCAAGTACGGCAGATCCCCAGCTCAATGTCCCAGAGAACTCAAAATCCTGTAGATGTGGTAGAGCTATAAGTGAAACCAAGGACCCAGACTTGTTCGTGAAAAGGACTCCACCAAGCAACTGCAAAATGTACGCTCGAGCGTGTCTCTGTATGACTAGCTCGTCTGCATCCTCAGCCAACTCTGAAAAATTGGTGGACAGCCAGCTTGCTGACACCCTGCTGCCAACTATGTCTGCGGGCAGTGGCCTAACGTCCAACAATTCCTCACATGTATCTGCCCATGTCGCTCCAGGTGTTGTCTCCCCGGTAACCGCGGGCCCATCAATTCGCAGCCCCAAGATGAATGCCACATCCTGCAAGGTGATAGTAATCTCCCCACTAGGCATGTGGAAGGTGTGCGTCTCGGGTCTCCACCGTTCAACTAACGCTGTCACCAGATGCCAATCCAGGGTAATAAACTCGAGCTCTGAGATGCATCCAAATCCTGCTTCGACTACGTAAGGCAGTAGCCGGTCATCCAAAGAGATCCGACGTACATGTGTTTCTCGTCGTCGGCAACGCAACCACGAAGATTCCTACAAGAAAATTGTTAGGAAAAAAATTGAAGGAAGGAAGATATTATAATTACTTACATCGCCAGCCCAAACTCGACGTGAACGATGTCGCTCCTGAAGGTGCAAAACTGAAGGATCAACTGGGCCGGGATCCATCTGAAAAATACAATATTCAATGTTACACAATACAATAAAAAAAAACTATATGAAAAAACAATATCCGACAAAGGCAACAAGTATTTACCACAATGAAAATTATTAATATATGAGGGTAGCAAACTTACTCGAATTTGGACATTTACGTCGGTTGTGACCTTGGCCACCACAATTTCCACATTTATTCTTATTCCTGGTCGCCGTCGGCGCATTTGATGTGGATGCTTGAGAATTCCTTGTGGCTTTGTTAGGACAACCACGGTGTGTGTGACCCAATATCCCACAATAGGAACAAGTATTTTGCCGAATCACATCTCTAACATTCATTTCATTATGTATTCTTGTTGTTCGTGGACGACCTTTCCCGTGTTTACGCTTTGGGTCCGGTCGTAACTCAGGATATTCGAGGGGAGCCCATGTTTCATGATCACCGATGGGAAAAAATTGCCCTCCATAAACCTGCAACTGTTTCTCCCAGGTGTACCACTCTCCAACATAGGAATCTACATCAGCCCGACGCTTTGAAATCACTGCAATGGCGTGGGAACATGGGATACGATATATTTGCCACTTGTTGCAAGTGCATTTCCTTTGTAGCAAGTTTACCGTGTACTGTTTGCGCCCGCGAATACCAGTAGACGTCCGTCGAGCCCTGGTAGACACCTCGAATAATATTTCTGATTGTACTTGTACCTGAGTTACTGTGTGACCATTCGCAGCTGCAGTCCAACGGGTCAGCTCTGTAGATGCGTAATGCGTGAATTTTCGACCAACAGCAATGGCTGCGCTTGCTTCTTCAAAATGCTGAATGAAGTATGACACACAATTATAAAAGGTCTTCTCAATTAACGCAGAGATTGGCAAGCAACGGGCATCTTTAAGAACTGTATTGTAGCTTTCGCTCAGATTTGTAGTCATCTGACCAAACCTATACCCACCGTCATAGGCCAAGGTCCATTGCTCACGACGACAATCATGAGTTGAAAACCATCTAGCTGCTCCATTATTCCACTCTTGTAATTTCCTCATGAAGTACGCGAACTTCCTAGGTGTCGTCTGTAATGCTGCGGTTTGCACCAGAGCTTTCATGGAGCCATTTTTAAAGACGCTATTGAAGTTGCTCGCGACGTGCCTCGTACAAAACCGCCAATATGCAAAGGGTTCTAATAAATCCACGTCAGCATCTTTCATAGCGGCTTTTATACCAGAATGCCTGTCGGAGATGATACATATTGGTCCAGGTCGCATGCCGATTACCCTTACACGAACCAACGAAAGAAACCACTTCCATGACGACAAGGATTCCTCGTCGACGATCCCGAATGCAAGGGGAACAATATGTTTATCCCCGTCAACCCCGCAAGCAATGAGCAGTTTTTGTTTGTACTTCCCGTACAAATGTGTCCCGTCAACACTAATAAGTGGCCGACAATATTTGAATGCTTCAATGGAAGGACCAAATGCCCAAAAGCATCGTTCAAATATGCGGCAGAGAGGTTTCCGAGGATCAGGATGGTCGTTGAATTCAATATCAATTTCAGTCCCTGGAATAGCATCCTTCATTGCATGCAAAAGAAAAGGCATTTCAGCGTATGACTTCTTCCAGTCACCAAATACGATTCCGATGGCCTTCCTTCGAGCATCCCAAGCCCTTTTCCTTGAAACCCAGTAGTTGTACATCTCATGGATGTGAGCTCTACAACTAGATACACGAACATTAGGGTCATCCCTAACAAGAGTTAGCAATGATCTGGACATGAATTTGTAGTCCAACTGAGGGTGATCCTGATTAACTGTTGGGTTTATACAAGTGTGTGCCCCAACAACCTTGGAGATCACCCACAGTCCATCAAATTTTCTGAAATGTCCTCGTAAATACCAAACGCAACCATTTGACCTCTGCGAACAAAAAACCGACCATATCAAGCTGGTTGATTCCTTGACAATGAAGTCATAATGTGATAGAATGTGGAACTTCTTCACAGCGTAAACCAAATCCTCCCTACATTTGAACGTCCTACCCTTGCGGATTTTGTCAGCAACACCATCAAGTCTAGACTTGCTTCGAATCTCGTCTTCATATGTTGAACGAGTATTAGACCCTCTAACCCCAAAAAAGGGTATACGGGGTATAATAGTATGCGCGGTTTGTTCATCAGTTGGGAGCTCCTCGTCCATCAGATCATCTTCGACATCTTCGCTACCTTCTTCCAGGTCATCATCGGTCCCCCAAGGGATGAAATCCTGATCCATCCGGTTAACCTCTCGCAGCAGCGGCTCACTCAAGCCCAAATCCTGAACCGTGCTTGGCTGCGTTACAGGCGCATCCGTATCAAAGTAGGGTCCCATGGTTGGGACATTTCTTGGTGGCGTGCTGCGGACAACTGCTGCTTGTGTGCTCGGGACTCCAGACGGTCCCTTGTTAGTCATAACAGTGGGGACTTCGCTCACAGATACATCTTCAACATAAATATCGGTAGGCATTGATTTCCCAATGGTCCGAGCGTACACAAGAACTGCCTGCACATCATCATCATCGACAATAGATGAAAATGACGGTTCCTCCCCTGGGCCTCGAGGGATGCGATGTAATAATCGGATGTTTTGACTGTCAATATCCAAGTTGAACTTACGGTAAACCACGTTCAACATCTCATCGAACGTCATATTAGGAGTCAACACAAACCCCCTCACGTTGGTTGACGATCCGCACATGAGTGTACTACTCAAATGACACATACAATACAACTGCTCCATTCTAACCTAATACGTGACACAACGTACAAGCAAACGTCATACATTCGAGAAATGAAAATAACATGCATATGATACAAAAAAAACTAAAGAAAACGTTTTACCAAGTCCAATTGTTCGCAACAAGTGATTAGCCCTAATGAGAAGCGGGGACGGCTAGGACGGTGCCAATCAGTGAAAACACGGAAAAGGAGTGTTCCGCGGGGTTAGGAGTGACCAAAAAGGGTGTTGTTGAGAGAGGAGGAGATCACAAGATGCGGGTGTAGAGGAGGGCGTCGGGGGCGACTGGGTTGCTGGAAACGAAGGTGTTGTCGGGGCAAGGGCGGGGAAATGGGAAGGCCGCTGGGCGCGGGGCTTATTTAGAGTCGATATCGCATGTTGAATATGCGTTATCTATAGCGCATATCCAACATGCGACACAAACGCAGTTCCTGGGTAAAAAAAAACTTAAGGGGTGTCGCATGTTGAACATGCGACACCTCTGTAGTTTTTAAGTAAAAAAAAACATTACGTAGTACCTGGGTATTTAAGTAATTCCCAGGCACTACTTAGGAATTTGACTCCTGAATATATGATTTTTATCATTTGCGCCCCTCTTAACTTCTGCAATATTAGTTATGTCCCTCCTTTTTTTTACAATATCTACAATATCGGGTTAGTTGTCGTCGATCTGCATTCCAAACATACATTAACTATTTTTTTTCTCTTCTCCCCTTTTCCTCCTCTTCCTCTTCCATTGTCTTCAAGCTCCATCTCTCACCACGTTAAGGAAACACTCACCTCATCTCTTCCCCAATCACACCCACTCCCTTTATCGAAGACCACATCCACTAACTTCCTCTGTCAAATCACCGATCACATCGAAGTTTCACAAGAGGCGGAGTATTGGGTCTTCCACTGACTTTTCCATGACGCCCAGGACCTACACAACACCGCCATCCCTTCCACCATAGTTCCGCGTTACTGTGCATCACTTACATCACCATCTGGGGCAGCTACTTCCCAAAGTCATACCCCCTCGCACGGTGGAGAAGAGGACCATAAGTTGTAGGTTCATTCGAGAAAATCTCATCCATAACATTACCTCGATGAAATCAACCTTCCATGAGCTTCTTGGTCAGAGCTCCGTCATGCCGGTGATTCACGGAGCAACTGCATGCATCTTATCCAAGCAACTCCTCGACAAGAAGATCATCTGAATTGGGACCTCCATCGAACGTAGCATCAACCATCAACACTCCTTGCTGTCTCTCCGAGGTGGAGGAGAAGAAGGCAGTGGAGGACGTTGGCAGCGGAGATCTAAGCAGGTAGAAGGCGAAGGAGCCATGCTTGACCTCTGCTGCTTCATTTGGTGTCGCTTCGCCTTGAGAGATCCCACACGGTGCAGGAGAAGAAGGCAACAGAGGTAGGTGACAACGAAGAGCTAAAGAGGAAGAAGGCGGCATAACCCCACTTGACCTCTGCTGCTTTGCTTAGCATCACTCCGCCTCAAGGGGGCTCTCCTCAACCTTGCTATGACCGTAATCGACCACCACCGCCCTCGATCGTGTGTGATGGTGATTGGCCCCCCACATCTTTTTTCCTAAATATTTTATTTGAAGGGGGCAAGTGCAATAAATCATTCTTTAATCATAGAGTGGTTTGAATACACCATGGTTTAGTTCATCGCATTGATGGCCAAACTAACGGAAGGGCACATGTGATAACATTACGAGAAGGTAGGGGCATAACTGATATTTGAAAAAAGGGAGGGCGTAACTCTTGAGTATATGTAATAAAAGTGGAATTGCGTATTTTCACGTAGAACTTAGAACAATCTCAATTGATAAAAAAAGTTAGCATATGATAGTGTTAATCATTTATATATAAGTACCAAATACATTTAATTAACACAAATAATCCTAAACTAATTATTGTTTGTATTAGAGATAATTTTTTTGAAAGAAAAAAGATCTCCATTCGTATAGTTGTGCATAAAAAAACATCACCGTTTATCACCAAAAAATATTACAAAGGTAAAACATGCTTAATATAATTTAGATTTACAGGCTCCAACTCTCATTCAATGCCTTAGCATGCATCGCCACATTTTCCCCATAAAAATGATCATGTCGAAATACCACCCCATTTCTAGCCAACCACAGAGCCCAGATCATTGCCACACACCTCAACTTCTTGTTCTCCGCGTCATTCCATTCCACCTCAATGGAGCTCCAGAAACCAGAGATGCTGTCAGCACTAATTGTTTGACTCCCAAAAAGATTCCAGGCGGTCACAGAGCTCCCACAAAGAAGAAAAGGTAGTTAGCATCCTCAACACTCACCAAGCATCGGGGGCACACCGAGTCAGTCGTTTGCACGAAACGTGAAAATCTGTCCTTGATCAGTAATCTCTCTCTTGAATAGCCAAAGAAACACCTTTACAAGAGCCAGAACCTTCCACTTCCATATTCTCCTGCAATTCGCCGCACACCGCCATGGTCAAACGTTAAGGGACCTTTCAATGCTATGTTTGGCTTCCCAACCGAAAATGACCCATCGCACCAGGTTCAACAGTTATGACCGTCAGTGGGCTCAGCCACGTTCTCAAGCTCCTCAAGTAAAATCAAAAGCTCCTCCAGTCGTCTATTAGAAAGATCTGATATAAATTACAGAAAGAAAGAATGCCATCTCAAGCCTACACCATCGAGCAATCATGATTTTCCGCCAATGCCTTTAGCCTTAGCCTCCCCTGCACAACCTCGCTCTGACTCCAATCATCAACCCGAAATCGAAATCCAGTGTTGTCCCCCAACATTGGCCTCAGGAATGGCCAAGTCTCCTACGATACGTTGCATATGTCTCTCCAGAAGTATGCTGGTGGGAGACCAAGATCTCCAGGACTAGGGAAAGAGAGACCATGTCCATAGATTCTTCGAATCAAGGCACAGACCAGACTGTCACAATCACCCTAGATGCGGGCGACCCACCTGCTCAGCAATGCCTTATTCGCCTCCTCCAAACTATGAACTCCAATACCACCATCCTCCTTTAAACATGACACCGTCTTCCAATCCATCAATAGAAACCCATGTGATTGCCCAGATGACGATCAGAAGAACCGCCTCATGATAAACTCAAGCCTCTTCCTCACCCCCGCATGCACCAGTCGAGAAGACAAGAAGATCGGAATAGCGATAGAAACGACCGCAACAACACCAGTCTACCTCCCATGGATTGGAAACATACTTCCATCCAACCAACCTTTGCTCTTACTTCTCACTCACATGTAACCACTCAGCGGCACACATCCTCCCAGCCACCAAAGGCACACCAAGGTATCGTAATGGTAGATTCCTGCATGGAGAACACAACCAACCGACACACAAGTTAATCTCTGCATCCATTAGTCCAAAAGGAACAAATCTGACTTGTCTCTATTAAGCCTCAGTCCAGACACCGCACTGAACATGTTCAGAACTACAACCCCCTACAACACCACCTTTCGCAAAGAGAATCGTGTCATCTGCGTACTGAAAGATGTGAACATAGAAATCCTCCTTTGAGTAGCCATTGCAAAAGCCTCCTGAAGCAGCATGATCAACCATGCCCGTCAAGGCATCGGTCCCTAGAACAAAAAGAAGAGGTGCCGGAGGACAACCCTGTCGGACCCTACGCTGCGGCTGAAAGTACCCCCTTCGACTACCCATTCACCATGACCGTACACGAAGCAGTTGCGACACGACTCTTCATCCACGAAATCCATCTGTCAGGAAAATCACGCTTATGCAAAAAGGCCCAAAGAAGGTGCTAATCAGCACAATCACAAGCTTTCGAGAAATTCACCGTCCACAGAACATCTTTTACTTTCCTCCGGTGGCAATTTGCTACAATCTCAGAGGTTTCAAGCACACTATCAATGAGTTTTTTGCCAGATAAGAGAGCACTCTGAGCTGGCGATATGATCTTGTTCAACACTCCCCTAAGTCGATTGGCTAACAATTTTGCCATAATTAGATAAACCGCATTGGATCGCAATCTGTATTTAGTCTTCAATTCTTGTCGCAACATCCTTCTTAGGAAGAAAAAAATAAAATATCTTTGATCCGTTCAAAATCATAATTCCCCTCAACGAACTCCGCCACCACCCCCAACACCTCTACAACAACCAGATCCCATAATTCCCTAAAAAAGAAAATAGGAAAGCCATCTGGCCTATGGCACCCTTCCGATTCAGGCCAAAAACAACCTCACGAGCCTCCAACGAATCAAACAACCTTGTCAGCCCTTCTCCATCTGGATCAGAGATATGGGTCACTCCCACTCAACCACCGCTTACCACAATGAGGAAGTCACATGCTCATTCCCTTGAAATAATCTGTCACGACCCTCGCAACCGCTCCCTCCACATGGAAAACCTCTCCCCCAACCTCTACCGAATGAATCATATTTATCCTCCTACTATTAGCTGACGTGTGGACAAATATTGTACTGGTATCACCCTCCTTTAACCACTTCTATCACGATCTCTGCGTGCACTCATATTCTCGCTTCATACCCTCCAATATCTTCTGCAAAACACCGCGGCTGGCCAACTCGTCATGTGCCTAATTTCTCCTCAGCTCCCGCTCCTTGCGAGAGTCCCTCTTGAAACCCAACAGTCTGCTCCACAACACAACCAACTTCAATGCAAATTGTACCGTAGATGACTCCTCCACCTCCAACTCCAACCAGAAGTTGCTTACCATGTCACGAAAATTATCCTCCAGTAACCAACACCTCTCGAACCGAAAGTACGATGACGGACCTCTGCCACTCCAAGAATCTAGGCACAGAGGTGTGTGGTCCTACCGGGATCTAGGAAGTGAACTGACAATAGCCAAGCTAAACATCTCCAAAGCTTCAATAAATAGTAGGAGGCGATCAATGCGCGACCGAGACGACGAGCTCCTCCAAGTATAACAGCATGTTGCCGTGTCCAGAACATCCAAGGCAAGCTCCTCCACAACCTTTGTAAAAAGGCCAGACCTAGGGTCTTGCGCACCTCTCCCACTCGGCCTATACTCCGTGTAAAGCGTGACATTGAAATCAGCACCCATTAGCCAAGCCTAATCTCCCGTAACTCCTCCCACAACATCACATTTGTGGATGCCCCCGCCATACCATACTTAGGGGGGTAACCACGAAGCGGGAATGATCCGCCTTGCTCACCAAGGAAACTAAAACTGAGTGGACCATGATCAACTCCTCAGTCTTCACCCATGTCGAAGAGGCCCCCATTCCAAGCAATAACAATCCCTCCTAAACTTCCAACTGCTAAACATGATCTGAAAACTGTCGAATGAGGACCCGATGTGGAGCTTCATCTTACATACTCCCACGACTCAATCTTGGACTTCTGCTGGCAAGCCACGTCAATCTTCCACAGCCAACATGGAAGATACCGTCAACAATCTCTGTATTAGAATAACTATATTTATTTATTTTTTTGAGGAAAGAAATAATAATAATTATATTTATGAATATACATAATCAAGTATTGGTTGCATATAATAACAAATGTAGAAAAAAAACTGTAACACTAAAAAATTAGAGAATGCCTTGAACATGTGCTAAAACTACAGTGCTAAAAATCTGTCGTGGGAAGAACACAAACAAGTTATCGGTTGTGTATTCAAACGAAATACCTTGAACATGTATAGAGAATATGATAATAGAAATATTTGTAGGAAGATGGGAGATGAGAGCTAAGGACAAGAGGTTAAGTCGCAACGGCAATAGTAAAAAATAGACAATAGCAGAAAAATGTAACTGAAGAAATATGTGATTTTGTGATTTATATATTTTCATTTTAAATTAAATCGTAATTCATTATTAATATTTTATTTTTGAATAATACTTTTTCCAGGATTTAGAAATAGAAGTTAGGGGAAGTTATAAACATACCAAAAACTAATTAAAATAAATATTTAATTCCAAGGAATATATCAACTCTATCTAAAATTCATATTGAATATGTGGTCTATGCGACAAATTGTGCGGATATGCAAACCAGATATGTGGTGTAGACTGCTGCAGTGCGTAGAGAATGTGATTTGACCTACTTATCGAATAGGCATATGCGGTCACATTCCTGAATAATGGTTGGTAGTCTGTACTTGATTGGGTCACTGAATATGATTAATCAGCAGTCGGGTGGCTAATTCGATTTAATTGAACTTTAAATGGTTTTGCATTTTTTAAAATTACTTTAAGTATATAATTATTTTTATAATATATTCTTATATATTTGCATACTTTTTACATTTTCTATACTATTATAATGAAAAAAAAGGAATAATTGAATTCCAACCGAACATTAATCATATAAATTAAGTTTGCTTTAAAAAAAGTATAAAAAAGAAATAAAAACCAACCCAAGGAAATAGGCTGATTAAATGACCTAGTCGGCCTACCAGCTAGTGATTGCCTAGTCCTAGTCGAGCACCCCTCCTCGCCCGACTCGACTAAATAACCTTGTCGACCGTTTTTGCAATTGTGGGGCGGCAATTGCAATGTCATTTAAGCTTCATGACTAGTCGAGACTTGAGAGCCGGGTGGATTGAAGTTGTATTTCCTCGTCTGATGGATCATGAGGTTGATATTAATGCAAAGGTGGGAGATTATTTGTCGTCTTTTAATCAAGGAACTTAGGCCTCATTTTTAGGCTTGAATATTCCATATGCTCAATTCCACGAGTATTTGTAACATCCTTATTTTCTTATAAGGCATATACCTCAAGCGAGGATGGATGATTGTCAGATTTGGAATGCGGAAAATTTTCATGTTTCCATTGTTTATAAGAGGCTCAACCAACCCTAGTTACAACTAATTTCGATGACATCTGTGATTACAAAGGCATTTTAAAGGAAAAGGCCCTTGTCAAGATTAAGATCCTCTCATCTTCTCGATAGAAAGAGGTTGGTCATGATGATGAATAGATAATGGGACCTGAGAGCGATGCTCGTTGCATCTTTGTGGCATTGGGGAGGATTCCTACCTTATTTCTATTACCCCTCTGAAAGTGGATTGACAGAGCTCTTGGCATTGCTTTGTTTCTCTCTTTTCCATCAACGAGTTCTGATCGTTATATTCGAAATTTCTTCATTCCTGTCGAATCACTTACACAATAAAATCCTGCTCTCCAAGATGCCATATTATTTTATACACCCTCCTTGTATTTATATCGGAGCGGTAGCCACTTCTATGGGCTTTGGTTTGTATGGATAAAAAATGATGAATGGGATTGTGGCACTCCACTCACTGCCAATGCAAATTGATTCTGCCAAAAAGAATGTAAGTCAGGCTTCACTTTGTTGATGGCATTGAATCCCAGAGAAGAAGCTCACTTGTATGTGATTTCCTGTCTTATCTGGTGCAGTTCCAGTGTTACCAGAAAGGTAAGGGATAAGCGCTTCAAGCCTTTTGGTAGTGATTTGGCCATCTGGTTTCAAAGAAATAAGCTCGTATTAAGGTCGGATAAATCCTACATTCGCAGCATTAATTATCACCAAATTTTGATCAACCCAAAACTTTGTTTTCGTTATCATAATTATTTGAAACATCACATGCTTTTTATTTCCAGGACTATACCCGATATATTGCCATATAACCAAAATTTGGACGAAATCTCAATGAAATGAAAATATAGAAAATTCCTCAGTGAATTTACCCGACTATCCAAATTTCACTGCACTTTCTTTGAAATTTAACTTTATGATTCTTTGCATAAACCATTCTTTGATGAGTTTTCTTGCTCTTATTAGAATCACAAAATCCTCATTTTTTTATATGATCTCATAGGTCGATCGATTTCAGGCGACTATTTGCAATAATCTTAAAGCTTATATAGTTGATCCCTTTGTAAATTGATCCTGATATATAAATCTTCTCCCCTTTTAAATTAAGGAGGGAGATTGTGAACAAGAACCCAATCGATGAATTGCGCCAAACTTAAAATCATATACCTTATATTTTAGGTTAATGCTATTAATAAAGACGGTGTTTAGTTGCCATCCGTTCCATGCAGTGCTCTGAAGCTTTGCAACATCAATAAAATGATGAGCGTCATTGCAAGGGGATGTCGCCTCTCCATCCGAATTTGTGATTGGGTGGTGAAATTTGCTCTCGTTGAGTTAAGGCATTACATCGAACTAAAATTAAGTCAAGATAGAAGAGATACTTGGAGAACAAGGGTCAAAAATCAAGACGAGAAGGTTCAAGGCAAGGTGACACATCTTGGAGGATCTATTTCATTTTCTACGATTCTTAAGGACTTTGAGCCTCATCTTTTCTTTTACTTTTTCTTCTTTCAAGGCCATATTGGCCATAGTCATAGTTTGATTTTGCTTTCTTCCAGGTCATGTTGGCCATAGCATAGTTTCTAACTTTTCTTGACGCAAGGATATGCACCCCTTACAATTTGGTGCTCGTTGTATGAATATGGTGACCCAAGTCTCTTATATCTGGGTTTACTTGTAAAAAAAGTTAGATTCAAGGCATTTCTTCATTAAATGCTCTACTTCTTGTACAAGATCCACGAAGGAACTCATGGATATGTTGAATCTCCATTCTCGGATAAAACTGGAGGAAATCCCAACTTTTGTCGCCCATTGAAATCGATTGCCGGAGTTTGCAGTAGGCGGCCGACTATACCGAGTAGTTGGTCCGACTATGAGGTGCGAGGGGGGGGGGGTCCCGACTGAACATACATCTAGTCGGCCCGATCGAATAGTCGGTATGACTATTCGGTTGACTGACCGACTGGTGACTGACTGCTAGAATTATTTATTTTTAATTCTTTAGTGTTACCATTAATCATGGTATCACTACAAATGTCAAAATTCCATATATATATGTATATATGGGGAAAATGTGGCTGCCCCTTAGGGGGAGCTAACTTAGCACCCCCGTCTCATTTTTCCCAGTTTTTTTAAATGCTTTCATGGATTTTCATAAATATATCCCTATATCATGCCATTCAAATTTCGTGTGAAACAGAGACTCCTATGGCCTCCATCGAGACATGGCCGATTTCAACTATTCTGGGACCGTTAAAAATGACTGTCTGGATGGAGGCCGTTGGAGTCTCTGTTTCGTACGAAAATGACATAAGTATATAATGATGAATTTTCGCGGAAGCATTTTTCAAAAAAAATAAAAAATGGGAAAATGGGGGTGGGGAGAGCTAAGTTAGCTCCCCTGAGGGGGCAACCCCATTTAATCATATATATACACCTTGTTGAGTGGTACTTTTATCTTGGATTCTTGTTAATTGATGCCCATATATGTATAAAAAATATAAGAATGTATGTATTAGATTTTTTTAAATTTAATAAAAAATACAAATCAAATAATCCCGAATAGTCTTTCCGAATACTGATTTTTCTCTATTCAGTGACTCCTCCGACTGTATACCGAATACCGACTTCTGCAAAAATGTAACACGATCAATCATATGAAGGAATTACAGAGGGGCCAACTCTATTCGATGCTGGATTGCCTCGAAGATCTGGGAAAAAAATCTCTTAAGCTCCTTATCTCAGGCTTGCTCGCTCACCTTGAACCAAGAAAGGCGAAAATGGAAGATGGCATTCTGGTGAGGGATTCATGATCCCATAAAAACCTAGTCCCATTTTTCTTATGCTAGACCCATAAATAAAATGCCTACTTTCACATTATCATGAGATTAATTTGATTATGAAATCCCAATCGTGGAAATACAAGGCCTCACTTTTTATTTGTACTCACGGTTTCGAGACTCTTTGAATTCGCGAAATCTCGACTGGAGTAGGTGCTATCATATCCATATGGCAGTTAGTCAATTTGGATTTGCATTCTCTGTGATTAAACTTCTAGGGCATGCCTTACATAGTATTACATATCTTATTTTACATCATCTTGTGCGGTAGTTATGATGACAATACTAGTACAAATCTTATATTCACAATTAAATGTATATTACTATCTTATTTATTGATTAAAATAACATCAGAAACCTTAATTTCGGAGGGAAAACCAAGTTTTAGAGTCATTTCAATGATTTCCATTACTAGCGAAATGTCAGTGCAATTCTCATAAAATTTTCTTTCGTGGCATTGTGGTGAAATGAAACCAATATCTTAATTTTGAGGTCGTGTTTAGATTGAGACTGTCGCTGGGCCGGTATCTTACTAGTGGAGAGCTTGGAATAGGACATTCTAATTGTTTTTCCTCTCTAATCCCTGTTTTTTGGAATATGTTTTGGGACCATCATCAATATCTAGTGACTTGAAAAGAGTAGTGTTGACGCATATTGCCTGTACCTCTTCGTTATTTACTTTTTCGGTTGTTCTCTTTATGTAATTTACCCATAGGCTTCTCTCCTATATAAGAGAGCCTAGGGCTTATGGAATAGACTATGTTTTTGGTTTTTCCCAACATGGTATCAGAGCGACGGTCCTAGACCGGAGTTCTCGAAACCCTAACCCTAATCCACCCCACCCGCCGGCCTCTTCTTCTCTCTCTCTCTCTACTCGGCGCCACCCACTCCAACCGATCTGCGGCGGCCTTCTTCTCCGATCAGCGGTGCTCCAGCCCTAGGCATCGCCTGGCGCACCTGCGCATAGCCTAGGGCTTCCCGCATCTGCGCATCGCGTGGCCTGGCGCATCTGCGCTGATCTGCGCGCACTCCAGCGCACTCCAGCGCGCATTCCAGCGCACTCCAGCGCGCACTCCTGCGCGCACCCCTGCGCGCACTCCAGCGCACTCCTACGCACTGACTGTGCACCACCGCACGTGAGTTCCTGATCTGCACGCACTCCAGCGCACTCCTACGCACTGACTGTGCACCACCGTGCGTGAGTTCCTGATCTGCACGCACTCCAGCGCGCACCCCTGCGCGCACTCCTGCGCACTACTACGCGCTGACTGTGCACCACCGCGCGTGACCTCTGTGCGCCAGCCCATAGTTTGCGTGCGTCAACACCGTAGCGCGCACATATTCATGGGGATAGTTGCTTGACGTCTACACATGCAACTAATCCCGTCTATGTCATTGTAGACAATGATTATCCTCTGTCAATCTCTCCAGTCTTCCGTCTCCAGTATGTCAGAAAGCAAGGCAGATATCCCGTCTATTGGCGCATTTCGTGGTCCAGCGCCCATTGTCAAGATGGATGGTACGAACTATGAACTGTGGGCAATGCAGTTCATGAGTATGATGAAGTCTACAGGAAAGAAGCATATTCTTACCGAACCTGAGCCTGCAGAGAAGACTGGAGTCCATGCCTCATGGGAGGCAGACGATGCATATGCCAAGGTCTGGCTATCTGGCACATTGGCTATTGAAATTGCCAATGACATTCTACATCAACCCACAGCCAAAGACATGTGGGATATCCTGGCGGCAACATATTCTCAGGCAAAGAACGAAACGAAGATCCTGCAATTGCAACATGATATATTCACAATAAAGCAAAATGGCCGTCCTTTACATTCTCTCTACACATCACTGAGAGGGATGTTCGAGAAGCTCTATAGCTTCATGCCTCTTACCGTCACGCCAGAACAGCAGAAGACATACAGGAATGCGACGATGGTGGGTGTGTTTCTTGCTGCACTCGATCCAGAGTATGAGGCAGCACGGTCTCAGATTTTGGCTGACTCGACTATTCCTCCCATGGAGGAAGCTTTCACAGATTGAGTAGGATCACAGTACCTTCAGCAGCTGCGAGTCAGAATTCCTCAGCTATGGCGGCAAGCAGAGGCCGCGGATTTCATCAACAGGGACGGGGACGTGGACCTCGTGGAAGAGGTGGCCGTACTAGGCCAACATGCACATATTGTCACCGAGTCAGCCATAACGAAGACACATGCTATTCGAAGCACGGATTCCCTGCATCTGCACGAGCCGCTGAGCAGATAGAGCCCCCATCTGCTGCTACCTTGGATCAACGGTTTGATGATCTAGTTGCCCGCCTCAGGGGCATCATCCCGCCATCTGGTCCAGCACCGACTGCAGAGAGTCATACTGATACTGCTGCTTCTGCCTCTGCATCTACTAGTACTTCAGGTAGTACACTTGCACTCCAGAGTAGTAGATTTGATACATTGCCATGGATCATGGACTCGGGCGCTACACATCATCTATGTGGCGACCAGAGTCTTCTTTCAGGATACACTCAGATCCCTCCAGGACGGACAGTAGTGATTGCCAATGGCACGCATTCCCCTATCACGGGTCAGGGGGAGATTAGATTGACATCTTCTATGCAGCTTAAGAATGTCCTACATGCACCGCATTTTTCTATGAATCTGTTGTCAATTAGTCAGATTACGAAGGATCTCCATTGTCGAGCTATTTTTGATCCATCGTCTTTGATTTTTCAGGACATCCGTACGGGCAACGTGATTGGTCATGGCTATGAGCAAGGAGGCCTTTACCGTCTGAACCAGACCCCATTTGCCGGCACCACATCTTCTCCTGCTGGACAAGTATCTCCTCTCCTGTGGCATCTGCGTTTTGGTCATTTACCGCTTCAGAAGTTGTGTCGTGTTCTACCCTATGGTCTCTCTCACACACCTATCCAGTGTGAGGCATGTCAGTTGGGAAAGCATCACAGGTCGTCCTTTCCCAGTCGTCCAGGTCGGAGTAGTAACTCCAAATTTGAGTTGTTTCATATAGATGTCTGGGGTCCGAGTCGTGTTCCTGATCATCAGGGACACGGGTTTTATATTGTATTTGTGGATGATTTCTCGAGAGTGTCATGGGTGTTTCTTATGAAAAATAAATCTGAAGCAGGAAATATTATTATCCATTTTCTAAATGAAATTCAGAATGTTTTCTCCACATCTGTCAAACTTGTAAGAAGTGATAATGCTTTAGAATTATGCACCCACACTTTGGCCAATTACTACTCCTCAAAAGGGATTATTCACCAAACCTCTTGCGCGCATACATCCCAACAGAATGGGATTGCTGAAAGAAAACACCGTCACCTCCTTGATGTCATAAGATCCCTTCTTATACAGAGTAATGCTCCCTACTCCTACTGGGGTGATGCAGTTCTTACTGCATGTTGCCTAATCAACCGTATGCCCTCATCGGTCTTGAATGAACAGATTCCTTTTTCACTCATTTATCCAGACAAGGATTTGTTCGCTCTTACTCCTCGTGTGTTTGGGTCAGTCGCATTCGTCCATCAGTTGTCGCCTGGTACTGACAAGCTCTCTCCTAGGGCTGTCAAGTGTGTCTTTGTGGGGTACTTCATAACTCAAAAGGGGTACAAGTGTTTTGATCCTGTGCGTCGGCGGTATATGATCAGTGCAGATGTTACATTTTTTGAATCCATTATGTATTTTTCAGCATCTGGAGACATGCAGCCACCACCTATATCTCCTGATGCCGTATTAATGGCGCCACCACCACCATTGCCACAAACAACACCACAACCACCAACACCGCCACCACCACCGCCACCACCACCGCCACCGCTGGTATCTCCACTACCATTCCATTACACCTGCAGGCCTCCTCCAGCTCATGGTTCTGACCCGTCAACTAGCTCGCCTATGGTATGTAATGAAAATATTAATGTTGATGGATCTGACGACATTTCTCAGCAGGATGTATTACAGGAACATGGTGAGCATACAGATGATTTGGATGTTCCAATTGCTCTACGCAAGCCGAAGAGAAGCTGTGCCAAATATCCATTATCAGCAGCCGTGTCCTTTGAGAGGCTATCTGGAGACTTCAGGACGTTTGCATTGGCACTTTCAGCTACAGACATTCCACGGAATCATCATGATGCTTTGCAGGATGCTAGATGGCGGCTAGCAATGGAGGAAGAAATGGCGGCACTTCAATCCAGAGGAACCTGGAGTTTGGTTCCTATACATCCGGATGTCAGTCCGGTGAGTTGCAAATGGGTGTTTACAGTGAAGCACAATGCAGATGGTACCATTGACAGGTACAAGGCCCGGCCCTGTTGCACGTGGCTTCACACAGACATATGGGGTAGATTACCTTGACACATTTTCCCCCGTGGCGCGTCATTCCACTCTACGGATCCTGTTATCAGTTGCAGTTGCTAGAGACTGGCCACTTTATCAACTGGACGTGAAGAATGCATTTCTGTATGGCGACTTGCAGGAGGAAGTCTATATGCAACAGCCACCTGGTTTTGCTGTTGAGGGGGAGTATTCCAAGGTATGCAGATGACATAAGGCCATCTATGGCCTTAAGCAGAGCCCCAGAGCATGGTTTCAAAAGCTGTCAGATCTCTTTGAGAAACAAGGATATAAACACTCCAATGCTGATCATTCCTTGTTTGTACAGAAGACGGCTAGAGGTATCATCGTAATCATGGTTTATGTTGATGATATCTTGATTACAGGTGATGATGAGCAGGGCATTAAACAGGCAAAAGAAAAGCTGGGGACCGAGTTTGTCACCAAGGACTTGGGAGTCCTTCGATATTTTCTGGGGGTGGAGTTTGCTAGAAATCCATATGGATTAGTAATGTCACAGAGGAAGTATGTTACAGATCTATTGACTGAGACAGGTATGCTAGGGTGTCGACCTGCTACGACACCAATGGATCCTAGCATGAAGCTCTATGATGATGACACAGAAGAGGTGGACAAGAGAAGGTACAGGGAACTGGTAGGCAAACTATTGTATGTCACGATCACTAGACCTGACATATCATTTGCAGTGAGTCGTGTGAGCCAGTTCATGGAGCAACCACGTCAGGCCCATATGGATGCAATACACATGATTCTGAGATATTTAAAATCATCTCCAGGTGCAGGCTTGCTATTTAAGAAAGGAAAGGAAATCTCTATCACGGCATGTGCTGATGCAGATTATGCAGGATGCCCCAAGGACAGGAAGTCCACATCAGGTTTTGCAGTCTATGTTGGGGATGCTCTTGTTTCGTGGAGAAGCAAGAAACAGACAGTGGTAGCTAGATCCAGTGCTGAATCCGAATACAGGGCTATGGCCCAGGCTAGCACAGAAATGATGTGGGTGAAATCTTTACTTGCAGATCTATGTATTGATATACCTCTTCCTATGATGTTGGAGTGTGACAATCAGGCCGCCTTGTTCATTGCAAATAACCCAGCCTTTCATGAGAGGACCAAGCACATTGAGGTTGACTGTCACTACATACGTGACATGGTTCAGAAGGGGTTCATTGCTACATCTCACGTCACATCAGAGAATCAGACTGCTGATGTTTTCACCAAGGCATTACTTCGAGGCCCATTCCAGAAGTGTGCGTCCAAGCTGAGCATGATTGATATCTATGCTCCATCTTGAGGGGGAGTGTTGACGCATATTGACTGTACCTCTTCGTTATTTACTTTTTCGGTTGTTCTCTTTGTGTAATTTACCCATAGGCTTCTCTCCTATATAAGAGAGCCTAGGGCTTATGGAATAGACTATGTTTTTGGTTTTTCCCAACAAGTAGCATTTTAACAGAGGTAAACTAAAGATTGAACCGTCTTCTGTAGGTGCATTAAACGCGTATAATTTAAATATATTTATTTCTTATCATCCTATCAGCATCCTTCCCCTGCTTAATGTTTGACACGGCTTTGTTGCTGCTGCTGCTGCTTCTTCTCTGCATCCTTTCCCCCACCTGGCCTTTGTCGCTCCCCCATTTTATTAGAGTCTGTGTGCTTGCTGTTTTTCCTTAGTCTTCAACTACCTCTTACTCTGACTTTTCATGGTTTAAATTGTACTTAATACTTGAATGGTAAGACAGATGGATGGGTGAAATGGAAACAGCTCTAAACAATATCTGTAGAACTGCACTTTTTGAATATCTGGGGAACGGCTCTAATAAAGGTAGTTGGGCTGGGCTGAGCACTTTCCAACAGTAGCCACCCCTTTTTATTTTCTTATTTTTTAGTATTTTGGGATTTCACCAATTTATTTAGGGTATTTTTAATTCGGCACTTTTTAGAGATTTCAGTGGCTTCCCATGGACAGGACATGCGAGTTGAAAAATTCTTTTTGTGGCTTAGAATTGAGGATAGATGGTTTCAACAACTGTTTTCAAATCATTTGCCAGTTTATCTTAAAATTGTGTTGTATTGAATCTGCCCTTGCAATGAGGATAGAGGTTAGGCCATTTGCTGTGCTGTTGCCTTGTTGGTTAATTTTAAGTCATGCTGGTCCAACTGGCATAGTTTATCTGAAGGTTTGCTTGACATGCAGGGCACTCGTTGATTCTTTGACTTCTTCGGAAGCTTGAAAATAGTTGCTGATGTCCCCTCTACAGCATCAAGAAACTTGGGAATAGGGGTTCATGCCCCCTCAGTGACATATATGGTTTGCTTATAGTTAGGAGGTTGCGTTATTTTTTCTTTTAGGTATCTGATTTCCCCCCTGACTGTTCTTGTTTAGAAAACTCGTGGTTTAGCGCCATGCGTATGTAAATTAGATTCATTAAGTCAATGTGCTTTAGTTGGAAATTCGAGCCAGTAGAATGCTATGTAATAACTTATTGTATCACCAGAAACTGTCCATAAATAAAGTTTGAAAGGAATAAAAAGGATCTGTTTTCATCACATATTGATCTCCATAAGATGCATGTTCCAACACAGGAAGCTATTGGGACAAGCAAACAACAGATAATCCTCCTGTTCGTCTGGATCTCGTTGAAGGAACTATAGGTATAAATGTGATTCATGTGTTCTCTATAGACAAGCAATTTGTTCATACCATGTCTTCCTGTATTTTGTCTGCCCACTTATTATGTACCAAGAGGTCCAAGACCCAATCTGAAGCTAGTTTGATCTGGACAACAACTCGAGGTGTGTTCTTCTCCTAGGTTTTTACATGAAGTCCCTTAAGCAAAATCCGAACATCTTTTTCTCTTACCATATCACTTTGATTGTAGATCACCACTTTGTGGCAAGCATTGAAAACCCTGTTGGGATCTTTAGTCTAGAACGCCGCAAATTGCCTATCTGTTGGGGGGTGGTGTTGTGAGGTTCTTGCTGGATATTTGGAGATGATCATGTGAGAAGCTTACTACAGGGGATCGCAAAAGCACGATATCAACATTGAACTAAGATGGGCTGCTTTTAATGGAAGTAAAGCCATCTGGAGTAAGCGGGTTGCGGCATAGATTGGTAATGAGAGCGTTTGCATTAGGGATGCAAACGGTTACAGATATATCCGTATCCTTTTTGTCACCGTATCCGTTTTATACATATTTTGGCATTCGTATCCGAATCCGTTTTAAAATGGATACGGATATGGATATCGTTTTGATATCCGCAAACATCCGTATCCGTATATCTGTTTTCGTATATAAATAGTCATAGATTTATTTTTAACCCTATATAACATAATTCTATACATTCTTTTACCATATTTGTATAATTTTTATGATATAGACACATTTAGTAAAATTATATCATGGGGTTTCCATCAAATTCGTATATATTTAAGTCGATTTTATAGAGTATTTCTAACATTACTCGTGTGCGATCGGTATCCGTTTTACATCCGTATCCGTTTTTTAAGGATATGGTAAGATAGTTTTAATATCCATCAATATCCGTATCCACATCCGTGTTCGTATTCGAAAACAGATAATGATACGGTAATACCTATATCCGCTCCGCATCCGTCCTTTTGCATCCCTAGTTTGCTTCGTATGCCGAGAGGATTTTGGTGGAGGTGAGAGTGAGGCAGGGAAACGAACTGAGTCCAAAAGTTGTGGGGAGTAATGCGTCCCCTTTTGTTTATTTGTTTCTTTTTTTTTGAAAAATCGATGTATGGCTTGCTTTATAAGTAGTTGCCTCCTGAGACTTGGGGTGATGATGAAAAAGATTTGTATGTCTTCCTTTATAAGTAGTTGCCTTCTAAGACTTGGGGTGGGTGATGGATGGAAGAGCCATTTTCCTTTTGGGCGGCTAGCGTGATTAATGATTAAGACGTTCTTTTTTGCTTAGTTTACCTGATACAAGCAAAGATAGAGTTTCTTGTTTTTATTTGGCAAGAAATACGAGTTTTTAACAATGTATATGAACTCCTGTACAAAAATGTTGTGCCATATTTCTGTGCTGCACTAGTTTCTCTGTTCACTAGGAAGTTAAGATGTAAAAGTGACTTTTTGAATTTTTGCAGAAAACACGGTTTTTTTTTATAAAATCTGTATAGTTGGGTATCAAGACCTTATTAACGAAGTCACATCTACATTTGAAGTCCCCTCACATGAAATGATGTTACATAATAATCAAAATTTAGGACAACGATACTTTTGAGTTATTTACTAGTCCAAAATCGAGCAATTTAAGAAACGGCTGCGAAAAAGCAAAAACCAACAATTGACTTCGTATAATCCAGGCCAGGGCAATTGCATGGCCAACATAGCCTCTAGCGAACTACAATGCTAAGATGCTGGACAAGCAAGCGAGCGCCTTCATAACAAATGTCATTCTACTACGTCGAAACAAATATCAAACCGCTTAACATAGTAATACATTGTTGAAAAGAGTCCTATTAGCTTAACATTGCATCTATCACAATTTGATATCCCATCTTAATTTAGCTTATTTTTAAAAGTCTATTTCATATCTTATTATATAACTTTCAAATTCTAATTTTCACTGATGAATTAAATTAACTAATCTTTTTTACCATTATGATTGCTCGTGGAATATTTGGAAAGGTAACCAAAATGTTTCAAACTCAACCATGGTCAGTCCCAAGCTTGGGTACTTGAAGAGGGTTGTGTTAGATAGTCGACAGTCATCGTAAAATTGTCCGAGATAAATTCCTAAGTAGTGTTATCATTTGAGAACACTATTTGGGAATTTACCTCAAGATAGTCGGATCTTTTCAATATGGATTTAAGCAAACATTGGATTTTGTTGGGGTGTTTCCTACTAGCGGCGTGTTGCATCACCTGAATGCAATGAGAAATTGGTAAGGGACACTACATCGCTACCTGGTGATGAAGTTCAAAAATTTACAAGGGTTCTTGTTTTAGGAACACATTCGAGTAAATAAGCTAGTTCCGTTGTATTGTCGTCCAGATGTAGTTCAAAATTTGCAAGGCTTCTCGTATGACGGACACATGCTAGTAAAGAAGTTAGTCCAAAAGAGGTTGCGAAGGACGTTGAGGATAGGTACTTGGAATATAGGCATTTTGACTAGCAAATAGTTGGATATAGTAGATGCGATGGAAAGAAGGAAGATTCAAATACCATGTCTCTAAGAGACAAAATAGGTTGGAGAGAAAGTATGGAGATCGAGAAGACATGCTTTGAGTTATGGTATTCAGGTAAAGAGAAGGGTAGAAATTATATTGAGTGGTTGTTCATAAGGATTGAAGGCTAGTGTGGTTGATGGGCAATGATCCAGGGATCGAATTGTTTTGCTAAAATTGATGTTGGAAGAAGTTGTGAATATAATCTCAGTTTATGCGTCGTAAGTCGGTTTAGGGAAAATGATTAAAAAGCATTTTGGGAGAATTTGGATAAGCTTATGCAAGGTATCCCGCAAAGAGAAATGATTTGCCTAGATGGAGATCTTAAAGGACATGCAGGAAAGGATACTTCAGGATATTCTAGTGTTCACAGAGAAAGGAGGAAAGAAAAGTCATTCTGTATTTTATAAATGCTTATGACCTTTTTCATAGCAAACACTCTCTTGAAGAAGATGGAGGGGCATTTAATTACTTATAAGAGTGGCCCAACTAAAACATGGATAGATTCTTTGTGACAAGAGGAGAGATCGGTTATGTTGTAAAGACTGCAAAGTAATCCCAAGAGAGAGCTTGACATCTCAAAATCGCTTGTTAGTCATGGATGTGCAAATAAAAAGATTGGCTAAGAAGAGGATGATCCCAAGATCATTAGAACTAAATGGTGGAATCTTCAATTGAAGCAATAAAGCTTCAAGGAGAAGGTTTTAGAAGAGTGTCTTGGGATTGTAAATGAAGTGCAAATGGGATGTGGGAAGCAGTAGCATCTTGTATCTGAAGGGTAGCCAAAGAGATGTTAGACGAGTCTAAGGGAGGAGTTTCAGGCCAAAGGAGGCTAGGTAGTGAGTGAAGGGGAGCAAGAGAATCTTAAAAAATGCTTGCTTTAAAGCTATATACAAGGATATAACAGAGGAAGCTGTTACAAACTACAAAATTGCGAAGAAGGAAATAAAGAAGGCTGTAGGTGAATCTAAGTCGAAAACTTATGAAGTTTTGTAGAAAAAGCTTGACTCAAAGGAGGGCCAGAAGGATATTTTCATATTGGCCAAAGCAAGAGAAATAAAGATCAAAGATCTTTCTCAAGTGAGATGCGTCAAGGATGAGGAAGGACACGTATTTGTTACTTAGACAGATATAGAAACTAGATGGAAGCAATATTTCCATAAAATTTTCATTGGGGAATGGAATAAAAAGATTACTTTGGAAGATCATGTTAGAAGTGAATGTAACCTAAATCGCGCAATCTGTAGACGTATGCAAAGGAAATAAGTAGATGATGCTTTAAAGGTTATGAAACCTAGGAAAGGGATAGGGCATGATGACATTCCCATAAAAGTTTGGAGAGTTTTAGGTGAACGAGGATTGACTTGGCTCACAAATCTACTCAATATTATTTGGCGAACCAAGAAAATACCTGAAAAATGGAGGAGAAGCATTTGGTGCCTCCTTATAAGAATAAATGAGACATTCAAATTATTTGAATTACAGAGGTATAAAACTGATAGGTCATAATATGAAAATTTGGGAACATGTTATCGGAAGAAGGTTGATGCAAATTTCTAAAGTCACTTAAAATCAATTCAGATTCTTGTAAGGTTGCTCAACTATTGAAGCTATCCACTTGTTGAGGAGAATAATGGAGATTTATATAGCTAAAAAGAAGAACCTTCATATGATTTTTATTGATTTGGAGAAGGCTTATGATTTAGTCCCAAGGGAGATATTTTGGAAAGTTTTGGAGAAGAAACAAGTGCATGCTCTATACATTAGCCTTATTAAGGATATGCATTATGGGGCTTCATCTTGTGTAAAGATCTAGTCCGAGAAGACTGACTACTTTTACATCAACATCGGTCTACATCAATGTTCAGCTTTGAGTCCTTTCCTTTTTACTTTGATTATGGATGAGTTGACTAGTGACATTCAGGATGAGGTACCTTGTTGCATGTTGTTCATCGATGATATTGTATTTGATTGATGAGACAGGAGATGGAGTAAATGAGAAGCTGGATGTTTAGAGACATGACTAAAGGATCTCGTATAAGTAGGGCTAAGGCTGAATATATGGAGTGTACATTTGATGGAAATAATGGTGAAGGACTGGAGGTGAAGATTAGAGACGATACCATTAAGAAGAAATATTTTTAGGTACTTGGGATCTATTTTACAACATAATGGGAAAATTTATGGAGATGTTACTCATAGAATAAATGTAATTTGACTAAAATAGATGACAAACACAGGAAATCGTAGTGTCTAACGTATGGTCTTGTAGGTCTACGGTGTCTGACAGGTCGAATCTGACAATTGTTGTATCCACCACTCCCACAACACTCAACACACAATTCAAGTGTTGCAATCACCAATTAACCCATGATGGCTAAGGCAACGAATATAGGTGAGCTAAAATTTATTATATCCTACAATATGATGTGTATAGTATGCAAGTGTAAGGGCCGAACCAGTAAGGAGCAACAAGAATAGACCACCAAAACTGACTAAAAAGATAATAAATATTTTTGTATTTTATAAAGATTTTTTTATGTTTTAATATTATATATTTTTTATTGTTTTTATTTGTTTTATTTTTTGTTCTCTTTTTATATTTTATATTTTTATTTTATTGTTAATATATGTAATATATAAGATATATATAGATAATGTGTATTATATAATAGATATATAAGATATATATAATATGGAAAAATCAGAAAAATTCCTAAGTACAATCATTTTTATTTTTTTAAGGATTTTTAAAATATATTTGATATTTTTAATAATAATAATAATAGTAATAATAATATAAGTAAATATAACTATATATAATATAAACTAATATATAGATATAATTATAAATACTCAAAATGACCAAAATAACTTTTTGTCTTTTTATTTTTTTCTCTATTTTTGATATTTTTCTCATAATTTTTTCTTTTTGTATTTTTAATTGACTAAAAATGTCAAAACAATGAACAAAACATAATGCCTTATTGTTTTGGATTTAAAAATAGGTAAATACCTCAAAATTTTCAAAAACTCTTTTTAATGTATATTATATAATATAAATAGGCTACATAAATCGAAAATGGATTGTTTTTTATTTTTTTAAGAATTTTTAATAGTTTATATAAGTATTTTAGGGGTTTTTCAATTTTTAGTGTTTTTGTTTTGAGATTTTTAGTGATTTTTGGTTTATAGTTGTAGCACTGTAATGTTTTTTGGAATTTTTCAAAACATTTTTCTAATTTTTAGATATTTTTAAGTGTAGATAGGGATTAAATGTAATGTTTTTGAATTTCTAAATATAGGAAAATATTCTTAACTACCTTAAAAAAATATGCGATTTAATATAATGACAGGGACTTAAATTATTTTCCTACTAATTTTTATGCAAAATGATATTTTTAAAAGAGAAATACAAGAAATAAAAATTTTCACTAGCACATACCTATATGTAATTTTTAGAAACTAACCTTTCACAACACCCTACGCAACATTAAGGACATTCATGCAAAAAGCTCATAATATTTAATATAAAACACGCTAGCAGGAGTATATTTGCAAGTAACGAAAAGTGGCAGGTCCTTGATGCAAATATCTAAAAATACTACACTGGATTTGACATTTAAGGAACTAAATTGAAACAAAAAAGTCCAAGGGCCCCCATGTAAAATGCCCTTCCCCTCACGCGCACTGGTACGTGAGCTGACATAGCAAGGGACGAAAATGTAAATAATAGGAACTTAGGGTCCTTAGTACAAATTTTACAAAAAATATATAACTGCAGATAAAAGTTTTTAGATTAAAAACAAAATGCAAAAGTTGTGGGGGTATGTGTAAAATAACCCCCAAGGTGCGTGGGTTGACAATTCTGATTGCTTCCCTTATACATGTGGAGCACTTCCAACAGTGGATGACGGTTTGTCGATCGACGATGCAGATTAGATCTCCATAGGAGATTAGGCGATCGATGATGCTTATCCAACAACTCTAGTCAAAACTGGAGCAGAGGGGCAATAAGATGGTGGTTGCTCTTCTTGAAGAACAACCCTACAAGCGAGCTTCAATCGACGATCTCCTCCTCCAGCACTCTTCGATGTTGCTCAAGTGCTCATGCCGATCCTCAATGCGGTCCGCATCGACTGAAGGCATCATAAGGCTCTAAGAACCTCAGATGAGGTACTAGAAGGTCGAGGAAAATTCAGAGCAGTTGGGACCTCCTTGGTTGATATAATCGCCTCAGCAGAGTCTTTTGACAGTCTAGACCTGCAAGTTTAGCTAAAGCATACAAAAATAGATGTACATGGGGTCAAATGGGTGGGAAAATAAGTGAGAAGGAGTCAGGGAGCCACTCTCCGGCAAGCGACAGAGTTGGAGAGGAGATTCGTCGACCTGGAGAGGATCGAGGGATGTGGAGGGGGCATATAGAAGAGAATGGTGTACGAGGTGGAAGAGCTATAATGGTCAGAGAATGATTGAAACGTGGTGGAACGACAGCTGGAGCTGGAGCTCCGACGGACTACGATCGAGGATTTGACAAAACAAAAGAAAAAATGATGGAAATAAAGTGATAAATTATGCTACCAATACTCCTAGGAATGAAAAGAAGTTAAGAACTAGGGCTCAACCTCATGGACGAAGGAGACAAGGTGGAGCTCAGGCTAACTTGGCCGATGAGCTTGTATCACTGTCTCCAAATCTCTTTCCTCTACGCCAAATTCACCAGTGAACATGCTGTTGTCACCGACAAGCCAAGGCACACTAATATAGGGGATTTTGAGGGGGTAAACATGATCGAATTCAAATGGAGGAGGAAGGGGGAATATATGTGCACGATGACCATTGACTAGGGTTTGCTCGTCAACCAAAGTGTTGTAGATCAAGGAATGATCGTGGCATGAAAGAACAAGGATCAAGGAGCAAAAATGAAGAAGGAATCATTCCTTAAAAACTCAAAGGTATGATGGGGGGAAATCAGGGAATCAAGGAGGTCTACGAGGCCTGACATGCCTATGGCATAGGGAGTCAGTTAACCGGAGGGTCAACCAAGGCCGGCTCCCCATTGGGCCACGTAGGTCACTAAATGACAAAATTGAAATTCAAAGATATATCAAAACAAATAATAAATGATTTCATTATTTTTTTATAAAACAAAAAAATATTTACTATTTTATGTAGTATTTTAATTTGATTTTTATTTATTTTTTGAGATAATTTATTGTAGATTACTTTTTGTATGTATATTTATATGTATATTTACCTATATATAATGTATTTTATTTTAATTTTATTTTAATTTTATTATTTTATTTAAATAATTTATATATTTATACTTATTTAATATGCAAATATATTTTTATTATTTTTGTGAAGTATTTTGTACACTTAAATAAATATGTGTATATATATTATATATTATATAGGTATACTTCATCTATATGTGATAATATATAGCTTCCAAAATGGATTTATTGGGGAATTACATATTGAGGTTTTAAGTTATTTTTGGCACTTATCTCCTACTTTATTCCTTGTGAACTTAGTCATCATGATGTCTAGGTCTTGAAGTTTAGGGTCATTCAATACCTATGGCATTTCATTCTTTTTCTTTTATTTTCTTTATTATTTTATTTTGGCTTTAAATACAATAGATTATACGACATTTACAGTATAAATAATGTTTGTTATTTTATGCAAATTAATGATATATACATGCATTTAACTAGGGTTTAAAGGCCAAAATGAAAGAATAAAGGTGATGAAATGAAGATTCATCACCCCTATACTTGCCTTTGTTAGTTCTAGCAAACACTTATGCTAATAAGGGCAAAAAAGAAAATAAAGAAAAGAAAAAGAAAAAACTTGGAACGATTTTTTACTTTTAAACTTGTCTTATTAAAATCAATGTTTGGAGCTCGGTTAAGACCTTTGAATTCTTGTTTTGTTTGGAACCATGTTAGCGTTAGGAAATGTGACACAACAACCATTAGGTTCCATAATCCTATCATCCAGCTCTATTCACAGTCAGGTCAGATCCATCCTCTCAGTCACATAGTCTTGTTACTTTGAAATGACAGATCCGTGTGTGTGAATTTTTAAGCTCTTCCCAAACAAATCGCTGAACTATAAATGAGTCTGCTCTACTAGTAGCCCGTCCTCGTGGAGACATATATTACCTTCTAAGGTCAGGTATCACTAGTTTTTACAATCGAAAAGGGGAATAAGCTAAAGAATTGGGAAAAGAAATGAGAATGGACTAGTGTAGTCTTCATTCCCTTGTGAAGCACGATCGGTGTAACCGAATCTTCACCAAGAAGTAGACTTTTCCTGGAAGCTCATTTGTGGAATTTTCGGTGTATGCTTATTCTTTGTATTTTTCTGTCTTTGCATTGCTCTGTGATGAATTCACGATTCATCTACTCTATATGGGCCTCTTAGTAAAATCTCCTTAATAATTCACTAATTAAACTCCATAAAATCAATTAGGTAACATTAACTAATTGTACTAAAATCAGAGATAAAAATGTAATTAAACAACTCTTTTTTAACCTGAATTGAACATATTATTTATGTATAAATAATCATTATTTTAACATGGGATTGGAGAGCCTACACCCATGTGTAGGTAACTTACCTACACCCACCTCTTGTTTCTTAATTTTTTTGATTTCTTTAAAATGGATCTTTAGGGGATTTACTTAGAATATTAAATGGAATATGTGTTTCAATTTTCATGTAAAATAGACATTCCTAACAGCTCCATCGGAAGGGGCCGATTTCAGCAAATCTCAGACCGTTAAAATTTGACTGTCATGAAGGATAAGTTAGAAGTCTCAAAATAAGTTGAAATTTGAATGACGATATGGTGATATATTGTGATCTAAATTCCCCAAGGAATTAATTCAAAAAAATAAAAATATTTGAGGGAAAAAGAGTTGGGTGTAGGTAAGTTACCTACACATGGGTGTAGGCTCCCTTTTCCCTTTTAACATAATTATTTCTCTTTGAATAATGAACTAATATGACATCAATAATTAAAATCCGTAAATATCATAAAATTAAGATAAAACACAAAAACCTGACTTTGTATAATTTGTATATATTTTATCTTCCATAAAAATTGGATTATGTATATATTATATATAAATTAATCCACTAATTAAAACTAAAAATACAAAAAAAATTACAAAATGCAAAAATTTAGTATTTTATTATATATGTAGCTGTTGACCTATTTTGATTTTGGGTCCTTCACAAAATTTGTAGATCTCGTCGAGACGAGTAACTTTCATGTCCACTTTTTTATTTGACGTCATTTACTATTTCTTTTCAATTTTCCTTTTTATTTTAATTATTTTTTATTTTATCTTTATTTAATGTTTATTTTACTTTTATTTTACTTTTATTTTATTTTTTATTTTTATCTTATTTTATTTTTTATTAACTTTTATATTTTTTATTTTTTCCTCCTCCTCTCTCTCTCCACTCCTATACGTTAGGTCATGTGCAGAGCACGTGATACATCCACCTCTCACCCTGATCATGTGCTCCGCACGTGACCCCTGCTCTTCTTCTCCCTATCGCGCCCGCAACAGTCGACGCCGCCTCCGCTTCCATCCAACCGTTGTGATCCGCCTCCTCCGTAGTTATTATCGCTTCCCTCCAGTCGTTGCGACCTTCCTCCTCCATAGTTGTTACCGCTCTCGACTCCTATAAAGTCGCCCCGTTACCCACCTTGTCCGGTATCTGCCAATATGGATCATCGAGAAAGAGAGAGTTGTAAGGTTGGCTGGTGATAATGGCCTGCCACCTTTGGTGACGACCTCTTGCATGGCGTGATCAACGACTTCACCGTTGTTCTTCTGTTGCATGAGCAACCGAGACTCACACTTCACCACCATTGCCGGGGCAAAGATCATTAGAGACAAGCCTCTGTTACTCAATCTCCCAAGCGACCCCTTTTCTCCCTCCTCGTTGTCTTCTTCCTTTTCTTTCCATCGACACTGCCTCCTCTTCTTTCACTCCGTTCACCATCCGTCTTGCAACGACTTCCATCTGTGCACCTTCGACTGAGCACTTCAGTCCGCTCGCATCAACCATCTCCACCTCAGCCATTGTCTATCACCTCCATCAACAATAGTCTCTACCCCATGCCTTTGTTCCTCTTGTGCAGGTCCAGCTCTTGCGATCGGCCAAGATCCCACACCGTGCCATGCTCGCCCTCGCCCCCTAAAGCCGACATCGCTTCGATCATGACCTCATGTTGTCGTACTTCCATCACGGTCAACCTGACCATTACTCCTCTGTCCGAACCTGCATGTCCATCTCTGTCAGGCCCGTCTCTATGCACATCAACCGTCGATGCCCTCAACTCCTCGCCGGTGCTCCAATGCCTTCGGGGCTTGCGCCTCCGCCCGCCTCGCCTCGCACCCACCTCATGTCGTGTGTCGACGGTGGTGGAGAATATAACCACCTCTGCCCGTGGTCTTCATTACCTTTGACTGAGGTCAGCTGCCACTGCTCAACCTCTCACCCCTCGACCACCTCCATCCATCAACACCACCAATATCTCTACCTCGGGCAACATGCCACTATCGATCGAACTTTTTTCCATCCAGAAGCATGTGCTGCACACCTCCGCCCTTAGGAAAATTGCACGGTGACCCATGTAGTTCCTATAAATCACGCAAGACCTCCCACTGCCCAGGGCACATGCGACACACATGCCCATTGTGGAAATATTAGGGACGCAAACGGATGCGGTTATATTCGTATTCGTTCGTATCCGTATTCATTTTTAAGAGGATATGGATCTTGTTTTCCTAAAACAGGCGAATACGAATACGAATACGAATATTGGAAACGAACTTTTTGCGGTTACGAATACGAATACGAATCCTTACTTAACGAATACGAATACGAATACGAAAAATATAATGAATACGAATACGAATACGAATATTCGTTACTAAATAAATTATTTTATTTAAGTTATTTACCTAATAACTAACAAAACTAGGGCTTTTTCTCCCCAACCCAACTCCCACCCGCGCCTACCCTATACCCGACGCAGACCTCCTCCCTTCCAATAGCCGTGCGCCGCCTGCCGCCCTCCTCCGCCCCCCGCCACCCCCTTCCGGCCCCTGCCATCCCTCTCCGCCCCTCCTTGCGGCCCCTGCCAGCCTGTAGCGGCCTCCCTCAGCCCCCTCTTCCACCCCTCCGCCCACCAGCCGTCCCCCTTCCGCCCCCCTGCCATCCCCCTCCGCCCCTCCTGTCGCCCTCCTCCGCCCCCTGCCGGCCCCTTCACCCTCCCTTCCGCCGCCCTCTTCACCCTCATGCCGTCCTCCTCCGCCCCCCGCCGCCCCCATCACCCTCCCTTCCGCCGCCCCCTTCACAGCCGCCCTCCTCCGCCCCCCGCCACCCCCTTCACCCTCCCTTCCGCCGCCCAGCATCTTGCGACCTCCCTCCACCCCCAGCCGCCCCCTAGGTCCAATTCGTCTTTAAGCCTATATACCATGTAGAAAAGGATATGGAGAACTTTCATTCATTTCACACTAGTCTCAATTACACTGGCAATTGATGTCAATGTGTTCAGATCCTTACATATATGCTATTAAGTATGGGTGTTTCTACCAGTTGTCGAAATCATCTTTGCTTATACTGAATGATGGCTGAACTGTTCATTTTTTTCTGTCAGTTATGGGACATAAACATGAACTCTGGTCCAGTAGCAACTTTCCAAGTTCATGAATATTTAAGGCCTAAGGTATATTATATGTATCTGAAGAGAAACCATTCTCATTTTGTTCAATTCATATTTCTCGCATCCTTTTTACAGCTTTGTGATTTGTACGAAAATGAATCCATCTTTGACAAGTTTGAGTGCTGTCTTAGTGGTGATGGTCTCAGGGTCGCATCTGGTTCCTATAGGTATTTTTTCCTGTTCTTATGCTAATTGTCTAAGCCGTTACAATATGAATGCATGTATTAAAATGATGATTTTATATCGAACCAGCAACATTTTCCGTGTATTTGGCTGTGTTGCTGGAAGCACTGAGGCAACAACTTTGGAGGCCAGCAAAAATCCGACAAGGTTTGTTAGTTACGATCCTGCTTAATGTATGCATTTGTTGTGAAATGAGATGGTGCCTGTTGATACGAAGTTGCCATCTTTCACTCAGCTAATCTATCTTATCCCATCGACAAACTTCTAGTTCGAGACCTATTGGATATTTATAAGCAACTCAAACTTCTTGCTATGCTTATTTTTATTTTGCATATGAATTATTTTTGGTAAAGAATTAGAATATGTTTGATGTTATTAGAAGATTTGTATGGAACATATGGAATGTTTTGTTTATGAAACTTATTGGAATATACTTGCTTGATTGTAGAAAAATAATGAATACCGAGTTAAATTTCACATTCAAGTCATAATATGGAAGTAATGCGGAAGTGATTGCCAAATAATCAGGTACGCTTTTATATATAATTTTTTATTTCAATATTCGTTTGATTATTCGTATTCGTTCGTAAAAGATTCGTATTCGTATTCATATTCGTATTTTGAGGATATGGATCTTGTTTTTTACATTTGTATAACATTCGTATTCGTATTCTATTCGTAATATAAAATGAATATGGTTATGGTATGACCTGAATTCACATTCGTATTCGTTCGTTTGCATCCCTAGCTGCACACCTCCGCCCTTAGGAAAATTGCACGGTGACCCATGTAGTTCCTATAAATCACGCAAGACCTCCCACTGCCCAGGGCACATGCGACACACATGCCCATTGTGGAAATATTATGGAGACATTCGAACAGGTTTTCATATTTCTAGATAAGTTCATCAGGGACTTTTTGGAAGAAAAACCATCTTTTTATTGTAATTTAGTCCCTAAAACTTCATTTTATCATATCGTTTGCATTTGAACTCCAATTTCTATGCACAATATATCATTTTGAAGATTATTCTGTGTCCTATCACTTTATATAAATTTGTGAACTGACTATGAACTCTTTATTGATGAATATCAATTGAGGTTCAATTTGATCTATTCATGCTTGAATTTGACATATATGTGCTATTTTATTGAGGAGATTATTGATTTATTCTGTAGGGGTGTAATGAAGAATATTTAAATTGCTAGTACTTGTGCTGATAACCTTTTGAGGATTCTGTTCTGCTGGGGCTTCAAGAAAAAAAAGAATTGAATTACCTAATCATTTTTGTGATTGAAGATTCATCTGAGGAAATTCTTGATCTAATTTACAGGTCTTCAAGTGGGGGGATATTTAATCTGATTAATCATCGTGGTAATTAAATATTTAAGGGCATGATCAAGAAGGATTAATTTAATTCTCAATTTTTTTATGTGATTAAACTCTATCTACTTGAGGATTAAATTAGAGGAGAATTGGGAGATAAATTATTCATTGATAAAATCATTGCGTGATTTCATTAATTGTAGGATTATTCATTGATGTTCTTGCCTGCAACTTGGATTTGAATGGAGTGCTTATTTCTTCTTGATCTGTGAACTTCTTTTGAGTATACTGATTGATTTATTTAGATTAAAATTTCTAGTCACATATCCTGTGCTTATTTTTCCTCTGTTTATTTTCTTCGCATTGCATATCATCTCATTGTATTTTATTTTTATTTCCTAACACAAGAAATTAACTTAGCAATTAATTAATTATTTAAATTACTTTGAAACCACACAAGTAAAAATCATCATTTCCTGTGTTCGACCTTGGAGTACTTACCAAGTAAAAATTCTCCACAACATTCAAAGATTGTAGCTTTTGCTGAATAAAAATCTTTCTCCTATACTTGAATTATAGATAATTAAAGAGGCATATTTTCGCTTCATCTAATGGCGTCATTGCCGGAGAATGACGTATTTTACGGTTTTAGATCAATTTGTTTAATTAATTTTTATGAAATTAATTTCTTTATCATTTTTTAAACTTTCATTTTTTTGCATTTTTTACATTTTATTTGCATATCTCTCTCACTGCATATACTAACCGTATTTTCTTCTCTTCGTAGGTAACTCGAAGAAAAATTTTGAAAAGATTAATAACATACGAAAGATACTACGTTAACACTATTTCTGTGAGAATGAGTTTAGATTAGGTTTTATTTTCTGCATTATTTATAGGGTCCCTCTATCTGACCCTGATTATTTGTAATTTGGATTGCACTCTTTGTGGTGTGTCAGGTCTATTTCAACCCCTTCTGTGTGTTGGGACCGGACTTGAGTGGTGTAGAACTTAGGTGCACATATGCTAGCTTAGATTTATTTTTTATATGTGCTCATAGTTTTTAGGCCACCCATTTTCACTAACTATATACACTATAGATAGTTCAACTTAACTAAATTTTTAAATCAATTATTCCCACTAATAAAACTATCTATTTAGGGTGTTTTCATCTGTGCATATCATTTAGTGTAAATTTTAACTCCTTTTATTGCATCTCGCATGAAGAATACGAGGTATCGTTGTAAGTGTCCTTCTTTACATGCATCATTGATTTAACACTTGCATCAACTTTTTCTGACCCTCCACTCCTCATTTTTTACAACTTAGTAATTAAAGGAATTGGGACTACTCGTTAGACGTGATTTTTTGTGCTCATATAAGACTTAAGTGATAACCCTGATCTAAAATTGGGACTGCTAATCAAGGTGATTGAACGAAAAATTGGCATAAAATTAACTATTGCGTCTAGTGGAGATAAACCCACTCATTGTTTGTAAGGACAAGAATCACACACTTAGGGTAGAGACAAAACTTGGAGGCTTCATTCTGACTACTGAATTTAAAAATGACTAGCTACTTCTCAACGAGGGAACTACGATCTCCCTTAGCAGATTCGATGTTTAAAGGACGATGTGTAAGGCAACGTCCTTAAGTAATACAGGTGGTCATTCTATGGCCCATACTTACACCTATACTGGCTGAAAATAGGTGCAACTAGCCATACGAATGCGAGCCAGCCTTTGTGAAAATCTCCTGAACCTCAAGCTCTGCTTAATCTGCTCAAAGATTGTTTTATCACTAAATTAAAATTGAAAAGATAAGTAGTAGAACTCTAACGTGCCTTCACAAATGTTGAGTGGTGAATCTACGAGTTTGTTTTGTTTTGGACTTGTGTGCGTCAAATTCCTTGCAATTGCAAGCATATCAAGGTTTGCAAATCATTATCCACCTTTCTCTTGAGAAGATGTTGGCACATTGGTCTTCGTAGCCAAACTCCGTTGATCCATCGTACACGACCACATTCCTATACTCTTCTTCTCTTTCTTTTCAGGGGAATCCCATCTTTGAAATCGATCCCCCACAACCATCATTTCCTTCTACCCCCTTTACTACACCCCATGCCCACACTTCTTCCTGTACTAGTTCACTCTCACATTCTGACTTTCAAATGATCATAATAGAGCGGGTATATTTGAGAATGGAAAATAGAGTAACAAATTTTGACAAAGAAACTTGATTTCCGGTTACTATGGACTTCCCACCATCCCATACTCGGGTTGAATCTCTTCCTGAGTCTAACGACTTTTCCTTTGACAATCCATGAGAAATCCAAAGTCAAAAAAATATGACTCATGACAAGGCTACAACTTCAATGAATAATCACTACTTCAACAGAGCTACATGCTAAAGTTACATCATGTGGAGTATGATTATTCATCACTAAGTAATGATGTTCGAGGTAGAGATTGCTCGGATCAACCATAGAGCAAACTCTTTGACTGAACAAATATTTAATCTCGTTCACTTAACAAAGAATCTGGAA
This sequence comes from Ottelia alismoides, assembly GCA_037367405.1. Taxonomy (NCBI): domain Eukaryota; kingdom Viridiplantae; phylum Streptophyta; class Magnoliopsida; order Alismatales; family Hydrocharitaceae; genus Ottelia; species Ottelia alismoides. Next base: position 108,994 of record JAZKJV010004568.1, read on the forward strand.
GAAGTGAGGATCCCACCTTGCGAACCACAAGTACATCACGTGACCTACACTTGGATACAACCACCACTGACCTCTGATCAACTGACTGACCATCGCACTGAAAATACCAAAAAATAAGAAAACCAGAAAATTAAAAAAAAAGATAATTCTAAAATGGAAGCATTTTGCAAGAGTCTAATCTTAGAGTTTCCATCAATCAAGGTCGTAGAATATGTGCCTGATCTTAAGAGATTTGTGAAGAGTCGATTGAACCCTAAAAGGACAGGTAAGAAACGATCAAGGATTAAATATCATGTCATATCTATGACCAGTTCAATGGTGATGAATCACAAAATTTAAAGCCGCAAAGTCAAGCGGTTGACTCGAATCACGTGTGAAATTGGGGACTCCTTATTCACTCATGTTCGGTTAGACGATGAATCGGCATTAAACATCCTCCCAAAGACCATCTTTAATCAACTCAAGGTTGGACAACTCAAAAGATGAGGGTGATCATTCAACTGCCAGATCGATCTACCAAAAGATGGCGAGGAATTGTTTCTATCATCGTAAACTTCTGAGTTGACAAGCATAAAGTGGACTTTATTGTCTTTACCATTGAGCACTGCGGAGAATTGTCTGTCTGAGGATGACACTGACGATGGCTGGACCTCTTCATCCTACTCCTCTTCATCACCTGCTACATCTCCATACTATCTCCCATCGTACTCCCACAAGAAGGTTCATCGCAAACCTCCTTGATCTAACACATCTGAAATCTACTCGATCCCCCACTTGTAATTAGCTGTTCATATTTAGGCTAACATGTGCCTAAGTATAGGGGGACTAATATCATTGTGTATACCTCATTTCTATTCTTTCATTCTCACCCTCGACCACCCCATTTCTTACTCTCATGCTCTGCTTAGGCCTTCAAAAGCCTAAGTCTAGGGGGTGGGTTAACTTCCTTTTCTTTTCACTCAACTATGCTTGGTACGAGCTATGTCTACATTTCACTTTGTGCCATGAGGATATAAAACAAGCTAAGTATAGGGGGTGAGTTTGTATATATGCTACATATTTTATCCATAGCTCGTATTTCACTTTGTATTTACTTGTTTCACTAATAAAGAAAGGAATTCGGGTTTGGGTACAAGTTGTTTATATTATACTGAATCTTTTTGTGTAAATAATACATGTTTTCAAAATTAAGGGGTATAAATTGCTTTGAAAAAACTAAACTAAACTAACTTAAGGTTTTATCCCTGACATTTTCACTATCACTCAAGACTTGAGGAATGAAAGGAACTCAGGTTTTAAGGCCCTTTGATTCAGAGTTAATAGACCTTAGCCATCAGGGCTTGAAACTTAATAATCCACACTTCCTTAGTTTGAAAGTTGTGAGTGCTATATTGCATGCTTAATCTCTACCTTTAAGAATATGATCAACACATTACCTGCACAAGTGCATGAATGATGAGATGAGGTGAGATTTCACTTGAGGATCTGAGACTTGAGATTTGAATCTAGACCTGATTTAATGATGCTCGAGGATGAAATAAAATTAATGAAGGCTTCATGAAACCTGGGTGTCAGCAAACCCTAACCAGTATGCGAATAAGTTCACATGCTATCTTTTGATACTGAACTATGTTCCAGAGTGTGATGAAACCAATAATTTGTTGATCAATGTGCACCAACTCTTGGTAAAAGCAGTAGAGCTAGCTAAAAATAAAAGAAAAGATAGAAATACTGAAAGAAAAGAGCTCTCAAACACAAAGTCAAATTACAAAGAGCTTCTATCAATGATGAGCACTCCCAACCATTTTCAAAGTGTCCACTTGGACCAAAGCTAATTAGGACCAATGAATTGGGCTAGTACCTCAAAAATAGCTCTACATCATAAGTGATACAAGTATAGGTGTAAGTATGTTAGATGGGTGTACTCCCAGGAAAACAAGTACATACGATTCAATCTCTCTTTACGGACACACTGGTCAGCACCCAAAAAATACATGTGTTGGGTAATAAGGCACTCGAGAAGACCCTTGTTCCAATGAAAGGAAGAGAAGAAAATACACAAACGTAAATCCTCCACCATCTAGCTCATCATATACACTTTCAAGTTTGATGAACTACTGAGACGGTAGATTGAATGCAAGATCTGATTTATTCCCTAGTGTTGAGGATTCGGTCTTGAGGAGAGTCTCTTGGATCAGGACTTTGAGTGACGTTTCGACTCAACTCTCATGATTGTAGTACAGTAAATGTTATATCTCCTATGCTATATGTATAAACAGATAGTATGAAAATTAGAGAGGTTGGATTCCTTTCGACTGGAGCTCGGTTGATCTTAGAATTTTAGGACCACTAAAATGAAGGATTCTTAATGAGACAAGTCTTAAAATTCGCATATGCGCAGTCAGGGATTCAACCTTCTAACTCATTAAAATTTGCATGGGAAAAAGCAAAGCGAGAGCTTGGAGCGAATCGACCAAGGAAGCAAGAGCTTGGAGCGAATCGACCAGTTGAATGTCTTGCTTGCTGCTTGCCTGGGCCTTCTCCCTGCACTTCACAAATGGTTCGGGATCAGATCCATTCTTCTAATGCAGTAAGGCATCCCTTATCAAAAGCTAATTATAGGGGTCTGATGAATCCATGATTCATCTACTTTATATGGACCTCTTAGCAAAATCTCATCAATAATTCACAATTTAAACTCCCTAAAATCAATTAATTAACATTCACTAATCATACTAAAATTAGAGACAAAATCTGTAATTAAATAAATCTGGTTTTTAACCTGAATTGAACCTATTATTTTATGTATGAATAATCGTTATTTTAACCTAATTCTTTCTCTTTGATTAATTAAGTAACATGGCATTAAGAATTAAAATCCATAAAAATCAGAAAATTAAGATGAAACACAAAACTTTGACTTTGTATAATTTTATATACTTTATCTCCCCTTTTTCTAACCTATAAGAATCCACAAAAATTAGATTAAGTATGTATATATTATATATAAATTAACCCACTAATTAAAATTCAAAATACAAAAAAATACAAAATGCAAAAATTCAGTATTTTATTATCTATACAGTACCTCTAAAAATACTTTTTTTGTACTATTGACTTTTTTGATTTTGGGTTCTTCACAAAAGTTGTAGATGTCGTCGAGACGAGTAACTTTTGTGTTGACTACCTTTTGATTTGACTTCATTTACTATTTCTTTTTGATTTTCCCTTTTTTATTTTAGTTTTTTTAGTTTTTTATTTTATCTTTATTTAATGTTTATTTTATTTTTTATTTAAATAATATTTTTATTTTTATTTTAATCTTATTTTAGTTTTTTTATTAACTTATTTTTATGTTTTATTTTCCCCCTCGTTCTCTCTCTCTCTCTCTCTTCACTCCCATACCCCAGGTCACATGCAGAGCACATGACCCATCCATCTCTCACCCCGATCACGTGCTCCGCACGTGACCCCTGCTCTTCCTCTCCCTACCTCACTCACAACGGCCAACATTGCCTCCGTTTCCCTCTAGCCATTGCGACCCGCCTCCTCCATAGCCGTTACCACTCCCAACTCCTATAAAGTCGCTCTTATCGCCCTCCTTGTCTGGCATCCGCCAATATTGATCCTCGAGTGAGAGAGAGAGAGAGAGAGAGTTGCAAGGCTGATCAATGACAACGGCCTGCCACCTCCAACGACGATCCCTCGCACATCGTGATCCACAACTTCACCGTCGTACTTCTGTTCGTTGCACGAGCAATCGAGCGTCACACTTCAATGCCAGTGCTGAGGCGAAGATCATCGAAGACAGCCCTCTGCTACTCCATCTCCCAGGCGACCCCTTTTCTCCCTCCTCATTGTCTTCTTCCTCTTATTTTCATCGACATCGTCTCCTCTTCTTTCACTCTGTTCACCGTTTGTCTTCCAATGACTTCCACCTATGCACCTTCGACTGAGCACCTCGGTCCACTCGCATCGACCATCTCCACCTCGGCCATTGTCCACTACTCCATCGACAATAGTTTCCGCCCCCAGCCTATGTTCTTCTTGTGTAGGTTCAGCTCCTGCGATCAACCAAGATTCCACATTGTGCCCCACTCACCCTCGCTCCCTACAACCAATGCACTTCAATCTTGGCCTCACGACGTAGTGCTTCCATCACGGTCAGCCCACCCACCACTCCTTTGGCTGAACTTGCATGCCCACCTCCACCAGGCTTGCCTTGACGTACAACAACCGTCGACGCCCTCAGCCCCTCGTCGATGCTACAATGCCTTCGGGGCTTGCACCTCCACTCACCTTGCCTCACACCCACCTCCCGCCGTGTGTTGACGGAGGTGGAGAAAAAAACCTCCTCCGCCCGTGGGCTTCACCGCCTTCGCCTGAGGTCAGCCACAACCGCTCGACCTCTTACACCTCAGCCACCTCTGTCCATCAACGCCACCCGCATTTTCACCTTGGGCGACACGCTACCACCGACCACACCTCTTTCCAGCTAGAGGCATGTGACGCACCCCTCCCCCCTTAGGAAAATTGCACGGTGATCCCTGCAATTCCTATAAATCATGCAAGTCCTCCCGCCACCTAAGGCACATGCGGCGCACGTGCCCGTTGTGGAAAATTTGTAGAGACATCCTAACAGGTTTACATATTTGTAGATAATCCCTTAGGGGCCTTTTTGAGAAGAAAAACTATCTTTTTATTGCAGTTTAGTCTTCAGAACTTCATTTTATCATATCTTTTGCATTTAAACTCTAATTTCTATGCACAATTTATAATTTTGAAGCTTACTAAGTGTTTTATCACTTTATATGATTTACTTATCAGGAACTCTTTATTTATGAATATAATTGAGGTTCAATTTAATCTATTTTGGCTTGATTTTTGACGTATATGTTTTATTTTATTGAGGAGATTATTGATTTATTCTGTAGGGGATGCAATGAAGAATATTTAAATTGCTAATATTTTTGCTGATAGCCTTTGAGGGTTCAATTTCTATTGTGGATTCAAGAAATAAAATTAAGGATTAAATTCCCTGATCATTATTGCGATTGAAGATTCATTCGAGGAAATTCTTGATCTAAGGGCTTCAAGTGTGGGAGATATTTAATCTGATTAATCCTCTCATGGTAATTGATAATATTGCAGGGGCATGATCAAGAAGGATTTAATTTACTTCTTGATATTTTATGTGATTAAACTTTATCTGCTTGAGGATCAAATTAAAGGGAATTGGGAGATCAAGTATTCATCAATAAAATCATTGTTTGATCTCATTAATTGCAGGATTATTGATTGATGTTCTTGCATGTAATTTGGATTCAAACTGAGTGCTTATTTCTTCTTGATCTGTGAACTTCTTTTGAGGACACTGACTAATTTATTTGGATTAAAAATTCTAGTCGCGGATCCTGTGTTTATTTTTCTTCTCTGTTTATTTTCTTTGCATTGCATCTCATTTCATTACATTTTATTTTTATTTCTGACATAGAAATTAACTTAGTAATTAATTAATTATTTAAATAATTTGAAACCACACAACTAAAAATCACCGTTCCCATTGTTCAACCTTGGTAGACTTGCCAAGTAAAAATTCTCCACAACATTCAAAGATTGTGATTTTTTGAATAGAATCTGTCTTCTATACTACAATTATCAATAATTAAAGAAAAAGATTTTCGGTTCATCACTTTGCATTCTTGTTTGTGCCCTGAATGATATAACATCTTTTGGTCCACCCATGTTTTGAGATCTTGGAAAAAGGTACCCAGCAGACCATTCCTCATCCGAAGCATTGTCTCAATCCAGTCTCCAGTCTTTAGATATCATTGCTACCAGAAGAAGTGGATTAGAGTACCAGTTTTAAAATTCTTCAAGAATTGTTTCTGAGCCACCCTTGATGAAATGACTCAACATAATCCCAACTTAGACCAAGTTTTTTCAACAATCCATCTGAGTTGAGCTAAATGTTAAGTGCAAGGTCTCTGTTCAAACCACTGTATCAAGAGTCTTACAGTGATATGAACGGTTCTAGTTAGACACAATCGACTCATGAACATAGTCTCATGGAACCTATAGAATTAAGTCTAGAGACCTGAAGTATCCCAATCCCAGTTCTTAATGGGTTCCTCTGAAATTTAGTGTATAAAGGTCTATACCAAGGTCTAATCTTCAGACTTTAATTCAAACTTTTACAATTGTCTTTATCATTCCAAAAAATGCAAATGCTATGTACAATGCAAGCAAAATATTTTTGTGAAGCTATTTTCTGTTTTGAACTTTTTATGAATTTTGAAAAAGTTTTTGCAAATTTTATGCAGATTTTTGAAAAGATTTTGTAAATTTTTATGGGTTTTGAATTTTAACAAATTTTTAGGGATTTTTGGATAAAAGTTAGTGAAGAAATATGTAGAGCTATTTACATGGGAGTGCATCTATATTTACAAGAGTTAGGATGTTAGTCATTGATCGTCGAAAATCAGAGTGTGTAAATCGATATAAAACCGAGTCTTTGTGCACTAGATAGAGGACGAATCAATAATAGAATTTATATCCGAAACTCAAATTAACAGAACACACTTGAGATGTGTGTGTATAATGGTGAGCAACGGGTCGAACACAGGGAGGCAGACATGATGAATCATGTATTTCTTTCTCACTTTTGAAAAAATTAAATACTATTTACAAATTAACCATAGGTTATAGAAAGGATATTAAAGGCCACATAAACACAATGAAGTGTGAGAGATGATATCAAATTTGACAAAACACAAGATTGATTTAAAAACAAATCCAATCGTTAAGATTATTCAAATGATGGAAAAGTGTGCATGATTATCTTACGAACTCCATAAAGACATGCAAATAAACATGATACTGTAAAGCATATCAAATATGAATGATGCATTCAAGTCTGGCTAAAATCAATGGCTTCGAACGATAACGATAACAAAAATGAACTAGGAGTCTTTTGGCTTGAGTTGCACTGCTTGAGATGAAAGAACTCATTCGTTGTGATAGAAGGTAGGTCCTTATCAGAATTTTTTTTAACTGTTGTGCACTTAGTTTCGTTATGAGCTACCATACGTATTCCGTTGATCGCATAACCTCCCTGAATGAGGGGTATTGATTTTTCCACTTCGGTCTTTCACACTCTCCCTCTCGCTGTCACCTTGCTTTCCTACAAGCAATAGACGACACAATCAGAGAATAAAATATTATATTTCAAAAAGATGAGAGATGAAATTAGAAGATAGCAAGAATCAAACAACTAAAATGACGTCTAAAGAAATGTAAATGCTGGGACTTGAGCATGGAATAGAATTTGAGATGACGGCCCAAAGGATGAGAACACCACCCAGCTGTTCGAGTGTAGGAACGGGTGGGGAGAACAGGGTTCTGCTCGCTGTGGGCTATTTCGTCTCGGCTCCGTATCCGGCTGCCCAACATGGTGGATTGGGCTCGAAATTTATCTTCTTTCTTCGGCAACCATCCCAAGTTATTGCCTTTTTGGTGTGATTGCCAAAATATCGGTGACTGAGAAGATTTCGGGATGGTTTCAAAGCCACGCGAGAAGTTTGCATGTCAAAACAGGAAGGCAACATCTATCACGAGCATATTGTTTGGCAAGAGATACAATTTCGAAGCTCTAGTTAAGGGTGTTGACAGTGCACGTGAGGTCCTCTTATTTGATTCTGGTATGGTGTGCATGATTCTTGCGTGAAACAAATATGGGAACAGATCGCGTTAGGGTCCTGCGTATGGAAGAAGGGAACAGCAGAAGTCATGCACCCATGAGTTTCTATATCAAAGTGGGTATTTTATGTGCAATATCCAAAGAATGTCATTTCGACTTTCACAATACCAAGTGTGAGAATTCACACCACATGCAATGTTGCATGTACGTTTTGCATGGGATGGAAAACAAACAACGTGGGAGCAATGGTGGGCCCATCACTAATTACAAAGTTCTGGTCAAATAATAAGAAGACCCATGGAATACGTAGGATTGTTGAAAGGCCCTTGGATTCCAATCTGTGCGTGTGATTCGGCTGTTTATCAATGAGTGCATGCAATTCGGTCCACGAATTTCGTGTCTTGCGTGACTTATGCGCGTGAAAAATGGATGATTGATTCTTTCAATTGACTTGCTTGGTTTACGTGAATTCAAAGAAAAATATAGCAGGTAATCAAAGGTCGGCATTAAACAGGTAAGACAATCCCTTTGACAGTTGTCTGGTACGTATTCCAAAAAAACACGATGGATTCATTTTCTGTGATTTGTTCTCGATCAAAATCAAATATGGAAGTAAGAATATGTAGAGCACGTGAGATTCAAAGGAATTGTTTAGGTTTATAATTGGAAACGGTAAATGACGAGGCTTGACTGCATGTATTCTCGCATGGGACGAGCAACATATTACGTGTGATCAAAAGTCATGTGATTGCACCATAAATGAAAATGGGAGGAGACATGGCTCTCTACGTGCATGGGGTTAAAAGGAATTTAAGGCATGATGTGGTTCCAAGTAATTGGGGATTTTGCATGACAATCCACGGAAACATGTGAGTTTACAGAAAGGCCCTAACAATTCTTGAGATTTAGCAAATAGATATCATAGACTTGTGTGGTTTTAGGACCATATGGAATAAGGATCAATGGGGTTTGACAAAAGATTAGGATTAGGGATTAGGAACCAAGTTTTGGTTGCGGATTGGGATAGCGAAAGACCTAGAAACCAATCATGAATATGAGTGCAACATCCTACCCCAATGACAAGAATTAGGCTCAATTCTGTGATCACATTAAAAACTGACGGACATAAAGACATGACCATAAATCATGCAAACTCAATCCTCTAATGCACACAAAAGGGCTATAAATAGGCAATGATAATGCAATGAATCGTAGATTCATCAGTCGTAATTTATAGAATTTATATATACAAGTTTTATACACTTTGTAAGGTTTTCTATTTGAGCTATTATTTACGTAAGGTTCTCAAAACATTTGAAAATAATTTTGTAAAAAAATGAAAACATATTTTTGCAAATAATTCTACAAATATTTTTTTACAAACATTTACAAAAGTTGAAAAATCATTTTGCAAATATTTTTCAAGTATATATAATTTTTGAAAAGATTTTGCAATCATTTTGAAATCATTTGCAAATAGATTTAAAAAAATACACAAATAAAAGGAAATTTTATAAAAAACTCTACGAAGATTTGAAAATATTTTACAACATTTTCCAAAGAGTTTTTAAAATATTTTGTAAGATATTTTCAACCATTTTTTAAATCATTTGCAAAACATTTTAACCCGATTTATTACTTGTATTTACAAAGAATTTTGATGTATTTTTATTAATTAGCCATATTACTGAAAATACAAAAGTATGAGTTATGGACAAAGTATATACAACGCATATACGACCCGCTATACTTAGCTTGACCTATGTCCTTATAGATCAGAGAGAAACAAGAAGACATAACTCGTACTAAGTATATAAAAGTCTATACTACAATGATCAAAAAATGAATGAATGACAAGTTAACCGTCTCCCTATGCTTAGGATGAAATAATCCTAAGTATAGCAGACTGTATATAAGGTAGGGAGGGTCAAGGGTCGGAATGTATGAAATCATCAGCTCGACCTGTCTCTTCCTATATGTGGGGTAAAATATCCCTAAGTATATACAGAATATCAAGAGTTGAGGAGACAGGCGAGGGATCACAAAATGAATAACTCAGGGTGCTCACCCCCTATGGTTAGGACAAAGTACACCCTAAATATAACAATGATGAAAGGGGTGAACACCTTTTCAGAAGAACTAGAAAATAGGAAAAGAAAAGAAGAAAGGAAAAAAGAAAATAAGAATAGAAAAGAAGGAAAGAAATTTATTTTTGTGATTTTCAGCTCAAGTATCTGATCCTTCTGAATATGTGAGCTCATCTTGAAAGACTACTTGGATAGAATTGACAATGGATAGGAATGTGTCGTGCTTTAGATATGGCTTCAAGAACTGTCCATTGACTACAAATGGTTGTGAGTCAAGTGACAATTCAGATATTAAAAGGCTTTCATTCTTACACATGATTTTTACAATTAATGGTCAAATCCATTTACTTTTTAGTTAGCCCGGAAAAATCTTCAACTTCGCATCGAAGAACCACACCTTCTATCCAGGCTCAAAAGTCTTCTTGCAGATGTGTTATCATGCCATTTCTTGACTTTCTCCTTGTACATTAGGCTGATGTCATATGCACGGTCCCAAAATTCTAGCAAACAATCCAAATCGACTTTTGTTGTTTTTTCCTGCTTTCTCGGAATCCAAGTTACACATAGTCAATGTCCATAGTGATTTGTGAATTAGTTCCACGGGCATGTGACATGGCTTTCCATAAACAAGGTGGTAGGGAAACATGTTGAAGGGAGACTTGTATGTTGTTCTGTAGGCTTAAAGAACTGAATCAAGCAATTGTGATCAGTTCTTTCTGTCTGGTCATACAAACTTCTGTAGAATAGTCTAGATCTCCCTATTTGAGCATTCAACTAAGAGATTGGATTGAGGGTGGTACGATGCTGCAACACGATGTTAAATGCCTTATTCTTTGGCCAGCTTCTTGACCTCTTTGTTAATGAAGTGGCTCCCCCACCAGGATTGAGAATCTTTGGAATCCGAACCATGATATAATGTTGTTCTTCAAGAACCGACAGACTGTACAACTATCTATGGTTCAAGCGGGGACCGCCTCAACCCATCTCCTGACCGTTAGGGAATGGGTCCATAAAGTCAATGCCATATGCGCTGAAGACATTGAAAATCTGAATGTATTTCAGAGGTATTGTATCTCGCATACTGATGTTTCCAACCATTCTCTGACAGTCAGTACATTTATTGACATAAATTTGTTGCATTCTTGAATAAAGTTGGACACCAAAGACCTCATTGAAGTATTTTTGATGTCGTCATCTTTCTAGAATGGTGTACACCAGCTTAAAGCTTGTGACAATGATACAAAAGACCTTTGATCTCCTCCCTGAGGTATACATCCATTCCAGATGCAATCTACTCTCTCTAGGAATATAGGTGGATTCTCCCACTGGTAGAAATGAATGTCATCCAGAATTTGTCAACTTTGATCTTTGACCATTCTGACAGAGTCTACTTGGAGGCAAGATAGTTGACGATGTATGCATACCGGGAGAGTGAGACGATAGATAGAATTTCCTGATCTGGAAAAGTCTCTGTTATATGAATGGAAAGATGATCTTCCACAATATTTTTAACTCCATGATGTCGTGGAATTTGAGGTCGAAATTCTAGAGTAGAAGGACCCATCTGATCAAAAGAGGTTTGGCATCCTTCTTGCTCTATAGGTACTTGATGGCAAAGTGGTATGTATAGATAATCACCTAGATTCGAGGAGGTGTGATCTGAACTTTTCTAAGGCAAAACACTATGGATAACAGCTCTTTCGTTGCAACCGTGTAGTTCTTCTGGGCTTCATCAAGTGTTCTACTAGCGTAATGAATTGTAAATGGCAAACCTATCTCGTCTTTGTCCAAGCACAACTCCAATTGCAAAATCAAAAGCATTAGTCATGATCTCAAGGGGTAGAAACTAATCGGGTGGCTGGAAGATAGGAGCATGTATGGTTAGTTCCTTTAAGATATTGAAGGATTGGAGGACTTGGTCATTGACCACAAAATCGACTTCCTTTCCCAGTAGCTCGATCAACGGTCGGGCAATCTTGCTGAAGTCTTTCATGAATCGACGGTAAAAAATTAGCACACCCTAAGAATGACCGGAATTGCTTCAGATGTGTCGGTGACTCAAGTTTAGAAATAATGTCCACCTTGGCTAGGTCAACCTCCATACCACACTTGGAGATCATATGACCCAGTAGAATTCCTCAGTCACCATGAAGCGACTCTTCTCCCATGAGAGTATAGGTTCACCTCACAACATCTTTTCAGCAATCGGTCTAAATATTCCAGACCCTGATTTAAGCTATCATTGTAGACCAAGAAGTCATCTACGAATACTTCGAGAAAGCTACCAACCATATCAAAAATACAACCAACATGCACCTTTGAAATGTAGCGGGTGCATTTCACAATCCAAAAGGCATTCCTGCAGAAGGTGTGCATATCAAATGGATAAGTGAAGGTAGTCTTTTCCTGATCTTCTAGAGCGATGGCAATTTGATTATACCTGGAGTAACCATCCAAGAAGTTAAAGTATTCCTTCGAGACCAATCTTTTAACTATCTAGTTGATGAAGGGAAATGAAAAGTGGTCCTTGTTGGCTGTAGGATTCAAGCGTCTGTAGTCCACATAGATGCGCCATGAGGTCGACACTCGGTCGAAATCTCCTCTCCTTTATTGTTAGTGACAATGGTGATCCCTGATTTTCTGGACACTACTTGCAGGGGACTCATCCATTTGGAGTCATAGATGGGATATAAATCCTGCATTACACCATTTAGTATTTTCTTTCATGACCACCTCCCGCAAGTTGGGGTTCAATCTGTGCCAAAATTCTTGGAAGGGTTTGTTGTCTTCTTCTAGATAGATATGATGTGAACAAAGTGACAGATATATCCCATGGAGATCCATGATATTACAACATATTGCCTTGTTATTTCTTTCAAGGACCTCAAGTAGACGAGATTCTTGTTCTTCGGTCAGATGAGAGTTGATAATGACCGGATGCATGTCGGGTTCTCCAGCAAGGAAGTCATACTTCATATTGGATGGAAGAGGCTTGAGCTCTGGGGGAGTGGGAGTCGGCTTGGTGGTGACTTCAAGCAAAATAATCGATGTCAGATCTTTCAACTGTATGTTGCCCACCACTTGGCATTCAGATTCTAAACTCAGAATATCATACATATATGCAATAAATTCATCATGCTCAGATGAGGATGGCTTTTCAAATATCTCAGCATAATCATCATCAAAAATCTCATTATCAAAGATATAGGGAATTCCACTACGCTTTCCAGGATTTCCTCAAGGGAGAGAAATGCATGTGTCTCATTGCCATCCGAGAACTGATTGGCGTCTCTAATTTCAGCCAAAAAATCACAATATTCTTTTCCTCGCGGGTCAAGCACTCTCGATACAGATTCCACTTCTGTTGGTTTCGGTTCAGGGATCGTAACTATAAGCACTTTGTTGTTGCTAGAGCGGAATGTAATATTTCCAGTCCCATAATCTACCACTACCTCGGTGGTTCAAAGAAACGGTCGACCAAGGATGATTGGGGTGTAGATCAAAGGTGCTGAGATGTCCATGTCTATGACAATGAAATCTATAGAGAACTGCATCCCTTGGACTGTTGGAAATTACGACCTCCAACATGCCACTGCGTCCCCTGACTGATCTATCTATAAATTGCAGAATCATCTTTGTGGGCTTGAGCGGCCATACTCCAAATTCTTGAGCAGGGAAGAAGGCAACAAATTGATTGATGGTCCACTATCGCGCAATGTGTACTCAAACTGTTGATTGAAGATTTGGCACCTGACGAGCGGAGCTCCCTTGTCTTTCTTTTTATTCGGAGATTATTGATGGTGTTGGTAGTTGCCATGGTCAGAACGTGTGTCTCTAGTTTTCTCTATCTTTTCCTCCAATTTTGACGACTTGTTGTACATGTTTCTTCGAGTCCTTTTTTTACAACAGGCATGCGCTCATGGATTTCAATAAAGGCATTTCAAGAATGATATTTTGCACAATTTCAGGATAATATAAAGTATTTTTTTTTTCAATTTTTACTGTTTTTGCTTTAATTGCTTGAGGAAAAGGAATATTGCATTAAAATTATATGTTATAATTTTGTGTCCATATCATGATCTATAGGTAGATGGCAAAATGAGCAAAACCATCAATTTGTGGACCAAAAAATTCTACAGTCTTAGCTCCTTTGACTGGTGCTTGTTCTACTATTGAGGTTGGCTTCTCCATCAGTGGCACAACTTCACCTTGATTGCTGCTGTCTTTTTATATTTTGGATTTCTTCATTTTTTGTGCTTTTCGTGTTGGTGGTGGCTGCATCATCCAAAAAATCTCTGGCCCCTTTGGTTGGAATGGTTGAGGGCTCACCATCGGATACTTTGCTCTTTCTCTTCGTTGTAAGCAGACGGTCAGAGTGTCCTACCACTCATGGGAGTTACAGAACTAGATAAAGAAATACCATTTCTACCTGAATTGGGTTGAACACTACAAACTACCTGCTCCTTACGATTAAAATTGTTCGAGTTTGCCTCAACATGTGTCGAAATGGCAGTCTTTGTGTTCGTCAGGTAATGAATCCACGATTCATCATCTCATATATTGATCTTAGCAAAATTTCCTGAGTAAAATCTCAAATAAATGTCTATAAAATTAATAAATTAACAAAATAGCTCTTGTAAATAAATACACTAATTATTGTATATATACAATATAAATTAATAATAAAAAGCTACAAAATAAAGGAGTTTTCCCCTATAAATAGCTCAAAACTTCATATATTTTTAATAATTTCATTTCAACTCTTTTGGCTAATTCTTTCTCTAACTTGTTTATAAAAACGTACATAAAAATACAAAAATACAAAATAAAATTTTACCTGTAATAAATACTCCTAGATCTCAAAGATAAAAGCCGTAAAGTCCAACTTCCCGGCCAAATTCCCGCTCCATATGAATTCCAAATTCACCAAACTCACTTTTAAAGTTTAAGTTAGAAATTTATCTATCCAATGAAATGTTTTCAGTCAAATCAGAGCTCGTTTGCAAAATACGGGTTTTGGGACCTAGGTGTACATTGTATATAATGTACATATTTTTCTTTTAACTTTTTTTATTTATGTTTTTAATTATAAAAAATCCAAAAAATCATTTTTATGTTTTTAATTTTAGTATTTTATTTTTTTATGTTGTACATTTTTTTATAAAAACTACAAAAAAATAAAAATTAGAAAAGTAAAAAGAACATGTACATAGTGTATGTTTTATTTGTGGACTTACTTTCGTAAATTCTCCATTCTCTTTTCTCTTTATTTTTAGTAGCCTAATTTAATTTCTTTTCTTTATTTAATTTCCATTCTCTACACTAACTCCCATATTCTTCCATTAACCACCGAGTCTTCATCTAAACTTCCCATTCAACTCCACATTTCGTTTAACCTCCCATTCAACTCCATCATTCCACCATCTTTTCTAACCTCCACTTTTCCTTCTCTTTTTATACATCTCATTCTCCTCATTTTTATCTTTGATCCACATTTATGCGAGAGAGAATCGAGGGCTTCGACCAATCTCGGTGATAGCTGATGAATCTCAGATTCATCATACTAAGAGTCATGAATTAAGCTTAAATCCCTAAAAATCATTGGCATTTCTTTATTTGTTCTGCATAATTAGCATTCATGTTTTTGATAAGAATTGTATTTTATCACTTATTTTCGCACAAAATAATAAGCCAAAATCTCAGCTAAATTGACATGTAAATAGCCTAACTTCTCTGATTTTTAACTAATAATGCTAACTCCAAATGATCCAAAACCACCTCCACTGTGTACATATCACTAACAAGAATAAATGAAAAATACAAAAAATCACTAACCTAAATAAGTGGACAAAAACCCAAACCCTTGTTCTAGGGTTTCCGGACTAAAACCTCGATATCCTCCGCATCTAGTGTCAGATTTGATCCTAGCCACTTTTGAACTAATGTACCTCATATGTGAAAGTTGGGTTTTGGGCCTCTTTTATACATTTTGTATTTTAACAATTTTTGACCTATTGTTTCATGTACATAATTGACTCTTTTTAATTTTTTTCTTCTTCATTTGTCTTCTTTGATAAAAGTTTTATTAAAATGCATAAAAATCCAAATCTAAATTAAGCTTGAAATCAAAGAAACTAACAAAAGTCCGAGTCTTCACTAACTGTCTCTACAAAAAGTGTCATTTTCATGTTTTATTTTATTTCTTCTTTTTCTTGATTAATAAAAATGCAAAAAAATAGATTATTGTGTAAATATTTATCTTTGACTTTATCATATTTTTTTTCGAATTTTTATCTGGTTTAAAAATGATAAAAAAATATAAAACTCAAAAATCAAGATATTCTATGTACATAGGATACCCCAAAATACACTTTTCACAAATGATCGATTTTGATTGTGGTCTCTTCATGAAAGTTGTAAGATCTCATCGAGACAAGCAGCTTTTGTAAAGGAAATTTTTGATACGAGATCATTTACTATTTTTTACGTATTTATTAATGTATTTATTTTTTCGAATTTTGTGGAACTGACACGTGGCAGCTCTTGGAGCGTCCACGTGTCACACATTTTTGGGCTTTTAAATTTCGTTTTAATAAAAAAATTAGAAAAATTAAAAAAAATAAAAAGCCGCGCACGTGCGGAGCACGTGCCTCCTGCGCACGTGCCCTGCCCGCCCCCATTTACTGCCACGTGGCATGACCTGGGCTGCCCGATCTCGGCCCGATCAGACGGTCCCAGGTCCATCCCCTTCCTCCATCCCCCTTTCCCAATTGGGAGTGGTGCCACCTTCCCAATCAGGTCGCCGCCCGGCCCACCTCTACGATCTTCGCCATCAACCACCCATCGCGAATCTCGTCCGCACCGTCTTCCTCTTTTGGCATCGTCCTCCTTCTCCTCGAATCCCCTTCAAATCAAATCACCACCGCCTCTCCAAATCAATACCGGCATCATCGAATCCCTACAATTCAGCCGATGATCTCCTTACACCTCCGTCCACCCTCTCTTCTCTCCTATTTAAAGCGTATCGCCCTCCCGTTGAGAACCATATGTCGTCTGCACAAAAAAGAAGCACACAGCCCGGAAGCCTGATCTTCCTCGACGAGATCCGAGCCCCTCACTGGGTTTGTTGTAGCATGACCGAGCCCCTCGAGTAGCTTCCCCTTGCTCCGGTGTTCTTCGACCGTCGAGCCAACGATAACCCCGTACCATCATTCTTCACCGCCGGCGGCCACACACCTTTATCAATGCTCCAGCAACTCGTCTTCAACTCCCGCACACCACCGAAACAACTCTTCCAACACATCGGTCACCGATTGGCGGTCGTACTCCTCAACCAACTAGAAGCTTTGTCACCAACCCTGTTGTGCCAAGACCCGCCGTGGAGCGTCGTCCAAGTCCGCCTCCTCTGCCTTTGCGAAGCCACCGCCGGGCGATGGACCTGAGACCCTCCCCACACATGAAGATCACGTGTTGGGAGGGGACATCTTGCGCCAGCACCCCTACAGCTTCCTCAAATCACAGAAGCAACCTCAGCCCAGACCTTATGGAACTTTTGCAGAAGCCACCCTGAAGATCTTCCTATTCACAACAGCACCCCCGACGTCCAGAGGTCACGTGCGCTGCACGTGACCGCTAGAAATTTTGCACTTACCTTCTCTATGTTTCCGGTAATTACAGTTAGTCCTCCCTGCATTATTTTATTGTTGTTATTTGCAGTAATACCCCTGTGTTCCCCTTTCATTTAAACCTCTACGTTGCATTATTTTATTTATAAAAAATTTATATTTTTTTCTACAAAATTCTCTACATCTTGGCATATTTTTTACATTTTTGTGATTTGTGGTTAATTATTAATTAATTATTTGGTGAAAGATTACATATTTTGCCCTTTCTATGCTTGAAAATTTATAACTAATTAACCATGGCTCTTAAAATTGCCATAAAATTATGAATTGTAGATTTAGTTGTATGTTACATCATGCCTAAAAAGATTTGTATTTGCATGCATACTTTGCCTATAAAAATCATTTTGCATATTTCAATATTTAATTTTTAATAGGTATTAAAACTATTATTTTTGAGGTTTAGGATTTTTCTGAGATCGATCGCTTAGTGATAGGTCTTGGATAAATTTACCTCTTGAAAATAAATAGGTTTAATATTTATTATAATTAATTATTGAGATTCACTTTGTTTACATTCTTAAATTTATAAAATATTTATTTTGCATCAAAAAATTCCAAAAATATTGTAGTGCATTTTTTCATCATAATTGTCATCTTGGCCAAGTTTCATATTTTTCGGGCATCATTTGATTGATATCCATTTTCTAGTCTCTAAAATTGGCCTAATTTGCATTTTACATCCTTTAATTGCATTAAAAATAACAAAAAACCATCTCGAAAATCATACACGAACTTTGATAGACAAAATTCTAGGTTGTTCCTTTACCTCGTTGTGTTCGACCTTGGGACTTGCCCAAGTAAAATAAATAAAAAACCACGTGATTGAAAATTGAATTAATTAATTGTGGTTATTTCTTGACCGATTCCGATTGTTCACCTACAATGAACGACATTAATTTAAACGTACGATAATTCATGCAAATTAACAAGGGCATTTTTAGGACTCGTCAGATGGCGTCGTTGCCGCGGAGGAAAATGGCTTAGATTTTGTCTAAAAATTTTTATTCAGTTTTCTTTATTAGGGTAGTCTGACCCCCGAATCTTTTGCTGTAAATTTTCCATTTTTTGCATTTATTTTTATTTTATTTTTACATTTATTTTCTTATTTTATTTTTTTTATTTTTGAGTCACTATCTTACATTCTCTCTCATTTTTCTTACGAGGTACCCGGTGTACGTGGAGCGTTTTTGGAAACTGAAGCATCTTCACTGACTTCCGAAAAAAGCCGCATTAAATGTAAGATCAAGTCGAGTCGTGAGAGAGCGTAGAGTCTAGGATTTATTTTTCTGGAATTTTTAATTTTTGTAATTAATTGCTCATTTATAGTGGTGTCCATTTGGACTCTCGCATGTGTAACAAGGCCTCAAACTTTTTCTGTGGTGTGTCGTGGTCTGTTTCACTCTCCGGTGAGGGTGGGGCCTGACTTGAGTGGCGCTTAAGATAGACCTGCACATACAACTATTAGAGCTTTTAAATTTTTGATTATGCTCGTAGAACCTAGGACCATACTGCACGTTAATGGAGATGCACAATAGATCATTCAACTTAGTCAAATTTAACTCATTTCTTCCCGACTAATAGAACTTTCTGCTAGGTGTGATTTTCATCAACTCGTATTCATCTAGAATAATCTTTCAATTCTTGTATTGCATCCCACATGGAGATTACGAGGAATCACTGTGAGTCTTCTATCTAAGCATACATCATTGTTTCACGTGCATTGGCTTTTCCCGAATTTCTCCCTACTATTTTGTCACATAATTTTAAAGGAAATTGGGATTGGACGGTAGACGTGTATTTGTTCTCACTTAATTTTTCAGTGATCGCCTCATTAAAATTGGGACTGCTAAATATAGACGGCTTTAATTAACCCATAAAATCGAGAATGTTTGCGGGAGAGCAACCCCGGCATTGGATTCATTTATTTATTTGAGTGAGCGAGAGACGACACCTAAGGTTAGAGCCCAAATACAGATTTTCATATTGACTACTGATTCTATAAAAAGGATTAGCTACTTCTCAATGAGGATCTACGGGTAGTCGGTAAACGGTCCGGATTTCCTTAGTAGAGTGGGTGGTTTAAAGGACATTGCATAAGGCTCCATCCTTAAGTAACACGGGTAGTCATTTTATGATCTGTACTTACACCGATACTGGCTGAAAGTAGGTGCACCTGTTGTAAGAATTCAGACCAGTTATAATGAAAATTGCCAGCACTAAGGGGGGTCGCTAAATTCTTTCCAAGATTGATTTATCACCAACTTAAAATTGGAAAGATAAGCTGGTGAACCTGGGGTTTGATTTGTGTTTCTATTGGTGTGCGTGAATCGATTTAGAATATCAAAAACTGCACACTTGTGTCATCACTCTTCTTTCTTGATCTGAAACAGTTTCATTATGTCAACCAATAAACCTCCTTCAAAAATTATGGAACTTTTGTCCAAGTACCCTCCAGATCTGTATCATAAATTCATCTTGGTCAAACCCAAATCGTCATCCATTATGTCAGCTCTTTCAAAAGCGGAGCATTTGTCCGAATATCCATCAGAGCTATACTATGAAAATGAATTTGTATCGGTTAGACTCAAAACTTCAAAACCTCCTCCAACTACACATCATCCAATTTCTACAGGAGACTCTCACCCACCAATAGATCCAACCCTCTCTACAAATCTGATCTACTTCATGAATGACAATCCTTTGTATTCGAAACATGCAAACAAACAACCGACTGAGGTCTCCACATCTTTGTATGCCAATCCTGTATATTCTGATCATACAATACATCCTTCATATTCTGTAAATGGCAATCCATCATTCACAGGAGATTCCAACCACACGATCGAATTTAATACTTCGTCACATCTTCTACCTTCCCCACCCTTACACACAAATGAACAACTATCATCTTGGATTGACCCATTACTCGTCCGAACTCATGAATCATTAGAACATCAAAACACTTCTAAGACGAATGACCATATTATTGGAACATGCCAATATTTCACAAATCCACAACTAGATTTGACCATTAGGGAAAAAATGGAGGTCCGAACATATCAAGAGGATTGACTCGCCCCTGATAATCTTCCATCTTGGATTAACCGTGACAATCCCACCTTCAGAAATGACCAAGGGAGTGGACTCGATATTCTGAAACACACCATGAGACATATGGTTTCTACCCTATGGAGCAGACTCCTTCCATGATTTTTAAGAAGAAAATTTCGAATGATCATATAATGGACATTCCAAGAAAATCTTCTCCCAGGTCATACATAAAAATGGAAGATGCAATGATTGAATCTCAAACTCGAAAACGAGAAAACACACCGACTGATCCCATGATTGATCATGAAAAGATTTTGGAGGATGATATTTCAAGGTAAATTAGAGATTTGATTTAATAGATGATAGATTTAAAAAGTTTGCCCACTGATTAATTTCACTCTCTGGTAACTCAGATATAAAAATGGACGAGGAAAAGATTGGATCTCATGTTGAAAATTCTGAGGATATTCATAAACCTATAGAATATGTTCACCCTAGGTACAACTCTAACAGGACATGATGAAGCCAAAATTCAAGCGGTCGTGTATTCCACACAAGGCGGAAACACAATCGACGCGTTGACCGCTCAGAAATCAGGAATTCAGTCAACAATTAACCCACAACAATCAAATCAAGAAGTGAAAGTAAATGTGGACTTAAAATTTATTATAACTCTACAAAATATGTGTATAGTGCAAGTATATGTAGAGTATCGAACACAGGAAGCAAGCATGATAGACAAGGCAATAGTGCTCAAAGAAAAATATGAATGTGATCAAATGCCTACAAGTGCTATTTTTGGTGGGTTTTTAATTTTGTATTTTGATTTTTTTATATATAATTTCATCTTTTGGTTTTTAATCTCTGATTTTCTATTTTCTTTTTATCTTTTATATATTTTTTATTTATTTGTTCAATAATGAAGTATATATACAATAAAGGAAAATGGGATACAATATATAGAGAAAAATAGGTGAAAATAAACAAAATTCAGGAAATAAAATCTTTTTGGCTTTTTATATTTTTCTAATGTTTTTGTGATTTTTCTATATTTTTACTAATTTTTTTGGTATTTTTAAAATAAAAATATTAGTAAACGGTGAATACAATATATATTCAAGACAAAAATATAGAAATAAAATAGCAAACAAGAGTGAATATTTCCAAATTAATTTTTATAGATAGATAATAAGATAAGGAAATTTCAGAGATAGAAAACACAATTTTTGGAGTTTTTATGAACTTTTTAGATTTTTATGAAGATTTTGAGAATTTTGATATTTCTAGGGGTTTTCATTTGTAGTTTTTAGGGATTTTCGGTCAGAAAATAAAACACACTAACATACACGAAATATATTTTTTTTGGAATTTTTCAAAGACTTTTATAATTTTTATGTATTTTCTAATGCAAACAGTGCTGAAAATGCAGGTTTTTCCTTTTAATAAATACGAAAATGCAATAAAAAAAGCAAACTAAAAATATGGCATTAAACTACAATGCAACAGGAGTCTATGGTATTTTTTGGTAATTTTTCGAGTTAAAATGATGCATGAAATAAATGCAAACATCCAAGCAAAAATACAACACTAACAAGGGCATAAATGTAAATACACAGAAGTCCAAGGGCCTCCTTGCAATTTTTCCAAAAATATATAACTTTAATCACAATTTTCTGGACTAAAAATAACCCAAACCCGGAGGGGGTTCGCTGCAAAATGTCCAAACTCACGCGCACTAGGCACGTAACCTGATAGGGGTATTTTTGCAATTTTACAAAGTTCCAGGGGCTCAGATGCAATTTTATCAAAATATTCCAACTTAAATAAAAAGTTCATGGACTAAACCGAAATAGACAAACCCCCAAGGAGGTCCTTGCGAAATTCCCACCACCCCACGTGCACGGGTCACGTGGGGTGACGTGGGTAGGACCTAAATGCAAATATGAAAAGTACGGGGGCCTATGCAAATATTACAGAAATATTTAAACTACAAATGAAAGTTTCTGGACTGAAAATAAAATGCAAAATGGCTGGGGTCAAAGGTGCAAAATACCCACGGCCTGGCGATCCAACGGCTGACGTCCTTCACTTATCCACGTGGTGCTTCAGGGACGACCGATGACGGTTCAACGATGATCGGATGAGATCAGATCTGGCGAGGAGATCGACGGTTGATACGGGACAAGATCCAACGGCTGCGGATCGAATTGGAGCGATGGCCTGATCGGACGACGGAGAGGCCAGTGGGAAGAACAGGGAAGCACGCCGGCGAGGCGAACTTCCCCGAGCTAGATCTCGGCCCTCCGATGGTCTGGAGGCGTGCAAAATGGCCCGGGGTGCTCCTGGGAGGTCAGGCGATGTGCCAGAGTACCCAAGTTCGTCGGAGGGTCGTCGGAATGCTGGCGCGAAGGCGACGGAGCTTGGAGTTCCAGGTATCTCCGACGAACTACGTAAAATGGTCTCCAGGTGCGTTGACTGCGCTTTGACCTGCAAAAATGGGAGAAAGGGTCCAGGGAAAACTGCCTAGACCCCGCAGAGGAGGAATGGATGTCGGAGGTCGGCTATGGAAGGTGGAGGAGACACGGCCGGAGGTGAACTTCGACGATGGATTGATGGACGATGATATAGCGATCGACGAGGGAATCTAAGGGTACTAATCTACTCCTACAACTACGGGGATTAAAAAGAAGCAAAAAGGAAGGGGAGAAGGGGTATACCTCGATGGACGGAGACCAGAGGAGGAAAACCTCGATGCCGGTGGTCGGCAGAGATGGTGGAGCCGCTTCAAAGCCTCCTCGACTCGCCTGAAGGGATGGTTGCGGAGCTGTCACCTCCAGCAACACGAAGCACGCCAAAGTGAGGAGGATTACTAGCCAAAAAGGGTTCAAACTGGAGCTCGAAGGTGGCGGGTCGGTTATGTACAAGATGGTGGCGTGACTTTGGGAGTAATAGCACGCGCGCATGATGAGGATATGGCGTGATCTGGATGCATGTCGTGGCTCAGTGATGATCGGGGAAGAATTCTCAAGAAGGAATCGAGGGAAGAGGACGAAGGGATTTGGCTCGAAAATTAGGCGAAATCGGGAAGAAATCACGCTGTCAGAAGGCTGGCAGGCCTCGGTCAGGAGTTGACCGAGGTCAACACTTGACCGCACCTGGTTGGTCCACGTGGACCAACCAGGATATTCGAAGCAAAAAAATATTTGTAAATTCAAAATAAAATAGTAAATGACTTTATTATTTAAGGTTATAAAATAAAAAATGTTCCTTATTTTTTAAAGAATTTTATGGTGATTTTTATTTATTTTTATGAGGTATATATTTACAAGTTACCTTTTATGACATATATAGGTACATATATCTATATATTTTATTATTTTATTTTTATTTTTTGTATTTACTTTATTTTTTTTGTTTATTATTTTATAAATATATAGAATATTTTTATACATTTAAATATATTTTTATTTGATTTTTCTGATGTATTTTGTACACTTAATAAAATATAAATAGTATTTCTATAGGTATATGTATAGGTATTATACCTAGGTATGTTATATATACAAGTATTTTATTTTGTGTTTTCTTTGAGTTTTTATTCAGATTTTAATATACACAATTATTATAAATAATATTTACAAAGTTATAAAAATATAAAATTATGAAAATAAAGAATATATAATAAAATGAATATTTTAATATGTACAAGTATACAATAGGGGTCCAAAACTCAACTTTCAAACCGTACATCCGCTAAATGCGAAACTACCTTCATTAAATAGATTATTTAAAATTATACACAATTAGAGTGAGTTTGATGCATTTCGAGCTTTGAGAGATACAGGTCTGGGAAGTTGGTATTTTGGAATTTTATTCAGATCATATCTTTTTATCTGTATAGTATTTTTGAGTGAAATAAATTTTGTATTTTTCTCTATTTAATTATCTACAACTTTCATGTACAAAGTTTCTTTATTTGAGGTATAAAAAGTGAAACTAAAAATAGGTCCCAAAATGAATAAAGAATGAATGAAATCTTTGTTGTATTCTGGCCCTTATCTCCCCCTACTTTATTCCTTATCAACCTATTCATCTAGATGCCTAGGTCTCGGGGTTTCGGGTCATAAAATATTTACAATATTTTATTCTTTTTCTTTTCTTTTCTTTATTCTATAATTTTGGCTTTAAAAATAGTATTTTATACGCTATTTACATGCACATGCATGAATGCTAAGATGCGGGAATTAATGGTATTTACATGCATTTGCCAAAGTTTTTGAGGCCAAAATGATAGAATAAAGATGATGAAATATGGATTCATCATCCTCCTATACTTTGCCTTTGCTAGTCCCTAGCAAACACTTATGCAATAAGTGCAGAAAAGAAAAACAAAGAAAAGAAAAAGAAGAAAGTTGATTTAGTATAATTATCAAACTTGTCTTCACAAAATCAAAGTTTGGAGCTTAAGTCGGACCTTTGGAGTTTTAGTGCGGGCGAAACCTTAATGAGAACCAGATTTGAAATCCTACAGTCCCTGAGAATCCCAAAACTATGCTCAAGTCTCCTTAATAGCCCGGTCAGAAATATCTCAACTCATACGCAAACCCTTACGACTATGAATCTGACTCGTACAGTGTAAGTGATTGTGGATCTCCCCAACTAGAATGTCAAAGAGACTGACTTCTCCAGTATGACAACCCAATGATTCCCCAATCAAATAATTCCTTTCAATTGGCAACCAGCTCAAGAGGAGGGGGTGAAGAGAAAAATGGACGGTAACCAGTGTAGCTACCTATCCTAGGATGCAAGACCAGTGTAGTCAAGTCATCCAGTTGCAGGCTCACATGATATGACTTTGGACCTCAAGCTTGCTTATTGGCTTTACAACATATTCACATACTTTGCAGGCATTTTATTTTTGTACGAGCCTGTCCATTTTTTTGAATACTATTCGTAGCAGCATTTACATAGGGAATTTTTCCTCCTGAGCCAGTAGACTATCCCTCTTTTGAAGCTTTATTGCAACCCACACTCTCCTGTCTTTAGAATTCCTCATTATTGGATGGGTTGGGGTGCACTTCCCTCCCTAGAGGAGGACAAGTGTTTCCACTTGTGTGCGTCTCATACTGGCAAATCCAATCCCCTCACCACTCCAACTGAGTTGAGCCATGTGAAAGGTGCAAGTGTCCAAGTTAGGTCATTATCAACAAGAGAAGTACGTGTGTTCCGAAATACTCTACTTAGGCAGTCAAGAATCCATTGAACCAAGTCTCGTGATCTTCAAAGAATTAAGTCATCTGGACCTGAAGTACCTTAATTCCAGTTCCTATAAGGTTCCTGTTATTAGGTAGGTTTTAAGGTTCAGCCAAGCTCCAATCTCCGGATTTTACTTAGACTCGTTCAACTATCAAACTTAATTCGAAAAAATGCTCATGTTATGCAAATGTTATGCAAAAATATTTTTGTGATGCAATTTTCAAAGATTTTGAACTTTTTATGGGTTTTTGAAAAGATGATGCATATGCATTTTTTTGTATTTTTCAAAAAGATTTTTCAAATGTTTTTGGTATTTTAGTTTTGCAAATGTTTTTGGGATTTTTGAAAACAAATATTTTTGGCCAAAAACTAGGTACAAATATTTACACGGGCGTGCTTCTTATATTTACAAGAAAGTGGATTTTAAGAATTTACAAGGGTAAATTATCAATTTTATAGGTATATATATAATGAATTCTGGTGTGATATATGTATTCCTCAACTTATTTGAAAAGGTTTTTACAAATATTTTTTTTTAAAACTATAGTCCAAAATAGTTTTACAAATATTTACAAACATGTACACACATTTGAAAATCATTTTGCAAAGGTTTTTCAAACAGTATAGATAGATTTTTCAAAATATTTTTGCAACCATTTTTCAAACCATTTGCAAATCATTTTTCAAATATTTTATTTCACACAAAGAAAATAAACTTTACAAAACAAAATGTTTTTACAAAGGTTGAAAAAATGTAACAAAACATTTTCCAAACAGTTTTCAAAAGATTTTTCACAAAGATTTTCAAACTATTTTTCAAACATTTTGCAGAGAATATTTCCACCTGATTTATTAATCAGTAAATACAAAAAGAATTTGAGGAATAATCACATCTTTTTATTAAGGGTTTTTAATGAATTTTTATAAGTAATAATAGCCATATTTATTAGTAAAAATACGAAAGTACGAGTTATGGCTAAAGTATATACGGAGTATATACGACCCCCCTATTCTTAGCTTGAGCTATGTCCTCATAGATCAGAGAGAAAAAAGAAGACATAACTTGTACTGAGTATAGACAAGTCTAAGAATGAATAAATAAATACCAGAAGGAATGAACGAATGAGAAGTTGACCGTCCCCCCTATACTTAGGATCAAATAATCCTAAGTATAATAAACTGTACACAATGCAGGGAGGGTCAATGGT
The DNA here is from genome assembly GCA_037367405.1 of Ottelia alismoides. NCBI lineage: Eukaryota > Viridiplantae > Streptophyta > Magnoliopsida > Alismatales > Hydrocharitaceae > Ottelia > Ottelia alismoides. Next base: position 135,980 of record JAZKJV010004568.1, read on the forward strand.
GAGAATGAACAAATCGTACTCCGATTGTCTCCCTCTATACTTAAGGTAAGATATCCCTAAGTATAGACAAGAAGATGAGACATTGGAGAGGATCAAAGAAGATAAAAAAGGAAAAGAAGAAAAGAAGAACTGAAGAACAAAGACAAATAGATCACAGCTTAGTATGTGCACCCCCTATACTTAGGACAAGGCGTGTCCTAAGTACAGCAAAATCATAGGATGAAGATGGGGTGACAGACATAACGGAAGAATGAATGAATGATATCGACAAATGGATCTATACAAAGGAAGATATCAGTGATAATCATGTACAAGACGCAGAAGGTATGAGTCAAAGAACATATCTCATACCAGATGAATCAGGGCAACATCAACGGTCGGCGGGTCATGATCTAGATATGGTTTCAAGCGCTGACCATTGACTCTAAAAGTAGAAGATGATGAAGGTTCGGATATATCAATGCTACCATTATCATGCACCTTCCGGACCACATAAGGTCCTTTCCATTTACTTTGTAGTTTCCCTGGGAATAATTTTAACCTAGCATCAAATAACCATACTTGCTGATCTGGCTCAAATTATTTATGGCTGATTTGGGAATTGTGCCATGCTTTCACTTTCTCCTTATACAGTAGGCCACTTGAGAAGGCTGCGTCTCTTAGTTCTTCCAGGGCTGCCAACTCTGCTTTCCTCTGTTCTCCTACACTCTTAGGATCCAATAATAGCTCTGTAACTGCCCATAGTTACTTATGCTTTATATCCACTGGTAAATGGCATGGCTTGCCATAGACGAGATGAAAGGGAGTTGTCCCTAGTGGTGTCTTAAAGGAAGTTCGATAGGCCCACAAGACCGAGTCCAAAAGCTGTGACCAATCCTTTCGGTCTGGGCGGACTACCTTCTGTAAAATTGTCTTAATCTCCCTATTTGATACTTCAGCAAGACCATTAGTCTGAGGGTGATATGGCATGGTAACTCGATGGTCAATGCTGAACTCGTCTACAAGGGCCTTTACCTTGTCATTAATAAAGTGAGACCCCCCCATCTGAAATCAAGACTCTAGGTACCCCGAACCGTGAAATAGTATTTTCCTCAAGAAATGACATACGGTTTTAGCATCTGCGGCTCAGGCGGGGATGTCCTCAACCCAACGACTCACATAATCTATAGCAAGGAGAATATCCTCAAACCCCTGACTTTTAGGAAATGGGCCCATGAAATCAATCCCCCATGTGTTAAAAACCTCACAAAAGTGAATAGGCTGCATGTGCATCATGTATCTCTGTCCGTAAGTACCCATCTTCTGACAGTCAGTACACCTTCTCACGAACTCATCAGAATCCTTGAAAAGGGTAGGCCACCAAAGGCCGGATTGGAGCACCTTCTGTGTTGTCCGTCTCCCAGAATGATGTCCTCCTGCCTCAAGCTTGTGTCAGTAGGTGAGGATGTTATGTTGCTCATCTTGAGGAATGCACCGTCTCCAGATGTTGTCCCCTCCTTCATGATAAAGGACAGGGTCCTTCCAATGGTACTACTTTGCCTTCGCAAGGAAGGTCTCAAGCCGCTGTCTGGGCCAACCTTGTGGAATAGATTTGACAACAAGGTAATTCACAATGTCGACATACCATGGAAGAGAGGTGATAGCAAGGATCGCCTCATATGGAAAAGTCTCAGTAATAGGTGCTATGGGCTTAGATTCCTCAATGTTCTCTAGGCGGGAGAGGTGATCTGCCACAACATTCTTAACTCCAGGTTCATCCTTAATCTCGATATCAATTTCCTGGAGGAGAAGGATCCATTTGGTCAATCTGGCTTTGGCATCCTTCTTCGACATCAAGTACCGAATGGAAGTATGGTCTGTAAAAATTGTCACTCTAGATCCAAGAATGTAAGATATGTACTTATCCAAAGCAAAGACTACCGCTAGCATCTCTTTCTCAGTCACTGTATAGTTATTTTGAGCTGCATACAATGTTCGGTTAGCGTAGTGTATGACATAGGGTAATGCATCCCTCCTCTGTCCAAGCACAACCCCTACGGCATAATCAGAAGCGTCCGTCATGATCTCAAATGGGAGAGACCAATCGGGTGGCTGAAGGACAGGAGCCTCGATAACTAAATTCTTGATAGTCTCGAATGACTGCAGACACTAATCATCTACAATGAACTCGGTGTCTTTAGTCAACATTTCTGTAAGCGGTCGGGCAATTCGACTGAAGTCCTGAATAAATCGTCGGTAGAAACTGACATGCCCCAGAAAAGATCGCAACTGTCTCAAATTGGATGGTGGATTGAGTTTTCTAATGATATCCACCTTGGCCGGATCGACCTCCATGCCCCTGTTGGAGATGATGTGACCAAGGACCGTCCCCTGAGTCACCATAAAGTGACTCTTCTCCCAAGATAGTACAAGGTTTACCTCTATGCAGCGCTGAAGTATTCGGTCTAAGCAGTCAAGACAAGCATCAAACCTGTCGCCATAGACCGAGAAAACATCCATGAAGACCTCCAAGCAGTCACCTATCATGTCCGAAAAGATGGACAACATGCACCTCTGGAATGTCGCCGGAGCGTTACATAGACCAAAGGGCATCCGTCTGAAAGCATAAGTCCCAAATGGACAGGTGAATGTCGTTTTATCCTGGTCTTTGGGTGCAATAGCCACTTGATTGTATCCGGAATACCCATCAAGAAAACAGTAATGACTCTTCCCAGCTAGCCTCTCGATAATCTGATCAATAAATGGCAGTGGGAAATGATCCTTCTTGGTTGCCTCATTCAATCGTCTGTAGTCCACACAGACCCTCCAAGAAGTGGGTATCTGGGTGGCGATCTCCTCTCCTGACTCATTCACAACTGTAGTGACACCTGTCTTCTTGGGTACCACATGTAAAGGACTAACCCACTTGGAGTCAGAGATGGGGTAGATAAAATCAGCGCTCCACCATTTAGATATTTTCTTCATCACTACATCTTGAAGGTTCATGTTAAGCCGTCACTGGAACTCACGCGATGGCTTAGCATCCTCTTCGAGGTAGATACGGTGGGAGCACAGGGCCGGACTTATCCCGCTGAGATCAGCCACACTCCATCCTATTGCCTTGCGGTTACGTTCAAGAACCTCCATCAAACGAGATTCTTGTTCTCCAGTCAAATCTACTGAGATGATGACTGGGTGCATATCTGGTTCTCCTGCAAGGAATCTGTACTTGAGCGACTGCAGTAAAGGCTTCAATTCTGGCTTGGTGGGGGCTGGCAAATCTAGCTTCTGATATGTCTGTGTAAAAGCAACCAGGTCTGCATGTGAGAACTCTCGCTGTACCTGTGATTCTGACGAAAGGAACCCTGTTGGTGCGTCTATCATCTGTCCTGGCTCACTCTCTGTCCTTTCAGTCGGCTCGTCGGAAAACAGACATGGCAAATATGTATCAAAGTCCTTCTAATCAAAGTTTGCCTCCGAGGGATCTGAATTTGAACAAACATCAGTATCTCCACTCATCACACAACTGTCAGCCTCTATAGTGTCCTCTGCCAAAGGTGTGCTCTTCGAACTCTCGTCCGCCACAAAAGGTGTGTACTCTGAGTCTGCAGACAAGGCGAGGGATCGTGCTTCTGGGTCTTCCCAAACTGCTTCATCATCGGTCATCACAAAATCACACTCCTGGTGGACGTCTAGCTCTGCATCTGTCATCTGCACTGTGTCACTGCATGGTTCTGAGCAGGCTGAATCTCTCGCTCGGGTTTCGTCAATCATCTCTATTTGTATACTCTCACCCTCTACGCAAAAGTACACCTTCCCACTATCATGGTCGGTCACCGCCTTGGTTGTGGCCAAGAATGGGCATCCTAGTATGATGGGGGTATCGGTCACCGATTCAGGGATCTCCATGTCTAATACAACAAAGTCCATGGGGAATTTCAGGCCCTGAATGGTAACGACCACGTCTCTCAACAACCCCTTCGGCCTCTTGATAGACCTATCAGCAAACTGAAGGACTGCCCGACTCCGATGGAGCGGGCCGAACTCGAATCGGTCGAGTAAGGCTGCTGGAAGAAGGTTGATAGAAGAGTCGTTGTCTAATAGAGTATGATCGAATGGCTGCTCACTAATCTGACATCTGACGTATGAAACTCCTGCATCAGGTCTTTTGGCTGGCAGCTGGTTCTGAATGGCACACCATGTGGCATGGGTGAGCACATGGATCTTTCCTCTGTTGTTCCTCCTCTTCCTACGTACAATGGTCTTTTCTCTCAGGTTTTTTTGAAAAAGGGGGATGTGCTCAAGTGCCTCCTTTAGAGTCAGCTGTATCTGAAATCTATCTATCATCTGTTGGTTGAACTCTAACTGTTCCTTCTTTTTGGGATTTTCTGCTTTATCCCCCTTCGCCGGGAGGAGTGCTTGAGGGAAGGGGATGGATGGGCCCTCCTTAGACAGAGGGCTAGGAGAAGGTTTCTGGCCCTGTGAAGGACTGAAATCCATGCAAACATCATCATTCAACACAAATGGACTCGTAATTGATGAAGAAACCTTTCCTTTATTTATTTTTTGGTCTTTTTCTTAGTGTCCAGGGATAAAGAAAATGGAAAAACAAAAGGTTGGAATACAGATGGACTCAAAATGGGGGCATCAGCACCACCCAAAATATTCTCCTTTGCGGCCTCAGCGCCACGCTCTGGTTCTACATCAAAAATGGTGGCCTCAACACCACTGTATGCATCTGGTATCATGACGGCCTCAGCACCATCGTCTGGATTGTCCTCCTTGGTGGCATCAGCACCACTGTCATCATCATCATTGTTGTTAGCGGCATCAGCACCGCTTCTCTCCTTATTTGGGGCTCTAGATCCACCATGGTGTTTTCCCTCAGATGAGGCACCGCCGGCTGGTTCCCTACCGCTCCTAAGTGACACGAAGTGAGTATCAAACATAGAATGCATGTCATTCAAATAAGCACTAGGAGTGGTATCCTCTGTAGACTATACCTGCTTAGACTTTCTCTTCAAGTTATTAGGGTTCGGATCGCTCTGTGTAGGTATGGCGGCTTTTCCTTTCATTATGTCCCTCATTTCCTGCCGGAACTCATCCATTTCTCGCCGGAAAGATGCTTGCTGTTCGGAGAGCAAGCGGGCGAGATCGTCAAGTGCTGCGTTCTCCAAGGCAGGTGCGGGAGAATCGGGAGTGTTCCCTTGCTGGAACTGAGGGTGTTAATGAGGCTGGGAGTACTGATGCTGGTAAGGCTGCTTCCACTGCCTCCACTGCTGTCCTTGATAGGTGGGACGAGGATTCTGTTGATACTGCTGATGCTGTTGGGAGTATTGGGGCTGCTGGTGTTGGCTACTTTGATTGCCCTGAGCTAGAGGCTGCTGTTGGGATGAGGCACCTCCGATGGTCCAACAGAATCCTGGATGATCACGACGAATCCCAGGCTGCTGGGGGTACCGGTCGTACCATATCCCGTTGACTTCCATCAACGGTTCCTGCTCAAAGGGTGGAGGCGGTAGTATTGCTAATGGCTGATCCGGCTGATAGACCACCATCTGAGTGTCCTGAGATGGTGGCTGCTGTGAATAGTGGGGTAACTGTTGTACCGGCACCTCCTGGACATGGTGAACTCGTCTATATGCGAGGGGTGGTGGGGTAGAATGGCTACCTCGGGACTCATCCAGTGACCTGGAAGGCGGATGTGAAGCTGATTATGCCTCCTGAATACTCAAGATGTGAGTCTTCAGGTCACTCATGGTCTTAGCCAACTGGTCTATGTGTGCCAGACCTTGGCCTTGCTTCTTCTCCAAAATCTCGATGCGGTCCAATTTTTCACTGATTATGCCCATGTCGGTAGCTGTTGATTCTTCTTGTGTTGCTGCTGCTGACGAAGTACGGTTTCCAGCATCGATCTTGGCGATGTGGTGATAAGAAGTGGCTTGTGGCGGGACCTTGGAGTTTGTGTAGATTCGGCCCTGGGACATCACTGTGGAATTTTCTACCATCTGCTCATAGATGGCCCAGACCGCATCTGCATCCTTGGAGAAATAAGATCCCCCACACAAGGCGTTTACAAGCCCCTGCAGCGTCGATATCAGCCCACAAAAGAAGCTTTGGACAAGATTGGGCTGTGATATCTCATGGTGTGGACATCGGTCAATGAGCTCTCTAAAGCAATCCCAAGCTTCATGGAATTGTTCGTTGGGGATCATTGTGAAATTGTTGATCATTGCTCTCGCTGCATTTGTCCGGCCGAGTGGATAGTACTTGTTCAAGTACTCGGTCTGGAGTTGCTCCCAAGTATCGATGTACCTTCCCAAATGTTTCAGCCAATAAGCGGCTCTATTAACTAAGGAGAACGGGAAGGCTATCATCTTGATGGTGTCCTCAGTCACAAACCTGTCATGGATTTTACTGCATATCATTTCAAATTCTTGTAGATGGAGGTGAGGTTCTTCAGTGGCCAGCCCGTAAAACTTGGGAAGTAGCTGAATGGTATGTGGGCGAAGTTCGAAGTCTCCATAAATGGGAGGAAGTCAGATCCATCGGTGCGTGAGGGTTGCACCAGGGTTGTGCAACTGCCTCATGGTCCTCGGAGCCGGTCTCTCCTGGTTAGGTTCTCCTCCTTCGTCTGGATCTTCGCGCTCATTCCGTTCTTCTCGTCCGTCATGCATCTCCCTCATGATTTCACCCATGACCACTCCCTGGTCTCTGACCTGTCTCTGCATAGTTTCCAGGGAGGCTAGCAGTGAATTGTTGATGGCAGCTTGATCATATATGTATGGAGGTGGTCTCTGCTCATCTGGGTGTTCCTCTCTACCTTCCATTTCTTGGGTTTCTGCAAAGTCAAAGGAATCCATCTCAGGTTCTGTCAAATGCTCGGAACTCTATTCTGCACTAAATTCTGATACCACTGGACTGATAGAAGAAGGATGGTCGAGGGAGAACAGGGTGGACGTGAACTCGGGCTCGAAGATAGGTCTAAACTCCCCGAAGCCGACCTAGATGAAAAAGGAGGAGTGCTTGATGAATACCCATTCATCACTCTTTATTCTTATATTTTAGCTACAAAAACCTTTGCAAATGCATGTAGATATGTGTAAATAGGAATAATTACCAAAAGCATGCATTGTGTAAAAACCTATAATTAGCATGTTTTTGTGCAAAAATAAAAGAATAAAGATTAAAAAGAAAAAGAGGGAAATATTTAGAATAAATATTGAGCAACCTAACCCAAGGGAGGGCTCAGCATGGGCCTGACTGCATAAAAGCCAAAGTAGAGGGAGATAGGGGCTCTTGTGTAAATATTTATGTAAATATTATAAAAGTATTTTCCTCACCAAAAATATGCTTGTAAATATTTGTACATATTTCTAAGTATAAAAACAAAATAAAAAGTTAAAAATCAAAAAGATCAAAAACACCACTTTCATCATGTATATATACCACTATTCCATATTTATTTAACCTTGTGAATAAATAAAATTATTTTTAAACTTTTTGTAAATAAACTATATTATATACTGTAAATAAATAAAATAAAAACAATTAAAACAAAAACAAAATAAAAATAGAAAAATTAAAAATACAAAAATACATTGTACATAGATGTACATATATATTTATTTTACCTATGTATATAAATAATAAAAATGAAATAAAAATACCCTTTTATTCCTTATTTTATAATGAAAATAAATAAAATATAAAATAGGAATAAAATTGCATAAAAATAATATTTAAAAATCAAAAATCAAAAAAACCTAATTATGTACATATACCTATATAGTACATACTATGTATATAGCTTATTTTTATTTCCAAAAATTAATTAAAAATCACAAAAAATAGAAAAAAAAAATAAAATAAAAATATTTTGTGTTTTGAGTTTTTGCAAATTCGGCCCCTAGCTACCCTTAATTTACATTTCAAGATCCAGCCACGTGGCCGAATTCCATTGGGTCCTGGGGATGTTGACCGCCCCGTCAACTACCCCCCCAGGACCACCTTCCGCGGATACAAGCGCCCGACCGATTTCTCGCAATTATAACCGCTTGATCCGACACCCATTTCCCTAAACCCCGGGTCCGAATCTTTAATCGTTCATCCGACATCCTCGCCGGAGCCGCTCCCTCGGGATCCGCGCGCTCCTGAGCTTGCCCGAACCCATCTTTCTCGGACCCCTAGCCGTATATAGCTGCTGATCCGCCACTCGATTGCTCATTTTTGGCTAGTTGTTTCCTCCTCCTGTGAGCTCCAGAGCAACCGTGAGAGTGACAGCACGCGTCTGAGCCTGTCGAAGCGAGGAGAGGGAGCTTCGCCATCGATCCGGCGAGCACAGCCGCCGCAGCTTCGCCACCAGCGTGAGCTCCGAGCCTCGGAGCGAGACGATCCTTGAGGCGACGACCAGGAGCTTCAGCAGCTCCTCCCCAGTCTCTCTGTTCACCCATGTACCCACTTAGGCTCCCCATTTCCTTTAATTTCAGTTTACGCCCAAATCGCTCCGCCGCCGCGCTTCTTTGATTCCGACCACTCCGTTACCCATTTCGATCATCGGAATCGTCCATTACATCCGCCTCCTTCCGATGCACATTCTTCACCCACTCACTCAACCCAGCTCGCACAGGAGCTGGGAACCGAGCTGCTCCGTCCACCACCTTCGCCGGAGCTCGCTTTCCCGACACATCAATCACCCCCACTTCGCCTAACCGGGTCGAGGCAATTTGCCCTCGACCCGTGAGTCTTCTGGTTCATTTTTCAGGTCGAAACGAGGGCCATCTGAGGCCCTTCGTCATCCAGCCAGGAGACCCAGCTCCGCCGACCTCGCCCGAGCTCCTCGGAGCTCGGCTCGATCATCGGAGCCCACCAGCAGATGCGGGAGCCCTCCACGATCCTTCTCCGACCATCAGAGTGCTCCCAGGAGGAGTCTAGCGCACGCACGAGGCCGGCGAGTCTCGCCGGGGAGCTGTTCTTCCAGGACCCTCCATCGCCGTTTGATCAGACCGCCTGCTCCAGATTCCATCGTCGCCGTCCGTTTGTGGAGCTGCAGACATCGTTCGATCAGAGGAGGTCTGATCTCAGCCGTTGGATCACCAGCCACCCCGCTTCCACGCCATCCGATCAGCCACGTGGCAGTCATCCAGCCCATCCGCATAATAAAGGGTAATTTACCCTTAGGCCCTGTCTTTATTTTTATTTAGTTTTAGTCCTGTAAATATTAAAGTCAGTTGTTAAGTTTTAGGGCTATTTGCATATTGGACCCCGTGCTTTAGTTTATTTGCATTTATACCCCTGCCAGTTGTGGACACGTGCATCAACACGTGATATTCTGGTTTATTTGCAGTAGACCACCCTGTAGTTCTGGATGTTATTAAATGAATGAAAAGTTTTTCTTATTTGCATTTATACCCCTGTGCGTGGTTTAATTGAACATGTGCATTTTATTTTGGGTTATTTGCAAATAAGCCCTTGAACTTTTGGTACCTGTTATAAGTCCTCGGGACTTATTTTTATTATATTTGGGTCCCTGAGTGCCCCAGGCACGCGCGTGGTGCGTGTTTTGCTGGGTATTTTGCACCAGACCCCCTAGAACTTAGGGTATTTGCACTTTGGTCCCTGTGCACAATGCACATCCTTTATTTTTGAATAAAATATCAAAACACCTCCAAATCCAACGAAAATTTGACATATGGCTCCTGCCATGGTGTAGGATTTTTGTGGATTTTTGAGGACATTTTGGATTTCGTTTGATATTTTTAAAAAATCAAAAACCTTCATTTTTAATACTGTCTAACTTGGAAAATCACAGAAAAATATTAAATAGTGTCTAAAAATTACAAAAAAATTGTCTACTGTTTATTTTATGTTGCTTGATTTTCTAGCCAATTTTGGCTATTTTACATTGCTAAAAATCACTAAAAACTTAAAAACACTCAAAAACCTATAAAAATTCTAGTAAATAAATTAAAAATCCAAAAATAATAAAAGTGGTACCTAAATTTTCCTTGTTTTGTCTTCTTTATAGGAAATATACCTCAGGCTATTTTGGAGCTCTTAGATATTTTATCTAGGGCTCTTTGGCACGGCTGGATAGTACCATCTCTTTTAGCTACTGTTTGATTTTTAGAAAATTAAATAAACTTCAAAAAATTCTCAAAAATTCACAAAAACACTAAAAAATTATAAAACACATAAAATTTATTTTGTTTGAATTTTTGGTTGAATTTTAGTGCTTGAAATAATTTGTTGAAGTGTGTGCTTCCTTTGTCTTTCTTATTTTCTTTATACATTAAAAATCCAAAAAAATATAAAACAAATTAAAAACCACTAAAATACTTTGTTCTTTCATTTTATTCCTTTTTACTACTTCGTAGGCCCTCGGGCCAACCCATGCTCCTTGTGTTCGACCCTGGTCGCTATACCAGGTTAATCCAATAGCAGGACCGCTATTCGTGTTTTGATCGATTTTATCTTTATTTAGTGGTTCATTTTTCTTGATTGAGTGCATCTGATTGCTCGGGTCACAACGACCGATTAGTACCCTTATCCGAGTGATCGAATTTTGCGCTCATCAGAATGGCGCCGTTGCTGGGGAGCACAGCTTAGTAGTTTTGTTTTTATCTTCGTTTTTGTTTTCGCGGCTTTTCGCGGCTCTTTCAGAGCTCGCGGTTTTTTCGTGGTTTTTGTCTATATTTTATTTTTGTTTTATTTTGTTTTATTTTCTTTTTCATTTATTTTTGTTTTTGTTTTATTTTGAGTGTTCATTTTATTTTGTATTTTTGCATATAGATCCTTATTTTAATTTCCATTTCTTTTTCTTTTATTATTATTTGATTATCTGGTTCTGACCACTCTACCTTTTCTTGCGAGGGCCCGAGGACCGAGGCGGCCGATTTCGAGAAACCGACGCAACCGCGGGATTCGGAGGCGGCTCCTTTCTTCACGGAGCCGCAGGAGAGAGTGAGAGAGAGTTGAGTGGGAGAGGATTTTTCTCTTTATTTTCATTAATTATTGTAATTATACAGGGACTCTCAGGACTCTCAGGACTTATTGTAATTAATTATTGTAATTTCGCCGAGCACCGGTGTGCTCGGGGGACCCTTAGGATTTTCGCGGCTTTTTACGCGGTTTTGGTTTTCTTTTATTTTTTTTATTATTTTTTTACTGCCTTTTCCGGTGTTTACGCGGTTTTTGCTCGAGCCCCTAGACTTAGGAATTTCTCTTGCTTGTGCCGTAATTAGTAGGATCCCCACACCTAATTGATTGCCTGTTCCTATAGAATGTTAATTGGACCTACTAAAAATCATTAATAAAAATAACCGACTCATCTCCTTCGTAGCCTACGTGCCGCAACCCGTCCTGTAAGCGCTTCCTCCTACCCCCGATTTGTCGGACAGAGGAGGGACGGGCCAAGACCAGACTCTTTGGCTTGGAGGTCGGTGACCGGTTAGACGGTTCTTGCGATAGAAATTGCTCGTCTAGGACTCGGCTTTCCCGTTGCATTATATAGGTAGTTTATTTTCAGTCTTTTAATTCTGCGCGGATCACTTGCATGTAGAGTGCTGGAGACAAGGTACGCATTTCTTACTCAGCATGCATCATTGATTTCATCGTGCATCGGCTTTTTCGTCTTCTCCCCCCTGTTTTGGACTTAATAATCAGGAGAATCGAAAAATTCGTTAGGCCTTTGTTTTCTATTTGAAAAAGATTAAAAAAAAGAGAAACCATAAAATTGGGACTGGTTAACACTATTGATCTTAAAAGACGCTCACCCTAAAAATTTTGTCTTGGGGAGAGCTACCCCCTCATTGTATGGTTTGGATGCACGAGAGAGTGACCCCCACCCTAGGTAGAGCCCTCCGGTGCTAGTCCCGACTGATTACCGACTCTTCCGTGTGGGCCAGTCGGTTGGGGTAGCATCGGGTATCCTAACAGGTCACGTAAGCGCTCTGATATTTTGTGTGTTCACCTAATAAAATTGACAAGATAATTTGACCGAACGTTCACGGTCTTCAGCTCGCGTCACGTTGGTGAACCGGGGGTTTGTTTTGTGATCATAGTTTCTCCAGATCTCATCCGCCTTACTCGCCAGATCAAGATGATGGGTAGACGCTCTCTTAGGCAGCCTCTGGCTGCACTGCTTTCGGGCACGTCTGCCCAATCATCTAGGTTGGCCCGCGAGAGCCAAGACCAGCTCTCCGAGCCCGAGTACGACTCCGCCCTGTTCCCCCTCGACCCCCTTTCTTTCAGACCTGAGAGACATGAGCCCGAGGAGAGATTGATAGATTTGACAACATCTGAGTTGGGCTCATTTGATTTTGCAGCAGACGTCATGGCCGGCAGTTCCGAGGATCGCTCCAGGACCGAGCACATAGTTATGGACCAGGGAGCGATCAACTCCACCCTGATCGCCTCGTTGGAGACAGTGCAGCAGCAGCTGAGGGATCAGGGAGCGTTTATGATTGAGATGAGGAGAGAGTTGGAGCGCCTCAGAGCAGAGAGAGATCAGAGCGAGCCTGAGGACGGACCAGATGCAGAGGCACGAGCCGCCGCAGCAGCAGCAGCAGCCGAAGCCGCCGCCGCAGCGGCAGCCGCCGCGGCAGGAGGACCACCGAGACCGATGCGGGAGTTGCACAACCCCGGATCTACACTAATGCACCATTGGGTGGTGGTACCTGCTATCGTGGGGGACTTCAAGTTCCCCCCGAACACCCTGCAGATGCTTCCCCGTTTCCATGGACTTGCCACCGAGGAGCCCCACCTCCACCTCCAGGAGTTTCTAATGATTTGCAGTACTGTCCACGACCGTCATGTGGACCAGGACACGATCAGGATGATCGCCTTCCCCTTCCTTTTAGCAGACAGAGCAGCCACCTGGCTGAAGTATCTGGGGATGTTCGTCTACACCTGGGAGCAGCTCCGCACCGAGTACTTGAACAAGTACTATCCACTCGGGCGGACGAATGCAGCGAGGGCCCTGATCAGAAACTTCTCCATGCTCCCCAACGAGCAATTTCACGAGGCATGAGAGAGGTTTAGAGAGCTCACGGACAGATGCCCGCACCACGACATCACGAAGCCAAACCTTGTGCAGAGCTTCTTCAGCGGGTTGACACCAGAGCTCCAGGGCCTGGTGAATGCTTCTTGCGGCGGGTCCTACTTTGCCAAGGACCACGACCAGGTCTGGGCCATCTTCGAGGAGATGGCTGAGAATTATATGGTGATGTCCCAGACCCGGTTGTACACACAGAGACCCCAGCAGCAGCCAGGACCCGTGCAGTACCAGCGGATAGCACGGGTCGATGCAGGTCCATCCAGTTCATCCGCAGTTGCAGCAACGTAGGCAGAGTCATCCGCTGCGGATATGGGTATTATCAGCGAGAAGTTGGATTGCATGGAGCTGATAGAGAAGAAGCAGTGCCAGAGCATAGCGCAGATGGATCAGATGGCACAGACTCTGAGCGACATGAAGACTCAGCTCATGTGTCTCCAGGAGGCACAGACGGCTTCACAGCTCCGTCTTCAGTCGCGAGGCGACTCCGACAGCAGCAGCAGCTCGTCCCAGCGCTCCAGCTCCCTACAACAGCCTAGACAGGTTCATCTTGTACAGGCGGAGCCGTACCAGCAGCCGCAGCCCACCTACCAGTCCCCACCATCTCCAGACATGCAGATGGTGGTCTACCAGCCGGATCAGCCTCTGGCAGAACTCCCTCCAGCCCCCTATGATGCAGAGCCGTTGATGGATGTCAACGGGATTTGGTATGACCGCCCCTAGCCTGGGATCCGACGAGACCATCCCAGATTCAGGTGGGGGAGTGGAGGTACCCAGCCCCAGCAGCAGCCAGCCGGTCAGGGAGGGCAGTACGCCCAGCAGAGAGATCACCAGCCGCAACAGCAACCCCCAGCATATCAGTCACACCAGCCTTCGTCCTTCGGTCCTCGTCCCTATCAGCAGCAGGGACAGTCTTGGAGACGTGAGCAGCAGGCTCACCCAGCATACCAGCAGCATCCTTCCTCCTACCCCTCTCAGCAGCACCAGCAGCAGTTCCAGCAGCCTCAGCACCAGAGAGGCTACCCGTCGGGCTCCCATGAGAGCCCCGCCTTGGATGACATAGCCCGCATCCTCACAGACCAGCAGGCTACCTTTAGACGGGAGATGGACGAGTTCCGCTAGGAGATGCGGGACTTGGTGAGAGGGAAGGCCGCCATCCCTGCACAGATAGAGCCGAACCCCAATAGCCTCAAGAGGAAGTCTGAGCAGGTAGTACACACTGAGCTTGCCACTCCTAGTGACCCATTTGATGATATGTCTTCGGATCTATTTGATGCTGATTTTGTTACACTTAGGAGAGATAGAGCACCAGCAGGCGGCGCCTCGTCTGAGCGACGACACGAGGATCCACCCAGGGCGCCAGATGAGGAGGAGGAGAGCGGTACTGAGGCCGCACATGATGATGATGGTGGTACTGACGCCACCAAAGATGTTGATTCCACCGGCGGTACTGAGGCCGCCGCTTCACCAGTTCGAGGAGGTGGTACTGACGCCACCAGTTTAGCCGAGCCAGCCCGCGGTACTGATGCCACGAGACGTCCAGCAGCAGCAGCAGCAGAGCCAGCCCGTGGTGGTACTGAGGCCACCGGTGTTTGTTTTGATAGAGATGTTGTCTTTCCTCGTGTCGATGTATCTCCGAACACTGTTGTGAATAAAGGAAAAGGTTTAGTTTCTTCTGGTCCCACTGTGGTGAGTGATGTATGTGTGGATCCGACCGTCGAGCCGTCTAGGCCTTTTCCTAGTCCTTCATCTGCGAAGGACCCTGTGATCCCCTTCCCTAGAGCCCTTCAGATGGGGAAGAGGAAGAAAAAAGAAAATGATCCAAAAAAGAGAGAGCAGGAGGAGTTCAGTCAGAGCATGATCGATAGATTCCACATCCAGCTGACCCTCCAGGAGGCTTTGCAGCACATCCCCCTTCTTCAGCGATCTTTGAGAGATAGGACCACAGTCAGGAGGAGGAGGAGGAACCACACTTCAGAGATTCATGTGCTGACGAAAGCCACGTGTTTTACGATCCAGAACCGTCTGCCAGCCAAGAGGCCAGATTCAGGGGCCCCATATGTCAGATGCCAGATTAGTGAGCAGAGGTTCGACCGGACTCTATTATATAGCGGATCGTCGATCAACCTACTTCCTCTCGACCGCTTCGAGTTGGGCACTCTTCGACAGAGCAGGACAGTCCTTCAGTTTGATGATCGATCTGTCAAGAGGCCGAAGGGGTTATTACGAGACGTTATCGTCACGATTCAGGGCCTGCAATTCCCCGTGGACTTCGTAGTGTTGGACATGGAGATCCCTAATTCAGTGACTGATACCCCCATCATCCTTGGTCGTCCGTTCTTGGCCACATCCAAGGCGGTGACTGATCATGATAGCGGGAAGGTATACTTTCGCGTCGAGGGCGAGAGTGTACAAATAGAGACGGTCGAGGACTACAGAGCCAGAGAGAGCACGCTCAGAGGCTAGCACAGATTCAGAGTAGCTGACAGATGCCGAGCCAGACATCCACCAGGACTGTGATTTTGTGATCACAGATGATGAGGCAGCATGGGCAGATCCTGCAGCACAGGCTATCCTCTCATTTCCAGACACTACTGAGGCAGAGATGCCAGCAGAGGAGAGCTTGGAGAGCACAACCTTGGTCCAGGATACTACAGAGGCAGCAGAGCCGGTCCTTGATCGCGACACGACTGTCAGTGATGGTGGTACTGAGGCCACCTTGTGTGATGGTGGTACTGATGCCACCGTATTTGATGCAGATCCCTCGGATTCAGAGTCTGATTGGGCAGATTTCGATGATCAGATGTCAGACTTGAGTCCAACTGAGCCGACAGATGAGGAGGAGGTAGATGTAGAGCAGATCAGAGACAGCACAGTTGAGCAGCCTTCTCCAGATCCAGTTTGCGAGAGTTCGCTTTCTTTCTCCCAGGCAGATTTGGTAGACTTAGCAGCATTCACTCATTTCCTTCCGCAACCAGATTTGCCAGCACCCAGCCTTCCAGAGCTGAAGCCGCTCCCTACTTTGCTGAAGTATCGGTTCCTTGCGGGCGAGCCTGAGATGTACCCAGTCATCATCTCCGCCGATCTGACTGGAGAGTAGGAATCCCGTCTGATGGGGGTTCTTGAAAAGAACCGCAAGGCAATCGGATGGAGCGTAGCAGATCTCCATGGGATTAGTCCATCGGTGTGCTCCCACCATATCTATCTCGAGGAGGGGGCGAAGCCGTCGCGTGAGTTCCAGCGGTGATTGAACCCCAACCTGAGAGAGGTCGTGATGAAGGAAATATCAAAATGGTGGAGTGCAGATTTTATTTATCCCATTTCCGACTCCAAGTGGGTCAGCCCCTTGCATGTGGTGCCCAAGAAGACGGGCATCACGACTGTGATCAGTGAGTCAGGAGAGGAGATTGCTACACGAGTACCCACCTCTTGGAGGGTCTGTGTTGACTACAGGAGACTCAACCAGGCCACCAAGAAGGACCATTTCCCCCTGCCTTTTATTGACCAGATCATTGAGAGACTGGCAGGGAAGAGCCATTATTGCTTCCTGGATGGGTACTCGGGCTACAACCAGGTGGCCATCGCTCCTGAGGATCAGGAGAAGACCACCTTTACCTGTCCCTTTGGTACATATGCCTTTCGACGCATGCCATTTGGGCTATGCAACGCCCCTGCGACTTTTCAGAGGTGCATGCTGTCGATCTTTTCGGACATGGTAGGGGAATGTTTGGAGGTCTTCATGGACGATTTCTCGGTCTATGGCGACGTATTCGATTCCTGTCTTGACTGCCTAGACCGAGTACTCCAGCGATGTATTGAGCTCCATTTGGTTTTATCTTGGGAGAAGAGTCACTTCATGGTGACTCAAGGGACGGTGCTTGGCCACATCATCTACAACAGGGGCATGGAGGTTGATCCGGCCAAGGTTGATGTCATTAGAAAACTCGCACCGCCGTCCAATTTGAGGCAGCTTCGGTCATTCCTGGGGCATGTTGGATTTTATAGGAGATTTATTCAGGACTTCAGCAGGATTGCCCGGCCATTGATTGACCTCTTGACGAAAGACACCGAGTTCCTTGTCGATGACAAGTGTCTTTCGTCCTTTGCGACTCTCCAGCAGTGTGTGATTGAGGCTCCTATCCTCCAGCCGCCTGATTGGTCTCTCCCATTCGAGATCATGACGGATGCCTCCGATTTTGCCGTAGGGGCAGTGCTGGGACAGAGGAGGGATGGAGTCCCGTTTGCCATTCACTACGCTAGCCACACTTTGGATTCCGCCCAGCGGAACTACACGGTCATAGAGAAGGAGATGCTAGCCGTAGTGTTCGCCCTAGATAAGTTCAGATCGTATATCATTGGATCTAGAGTGACTTTGTACACAGATCACACCGCCATCAGGTACCTCATGGCAAAGAAGGATGCCAAGGCCGGACTTACAAGATGGATCCTTCTACTCCAGGAGTTCGACATTGAGATCAAGGATAAGCCTGGAGTCAAGAATGTGGTGGCGGATCATCTCTCCCGTTTAGAGCAGCCTGAGGAGACTGAGCAGATTGACCCTATTCGAGATACCTTCCCAGATGAGGCGATTCTTGCTATCGCCTCACTCCCATGGTACGCCGATATTGTGAACTTTCTCGTTGCTGGGAAAGTTCCACAAGATTGGCCCAGGCAGAGACTTGAGACCTTCCTTGCGAAGGCCAAGTCCTACCATTGGGAGGATCCCATCCTTTACCACGAAGGAGGGGATATCGTCTGGCGTCGGTGTATTCCTCAGGAGGAACACCATAGCGTCCTCACTTACTGCCACAAGCTTGAGGCAGGAGGACATCATTCTGGGAGGAGAACGGCACAGAAGGTGCTCCAATCCGGCTTGTGGTGGCCTACCCTCTTCAAGGACTCTGATGAGTTCGTGAAGAGGTGTACTGACTGTCAGAGGATGGGCACTTGTGGACATCATGATATGATGCCGATGCAGCCTATTCACTTCTGTGAGGTTTTTGACGCATGGGGCATCGATTTCATGGGTCCATTCCCTAAGAGTTAGGGATTCGAGTACATTCTGTTGGTCGTGGACTATGTTAGTCGTTGGGTGGAGGCTATCCCCGCCCGAGCCGCTGATGCGAGGACAGTTTGCAGATTTTTGAGGAAGCATATCATCACGCGGTTCGGGGTTCCACGAGTTCTGATTTCTGATGGGGGATCTCACTTCATCAACGACCAGGTGAAGGCCCTTGCTAGCGAGTTCAGTATAGACCATCGTGTTGCTACACCTTACCATCCACAGACGAATGGTCTAGCCGAGGTGTCGAACAGGGAGATCAAGACTATATTGCAGAAAGTCATCCACCCTGACCGAAAGGATTGGTCACAGCTTTTGGACTCGGTCTTGTGGGCATATAGGACGTCTTTTAAGACACCTTTGGGCACATCTCCCTTTCGCCTCGTATATGGCAAGCCGTGCCATTTACCTGTTGAGCTGAGGCACAAGTCACTTTGGGCAGTCACAGATATTCTTATGGATCCAGATGGTATGGGAGACCAGAGGAGGGCAGAGTTAGCCGCCCTGGAGGAGCTTAGAGATACAGCTTTCTCAAACAGCCTACATTATAAGGAGAAAGTAAAGGAGTGGCATGATTCTCATATCAGCCACAAGCATTTCGAGATTGGACAGAAAGTATGGCTGTTTGATGCGAGGCTACGATTATTTCCAGGGAAGCTACAGAGCAAATGGAAGGGACCCTACTTGGTCAGAAAGGTACACGACAACGGTAGCATCGATATATCTGAGTTGTCTTCTGAGAGTACCTTTCGAGTGAACGGCCAGCGGCTCAAGCCATTTCTAGATCATGAGCCGCGAGTCGTTGATCTTGCCCCTATTCATTTTGTGTGAGATGTGGTCTTTGACTCACATCTAATGCATCTCACGCCTGAGTTTCACTGTTTGTCCGCCTTGTATAGATCCAGATGTCCATATCACTACATTCTTTAGTCCCACATCCCTTTCTACATCTTGTGATTATGCTATACTTAGGGTGCACTTTACCCTAAGTATAGGGGGGATGTGAGACCTTTTGGGTATCTCTTTTGTTTCTGCCTACCCCTGTTTTGCTGCCTATACTTAGGGATATTTCACCCTAAGTATAGGGGAGGTAGACCCTGTACATTCTCCACTCGGTTTTTCCCTTAGTATACAGCCTGCTATACTTAGGATCATTTGATCCTAAGTATAGGGGGAAGACCCGAGACCCTTTTAACTTTTTTATTTTCACTTCTTCTTCTTTGTATATAGCCCTTCTTTTCACTTCTCTATACCTAGCACGAGTTATGTCTTCTTCATCGCTCTTGACTCTGAGGACATCGTTCGAGCTAAGTATAGGGGGGTGTGTATATATTTCATATATACTTTAGCCATAACTCGTATTTTGTGTGAGTGTGTTAATAAATAAAATGGCTAAAAACCACAAAAAAATTAAAAATTTTCATGTACATAAACTTCTTTTATTTGCACATAAATAGCTAGTGTACAAATTATTTTTGTAAAAATGATTTCAAAAATCTTTTGTGTAAAGCTTGTGTAAATATTTTCTTATCAAAATTATGTATATAGTACAAAATTCTTCCAAATTGTTTTGAAAAATCAAAAGTTTGCAAAAATCTTGTGTAAATGTGTGTAAATATCTTTTTGCAAAACTTGCACTTCATGCATCATCCATTCATGATTTCAAAACATTTTTCAAAAATTTTGCATGTTTGTAAAATTTGTGTAAATAAGCATCTTTTGTACATATGTATATAGTTTTTCTGGATGATAGTTGACACTTAAACTAGCCTAGAATCAAATTGAGAAATGGAGCTTGATTAAGATCTTAATCCACCTAACTTCTAAGAGGAACCTTATAGGGCTTAGGTTTAAGGCTTTTCAGGTCCATGATGACTTAATTCTTTGAGTCCACTAGGCTATGATCACATGTCATCTCAATGAGCCTAAGTAGAGAACTTAACAACAACACATGACTCATATAGATTATGGCTTTACTTGGACACCAGCACTATGCACCGAGCTCTCTACGGATGAGGTGGTGAGGAGGCAGTCTTCATTGACTTGGGGTAGCATATGAGGGTAGTACTTCTAGGCGGAACCTCTCTTCTTCTTTTAGTGAAGGAAGTGCATCTCAACTTGGTCTGGTTGCCATGAGGTCTAACGACGGGAGTTGTGGGTTGCAATAAAGCTTCAAAAGAGGGATAGTCTACTGGCTCAAGAGGAAAAACTCCTTGTATATATGCTGCACATGTATATGTTGTACATATGCACTTAAAAAAATGTGCAAAAAGAAAATAACTCCAAAAAAGTGGTGGGTCTGATAGAAAATGATAATCCCACCGGAGTATGTATATAGAGTGCAATAAGCAAAGCTTGGTTTCATGTTCCACCTGTTGTAGCTTGCAGCAGGGAGACTTGGCTACACTGGTCAAGCTCCCAAGGGTACTTGGCTACACTGGCCTTGACCCATTCTCTTCTTCTTCCTCCTCTTCTTGAGCCGGTTGAACTTGAACTTAGAAGGGAATACCCCGCTCCTCGAGGAAAGAGTGGCCAGATTGAGGTCATAGAGTTACCTTGTTGGGGAGGGTTGTCAAGTTGCCATTTCTGAGGTGAGAGCTTAGACCTCACTTTCACAGGACAAGAAAAGATTCATGGTCTTCAGGGTTTGTGATTGATGACTTGTTCTGATCTGGAGCATTGAGGAGTTTTGGTTATAGATTAGTGGAACTTAGAGGCTGTTGAGTTTTAAGCTTAAGTCTAAATAAGGTTCCGACACATTAATAATCCAAAGATCTGATCGAGCTCCATACCCCAATTTAATGAAGGCAAGTTTAATAATCAACCTTGATCTATGTACATCCTCTTTTTCTTTTTCTTTTTCTTTCTTTTTTCACTTCTTTTTCAAATAAGTGTTTGCTAAGGGACTAGCAAAGTTAAGTATAGGGGGTGATGAATACCCATTCATCATTCTTTATTCTTATATTTTAGCTACAAAAACCTTTGCAAATGCATGTAGATATGTGTAAATAGGAATAATTACCAAAAGCATGCATTGTGTAAAAACCTATAATTAGCATGTTTTTGTGCAAAAATAAAAGAATAAAGATTAAAAAGAAAAGAGGGAAATATTTAGAATAAATATTGAGCAACCTAACCCAAGGGAGGGCTCAGCATGGGCCTGACCGCATAAAAGCCAAAGTAGAGGGAGATAGGGGCTCTTGTGTAAATATTATGTAAATATTATAAAAGTATTTTCCTCACCAAAAATATGCTTGTAAATATTTGTACATATTTCTAAGTATAAAAACAAAATAAAAAGTTAAAAATCAAAAAGATCAAAAACACCACTTTCATCATGTATATATACCACTATTCCATATTTATTTAACCTTGTGAATAAATAAAATTAATTTTTAAACTTTTTGTAAATAAACTATATTATATACTGTAAATAAATAAAATAAAAAACAATTAAAACAAAAACAAAATAAAAATAGAAAAATTAAAAATACAAAAATACATTGTACATATACCATGTATATA
This sequence comes from Ottelia alismoides, assembly GCA_037367405.1. Taxonomy (NCBI): domain Eukaryota; kingdom Viridiplantae; phylum Streptophyta; class Magnoliopsida; order Alismatales; family Hydrocharitaceae; genus Ottelia; species Ottelia alismoides. The sequence goes on from JAZKJV010004568.1 coordinate 157,600, forward strand.
GATGTACATATATATTTATTTTACCTATGTATATAAATAATAAAAATGAAATAAAAATACCTTTTATTCCTTATTTTATAATGAAAATAAATAAAATATAAAATAGGAATAAAATTGCATAAAAATAATATTAAAAATCAAAAATAAAAAAACCTAATTATGTACATATACCTATATAGTACATACTATGTATATAGCTTATTTTTATTTCCAAAAATTAATTAAAAATCACAAAAAAATAGAAAAAATAAAATAAAAATATTTTGTGTTTTGAGTTTTGCAAATTCGGCCCCTAGCTACCCTTAATTTGCATTTCAAGATCCAGCCACGTGGTCGAATTCCATTGGGTCCTGGGGATGTTGACCGCCCGGTCAACTACCCCCCCCCCAGGACCACCTTCCGCGGATACAAGCGCCCGACCGATTTCTCGCAATTATACCCGCTTGATCCGACACCCATTTCCCTAAACCCCGGGTCCGAATCTTTAATCGTTCATCCGACATCCTCGCCGGAGCCGCTCCCTCGGGATCCGCACGCTCCTGAGCTTGCCCGGACCCATCTTTCTCGGACCCCTAGCCGTATATAGCCGCTGCTCCGCCACTCGATTGCTCATTTTTGGCTAGTTGTTTCCTCCTCCTGTGAGCTCCAGAGCAACCGTGAGAGTGACAGCTCGTGTCTGAGCCTGTCGAAGCGAGGAGAGGGAGCTTCGCCATCGATCCGGCGAGCACAACCGCCGCAGCTCCGCCACCAGCGTGAGCTCCGAGCCTCGGAGCGAGACGATCCTTGAGGCGACGACCAGGAGCTTCAGCAGCTCCTCCCCAGTCTCTCCGTTCACCCAGGTACCCACTTAGGCTCCCCATTTCCTTTAATTTCAGTTTACGCCCAAATCGCTCCGCCGCCGCGCTTCTTTTATTCCGACCACTCCGTTACCCATTTCGATCATCGGAATCGTCCATTACATCCGCCTCCTTCCGACGCACATTCTTCACCCACTCACTCAACCCAGCTCGCACAGGAGCTGGGAACCGAGCTCCTCCGTCCACCACCTTCGCCGGAGCTCGCCATCCCGACACATCAATCACCCCCACTTCGCCCAGCCAGGAGACCCAGCTCCGCCAATCTCGCCCGAGCTCCTCGGAGCTCGGCTCGATCATCGGAGCCCACCGGCAGACGCGGGAGCCCTCCACGATCCTTCTCCGACCATCAGAGTGCTCCCAGGAGGAGTCTAGCGCACGCACGAGGCCGGCGAGTCTCGCCGGGGAGCTGTTCTTCCAGGACCCTCCGTCGCCGTTTGATCAGACCGCCTGCTCCAGATTCCATCGTCGTCGTCTGTTTGTGGAGCTGCAGACATCGTTCGATCAGAGGAGGTCTGATCTCAGCCGTTGGATCACCAGCCACCCCGCTTCCACGCCATCCGATCAGCCACGTGGCAGTCATCCAACCCATCCGCATAATAAAGGGTAATTTACCCTTAGGCCCTGTCTTTATTTTTATTTAGTTTAGTCCTGTAAATATTAAAGTCAGTTGTTAAGTTTTAGGGCTATTTGCATATTGAACCCCGTGCTTTAGTTTATTTGCATTTATACCCCTGCCAGTTGTGGACACGTGCATCGACACATGATATTCTGGTTTATTTGCAGTAGACCACCCTGTAGTTCTGGATGTTATTAAATGAATGAAAAGTTTTTCTTATTTGCATTTATACCCATGTGTATGGTTTAATTGAACATGTGCGTTTTATTTTGGGTTATTTGCAAATAAGCCCTTGAACTTTTGGTACCTGTTACCAATAAGTCCTCGGGACTTATTTTTATTACATTTGGGTCCCTGAGTGCCCCAGGCACGTGCGTGGCGCGTGTTTTGCTGGGTATTTTGCACCAGACCCCCCAGAACTTAGGGTATTTGCCACTTTGGTCCCTGTGCACAGTGCCCATCCTTTATTTTTGAATAAAATATCAAAACACCTCCAAATCCAACGAAAATTTGAAACATGGCTCCTGCCATGGTGTAGGTGTTTTTGTGGAATTTTTGAGGACATTTTGGATTTCGTTTGATATTTTTAAAATAAAAACCTTCATTTTTGCCATTGTCTAACTTGGAAAATCATAAAAAATATTAAATAGTGTTTAAAAACTACAAAACAATTTTCTACTGTTTATTTTGTGTTGCTTGATTTTCTAGCCAATTTTGGCTATTTTTCATTGCTAAAAATCACTAAAAACTTAAAAACACTCAAAAACCTATAAAAATTCTAGTAAATAAATTAAAAATCCAAAAATAATAAAAGTGGTACCTAAATTTTCCTTGTTTTGTCTTCTTTATAGGAAAATTACCTCCAGGCCATTTTGGAACTCTTAGATATTTTATCTAGGGCTCTTTGGCTCGGTTGGACAGTACCATCTCTTTTAGCTACTGTTTGATTTTTAGAAAATTAAATAAACTTCAGAAAATTCTCAAAAATTCACAAAAACACTAAAAAAATAAAAAAACACATAAAAATATTTTTGTTTGAATTTTTGGTTGAATTTTAGTGCTTGAAATAATTTGTTGAAATGTGTGCTTCCTTTGTCTTTCTTATTTTCTTTATACATTAAAAATCCAAAAAATATAAAACAAATTAAAAACCACTAACAATACTTTGTTCTTTCATTTTTTCCTTTTTACTACTCCGTAGGCCCTCGGGCCAACCCGTGCTTCTTGTGTTCGACCCTGGTCGCTATACCAGGTTAATCCAATAGCAGGACCGCTATTCGTGTTTTGATCGATTTTTATCTTTATTTAGTGGTTCATTTTTCTTGATTGAGTGCATCTGATTGCTCGGGTCACAACGACCGATTAGTACCCTTATCCGAGTGATCGAATTTTGCGCTCATCGGTGCTCGATAGCGGTGCCACCAGACGTGGCCTAAGGGATCTCCTTCCCATCATCTTGATCTAGAGAAAGGCGGATGAGATCTGGAATACAAACAAGATGGTCAATCAAACCCCCAATTCACCTACACAACTATTGAGCTAATGACCATTAACGTTCGGTCTGTTATCTTGTCAAATTTTATTAGGTGATCAGTCAATCTATCAAGCGTTAGAGCGAGCTGTTAGGTACCCTACTTTCCTAGCCGACTGTCCCAATCCACGTTAGATCTTTCCCAACCAATATGAATTGCGGACCGTAACCCGGTTTTTCCCGCTCATACACTCTGCTAAGGACGTCACGATCCACTTTACCGGTTACCAAAGAGATCCTCACTGAAGAACGAGTAACCACGATCAGTAGTCAACCAGAATTTTAGGCGTGGCTCTATCCTAGTGTTGGGTCACTCTCTCGCAGCAGATAAATCAAACAAGGAGGGGGTTACTCTCCCCAAGACAAAATTTGGTGGGATGAGTTTTAAGGTCAAGTTTGCATTAGCAGTCCCAATTTTATTGTTTTCACTTTTTAGGTATTTTTCTGAATAAACATCGTCTAACGAATTTTCCAATTTCCTTGTTATTTAAAGTCTAATCAAACTGGAGGAGGAAAGCGGAAAAGCCGATGCGCGGTCAAAATCTATGATGCATGCAAGGATAGAGATGTGTGTCTTTCCGCCAACACTCTACATACAAGGTGCATGCATAAATTAAAGACAATAAATAAAACTACCTAGATGCATGCACGAGCAAATCGCCCTAAGATGAGTAACTTCTATTAACGTGAAGAACAAGTAGCTACGACTAGGAAGAGAGTTCGGAGTCCGGTCTTGGGAGCCGACCAGTGTCCACCACAATGGATCATGCATGCGCTGTATACGACTCCTCTCGGCACGTGGTCTCTAGTCCAAGTCAATAGCCTTTTCATTTGATTTTTAGCCAAGTCCAATTACGATCTATAGGTGCAGGCAAGATATTAGGGATTAGGCCTTAGCTTCTTAAGTCGTCACAGTCAACAAAATTTCCTATGTTTATGGGATAAATCCTCGTGAAACAAATAAAAATAAAAAACGAGAAAGCCGCGAAAAACACAAAACCGTGGTGAGCCCCAAGTGAACAAACACTTGGAAATTAGGCCTTGAGTGTCCTAGAGAGTCCAAGTTATTACAAATTAAGTCTCTCTCTCTCTCTCACTTCAAATTACAAATATTTTAAACTACAAAAACTCTACAAGAAGTGATGTTCTTCTCAAGGCCTCCAAGTCCTCTTTGGTGCTAAGTGAGCTTTCACGTGGGCCCCCAAGTGCCTAGGATAGAGCGCTTCCCTCGCTCGGCGGTACCTCGCACAAAATCCAACAAAAAGGTGATTAGACCAGTCAAGCAATATAATCAAATAAATAGGTAAAAAGGTAGGCAAATATTCACGATCAACAATAAAGAATCTATACACTGTTGCTCCTCGGCAACGGCGCCATTTAATGAAACCAAAATTCAAGTGGTCGTATATTCCACACAAGGCAGGAACACTGTCGATGCGTTGACCGCTCAGAAATCCGGAATTCAGTCAACAATTAACCCACGACAATCAAATCAAGAAGTGAAAGCAAATGTGGAGTTAAAATATATTATAACTCTACAAAATATGTGTATAGTGCAAGTATATGTAGAGTATCGAACATAGAGAGCAAGCAGGATAGACAAGGCAATAGTGCTCAAAAGAAAATATGAATGTGATCAAATGCCTACAAGTACTATTTTTGGTGGGTTTTTAATTTTGTATTTTTTTTTATAATTTATCTTTTGGTTTTTATTTCTGATTTCTATTTTCTTTTTATCTTTTTATATTTTTTTATTTATTTTTTCAATAATGAAGTATATATACAATAAAGGAAAAGGGGATACAATATATAGAGAAAAATAGGTGAACATATAAAAAAATTCAAGAAATAAAATCTTTTTGGGCTTTTTATTTTTTCTAATGTTTTTATGATTTTCTATATTTCTCCTAATTTTTTGTATTTTTAAAATCATAAATACTAGTAAACAGTGAATACAATATATATTCGAGACAAAAATATAGAAATAAAATAGCAAACATGGTGAACATTTCCAAATTAATTTTTCTAGACGGATAATAAGATAAGGAAATTTCAGAGACAGAAAACACATTTTTTGGAGTTTTTGTGAATTTTTTAGATTTTTATGAAGATTTTGAGAATTTTTCTATTTTAGGGGTTTTCTTTTGTAATTTTTAGGGATTTTCAGTCAAAAAATAAAACACACACTAACATACACGAAATAAAATTTTTTTGGAATTTTTTAAAGACTTTTTATAATTTTTATGTAATTTCTAATGCAAACAATGCTGAAAATGCATGTTTACTGATTTTTAATAAATATGAAAAAGCAATAAAAATGCAAACTAAAAATTATAGCGTTAAACTACAATGCAACAGGAGCCTATGTTATTTTTTGGTAATTTTTTGAGTTTAATTGATGCATGAAATAAATGCAAACATCTAAGCAAAAATACAACACTAGCAAGGGCAAAAATGTAAATAAACAGAAGTCCAAGGGTCTCCTTGCAATTTTCCAAAAATAACGTTAAACACAATTTTATGTATTAAAAATAAATACCCAAACCCGGAGGGGGTTCGCTGCAAAATGTCCAAACTCACGCGCACTGGGCACGCGGCCTAGCAGGGGTATTTTTGCAATTTTACAAAGTTCCAGGGGCTCAAATGCAATTTTACCAAAATATTCCAACTTAAATAAAAAGTTCATGTACTAAACCGAAATAGACAAACCCCCAGGGGGTCCTTGCAAAATTCCCACCACCCCACGTGCACGGGTCATGTAAGGTGACGTAGACATGACCTAAATGCAAATATAAAAAGTACGTGGGCCTAGATGTATATATTATAGAAATATTTAAACTACAAATGAAAGTCTCTAGACTGAAAATAAAATGCAAAATGGCCGGGGTCAAAGGTGCAAAATACCCACGGCCTGGCGATCCAACGGCTGACGTCCTTCACTTATCCACGTGGCGCTTCGGGGACGGCCAATGACGGTTCGGCGATGATCGACTAAGATCAGATCTGGAGAGGAGATCGACGGTTGATGCGGGCCAAGATCCAATGCTGCGGATCGAACTGGAGCGATGTCCTGATCGGACGACGGAGAGGCCAGGGGGAAGAACAGGGAAGCATGCCGGCGAGGCGAACTTCCCCGAGCTAGATCTTGGCCATCCGATGGTATGGAGGCATGCAAAATGGCCCGGGGTGCTCCTGGGAGGTCAGGCGTTGTGTTGGAGTACCCAAGTTCGTCGGAGGGTCGCCGGAATGCTGGTGCGAAGGTGGCGGAGCTTGGAGCTCCAGGTATCTCCGGCGAACTACGCAAAATGGTCTCTAGGCATGTTGACTGTGCTTTGACCTGCAAAAATGGGTGAGAGGGTCCAGGGAAAACTGCCTGGACCCCGTGGAGGCGGAATGGATGTCAGAGGTGGGCTATGGAAGGCGGAGGAGATACGGCCGGAGGTGCGCTCCGACGATGGATTGATGGATGGCGATATAGAGATCGACGAGGGAATCTAAGGGTACTAATCTACTCCTACGACTACAGGGATTAAAAAGAAGCAAAAAGGAAGGGGAGAAGGGGTATACCTCGATGGTCGTAGACCAGAGGAGTGAAACCTCGATGCCGGTGGTCGGCGGAGATGGTGGAGCAACTTCAAAGAATCCTCGACTCACCTGAAGGGATGGTTGCGGAGCTGTCACCTCCAGCAACACGAAGCACGCCAAAGGGAGGAGGATTACTAGCCAAAAAGGGTTCAAACTAGAGCTCGAAGGTGGCAGGTCGGTTATGTACAAGGTGGTGGCGTGACTTTGGGAGTAAGAGCACGCGCGCATGATGAGGATATGGCGTGATCTGGATGCATGGCGTGGCTCTGTGATGATCGGGAAAGAATTCCCAAGAAGGAATCGAGGGAAGAGGACGAAGGGATTTGGCTCGAAATTGGGAGAAATCGGGAAGAAATCACGCTGTCAGAAGGCTGGCAGGCCTCGGTCAAGGAGTTGACCGAGGTCAACACTTGACCGCACCTGGTTGGTCCACGTGGACCAACCAGAAAATTTGAAGCAAAAAAATACTTGTAAATTCAAAATAAAATAGTAAATGACTTTATTAATTTAAGGTTTTAAAATAAAAAATGTTCCTTATTTTGTAGAGAATTTTATGGTGATTTTTATTTATTTTTATGAGGTATATATTTACAAGTTACTTTTATGACCTATATAGGTACATATATCCTATATATTTTATTATTTTATTTTTATTTTATGTATTTACTTTATTTATTTTTGTTTATTATTTTATAAATTTATAAAATATTTTTATACATTTAAATATATTTTTATTTGATTTTTCTGATGTATTTTGTACACTTAATAAAATATCAATAGTAATTCTATAGGTATATGTATAGGTATTATACCTAAGTATGTTATATATACAAGTATTTTATTTTGTGTTTTCTTTGAGTTTTTATTCAGATTTTAATATACACAATTATTATAAATAATATTTACAAAGTTATAAAAAATATAAAATTATGAAAATAAAAAATAAATAATAAAATGAATATTTTAATCTGTATAAGTATACAATAGGGGTCCAAAACTCAACTTTCAAACCGTAGCTCCGTTAAATGCGAAACCACTTCATTAAATAGATTATTTAAAATTATACACAATTAGAGTGAGTTTGATGCATTTCGAGCTTTTATTTGAGAGATCAGGTCTGGGAAGTTGGTATTTTGGATTTTTATTCAGATCATATCTTTTTATTTGTATAGTATTTTTGAGTGAAATAAATTTTGTATTTTTCTCTATTTAATTATCTATAACTTTCATGTACAAAGTTTCTTTATTTAAGGTATAAAAAGTGAAACCAAAAATAGGTCCCAAAATGAATAAAAAATGAATGAAATCTTATTGTATTCTGGCCCTTATCTCCCCCTACTTTATTCCTTGTCGACCTATTCATCTAGATGTCTAGGTCTCGGGGTTTCGGGTCATAAAATATTTACACTATTTTATTCCTTTGCTTTTCTTTTCTTTATTCTATAATTTTGGCTTTAAAAATAGTATTTTATACACTATTTACATGCACATGCATGAATGCTAAGATGCGGGAATTAATGGTATTTACATGCATTTGCCAGGGTTTTTGAGGCCAAAATGCTAGAATGAAGATGATGATATGTGGATTCATCACGACACTTCTGCATATTACTCTTCTAGGGATGACCATGCCGTTGACTCTTACTCGGAACATCAAAGCCCCTTCTTATTTATGGAAAATACTACATCACCACATGACACAGAAAATACCAAAAAATTTGAAATATTCAAAAATACCAAAAAAATTGAAAATCCAAAAAAATACATAAAAATTGAAACTGAAGAAGATCTGAAAAATTTGGATTAAGGATAGCACTGGATAAAAGACTGATTTTTGAACTTCCCTTTATACAGGCAATTGAACACTTCCACGACCTGAAAGGATTTGTAATAGACAAATTAATGATGAAAAAGTCAGGCGAGATAAGAGCAAAGACTGAAAGACATATTTTGTCAATGGCCACCTCCTTGGTGTTGAGGAGAAAAACCAAGAGCCGCATAGTGAAGCGGTTGCCCAGATTTGACTGTGGAATTAAAGACATAATATTCACCCATGCTCGAATCGATGATGACTCACCAATTAATATTCTCCTGACTTCTGTATTTAACGAGCTCAAATTCAGACCTATCAGGAAGTTACGAGAGATCGTTCAATTGGTTGATCGGTCGATAAAGTGGTAGAGAGGAACCATTTCGATCATCGTTACATTCCAAGGTGCTCCGCTCAAAGTAGACTTCACGATCATTGATATTAAGCATAAAGGAGAATTCAACCAGTCTCCAATCATTCTCGGAAAGCTATTCTTGGCATTGGCTAAAGCAATTATTGAGTGTGAGACTCGGGAAATCAACTTTACAACATTGGGAGAACTTCGATCTCACCCAGTCTTTGAGGAACCACGATTTTCTGAGGCAACCCACGAAGTCCTCGACAGCCGTAACCATTAAGCGGTAGAAGAGTCCTACCCCATTGCTACACCTAAGATAGCGGTTGTTGATGAGACTATTGGTTTAGAGACTCTCCCCCCTGTTCCATTTCCTGCAGATCCCAGCATAGAAAAATGTTTCTTATATGACCCTGAGACATATGCATGGGCTCACCCTAAGTCAACCTTCTCTGACTACCTTGAACAAATCAATCCAACTCAGGAGTGCACTAACATCAAGAAAACTGAAAACACATGCGGGACGAACACCAACCAAGGAGAAAAATTTCAATGGTTATTCACTTGGAGATTCAAGTGTCAACACCTTACTCCCAAGACCAGCACTTTCATGAAACAAAATGACTGCTCCATCTAAAAGGAAAGTCACCTTTGACCTTCTGGAAGAGGAATCGTCTGATGATCCCTCATTAGGTCCGGAAAAGGTAATCTACATGAGTGAGGTTTGTTCGGCAGTCTTAAAACCTTATCTTCGTAAGGATCCAAACTTCGATTCTTATTGGATGACTCCCGTTCCGCACTATTATTCATCCAAAGCCGATCACCCTGGTCTCATCAAATATACTGGAATAATTTCTTATGAGCTGACTAAGACTGGTACTTCAAAGTATTCATCCGAGGACAAATCACTTGATCCCAAGAAGGAACAAATTTTGAGAAAACAACTAAAGCAACTAAAGAACAAGAAAATCTGGAGTGCCTCCACTTTCAAATACTATTCCTCTGAGGATAACTCCGATGATGGTTATCTTTCATCTGACTCATACGTGTCATCTACTATCCAACATGATTTCTTTGAGGATAATACTGATAATGGTTGGGAATCATATGCTTCATCTTCGTCTTATCATTACGACCTCCCACCAAAGGCTCACAAAAAGATCGGCTGAAAACCACCTTAATCATCGGCTACCCACCCTCCCTCCCGACCACATCGCTCTCCTTGTACATTTTCTTCCTCTACTTAGGCCAAGGCTAAAGTATAAGGGGGGACTGATGCCATCTGTATATACCATTCCCTCATCAAACTCTGTCTCACGATCGCCTCATTTCCACCATTCTTCCGTACTTAGGCTGACCAGAGCCTAAGTATAGGCGGAACAGGTACCCATCTGTATATACTATCCTCATTCAAATATCCTGACCGTCTCATTTTCGCTCTTCTTCTATATTTACATTGTTCATAGCCTAAGTATAGGAGGACAGATTGATCTATCTTGTTCTTTTCTTTTTCTTTCACTCTCTTACGCGTAGCCCAGCTATGTCTTCTTCACGCTTCTTGTGCTCTGAGGACACAGCACTCGCTAAGTATAAGGGGGTGTGTATATATACTGTGTATATATTCTACCCATAACTCATACTTTTCCATAAGTCTATATGTATTTACGGGGTGGGTAACTAAGAAAAAAAATGTTTTGCTACTAACACTGACTGTCAAACAAAAAAATGGAAAAATGGCCTCTTTTTTCATTAAAAACTCTTTAAAAAAAACTTTTCAAAAAAATTCAAAAAAAAAACACAAAAGAAAACAAAACTTGTATTTGCATTTCACACACCTGCACTTCATCCAGCACTACATTCATTTGCATTTGTAAAAAGTCCTTGGATTCTGAACCGAGTTATGAGGAGAAACTGAGAGTGGTCTGGACATGACCTTAATCCACCTAATTTTCAGAGTAACTTCACCGAGAAATAGGATTTTTGAAGCTTCAGGTCTATGACTTAATTCTTTGAGATCCACATGACAATGTGCAGAATTTGACTCTTAGTGTCTAACCTGATCTCTTCATTCCGGGTACGACTTTGGAATAGAGAATCAATTTGTACTCTCGCACTATGCACTTAGCTCAACTCGGATATGGTGTTGGAAGACTGTGCGAGTTTCTTTTCTGGTAGCGTGGACATTTAAAGATCGGAGTACGAGTTGAAATAAAGCTTCGGAAAAGGGATGGACGGTTGGGCACAATTTTTTCTAAGACCCCAAAACATGTATGGAAAAAAGATTCTATATCTGTAGGGGCATAATAAGATCCAAAAAGAGCTACAAAAATCCAAATACAAAGAAGCCTTCTACCAAATTAATATCTGACCAAAAAGGTCCAAGCTTCAAGGAAACCTGCAGATCTTGGTGGAGACTTGGCTAAACTGACCGGCTTCACAAGGAGAGGTGAATACACTGGCCACCCTCCAGTTCTTTTCTCCTTCTTCTAACTTCTCTTCCATTTCGATTGTGAACACAACACGACAGACCTTAGAAGGAAATATCTGACTCCCCGAGGATGAATTACTGGAGAGGAGGTTTGCATGGTAGTCCGACATTCTGGATGGGGAAGAGCTAAAATCTTTCACACACACGAGTCGATTGTTCAATGTTCATGGGATATTCTTTGGGAGGAAGATCGATCTAAGATAACTTCTGAGCCGAAACTGTGACAATGATGTGTAGAACTTAAAGGCTGATGATTTTAAAGTCCTAAGTCTCACAGAAGTTCCGCCACACTAATAATCCAAAGGATATGTCTAGCTTCATTTTCACCTTCTGCTCATGGTCTTGGTATGGAATCCAATCTCATTTCACCTCATTGCATTGCTTTTCATGCTCAGGGACGAGCATGGTTTAAGTATAGGGGGATGATGAATCTCAGATTCGTCACTCTAAAAGTCATGAATTAAGCTCAAATCCTTAAAAAAAGTATTGGCGTTTCTTCATTTATTCTGCATAATAAGCATTCATGTATGTTTTGAGAAGAATTGCATTTTGTCACTTATTTTCGCACAAAATAAGAAGCCAAAAATCCCAGCCAAATTGACCTGTAAATAGCCTAACTTCTCCAATTTTAAACTAATTCATGCTAACTCCAACTGACCTGAAACAACTTCCACTGTGTACATATCACTAACAAGAATAAATGAAAAATACAAAAAAATCACTAACCTAAATAAGTTGACCAAAAACCCAAGCCCTAGTTCTACAATTTCCAGACTAAAACCTCAATATCTTCTGCATCCAGTGTGAGATTTGATCCTAGTCACTTTTGAACTAATGTACATTCAATTACCTTCAAAACAAGATCAAGTTCAAGTAAATCAGAGCTCATATGTGAAATTTGGGTTTTGGGCCTCTTTTGTACATTTTGTATTTTAACAGTTTTTGACCTATTAATTTATGTACATAATTGACTCCTTTTAATTTTTTTCTTCTTCATTTGTCTTCTTTGATAAAAGTTTTATTAAAATGCATAAAAATCCAAATCCAAACTAAGCTTGAAATCAAAGAAAGTAATAAAGTCCGAGTCTTCACTAACTGTCTGTACAAAAAGTGTCATTTTCATGTTTTATTTTATTTCTTCTTTTTATTGATTAATAAAAATAAAAAATAGATTAACATGTAAATATTTATCTTTGATTTATCACATTTTTCCGGATTTTTATCTGGTTTAAAAATGACAAAAAATATAAAACCCAAAAATCAAGGTATTCTATGTACATATGATACCCCCAAAAATACCACTTTGCACAAATGATCGATTTTGGTTGTGGTCTCTTCATGAAAGTTGTAGATCTCATCGAAAAAAGCAACGTTTTTGAAGAAAATTTTTCGATCCAAGGTCATTTACTATTTTTTATGTATATATTAATGTATTTAATTTTTCGAATTTTGTGGGGCTGATATGTGGCAGCTCCTGGAGCCGCCACATGTCACCCATTTTTTGGGCTTTTAAATTTCATTTTTTTAAAAATGAAAAACTTAAAAAATTAAAAAGCTACGTACGTGCAGAGCACGTGCCTCCTGCGCACGTGCCTTGCACGTGCTCCGCCCGCCCCCCATTTACTGCCACGTGTTTTGACCTGGGCCGCCCGATCTCGGCCGATCGGACGGTCCCAGGTCCGTCCCCTTCCTCTGTCCCCCTTTTCCCAATAGGGAGTGGCACCGCCTTCCCATTCAGGCCGCCACCCGGCCCACCTCCGCGATCTTCACTATTAACCGCCTGTCGTGAATCTCGTTCGCACCGCCTTCCTCTTCTGGAATTGTCCTCCTTCTCCTCGAATCCCTTCGAATCAAATCACCGTCACCTTTGCAAATCAATCCCACCGCTGTCGAATCCCTACGATATCGGCCGTTGATCTCCTTCTACCTCAGTCGACCCTCTCTTCTCTCCAACTTAAATCGCATCGCCCCCCTGTTGAGAACCATCCACCGTCTGCACAAAAACAAAGCACATGGTCTTGTGGTGACAGCCCGGAACTTCGCTCTTCCTCGGCGAGATCCGTGTCCCTCGCTGGGTTCGTTGCAGCTCGTCCGAGCCCCTTGAGTAGCTGCCCCTTGCTCCGATGTTCTTCGACCGTCGAGCCAACGACAATCCCACACCATCGTTCTTCACCGTCGGCGGCCACAATGCCTTTATCAACGCTCCAGGAACTCGTCTTTAACTCCAACACACCACCAGAGCGGCTCTTCCAAGACATCAGCCACCGATCGGCAATCGTATTCCTACACCAACTAGAAGCTTGGTCGCAAACCCTGTTGTGCCAGGAGCCGCCGTGAAGCACCGTCCAAATCCGCCTCATCCGCCTTTGCGAAGCCACCATCGGGCGGTTGACCCTAGACCCTCCCTACACGTGAGGGGCACGTGTTGGGAGGGGACATCTTGCGCCAACACCCCTATTGCTTCCTTAAATCACAGAATCAACCTCAGCCCAGAGGTCACGTGCATCGCACGTGACCTAGTGGAACTTTTGCAGAAACCACACCGAAGATCTTCCTATTCACAGCTGCATACCCGTCATCTAGAGGTCATGTGCACCGCACGTGACCGCTGAAAATTTTGCACTCACCTCCTCTATGTTTCCGGTAATTACAAGTTAGTCTTCCCTGCATTATTTTATTGTTGTTATTTGCGATAATACCCCTGTGTTCTCCTTTCATTTTGAACCTCTACATTGCATTATTTTATTTATCAAAAATTTGCTTTTTGTTCTACAACTAATTCTCTATATCTTGGCATATGTTTTACATTTTTGTGATATTTTGGTTAATTATTAATTAATTGTTTAGTGAAAAATTACATATTTTTCCCATTCTGTGCTTGAAAATTCATAACTAATTAACCATAGCTCTGAAAATTATCAAAAAAATGCCCAAAAAGATTTGAATTTACATGCATAATTTTCCTAGTAAAAAACATTTTGTATATTTCAATATTTATTTTTTTAATAGGTATTAAATATAATATTTTTAGGTTTAGGATTTTTCTGAGATCGATCACCTAGTGATAGGTTTTGGATAATTTTATCTCTTGAAAATAAATAGTTTTAATATTTATTATAATTCATTATTGAAATTCAGTTTGTTTGCATTCATAAAATTATAAAATATTTATTTTATATCTAAAAATTCTGAAAATATTATAGTGCATTAATTTCATCATAATTTTCATCTTGGCCAAGTTTCATATTTTTCAGACATCGATTGATTGATATTCATTTTCTAGTCCCTAAATTGGCCAAATTTGATTTTGCATCCCAAATTGCATTAAAAATAACAAAAAAAACTTTCTCGAAGACCATGCACGAACTTTGATAGACAAAAATCTAGGTTGTTACTTTGCCTCCTTGTGTTCGACCTTGGGACTTGTCCAAGTAAAATAAACAAAAACCAAGCAATTAAAAATTTAATTACTTAATTGTGGTTATTTCTTGATCGATTTCGATTGTCCGTCTACAACGAAACGATTTAAATGGACGATAATTCACGCAAATTAACAAGGTAATTTTTAGGACTCGTCAATAGCGAACAATGAATTAGAGTGACGGCCGACCTCCTCTCTAGTGAGATCCGTTGGCATTTCGACTAACATCGCAGCCGCCTTCACACGCTGCTCGAGCTCATCGCTCGCCGGCTATTCAAGCGAGGACCATGCTTCTCGTGAGCACACCATAGGCGATCGCGTCCATTATAGGTAATTCTCCTTTTTATCATACGTCATCGTGTTTATTTTTTCATTTTTTTATCACATCACATTACCGCCCACACACCTTCATTTGTTTATTTTTGTTAGCACGTAAACATTACCACACCATCATTCTCATCTTTTATTTATTCCATATTTAAGAAAACTAAAAAATAAAAAATATATAAATTAAAAAATTCAAATAAAAAATCAAACAAAAAAGAGAAAACTATAGCAGGTGTGCCGTCCACGGCCTCCTGCCACCACAGATGGCGTCCTCTGTCGCCGCTCCCCTCTTCCGTGCGCCACTGCCACCGCCCGCAGCCGCCGCCAATCACCGCACATGTACGACCAGCCTCCACCCATTCCCCCGCGTGCTGGCCACTTTCCACTCCAGACGCGGCCCCTCTAATCGCCCCTCCTCGGCGGCATGATCCTCTGACCGCAGTCGCGATTCCTCGATACTGTCGCACCTCGGTCCCCTCCCCCCCACGTGCCACCTACGCCACCGCCATCATCACCAATCTCCAGCCAGCACCTCGCCACTGTACGCAGGCCCTTCTTCTCCAGCCAGCACCTCGTCGCACCCCTTCTGCTCGCACACAGGCTGCTCCGTCGTCGACACCCACCGTGCCACCTCCCGTGCGGGCGACGGTGCCCCGCAGCGCCCTTCTCCCTTCTCCATTCTGCGCCCTAGTCTCCACAAAGAAGAAGGTCCTCCTTTTTTACTTAATGTGTAAAAATTTCATTCCTTTTATTTTGAGTTTTCGTATTTACAAAAGTGTGCTTGAGCACAGTTGTATTGTTTAAGTTATTTTTAGTATTGCATGGATAACCCTATGTTTGCTTGTTTATTTGGACGTTATTTTGAATCTTTTTTATTTAATGAAAAATGTCACGTTGTTGAGCAATTAATTCTCTACAATCTCAATATTTATTTGGAATTTTATGAGTTTTGGTTATTAATTAAATTTATTTTATTAACAAATTGCATATTTTACCTAATTTGAACTCTTAAATTCTTATTTAACTCACAATTGCTCCAAAAATTCTTTAAAAATTAAAAACAATGTCTTGAAATGTGATTTCTTTTCCGTCCAAATTTCATCCAAATTGGAGTTGTCTGTGCCTTAAATAAATTGTAGAGTGATGTTCATAAATGATTTTTAGTTAAATCCTCCCACATAATTTTTGCGAAATTTTAACTCTCCTGGATTACTTATTAAAATACCTTTTTGGGATAATTCGCTCTCTAGATAAATTGATATTGTGGATTTATTAAAAGTAAATACTTATGATCACTCTACTGTCATTAAAAAATCCATAAAAATCATATATTATCAAAAAATTCCAAAAAAAACTACCATAGACTCATTGCATCATGTTTAACTTCAATAAAGTCTTCATAATTTTTGCATCCTGTTTGTGTGAAAAGTTGTGTAAAACCCATAAAAAGTGTGTATTTTTCATTATTGCATTGTAACCCTTAAAATTCCAAAAAAGTATTCTGCATTCATCACCGGATTAGGTTTCTAGGAAAAATATAATTTATCTAAATTGGATTAATTTCACATTAAAATTGATGTGGCTAAGTTGTGTGTTTTATTATTAACATAATTCCACCGCATTTTGCATTCACATCCTTTTTTCTTATAAAAACTACTAAAAATCCACTTTGGAAAACTAGACCTAATTATTCTGATTTGACTCAAATTTGTTCCTTTGCCTCCCTGCGTTCGACCCTGGACTTGCCCAGGATATACCTTCAAGTCGAGTCCTCTTCATAGAGACATTCAACTCGATTCTACATGATTCGTTAAGTACACGTATTACAATAAGTGCAAATTATATCATGTATTTAGCGATTTGTCATCAAGTCGTCTATCTTTTGGCTCATCTCGGTCATGTTCTTGATTAGATGGGCCAAACAATCGAATGTAGAGTGAACCGAGGCTTCCTTAAAGGATTTAGCTTGGTGTGTCCTGTGACTCTACTAATAGTGGGGAGGATGTTGTTGGTGAAGGATATGGGAAGATCCTTAAGGATACCACAGGAGCGTGAATATAACATCATATGTGATCGGTGCGACTAGTCGCATTAGTTGCTTGGTGCAACGGAATTTAAAATTTTAAATGACAAAACCACTTGATCCAAGAACACTTATTGGACGTTTCATCAAACCACATACGATGTTAAGGATTACCTCTTGGAGCGTGGTTGTGATCGTAGTCTCTAACGTAAGAGACCTCCTGTTTCAAGTTCGGCCCGACTGGAGAGATTCTTGAGAGTGCAAGGATGAACCACGTACTTCTAGAAATCCAAAGTGTTTATCCAAGTGGTGAATATCATGATCTTGTCTCATGAGATCCAACATCTTCTTCATGAGCGAGGTGGATCAACCAAGCGGATATCCACAAATAGTTGAGGTGGCACCACAACGGCGTAGCGACACCGACGGTCTCTATAGGGTTTCTAGGTGGACAACCACTTAGAGAGAGAAAGAGATAGCATGTGAGATAGATCCCTTTCAATTATTGTGTGTATGTAAAGAAGAGTTAGGGTTGCCTCTCCTTATATAATATTTTGAGAGTCCATGGATCTCAATCCATGGACAACACAAATCCAATGGTTCACATTGATTTGTGTTTCTTTCAATAGCTGTGATTTTGTTGTTAAATACAATAATAATTAATTTAGTTTAATTAGTATATTAAATAATAATCTTGAAAATTAATTTTCATTAAATCAATCTTCTTTGGAGAAATAGAAAGGAGGCAAGCCTCCTTCCATAAGGAGAGTGGACGGCCACCAATTTTCATAAGGAATTGTGGTCGTCCACCCTCTTTACAGGGAAGGTGGCTCCATCTTTCCTATTTCATGGATTCTTATATTCCATGAATATTGCCAAAATTTACAACAACTTTAATTGTAAATTATTTCACAAATAAGTCCAATTTATCTTGTGAACATTTCAATCATGCCATTAAAAATTTGTGAATCACATTCACAACCCAAAATAAAATGTAAACTACATTTCAATTAATTGTTTAATGTGAATCCAATTCACATCAACGTCTAAATTATAAATGTTATTTACAAATAGCTCTATCTTATATATTATAAATCAGATTTATAATATACATGAGTAATATGGATTATGCTAAACACATTATTCTTATCCATAATAATTAAATCATATTTAATTATATTGGATCGTCATTCTCATGCATCTAAATAATATGAATCAAATTTACATTATTCATGATTATTATATCACATTTAATTATACATTTCCCAAAGCTTGGATATAATTCAACAATAGAATTATTCTTGAACTCTTTCAAGAATAATGCGCTTTCTCCGCGGATAATTGGAAATAAGGACATGGCGATTATATGTTCCACTTATAGTGACTTGGATGTTGAGATCACATCTAAAATTCAGATCTTGGAGACCTCCCATGTATGCTTAATTAAATCAATGTTGTAGATCCAATCTTCTCATTGCATATGAATCACATACAGATAATATCCAACATTTGGACTAAGATTAGATCACTTATCTAATAAGAGGAGTCACTAAAATCCAGACCCATTTCATCACTCCCTCAGAATGGAAGCATCATGGTTATACAATCGTTTATGATCACATCGCCCTCGAGTATTCCTAATGCTTGTACGTCATGTATATTGGAAGACCTATAATAAATGAAAAGATACAGATCAATTTACACTATCATCTTTTGGGTTTTATCATTACGTTTTTCATTCGGTCATTGGGAATTGGTATGAATCATATGCTTTATAAAAGCATATATCATACCTACAAATTCTTGTCATGCTTCCAATGCAAGACGACCATGCATGGAATTTGATAGATCCCAATACGTCATGAGTGAGCTCATGTCTTCCGATTCACAAGTGACTATGTATGATCCCTTTGAGAGATTGTATTACTTATATGCTCTCGTATGCACACCAGCCCGCCAATGTATAGACCTTGATTAGGCCATCAACCTATCGGTCTGTCAAATGGACATACTTAGATATATAGCGATGCATCTGTCTATGATCAGAGGATGCATGCCTATATTGTGACAGTATACAACATAGGACTTGGTTATCTTGATCTCATTAAGTCTACTCTTTGACCTAACTAATCCGGCACCTCTGAATCTCGATTCCTGTGCTGAGGACCTGCATCAAGAGGTCGGTCAGATATCAGCCAAAAAAGAAAAAATTGCCATCTCCTACACAGGCTGGAGATCATCTCTTAATAATCATTTTATGGTGCTTGATGAGTCCTCAATCTAACTCTTTGTATATTCATTCAAGCACTGGCCTCTATGATTCAACAATTGAATCAATAATTGTATGATCATCAAGATGACCCTGGTGCATAGCCCTAATTGTACTAACAGACCCTATAGTGCATTCATTCATTTAATCTCAAACATGGAGTGAAATAAACCAATAACTTTTTGTGCTAAATCAAACATTACAATAACATTTATTGTAGGAATGATTCGCATCGGGCTCACATTGCTAACAATGTCACAGTCCTTAGAACATTCAAGTACAATTCTTAAACCCATACTCATTACATATTGGTCGAAAACCTTTTGTGTTATAGGTTTGGTAAGTTGATCAACAACGTTCTCATTAGAGGACACCTTGGTGATGACGATGTCACCATGCTTTTGAATCTCCCGAATGGTGTGGCATTTCCTTTCCACATGCCTTCTCTTTTGATGCCGGCTAGGTTCCTTCGCCTGAGCTATGGCTCTCGTGTTATCGCAAAGTAGCGAGATGGGAGTATCATAGGAAACTACGCCAAGCTCCTGGATGAACTTGTGCAACCTCATCGCCTCCTTTGCAGCATCTGATGCAACAATGTATTTGGCTTCTGTTGTTGAATCAATTGTAGTGTCCTGCTTCTTGCTTCTCCAGTTCATAGCACCACCATTCAACATGAACACAAAACCTGATGTCGACTTTTGATCATCAATATCCAACTGGAAGTCTGAATCTCTGTATCCTAAGACTTGGAGATCACCATCTCCGTAGACCAGGATGTAATCTTGCATCTATCTTAGATACTTGAAGATGTTCTTCATTGCATTCTAGTGTTATCCATAGCAGGATTGGTAATGGCTTACCACTCCCACTGCATGGCAGACATCTGTCCTTGTACACATCATGGCATACATTAAGATTCAAACAACTAATGCGTAGGGGCATTCAGTCATGGCTTACTTTTCCTCAACACTTTGAGGAGCCATCCCTTTAGATAAGCGGATACCATGTCTTAAGGGAAGGAAGCCTTTCTTGGAGTTCTCCATATGGAAGCACTCCAAATCTTCTTAATTTACCCATGTTGTGATAATCAAACGATCCTCTTTTCTTGATTTTTGAATAGCTTCGGACCCAAGATATAAGAGGCTTCTCCAAGATCTTTTATCTCGAAGGTATGGGATAGCTAAATCTTAACAATGGTCATCATCCTGGTATCATTCCCTATAATAAGGGTGTCATCTATATAAAGCATGATGAACACAATGGCGCCCCCACTAAGATTCTTGTACACACATGATTCATCATAATTCTGCACAAAAATCATAACTTTTTACGGTTTTGTCAAATATGATGTTCCGGCTACGAGAAGCTTGTTTGAGCCCATATATGGATTTCTTCAGCTTGCACACTTTGCCTTCCTTAGTTATGAAGCCCTAAGGATGCTCCATATAGATATCCTCTTCGAGATATCCATTGAGGAAAGTCGACTTGACATCCATATGCCAGATGTTGTGGTCAAGATATGCAATTATAGCTAGCAGTGCCCTGATGGACTTAAGCATAGCCACATGAGAGAATGACTCCTCATAGTCGATGCCTTCTCTCTTTGTAGCCTTTAGCTATGACCCTTGCCTTGTGATGAATGTGAAAATCGAGGTTTCTAAAATGAGCCTCAGAAGGTGAGGACTCAGTAGCTGTGATGACTCCTCAATAATCGCGTCCAATCAACAATTAACCCACATAATGGATAAGTCAAGACAAATAGTGTGAATCAAAATTTATTATACCACAATAAAGATGTATAGTGACAAGCAAGTAGGGGTCGAACATAGGAAATAATGGTGTAGAGCAATGTGAGATGAAGAAAATCAACCACAAGATGTCTCTCAAATACTTAGCCAAAAGATGGTTTTGTGGGTTTTTTATTTTAATTATTTTAATTTTTTTTGTTTTATCTTTTTATATTTTGTTTTAAATTTTATATTTTCTTTTTATATTTTTTAGATTTTTAATTTCTTTTCTTTTAATAAATAATATAAGATATGTAAGTTTATAAATAAAATAATAGAGTAGTATAAATATATACTACTAAAAATAATAAAGCATGAAGAAAATAAAATGTTTTTGGTTTTTAAATAATATTTCACTATTTTTGTAAATTTTTAGTGAATTTTGCTAATTTTTTTATATTTTTAAAGTAAAAAATTCCCCTAAATAAGGATGCAATAAATGCCCAAAATTGAAATGAAGAATAAAAATAGCAAAATAGGTCTAAAATTCCTCAAATCAATTTTAATATATATAATATAAAAAATTTATAAAATAGAAAATAACATTTTTGGAATTTTTCAGGAATTTAATAGATTTTTATAAAGGATTTTGGGATTTTTAATTTTTAAGAGTTTTCTTTTTCTATTTTTCTAGATTGTTAGTCTAAAGGCTCAAATAGACAAAATATATTTTTGGGACAATTTTTTGAAATGATTTTGTATTTTTATGGGTTTTTAAGCTAAAAAAGGAATATTTTGATTGTTTTTTATTTTTATAAACTAATAAAAGTTCCTAGAATCGAAATGTAAAATTATAACGTGAATCTGCATCATGCCAGGAACCTACCCTATTTTTTGAGAATTTTTTGATCACAAATGATATTTTTAATAAATATAGGAAACACATAAAAATTGTGAACTAGTAGGGGTGTATATGCAATTAAAATAAAGCCCAAGGACCTAGATGCAATTTTCAGAAAAATATATAGCTACACAAATATTTTTTGGACCAAAATGAAATACTAACAACTACAGGAGTACATGCGCAAAATGCCCTCCTCACATGGGACCGCACGTGAGGTGAGCTAACATGGACTGGAATACAAATATAATAAGTTCGAGGACCTCTTTGCAAATATTTCAACAATTATATAATATCATAGGAAAGATTTAGTATCAAATATTAAATACAAAAACTGATGGGTAAAAAATACGTTAAATACCCAGCTACGTGCGAAGATGGACGGTGGGATGGAGTTCACTTGCCATGTGTCCGCTCCACAAAGCCTGATACCGGTTCGCAGTTGACGTCCCAAATTAGATCTCCTGCAGAAGATCAATGGTAGAGGCACGCGATGATCCGGCGACTACTGCTCCTTGGGAAGAACGGGGCTGATCGAATGACTCCGAGGCTTGAAGGAAGAGCACGCAATGAACTAGCCCTGGATGAACTTCAATCGACCAACACTCGTGGTAGTTGGCTCATGCCTTGCTTCTGATGGGTGCAAAATGCCCCTAGCACTGCTTTGCATCGATGGAGTGCGTCTACAAAGGACAAGACCTCACGGAGAGCTCCAGCAAAGTCCGTCACCTAGGGCTCCCACCTGACCTTCGATGAGCCTCGAAGAGGTAGCTTCTTATGTTTCTCCTGCAGGAACAGGTCAGCGGCAAAAAGGTGATGCTCTGGAGAGCGTCAGAAGGAAGAATAGGCGTAAGAGGTGGCTAGGTGGCGGTCACCGGTGGCGGGCAAAAATAGGAGATCGGGGCTCCATATATTTGCAAGATCGGGGGGATCAGAGGTGCGTCGCCTGGTCGGGAGGCGTAGAGGAAGACGAGGCAGGTGCTGGATGAAGCAGAGCGACTTAAGGGTAGGCAGAGTGAGGTGGCGGAGCTGAGGCTCCAGTGAGGGTGGCGAATGGAAAATCCACTAATCCGGACAAGTTCAAACGACTCTAAACGAACCCTAAGCTATTACTATACTACGAAATAAGAAGAACGAAGGATCCAGAAGCTTACTATTGAAAAACCACCAGGAGCACGATCTTTCGACGAGGACCACAACGAGCAATGGATCTGACTCGATTTGACACCAATCCTCACACGAAGGAGACCCGATAGTTCCTGTTGTCACCAGGAGAATGGATCAATCCTTGGATTTAGGGTTTAGTGGCGGAAGAGTGGTCATGGAACAAAGGAAGGGGGAGAGTTGCTTATGTACAAGCGACTGGAGCGGTGGAAATATCGATGTCCAACTAGCGCGGTAGTGATCCAAGGATCGAGGAGGCACACCTGCGAGGAAGAGAAACGATTGAGGGTCAAAAGAACAGAAGTAATCAACTTAAAGGATGCTTGGATCCTCGGGAAACAAATCGAGAAGATGGGTCAAAGGCTACGTCTGACAAGGGCCACATGATGGTCAGATAGTTGACCCGAGTCAACTGTGGACCCAACCTGGTTGGTCCATGTGGACCAACCAGGAAAAACTAAACCAAAAAAATATTGGAAACTAAATAAAAAATAACAAATGATTTTAATAAATTGAAGTTGAAAAATAAATAATGTTTACGATTTTCTAAAGTATTTTTTTGTGATTTTATTTATTTTTTAGAGGTTATTAATTACAAGTTAGTTTTTAGGGTTGTATTTATAGGTATATTAACTTATGTTTTGAGTATTTTATTTTTATTTTGTAATTTTATTTTATTATTTTATTTTGTTATTTTATATATTTACAACTTATTATTATATTTCGAAATATATTTTTATGATATAATATATACACTTAAATAAATATGTATATTAAATATATAGGTATAAGTATAGGTATTTCATCTATGTATTATATATACATATTTTATTTTAATATTTTATTTATGGTTTTATTCTAGTTTTAATATGTATATATTATAAATAATATTTACAAAATTATAAAAATATAAATTCTGAAAATAATAATGAATAAATAAAATAAATATTTTATTCAATTATATTATACAATAGGGGTCCAAAACCTAACTTTCACACCTTAACTCCAAAAAATATGAAACCATCTTCATTAAATAGCTTATTAAAAGTTATATACAATTAAAGGTGAATTTGTTATATTTGAGTTTTTATTCAAGAGACATGGATATGGGAAGTTGGGATTTTGGCTTTTTATTTAGAATATAAAAGTACACCGTGTATTATTTTTGTATAAACTCAATTTTGTATTTTTCTATATATTATTATATACAACTTTCATGTACAAAGTTTCTTTATTTGAGGTGTAAAAAGTGAAAAATAAAATAGGTCCCAAAAATGAATAAATGATGAATAAATAAATGGGATTTTTTTTGTATTCCTGACCCTTATCTCCCTCTACTTTATTCCTTGTCGACCTAGTAATCAAGATGCCTAGGTCTTGGGATTTAGGGTCATAAAATACCTTTGGAATTTTATTCTTTTCCTTTTCTTTATTCTATAATTTTGGCATTAAAAACAATATTTTATACAGTATTTATACAACAAAGGATGAATGTTAACTTGTACAAATTAATGGTATTTACATGCATTAGTTAGAGTTTTTAAGGCCAAAATGATATAATAAAGGTGATGAAATGGAGATTCATCACCTTGGAGGTCTCTACCTCCCTATCAGGTCCCCTCTTTCTCTTGAAGATCCATTTATACCCAATGGGTTTTACCCCTCTAGATGGATCCTCTAGGGTTCATACACCATTCTTATGCATGTAGTCAATTTCTGACTTCATTGTTAGCATCCATCAATCCATGTCATGATCCGTGAGTACTTCATCAAATGAAGCTGGATCATTGTCAGTTTCACCTGACACATGGAATCGGTACCTTTCAGGTGGTGCAACCATCTTTAAACTCCTTCGAAGAGGTACGGTGTTTCATCTTCATTTACTTCTTCAGTTTTTGGTTCAGGAAGCTCAGAATCCTTAGGGGTTTCAATGAGCTCCTTCACTTCATTTTTGTCTTGACTCCTAAGGAAATCATTCTCCATAAATTGTACATCTCTAGAGACGAAGACCTTCTTAGTCTCACGGTCATAAAGCTGGTATCCAGTACCATCCTTAACATACCCAATACAGTAGCTATCACTCACGAGTGCGAGATTCTTGCTTACTTACGTCCACCTTCTTCGCATGGACCAATCAACCCCAAACTCTCAGGTGTTTAACACTGGATTTGGTTCCATACCAAAGCTCATGAGGAGTCTTAGATACAATCTTTCTAGGAATCTTATTTAGGATATATATTGCAGTCTCTACTGCATATCCCCAGAAACCAAGTGATGAATGTACTTTACTCATCATCGAACGGACCATGTCCATGATGGCCCTGTTGCACCTTTCAGCAACACCATTAAGTTGGGGAGTTCTAGGAGGAGTGAGATTGGATACAATTCCTTTCTCTTTACGGTATTCCTTGAATTCATCTGAGAGGTACTCGCCACCTCAGTCAGATCGAATCCTTTTAATCTTCCTATCGATTTGGTTCTTGGTGAATCTTGTATTCATCATGTTAAAATCAAATTATTAATCTCCATGCTTAAATAATTCGGTAAAATTCCCAAATTATTCATTAATTTTATCTTGTATATAAATTGTGTATAATTAACATATATTCTATCCCTATTTATTGTATTTAATTACTAACTTTCTTCTATTTTATAAAAACCCAAAAAATTAGGTTAAGTAATTATCTATAATTATTCTGACCTTTAAAAGGAATAAAAAATAAAAAATATCAAAACCAAAAAAGGCAGTGTTTTTGTCTCTTACAAATACTCCCCAAAAAATACTTTTGTACAAATGACCTCTTTTGGATTTTATCCAACATGAAACTTGTAGATCTCATCGAGATCTACAACTTTCATGTTTTGATTTTTTCCTAATTTTTCTTCCTTTTATTTCTTTTAGAATTATCTTTGCTTTTCTATTTATTTATTTTTCTGGAGCGGTCACGTGGCGCTCTCTGGAGCTGCCATGCGGCCTCCCCCTCTTGCGCCACCTTCCACCTCTATCCACCCTTGGATAACCTCCATCTCCACCGTCGATCCCCGCCCCATCTTCAGATGTTCGATCTTCCTCTAGATAAGATCTCCCCCGCCCTTCATGCTTTAACCTCACCCACACGATCTCCTTCGCATCCTACGACCACCCTCTCTCCACGTTGCATTTTCTCACAAAATCCTTCGATGAAACCCATGCTCCATCATAATCATTCATCACCGCTTCTTTCCTCACTGTCAGATTGAACTAATCGATCAAATCTTAGCACTTCGCTCGTGCCATCTTCGTGACCGTTGGATCACTAGATTCAACGGTCCACGAACCGTCTCTTACCTCCAGCCCCCTTTCTTCCTAATTGTTACCCTCGCGGCCAAGCCACCCCCTTTCCATTTTAGCTCCACCTTCATGACACCTCCCCGCTCCATAACAACACCTCTGTGTAGCCGTTACCTCCACCTTCTCCGCGCGCCCTCCTTCCTCCACTTCCGAGCTACACGGGCCTTCAATTGGTTGCCCCCCCCCCCCCACGTAATGGCTGGAGACCCCACCCTATAAATCCCCGTTCACCAATCTACGACCTAAAACCTAGCCCCTCTCCTCCTCCCTGTGCAGACAGAGGTGGACGGGGGGCCATCATGGTCCTCCAACCTGGTGTTGACCCATGGTCAAACCCGACCAAGTCGTGGTGATTATTTTTCTTGCTATTTTTCTAATATTTTTTCTTTTGTGGCAGGGCTCATGAAGATCGAGGATGCTTGATCTCCATGGAGGCGTGGAGTTGGGAGCTCCCACTGAGAAGGTCGCAAATAAAAGTCCAGAAGTATTGAAGGAATTTAGGAAGCATTTCATTCATGCATTCTATTGTATATAAAAAAATTGTATCTTATGCATTTCTAGCGGCCCTCGTTCGAGGGCTCATATGTTCAAAAAAGGAAAAAAATAGACCACTATATGATCTACCCCCCCTTTTCACACACACGCACACACCTCATATCTATACATCCACTCACCCCCCCCCCCCCCCCCCGCCACACACCATTTCTGTACATTCACACACGCATACCCGCCTCCCCTCATTTTATTCATAGTAATATGTAAAAAGCATCATCACCCCCCACTCATCTGTATAAATAACCCTCTAACCCTCACAACCAAGGACCCTCCCTCAAAAATTCCAAAATCCTTTAATTAGGCTATTTTCAGCTTAAGTATGGGGGGACCCGACTCGTTCATTCTCCCCTCACTCCGTCTTCTTATACTTAGGCCATTTTTAATCTAAGTATAGGGGGACCCTCCTCAGTTCCGCTATATCACCATATATCTAACCAGAGTTATGGCTTCATATCACTTGTGTTATGAGGACATAACAAAAGTTAAGTATAAGGGTTATACCGTATATTACTGTATATATACTTTAGCCATAGCTTGTGTTTTAAAAAATTTTGAAAATCTTTTTGAGATGTTGACATGTGAACTGAGTTTTGTAAAACATTTTGTAAAAACCTTTTCTTTTAAAATTGAGGGATTAACTTCTTGTGAATAAAATCAACCTTTTTCAAAAACTCCTTAAAATTTTGAAAAAATAAATAATTTTCTTCTGTAGAGGCTAGACTACTAGGATAAAAAATGAGTAGCTACTCTCTAGTGAGGGAGCTTCGATCTCCCTTCGCAGAGTGTGTGGTTTAGAGGACATTGTCTATGTCTCTGTCCTCAAGTAACACGGGTCCGTCTATCAGTCCGTATATACACCCATACTGGCTGGAAGTATATGCAACTATTCATATGAGCCCGGGCCAGCCATTATCTCTCTAAAGAATTAAAAAATGAAAATTAAAATTCCATAAAAATTTTCAAAAGATAAAAACCATAAAAAAATCACTAACTGAGGAGTTGATGTATTCCTGACACATTCACATTCACTCAAGGCTTGAGGATTTGAGGACACTTGATTTCTGTAATCTTGAGAGTCTGAGTTAGCCAGCCTTAGTCATTAGGGTTTTGAACTTAATAATCCACACTTCCCTAGTTGAAAGATTTGAGCGCTATATTGCACTCTTCATCTCTACCTTCTAAATAATATGATCAGCACAACACATTCACAACTGCATGATTGATGAGATGAGTTGAGTTATCACTTGAGGAACTAGAACTAGAGATTTGACTAGACTCGATCTAATGATGCTCGAGGATGGGATAAAGTTAATGAAGGCTTCAAGAAACCTGAGTGTCAGCAAAACCCCTAGCAAGTATGTGGACAAGTTCACGTGCTATCTCTTTGATAGTTACCTATGTGCCAGGGTGTGATGAAACATAATTAATTGTTGATCAGTGTGTGCTAACTTTTGGTAAAAGAAGTGGAGCTAGAAAAAAAGAAAAGAAAAGAAAGAAATATTCAAGAAAATCTCTATCCTTCAAAGTCAATTTCAAATGAGCTTCCACCAAGGCGAGCGCTCACAAACATTTTCAAAGTGTCCACTTGGACCAAACGCTTTTAGGACCAAGGAGTCAGTCTAGCACCATAAAAAGGCTATGCATCGTATAGTGATACAAGTTTGGGTGCCGAAGGTATCTTAGATACTCAAAAGAGACATACCCCAGTGTACTCCCAGAAAAACAAGTGCAGATGACTCCGAATTCTCTTGACGGACACAATGATCAACAAAAATAAAAATATGTGTGTTGAGTAATAAGCCACTCGAGAGGCCCCTTGTTCTAATGTGAGGGAGAGAAAAATAGACACAATCCTATGCCCTCCATCATCTGGCCAACCATATGCATTTCCAAGTCTGACGAACTAATGAGACGGTTAATTGAAGCAAGAATAGACTTATTCCCTAGTGTTGAGGATTAGGTCTAGAGGAGAGTCTCCTGGACTTGAACTTTGGGTGATGTCTCGACTCGACTCTCATGAATTTAGTACACTAAAAGTCATATATTTATATTTTATTTGCAAACAGAGAGTCTCATAGGTAGAGAAGTTGGATTCCTTTTGTCAAGAGCGTAGTTAAGCCCAAAATTTTAAGATCACTTAAATTAAGGGTCTTCAAAGTATTGAGCCTTGAAATTCTCACATGCACTGTCAGGAACTAATCTGATTCCTTCATTCTTTAGATGCTCGAGGACGAGCATAGTTTAAGTATAGGGGTATCATGAATCTTGTATTCATCATGTTAAAATGAAATTATTCATCTCCTTGGTTAAATAATACAATAATGTTCTCTAATAATTCATTAATTTTATCTTGTATATAAACTGTGTATAATTAACATGTATTATATTCCTATTTATTGTATTTAATTACTAACATTTCTTCTATTTTATAAAAACCATAAAAAGTTGCCTATTTATTGTCTATAATTATTCTGACCTTTAAAAGGAATAAAAAATACAAAAAATATCAAAACCAAAAAAGGCAATGTGTTTATCTCTTAAAATTACTCCCCAAAGATACTTTTGTACAAATTATCTCTTTTGACTTTTTATCCACCATGAAACTTGTAGATCTCCTCGAGATCTACAACTTTTATGTTTTGGCTTTTTTTCTTAAATTTGCTTCCTTTTATTTCTTTTTGAATTATCTTTGCATTTCTATTTATTGATTTTTCTGGAGCGGCCACATGGTGCTCTCAGGAGCTGCCATGTGGCGGCCCCCTCTTGCGCCACCTGCCACCTCTGCCGCCCTTGGATCACCTCCATCTCCACCGTCGATCCCCGCTCCATCTTCAGCAGTTCGATCTTCCTCTATATAAGATCTCCACCGCACCTTCGCGCTTTAATCTCACCCACACAATCTCCTTCGCATCCTACGTCCAGCCTTGATCCACGTTTCCTTTTCTCACACAACCCTTCAATGAAACCCATGCTCCATCATAATTGTTCGTCACTGCTTTTATCCTCACTGTCAGATCGATCTAATCTATCATATCTTAGCCTTCCGCATGCGTCATTGAGGAAACCTTGTTTCATGCCTTTAATTCACTCGAATTAACTCCTATCTTAGAGTAGGTGTCAATAAAAACCAGAAAATCCTTGTAATTATCAGAGTCATTGAATAAACTAAAAAAGGCAAAAAAAGTCAAAATTAAAATTTGTGGTGTTTTTAGCCTTAAAAATGCCCTCAAAAATATTTTCTACCCTTAAATGCCCTCATCTTCGTTTGTGGTCAACACGAAACTTGTAGATCTCATCAAAATCTACAACTTTCATGTTTTGAGTTTTTCCAAATTCGGTTGTTTTACCCTTTATTTCTTCAATTATTTGTCATAATAATCTGATTGGGCCACGAGGCTCATTCTGGTTGAGCCACGTGGCCGCATCTCCTTACGTCACGCGCCCATGACCAGTCGTCGTCGGATGGAGGTCTGGGAGCCTTCATAGCCACCGTCCATCCCGCACTCAATGTCAGTCGTCCGATCAAGCTCCTGATCTCATCGCGGCCATCCGTTAGCGTCGGTCTCTCCTTGCGCCACGTATCATGTCCTCCTCCACCCGATCATCCTCTGGAGCTTAGATCTTCACCACACACTCCCGCTGCGATCTCTGACATCCGATCGTCCTCCATCTTTATGTAAGGAGAGCCTAGTTCCCAAAGTTGAATTGGTGACAGCGATGCAACCGCGGTCGAGCGACGATAGCCCTCTCTCTGGTGAGATCCGTTGGCTTTTCGGCCAACATCGCAGCCACATCTGTGCGTTGCTCGAGCTCATCGCTCGCCGGCAATTTGAGCGAAGATCGTGCTCTTGTAAGCACACCGTAGGCGACCGTCTCCATCATAGGTAAGTTTAGTTTCATCTTATCATTATTTTTATCTTTGCAATCCCATCATATTACCATCCATATACCACCATTTGTTCATCCTCATCATACCCCCATCAACGCCATCTTCATCATTTCATCACCATAATGTCCCCACCATTCTCATTTTTATTTGCATTCTCTGTTTAAAAAATAAAATCAAAAAAATTATTTGCATCAAATCAGTAAAAATCATTCAAAAAAATTTAAAAAAAAAAGAACACTGAGGGAGCAGCGGCGGCACCGTCGTCGCCCCCTCCTCCTTCTTCCTCGCGGCACCGCCCGCCATCACAACCGCAGCCACCTCCCCACCAGCAGCCGCCGCCCACCACCGCTAACGGCTCCGCCCCCCAGCCCTCTACCGCGCGTGCGGCACCGCCGACCAGCCCCACCGTCGTCCAAGAGGGCCCGCGCCACCCCAGCTCTGCGACCATCCGCCCCCCGCGCCTCTCTGTTGCCGCCGACTAGCCAAAGCGCTGCCGCCGTTCTCTGTCCCTCGCGTGCGGCGCAGCCGCCCGACGCCACCGCCGCCACCACCCATTTTTGGGTTGCTCCACCTGCGCCCAGCGAAGAAGAAGAAGAAGGTCTACTTTCTTTTTCAAATTTTTTATTGTAAAAATTGCATACTTTTCTGTTGATGTTTTCATAATTACAAGTCAGTCCTTGTACATCTTTTATTGTAAATGTTGTGTTTTCTGAAATTGCAAGCATACTCCTGTGTTTGCATTTTAATTTAGACCTTATTTATGCATCATTTGATTCCTTAAAAAATGTCATTGTGTTGATCAACTAATTGTCTACATTCTGAATATTTATTTGTTTTTTTGTGAGTTGTTGGTAATTAATTAAAATTGTTTAATTGAAATTCTTTATATTTTACCCAATTTGAAATATTAAATTTAAATTGATATCTAACTCATAGTTGCTCTATAAATTCTTGAAAAATTTGAGATGATGTCATGAAGCGTGCTTTAATTATTATCCAAATTTCATCCAAAGCGGAGTTGTATTGTGCCTGAAATAAATCATGAAGTGATTTTCATAGTTAATTTTTAATTATATCCACATACATACTTTTCACAAAATTTCAAGTCTCCTGGATTCCATATGAAAATACATATATGAGATAATTCGCTCTCTGCTTAATTTGCTATTGTGGATTTATTAGGAATTAATTACTTATTGTCACTCTGTTTCCACTAAAAAATTCATAAAAAAATTCATATTTGTCAAAAAATTACAAAAAATTTATTTTAGCCTTATTTCATCATGTTTTCATTCCAGTAAATTTTTCGTAATTTTTGCTTACTGTTTGTGTGAGAAATTACGAAAAACCCATAAAAATGTACATTTTTAATTATTGCATTTTAATCCTGAAAATTCCAAAAAATATATATGTTGCATTCATCACTGAATTAAGATCTTAGGAAAAATATATTTTGGCTGAATTGAACAGATTTGACATTAAAATTAATTTGGCTAAGTTGTGTGTTTTCTTAGTAACTTAATTCACCTGCGTTGTGCACTTTGCATTTTTTTGCATAAAAAAATAAAAAAATTCCGCATTAGAAATCTAAATCTTAATCTTCAAATTAACCCCAAAGTTGTTCCTTTGCCTCCCTGTGTTCAACCCCGGACTTGTCCGGGATATAAATTAAAGCTGAGACCTCTTCAAAGAGATCTTCTCTCGGTTCTGATCGATTCGCTAAGTACACGTACTACAACGTACCCAAATTAAACAACGTATCTAGTGAGCCGTCAGATCTATACAAAGAAGAGAGAATGTACAAGAGTGATTGAATCTTCTAAGCTGTTGAATCTTGATGCTGCATCTTCATGAAGAATATGGTGTATCTGCTATATGCTTACTCTGCATGAAGTTGATGACCTCGACTTGACCAACTACTCTTTAGAATCTACAAAATGCTTCAACAGTTGTCCATTCACCACATGAGATTGTGCAACATCTGCAAGATCAGCTATCTCTACACTTCCATTCCCGTGCACTTTCTTAACAACAAAGGGACCCATCCATTTAGATTTGAGCTTCCCATGGAACATCTTCAACCTGGCATTGAGCAACCATACCTTTTGTCCAGGGACAAAATCTTTGCACCTAATGTGCTGATCGTGCCATCTCTTTACTTTGCCCTTGTAAATCAAACTGTTGTCATAGGCCATGTGTCGGATTTCCACGAGCTAGTTCAAGTTCAAGTCTCGACATAGCTTCCCTAGGTGACAACTCCAATTAATCTTCTTAATTGCCCATTCGGATTTGTGAATCAGCTCTGCGGGCAAATGACATGGCTTGCCATAGATCATTCTAAATGGTGAAGTACCCAATGGTGTCTTGTAGGCTATCCTATAGGCCCACAGAACTTGGTCCAAAAGGTGGGACCAGTTCTTCCTATCGGGACGAACCAACTTCTGCAAAATACTCTTCACCTCTCTGTTCGAAACCTCTGCCATGCTGTTGGACTGTGGGTGGTAAGGACTAGTAACTCTATGCTCAAATCCATAGTCCTTAGCTAAAGATCTCATATCTCTGTCCACAAAGTGGCTACCCCCATTAGATATCAAAACTTTTGGCACCCCAAACCTAGCAATAATATGGTCTCTCACAAACTTACATACAGTCTTGCTGTCTGCGGTTCGGGTTGGGATAGCCACCACCCACCTAGATAGATAATCAACTGCCAACAAAATGTACTCATATACTTGGTTGTTGGGAAAGGGACCCATAAAATCTATGCCCCATGCATCAAAAACATCACAAATAATCATCGGTTGCATGGGCATCTCATCTCTCTGTCCAACTGTCCCTCCCATCCTTTGACAGATCGGGCACGACCGTACAAAATCAATAGCATCTCTAAACAAGATCGGCCAATACAATCCACATTGAAGTACTTTGTGAGCGGTTCTCTTTCCCGAATGGTGTCCTCCAGCCTCTAGTGAATGACAATATGTGATGACACTCTGGTATTCCTCCTGAGGAATACACCTTCTCCAAACACAATCCGGTCCTTCGAAGAAAAGGAAAGGATCATCCCAGTGGTATCTCCTCGAATCCGACTTCAGTCGATCAATGCTGCTCCTAGTCCAACCATGGGAAACCTGCTTGGAGAAAAGATAGTTCACCATGTTGGCATACCATAGGAGTGAGTCAATAACACAAATTGACTCATCTGGGAAGGTCTCTCTAATCCACTCATAATTAGGAGAATCCTTAAGTTCAATCCGAGAAAGGTGATCAGCCACAACATTCTTCACTCCAGGTTTATCTTTTATCTCCAAATCAAATTCCTGGAGAAGTAAAATCTACCTAAGAAGACGCGCCTTCGCGTACATTAAATATCGAATGGTTGTATGATCAGTATAAATTGTCACCTTAGAGCCCAAAATATATGATATGAACTTCTCGAGGGTCCATACTATAGCGAGCATATCCTTTTCAGTCACTGTATAATTCTTCTGTGTAGGATCTAATACTTTGCTCGCGTAGTGGATCGCAAACGGGATCCCCTCTCGCCGTTGTCCTAGCACAGCTCCTATAGAGAAATCTGAAGCGTCAGTCATGATCTCAAAGGGGAGAGACCGGTCAGGAGCTTGTAGGATAGGCGAGGCACAAATCTTCATCTTCAAGAGCTCAAAGGCCTCCAGACACCTGTGATCTACCACGAACTCTGTGTCTTTCCCTAAGAGCTCAGTTAATGGGCGGACGATCTTAGAAAAATCCTGAATAAATCTCCTATAGAATCCAACATGCCTTAGAAATGACCGTACTGACTTCACGTTGGTGGGTGGATCCAGTTTCTTGAGCAGGTCAACCTCGATTCCCCTTTTGGAGATGACATGCACCAACATGATACCCTCCATCACCATAAAGTGACTCTTCTCCCATGAGAGTACCAGATTCACCTCTCTACACCTTGTGAGGACTCGGTCCAAGTGCGCTAAACATGTATCAAAGGAATCACCATGAACTAAGAAGTCATCCATGAACACTTCCAGGAAATCTCCCACCATCTCGGCAAATATGGCGATCATGCACCGCTGAAATGTGCCCGGAGAATTGCAAAGCCCGAATGGCATGCGCCTGAAAGCATAAGTGCCGAATGGACATGTGAATGTGGTCTTCTCCTGGTCCTCAGGGGCTATGGCCACTTGGTGGTAGCCTGAGTACCCGTCAAGAAAACAGAAGAACTCTTTCCCTGCTAATCTCTCCAAGATCTGATCAATAAAAGGTAAGGGAAAGTGGTCTTTCTTGGACATGGCATTCAGGCGCCTGTAGTCGAGACAGACGTGCCACGACGTGGGTACTCGTGTCGCGATCTCTACCCCCTCCTCATTGATGACCATCTGAATTCCGACTTCTTCGGGACAACATGAAGTGGGGCCACCCACTTGGAGTCAGAAATAGGGTATATAAACCCTGCTTTGCACCATTTCTCAATCTCTTTCTTCACCACTTCCCGTAGATTGGGGTTAAGTCTCCTCTGAAATTCACGGAAAGGTCTCGCATTATCCTCAGTAAAAATGTGGTGCGAGCAGAGAGCGGGGTTGATCCCCATAAGATCCGACACTGTCCAACCTATTGCTTTGTGGTTCCTCTCTAAGACTTCTAACAACCTAGACTCCTATTCTAAAGTCAAGTCTGAGCTAATGATGACAGGATATCTCTCTTTGGGTCCCACAAGAAGGGCGTACTTGAGTATAGGAGGTAGTGATTTCAGTTATGGCAATGTGGTATCATCAAGCAAATCTGGTTGAACTGAATCTAAATCTGGTTCCGTACTGCATGAAGGTGGGCTCAAATGTGTAGGATTCTCCACCAAATCAGAAGTATCAGGAGTCAGATCGTCAAAAATATCCAAACAATCGGCAAAAGCCACGTCTGACTCGTCATCTATGTCCCATGATTGTTCCGAAGAGGATGGAACTGACAGATCCAGATGGATCTCTATGTCATCACAGGAATAGGTAGATGCATCTCTAACAAGATCAGACAACACCTGGCAAACTGCATTATGCACTATGTCCTCTCCAAATGAAAGGGTCTCGCTCTGTCCTGAAGGAATCTATCCCCAAATCCGAACTGTGCTGATCATTCTACAATCTGCCTCTGAAGATGAGTACTCTGTGCTAGTCTCTGAATCGGGTCGCTGACACTTGGTTTGCTTCATCTCAAGGTTCACTTCTCTGCCTGGAGATCGGAACTTCATCATTCCCGTACCATAATCAAAAGTTGCGTCTGTGGTCCTAAGGAAGGTCCGCCCGAGAATAATTTGAGATTCTCTCCAATGATTGGGGGTCTCCATGTCCAAGATTGTGAAGTCAACCTGATAGTTCTGTCCCTCAATCGAGATAACTATGTTCTTCACTTCTCCCTTAGGTCTCTTCATTGAACGATCTGCAAATTGTAGTAAAGCTCTAGATTTGCGAAGTGGTCCCAACTCCAATTTCTGATATAATGCTAAGGGAAGTAAGTTGATTGAAGAACCATTATCCAAGAGTGTGCGTGCAAATGCAATGTCGTCAATACAACTCTCCACATAGTGAGCACCCATGTCTCTCTTTTTCCTTGGCAAAGTCTGGTTCTTGAGATAATACGTTGTGGCTACTGACAAGACATGTGTCTTTATATTTTGATTATCTTTCTTCCTGCTAACCCTTGTAGGTGTGCATCTCACCTTAAGGTATTTTTGGAATGCAGGATGGTTAGCCACATATTCATCAAATGGCACCTTTACAGTGATATTTTCTTTACAAAATCATGCCATATCTGGGTCATCTTTCTGAATCTTTTTGATGCGCTTTCTGTCGTAAGAGAACGTGGGAAAGGGATTGAAGCTAGAGAAACGGAAGATGAAGAGTCTGAATCATGAACGGAAAGATCATTCTTGGCATTAACTAAAACAGAGTTCTTCATACAAGAATCTTTTTGATGCAATATGGACTCAAAATCTAGACTATCTACTAAAGGTTGTGGGATAGAAGCTGGAGTGGTATCTGCCACAACCAGAGATGCAAGGTCCCCCGTAGACTCAGAAGAATATCCATGTTGCCGATGCTGCATACGTGCTCTTCTCCTCTCGGCTCCCTGAGTAAATATCCTTGAATGGTGCTGATGGGGCTCCGAAATATGATGTCTCTCCTCCTCGTCCTCTGAAGACTCCTCAGGTAGAGCTCCAGAGATGATCCTCCTCGTGTCCCTCGCCCAGTCAGGTACGGTCACAGTCTTTCCGCTCCTGAATGACATGTGGTTAGCCTTGTCACATGAAAGAATCTCATGTTCAGATCTAGGAGATGCTTAATAGTATACCTGACTAAAATGCTGTTGAGAACTAGATCGATTAATGCTATTGGGGTTAGCCCGAACTTGGACTGGGATCGAGGTAGAAGGTGCAGTCTGCTCGTCTCACCATCTGGACAAGCGGTTGACATCCACCCATAATTCATGAATTTTGTTCCTGTAGGAACGAAGCTCGTCGAGTATCTGTTGCTGAATGTCCATGGGACCAGACGATGAAGGAAGGGGATAAGACTGGGAAGAAGAACAGGAAGACTGGCCCTGTTGGCCAGGGTACTGCCTCTGCTGCTGTTGGGGTATCTGTTGAGATTGTGGGCCCTGCTTGCCCGCCTGGTAATGGCCTTGTCGGCCATACTGCTGGTATTGCTGTCGCTACTGCTGGGGTGGCTGGAATCCAGGGCTTTGCTGTGAAGGAGGTGGTGTGGAGGTGAATGCGGTGTTATGAAAGATCGGAGGACGCTGGTAGGTCTGTCGGTCTCCCGTACTTCCCTACCTGGCAGGGTCCTGAGTATACCATACTCCATTCACCTCCCAAACTGGTGGAGTCTCCTCCTGAACTGTCTCTGCTAATGCAGGTGGATGCTGGAAAGAGTAGGCGTGGGATTGGTCCTGCTCCCACGGCTGGGGTTGCCCTGACACCAACTGCTCCTGAACATGGTGAACTCGATATACGGGGGCAGAGGGTGCAGTCACGGCATGTATCTTTATCTTAGATACCTTCTCAGTCAACTCCTCCATCTGTTTTGGAAGTTTGGAGATGCTCCGGTCTAACTCATCAATCCTCCTGTCGATCTTCTCGACTACTGTAAGCTTGTCTGCAAGGAGTCCCATGCTAGGTATCACATCCTGAGAGAGATCGACTATAGCTAATTTTCCCCCTCCAAATGAGAGTGAACTAGGGGATGATGTATAGGCCCTCCTGGCCATCTGTGAGCGGATGGTTTCAGCCATCTGCTCAAATACCTTCCAGATAGTATCCGCTCCTCGTGATGTATAGCTTCCTCCACAGGCATCGCTCACTAAACCTTGCATCTCAGGGTTGAGACCAGTAAAGAACAACTAGACCAAGATATTGTCATCTAGTACATGACATGGACACTTCTGCAGGATGTCCTTGAATCTTTCCTAAGCATCACAAAAGGCTTCATGGGGTAATTGAAAAAAAACTCGTAATGAGTGTCCTCATCATGTTAGTTCTACTCAGAGGGTAGAACTTATTCAGGAATAGGTCCTTTAAATGGGCATAAGTGGTGACAGTAATTCCAAGATTTTTCAACCAGTAGTCGGCTTTTCCACCCCAGGCAAATGGAAGGGATTTGAGCCTAATATAATCCTGGCTAACATTATGAGGTTTGAGGTTAGCACATATGAGCTCAAAGTCCCTTAGAAATGCATATGGCTCCTCAGATGCATTCCTATCAAAGTGTGGCAGCAGGTTCAGAAAATGCGGCTTCAACTCGAAATCAACTGTGGGTTCTGCCGGACTCAAGTAATTCCAAATTTGGTATTGTCCGAGGTTATACGCCACATCCATTGGTGGTTCGACCCCAACATTGAGCTGTCCTAACTGAGCTCGGAGTAGTGCGTGTTGCTGCTCAGATGCAGCTAATCTGGCAAGTACCATTCTCAACGGGTCTTCATGGTTCTCTTTTCCCTCTTCTTTCTTCTTTGGAGGCATTTTTCTATTAACGTCTTATGAATCAAGATATTCTCACTGAGACGAAGGTCTTCCTCGGTGAGGTGGGAAGAGAGAAAGGGAAGGGTTTGAGAGTAGCCATCCCGAGAGTGGGTGATCCTGGGTTCAAGAGGGTCATGAGTCCAGGGTGGTCCAAGTTGCTCCTAGACCTTTGAAGACATACTTGTTGGAGGGTTCAACGAGAGATTCGCAAAGTCCGAATAAATATCCCCCCAATCGGTCATCTTCGATGTCAAAAGAACCGATTAGAACACGATATTCAATGAGGCACTAGTTCTACGGTGCCCATAGATGTGCGGAGTAACTCACACAATACAAACACAATTCAAACCCTTAATTTCACCGACTCAACAAGTGATAGTCGTAAGGGTTCGGCCGAATTTTCTGGTCGATTTTAGTTGGTGATAAATACAATCTTGGAAAGACTAACGAGTTGTTAGGTGCACGTATTTTCCTACAGACTGGCACAGTTCTTACGACTAGTTGGACCTACTTTCAGCATGTATAGGAGTAAGTACGGACCGTATAAATACGGCTACTCGTTCCTTGAGGACTAAGGCGTCCTCTAAACCTCCCACTTTGCTATGGAAATCCGGGCCGTTTACCGGCTACCCATAGATCCTCACTGAAAAGTAGCTAATCGCCTAAAAATAAAGAACCAGTAGTAAGTAAGAAATCCAGGCTTGGCTCTATCCTAGGGTCGTCTCTCTCTCACTTGCAAGTAAAACAAACAATGAGGGCTTTATGCACCCGAGAACAGAGGTTCTTTTTATTCCATTTTTTTAAATCGACCTGCTCAATTCAGTCCCAATTTTAGAGTTAGGTTGTCACTTGAAAGTTATCTGATCATACAAATATGTCTACTGTTCAGTCACATTTTCCTTTCAAACCTTAAGTTATAAAACAAGAAGGGAATCGGAAATCAGAATGCAAACGTGGAACTATGATGCATGCTCAGAAGAAGGTATACTTACAGTGTATCCCAGCACTCTCCATGCGTTATGCAAAACTGAATTTGTAAATGTTATACTAAATGCATGCAGATCGAGAAAACCGCACCTAAACAATATACTATTAGCGGAGAAGAATTGATTTAATTTTGAGCTAAGTAGTTCGTGTCTATGTGCGTCTCATTATGAATCTTATAAGATATGTGAATCTTCTAAGATATGTGTGCCCTAAATTACGATGGACACAAACAAATTTGATGCTAAACTATCGTGTCCCTAATCCTTAAATTCGCCACTCAATTCGAGTCACACCCTCACCGGAGGGTGAAATAGGTCTCCACACATCACAAAATAATGTCCAAGTCTCCTTGCAAGCACGATCTCTCAAACAAGAGTCTCTATAAAGAAGCAAACTAACTAAATAATTAGAACAAGATATTTACAAAAATGAAAAAAATCCCTCGAAAATAAATTCAAATTTTCTTGCTCTTCAGCAGTCGGCGCGCGTCACGTCCGTCGACCTCCGATGCACTCCAAGTCCACTGGGCCCTCGCAAGGAAAATGAAATTTATATTAGAGAGATCCACAACAAAATATATACAAAAATGAGTAGAAAAATACTTGCAAAAAAGATGGAATAATACAAGTGGCTCGGGGGTCAGACTATCTGAGTAGATAAAATCTAAATCTAATTTTCCAATTTAATCCCTAAGCCGTTTGCCTCCCCGACAACGGCGCCAATCATCATCATGACCGTTCTATCACTAGATCCAACGGTCCACGAACCGTCTCCTACCTCCATCCCCCTATCTTCCCAACCATTACAATCACAACCAAGCCACCCCCTTTCCATTTTAGCTCTGAATTCATGACACCTTCCTGCTCCATAACAACACATCTGTGTAGTCGTTACCTCCACCTCCTTCGCGCGCCCTCCTTCCTCCACTTCCGAGCTTCACGAGCCTTCAATTGGTCATTCAACACCCCCTCACCACCGCGTAACGGTAGGAGACCGCGCTCTATAAATCCACTAGCTTCTCCCTCTGTTCACCATGTCCACCAATCTACGGCCTAAAACCTAGCCCCTCTCCTCCTCCCTATGACAGATGGAGGCAGACGAGGGGCCATCATGGTCCTCCAGCCCGGTGTTGACCCATGGTCAAACCCGACCATGTCGTGGCTGCCCTGGCACCGACAAGCTCGCTGGAGTTGCTGACTTGCTCGAGCAATGACCCCGAGCTCCGATGAGGACCTCATCCCAAGCATCCACGCCACCTTGTTCCTCAATCCTCTAGGTTCATGTTTTCATTTTTTTTTCTTGTTTTGTCGAAATTATCCCGTCTCCTACACCTTTCTTCATTACCACCTGACCAACTCTGTACCTTCGCCACCCATCTATCACCTTCGCTGAACCATTCACTCGCCATTCTCCCTTCCCCAGAACCCCCTCCGCTCCAACCCATCTCCTCTTCGGCACACAGGAGATGGAGCCCAAGCCCTCCACTTTCTCTGACATGCACAGGGCCTCACTCACTTCACTTCGGACACGCACGACATGCTTAGGCTACGAGTAAGCTTGCAGGATCTTCAATGGCCAGAGCTTGTGCATGTGCCCCATCCGAGCATCTCACCTCCGGCGAGGCCTCATCGACGTACCACTCTAATCGTTCCCGGAGCCTCGTCGCACCTCCAGCCTCTTCACCAAGACCTCAGAAAGTTTCCTCGACCCTCAAGCGAGCAGCTGGAGCACGGAGGAGCCACACGGAGGTCGTCGGAGTGCAGCGTCCTCCAGTGACATGCGACGAAGCACAAGACACAATTACCGTCTGATCCTCATGATCGGACGACCTAGATGTCGCCGTGTGGTATGTACAAGCCTCACGCTGACCCTATAGGCTCGATCGACACAAGCTAAGGACCGAGCCATTATCAGACGCCACGTGACCCGAAGCTGCAATGCCTTCCGAGCCTAGCCCCGCACGTGCATGGCACGTGAGGGGATTGGTAATTTACACTAAAGACCCTGGGATTTTTGGTTATTACATTTTGGTCCCCATGTGCATGCCTCACGTGCATACCTAAGTATTTTACAGGGAGCTCCTGACAGCTTTACAAAATAGCAAAAAGTCCCTTGTGCTTATGGAAAAATTATAGAGGGCCCCCTCCAATTTTGCCAATCAGCAAATAGGTCCCTCCAAGGCCTATTTGTGATTATTTATCCTTTATTTCTTCGCATTTTTATTCATTTATGCCCTTGCATTGTTTCTTCAATATCTTGAGCATTTTAAGTCCAATTTGCATGATTTTAGTGTCATTTTATTACAAATTTAATTCTCTATCTCATGGCATGTTTAAATTAATGATTTGGCACTAATTTAAATGTGATGAATTTTTAATATTATATAGTGTCCTTTGCCCGATAAAGTCTTGCCATTAAATATATGCTCGCTCTATTTGACTCTGAATATAAATAATAATTTGTGCTCATATTTTGTAGGGAATTTTTGTAATTAATATTTTATCTTGCATTTCATTATTCATGCATTAAGTTCATGCATAATCTTATAAAATCTTTAAAAAATCAAATAAAAATGCATGCATCATTTTCCTTTGTTTTGTTTGCATTATTGTATCTGCATTTTAT
Organism: Ottelia alismoides; assembly: GCA_037367405.1. Classification (NCBI taxonomy): domain Eukaryota; kingdom Viridiplantae; phylum Streptophyta; class Magnoliopsida; order Alismatales; family Hydrocharitaceae; genus Ottelia; species Ottelia alismoides. The sequence continues at coordinate 200,066 of JAZKJV010004568.1, forward strand.
TATGCATTTGCATGAAGACCTAAAGACATGAAAATAATCACATATAAATTAAATAGACAAAAAATGATAAACAGATGAAGAGGCTTGTGTCCTTGAGTTTGACCTTGGTAAGCTTGCCAAGTAAAATAATGTCCACATATTCAAAGGTGTGGTCTTTGCTGAACCAAATTTGCCTCCTATACTACAACAACTCCATATCATTAGAAGGCAGATTTCACGTTCATAAGTTATCAACCAAAGCCATGAACTCTTTAAACTTTTCAAAGGTTTCAAATTTATGATGTAGTAGGAAGATAAATCGTAAATGGTCATCAATAAATGTCAAATAGTATCGATATCCATTTTGAGTCACGTTACTAAAGGGACCACATACATTAGTACGTATTTGGTCAAGAATACCTTCACATCGTGTAACCTTGTTACGAAAAGGCATCCTAGCCATTTTACCTCGAATACAATATTCACAGGTAGGCAAAGATTGAACCAGTAGAAAATTTAAGGGTCCATCCTTTATCAATCTATCGATCCCATCAATAGATAAATGCCCAAATTTTGATGTCAAATTATATTTGAATGATTTTCATTAATACACAATTCATAGAGTCTACCAGAAGTCAGAACACCATCTGCAATATATTTATCATAATGCTTTATGACAAGTTTATTACATAATAGAAACAAATATCCACTTTTAACTAATTTATATATAGATATTAAGCTTCTTCTGACATCTGGAACATAAACATATTCTTTAAGTACTAAGACTCTTCCACTAGATAATTATAGTCTACAGATCCTGATGGTGACAGTTGTAATAATTGCATCAGATCCCATCTAAATGACTATCTCCCTTAATCAATATTCCTACTTTCTTGAAATAGATGCAATAAATTGCATATGAACGGAAGCACCAGAATTGATGACCCAACTACCTTCTCATCTTAAGAAAAAATTGATTTCAATGATGAATAGAATTCATACATGTTGGGGCTTTACCTTTGTCAGCAGACTTCAGGTAATCTGGGCAGTGGTAGTGCCACGGCTTCTTGTAGTGATGACACACTTCGGTTTTATTTGATGTCACCAGTGCAGAATAAATAGAGGATGAGCCAACACCTTGACTCTTCTTCTTTCTCTTCTGGGTCGGTCCCTTCTAATATCCTTGCTTTCGACTGCGCTTCCCTTTTACCTGTACAACCATTGCATTGGCAGTGGGATTATCTTTCTTCATTACGTCTTCTATAGACTTTATTGAAGCTAAGAGTTCAACATTAGTTAAATCCATTTTATTCATGTGATACATTACCACAAAGTTATTGAAAGACTTGGGCAGTGACAACAGAATGAAGTCAGATTGCATTTCTGCATCCATCTGTGCCCAGAGAGTTTCCAGCTCAGATAAGTACCCAAACATTTTGAGTACATGCTCACAAACCGAAGTCCCTTCCTGCATCTTGTAGCGAATAAGATCTTTCATAACATTATAACATTGAGTGTGTTTGACATCACCAAACATCTCCTTGAGATTCAACATTATATTTTGGCAGGTCTCCATCTCCACATGTTGCTTCTGAAGCACATTAGATAGAAATCCCAAAATATACACCGAGCCAATGTGTGATCTTCATCATATTTTTCATTGAACTTTAATTCTTCCGGCGTCTTAGGGTTTGTGTACGTGTTCTTGGATAGCATGTATGAGATGTGATCTGCAGAGAGAACAAGATTCAAATTACAGGTCAAATCCAAGTGAATCGGTATGGTCAATTGGTTGACCTCCAGGAGGCTACTGAGTGGGATCATAGATTTCATTATCTGAAATTAAGAATGCACTATTAGAACATATAAATAATTATATATTCAAGGGATTTTTACCCAGCAGACCCTATAAACTTTGCCAATTGCCTCCACGACCTTTGAAACAACATAATTCTTCCCTTGACCCCGTAAACTTTCCAACTCTTACCCTATGAACCTTGTGGTTACTCTGTTTGAAGCTCGTGAGGGTTCTTGGGGTAATTTATAGGGTAATTATGTTATGCAAAAGGTCATGGAGGTGATTGGCAAAGTTTATAGGGTCTGCTGGGAAAAAATCCCTATATTCAATATCAAATTCTTTGTTTAAGGATTTTTAATCAAATTAGTCTTGCCTTTTCAACTTTGAAAGTCCATTCCCTTAATCACTTTCAAAACAAGATATATAGTTACTGTTATATCTCTAGTAAGAACTACGATCTCCTTTTCTACCTTTATTACATCCCAATAATATGAGAATCTGTAACTCAGATAAAAAGAAGTGGGAACACATTCTGCCGTGCAAGTCCAACTTGCATTTCCCAATTCAGTCTTCAACACCCAAGTCCACCACCCCTAAGGCAATGTTGACCTGTCGTTAATTGAACCAACCGTTAACATGATTAGAACTCGCTAGACACAATCCAATATACCCCAATAATATGATAACTTGATATTAGGGTCAGTAGTCTTACTCTTTCAAGAAGCAAAGAGCCCGATTCATATGCTCTTGTATGCAAGAGCGTCACTTCAGAAAAGCGTATCCTACATAAAATCCCTGGTGACGGAACCCTTCGCCTTGACGGGAGACCATGGATGTCACTTATGTGATCCTCCATATCATATTCAAATTCTAATTAATTATTATTAATCATATTCACATAATTAGTTCTTCCAAGGGAAATAGTACTCTGTTCATATAGAGTGTTTTTACTTGGATATAATTAATGTAATCATATTAAGTCAATTATCAATCCAATTTGATCCAACATACAATTTTGATTGTTACTTGAAAGGATGGTATAATATTAAACCATGTATTATTCAAATTTTAATAAATAGAAAAAAAAAACATCATGATCTCTTCAAACATTATTCTTTCCTTACCCTCTGTCATGGCCAATACGTACAGGATGTGGGATAGACTGCTTACGGAGCAACCTCATATCCCATTGATCCACGACTAGACACCATATTTGCCTTAGGTCAAGATAATGTAATTTGATCATTTTGTATTTGAGATGATAATCAGTCTTTCAACAGGAGTTATAGCATATAATATTTACCAAAATTATTTTGATTAATATTATAAGGAGATTTGCTAAACAAATCACCAATCCTAGTCAAGAACAATATTTTGCATGTATATATTGTCCTACAACTATTGTAGGATAACTAGGGTTTTCACGAAATGATTATTCAATGGCCTATGATGATTAATCAATTATTTTCATAATTATTAGGCATCATATCTTGAATCAAGGAAAAATTATAATTTCATGATTTTCGTTAAATTATAAACACATTAAGTAAAGAGGTTTCATGATCTAATCATCTTCCGACCCATCTCCATTAAATATCGAATATCTAGGCAAAACGGAGCTGGAATCATGCGAAATAAATTTGAGCGGTTTGTTAGTTTGATTCTGTACTCAATACAAGTGTTTATTTCACATTTTATGATGGGAAAACAGTAAGTAAAATTTATTTTCTTAAAGATCGACGAATATATGAAAAATAATTTTCCATGGTGGGAACTATTCGAATCACTTTCATGCACTTTTGGTACTAATTAAAGGCTACTATTTTTGAGACATATTTAGACATTCTAAATTTGTTTTATTAACCAAAAAACATGCCCAAAAAGTATGCAAACAATGGGTTTTAAATTAAGCAAAAAATCAATTCGAATCTTGCATCCAATGCAAAAACAATTTTTCTCGTGCATCCAAAACATGAACCATGATCGCCAAGGGTTTTGGATCATATCCAAGACCTCAACCAAGTCTCTGATACCACTTGAAGGATATGGGAATATTCTTAAGTGCATCATGGAAGCATAAAGATCGCATCATATGTGATCAGAGCGATTAGCCGCACTAGTTGCTCGGTGCATCGGAATCTAAAAAGTTTTAAATGATGAAACCACTTGATCTAAGAATACTTCTTGGATAACTTCATCAAACCACATACAATATTAAGGATTACCTCTTGGAGCTCCTATCTCAAGTCTGATCTGACTGGAGAGACGCTTGCAAGCGTGGTGATGAACTATGTGCTTCTCGCAATCTAATGAGTCTATCCAAGCAGTGAATCTCCTGATCTCATATCACGAGATCCAATGTCTTCTTCGCGAGCGAGGCATATCGAAGAAGATAGAGATCCACGAGTAGTCGAGGCGGCGGCACAACGGCGTAGCGACAACGATGATCTCTCTAGGGTTTCTAAGTGGACGACCATTTAGAGAGAGAGAGAGAGAGATGGCATGTGAGATGAGAGAGAGCCCTTTAAATTATTGTGTGGGTGTAAAGAAGAGATAGGATTGACTCTCCTTATGTAATATATTGGGAGTCCAAGGATCTCAATTGATGGACAACACAAATCCAATGGTTCACATTGATTTGTGTTTCTTTCAAATGATCTTGATTTTGTTGTGAAAACACATCAAAAATTAATTAAATTAAATTAAAATTATTGAATAATAATACATGTAAATTAATTTTCATTAAGTTAATATTTCTTGGAAAACCTCCTTCCATAAGGAGAGTCGTTGGACGGCCACCAATTTCCATAAGGAATTGTGGTCGTCCACCCTCTTTACATGGAAGGTGGCTCCATCCTTCCTAAATTATGGATTCTTGTATTCCATGAATATCTCCAAAATTTACAACAACTAATTTTATTGTAAATTATTTCACAAATAAATCAAATTTATTTTGTGAATATTTCAATCATGCCTTTGGAAATTTGTGAATCACATTCACAACCCAAAATAAAATGTAAATTATATTTTTATTTAATTGTCCAATGTGAATCCAATTCACATCAATATTTAAATTGTAAATGTTACTTATAATAGATCTCTCTTATATATTATAAACCACATTTATAATATACATAAATAATATGGATAATGCTATCCACATTATTCTTATCTATAATAATTAAATCACATTTTATTATATTGGATCATCATTCTCATGCATCTAAATAATATGAATCAAATTCACATTATTCAAAATAATTAAATCACATTTAATTATCCAGTCTTGGATATAATTCAATGATGGAATTATTCTTGAACTCTTTTAAGAATAATGCGCTTTCTCCATGGATAATTGGAGATAAGGACAGGGTGATTGTACATTCCAAATTTAGTGATTTGGATATTGAGTTCACATCTCAAATCCAGATCTTGGGGACCTCCTATAGATGCTTGCTTAAATCAAGGATATAGATCCAATCCTCTCATTACATCTGAATCGCATTCAAATCAATTTCCAACATTTGGACTAAGATTAGATCACTTCTCTAATAAGAGGAGTCACTAAAATCTAGACATGTTTCATGACTCCCTCGGAATGGAATATGGTTATACAATCATTTGTGATCACATCACCCTCAGATATTCCTATTACTTGTACATCCTACATACTGGAAGATCTATATTAAATCCAAAAATATATAGATAAATTTGCATTGTAATCTTTAGGGTTTTATCATTAAGTTTTTCAATAGGTCATTAGGAGTTGGTATCGATCATATGCTTTCCAAAAGCATATATCATACGTGCAAATTCTTGTCATGTTTCCAAAGTAAGACGGTCATGCATTGAATTTGATCGATCCCAATACCACATGAGCTCATGTCTTCCGATTCATAAGTGAATCTGTATGATCCCTTTGAAGGATCGTATAACTCATATGCCCTCATGTGCACACCATCTTATTGTGTATAGATCTTGATTAGGCCATCAACCTATTTCTCTGTCAAATGCACATACGTAGACATATAGCAATACATATGTCTCTGTTCAGAGGATGCATGCATGTATCTTGATGGTATATGACGTAGGACTTGGTTATCTCGATCTCGTTAAGTCAACTCTTTGACCTAACTAATCTGACATCTCTGAATCTCTATTCCTATGTTGAGGACCTGCATCAAGAGGTCGGTCAGATATCGGCCAAAAGAGAAAGGATTGCCATCTCCTAATGAGGATAGAGATCATCTCTTAATAATCATTGACGGTGCTTGATGAGTCCTCAATCTAAGTCTTTAGATATTCATCCAAGCACCAACCTCTATGATTCAACAATTGAATCAATATCTGTATGATCATCAAGATGGACATGGTACAAAACCTAATTGTACTAAGGGACCTTATAGTGCATTCATTCATATAATCTCAGACATGGATAAGATAAACAAGTAACTTTTATTGATAAATCAAACATTTTACAATACCATTTACTGTAAGAATGGATCACCTCGGGCTCACATGGCTAACAGTCGGTAATCTTAAGAGTATTGAGGAGGAGGGGGAAGAGAAGGATTTGTTGGTACTGTTGGGAGGAGTACTGATGCTAATGATAAGCAGCCGACTGCTGATATTGCTGCTGGCGGTATCCGAACTACTGTTAGTTCTGCCTCAAAGTATAACATTACCGCAAAGGTTGTTGGTGATGAGGTTAAATGGGTTGGAATGTCCGCCCTCCTTGCTGCTGGTGATATGGTCAGTTGGCATTATTCTGACCATGTGGATGTCCCTGAGGATGGGCCAGTTGTTGATCATTGCTCCAAATACCATTCACCTCTTAGATAAGTGTTGGAGGTGGGGAACACGGATTGAGGTACTGGTGGTGGAACTCACATGACAGGTAGAAAACCATCTGCATCTATGGCTCTAAAAGCGGCTATTCGGGAGACTGAACATAGTATACATGCTGGACCGGAGATTGGATAGGACTCGCTTGTGGTGACTGCTACATTGTCCGCTCCTTCTTCTTAGTTGGAGGATCATGGATTGTTGTCACTGCATTTGTGGGTACCATGGTCTTCACCAGCAGCTCCAGTTGCTTGGTGATGATGTCGAGCTTGTCCAGGACCTTCATTCTTTGCTCGATCCCTGTGAGTTTCTTGAGATCCTACAATCTCTTCTCTATAATATCCACCTTGGACAGGTGACTCCCGATTATGCCAAGGTTAGAGTTATCACACATTTCCACTTCATGGGTATCCGTCGTATTAACATTCTTACGGAGGATATGTGGTTGTGGATGCACTTGGAAGAACGAGATGAGGAAAGGGCATCCTCTCCTTCGGCCATCTCCTCGAATATTTACCATACTCAGTCCTCGTCCTTGTTGAAGTGAGAAACTTCGCATGTGGCGTCAACTAGACGTTGGTTGTTTTTTGTGAGCCTACCGAAAAATGTTGGAACACGTTGGAATTTGATATGTCATGGTGGGGGTACTTCTCCATCAAATCACTGAAACACTCCTAGGTCTCATGAATGGACTCTTAGGTCCTTGGGAGATGCTGGCTATCTTGGACTGCATGAGATTGAGACGGTCGAGAGGATAATACTTGTACAAGAAAGCATACTTTAGATCCTCTTAAGTTGTTACCACCTTCTTCAAATGGTTGATCTAGTAAAGAGCTTTTCCCTGAAGGCTAAAGGGGAAAGCAGTGATGAATCTCCATTTTATCACCTTTATTCTATCATTTTGGCCTTTAAAACCCTAACTAATGCATGTAAATAGCATTAATTTGTACAAAATAGCATTCATCATTTATTACATTTGTTCTGTAAATAATATTATTTTTAATGCCAAAATTATAGAATAAAAAGAAGAAAAGAATAAAGAATAAAATATCAAAGATATTTTATGATCCTAAACCCCGAGACCAAGTCAAAAATTGAGTTGGTCGATAAGGAATAAAGTAGGGGGAGATAAGGGCCAAAAATATAATAAAAATTCCATTTATTCATTCATTGTTTATTTTTTAACATTCATTTTATTCTTTATTATGTGTACATCAAATAAAGAAGTATATGAATATTGTAGATAATAATATAAATAAAAATATAAAATTGAGTTTGCACAAAAATAACACACAGTGTACATTTTATATACAAAATAAAAAGCCAAAATCCCAATTCACAAACCCATATCTTCCAAATAAAAACTCAAAATATACCATAATCACCTCTAATTGTATATAACTTTTAATAAGCTATTTAATGGAGGTGGTTTCATAATTTTTAAAGTTAAGGTGCGGAAAGTATACCTATATAATATATACCCTTATTTATTTAAGTGTACAAATAACATCACAAGAAATACAATAAAAATATATTTATATACATAAAAATAAGTTATAAATATATAAAATAAGATAATAAAATAATAAAATAAAAAAAGCCAAAATATAGATAAATATACCTATAAATATACACTTAAAAATTAACTTGTAATAAATAACATCAAAAAATAAATAAAAATCATAATAAAATACTAAATAAAATATTAGACATTTTTTTATTTTATAATCGAAAATTAATAAAATCAATTACTATTTTTTATTTTTTATTCTTTAATTAGCATAACAGTTTTGTCTTCTAGCAGTCTGATCTGGACCAATCAGATCATGCTAATTGTTGACTCCCAGTCAAATCCCCCTGCGCTTCTGCTGATTGCCAGAACTATCAAGTCCCGCATTTTCATCCCATTTTTACGCTCGATCCATCATTCAATCGAATTCGATACCTTCGTGAGATTTACTCATGTATGTTATGTGATTCACGACGAGCTTCTAGATCTCATGTATATATGCTCCATTCATTGCATTTGGTCGGTCAATAAGGGTGCCCACACATATGCATAAATAAGAACCTCCTTCCTCTATTGTCGAATTTGGTCATCATCCGAGTCCTAAAGCCCATAATCTCGTCCAAATAGCGTATCTTCGTGACCAGGGGAGTCCCCTGAGGTTAGACGGCTCGTGGAGGAGGAAGGTGTGCCCAAGGTGGTCGTCTCCGGCGACATCTCTATTGTCTGGTCTCCGTCCAAGTAAGAGCTGTGCTAATTATGTTCTTTAGGTTATAATTAGTCCTAGGTTTCATTTTATGCCTATAGTTTCTCGTTTTAGCTCATTAATTAGCATAGGTTAATTTGGTTACCCTCGCCAGATCTCTCCGACCCTGGCCACGTTTCCACCGTATCTCGACCAGTCTCTGACCACCCTATCACCCCAACTTCCTTTCCCTTTCGCTTCCCTTCATCCAGCCACCTTCCATTCCACCCAGATCCCTAGCAAATCTGGAAACCACGCCTCCTCCTCCGCCACCTCACCGGGGACCTCTGCCTCGACTTCCTACGCACCGTTCCACCTCCCAGATATGTCTGGCCCCTTCACATTTTTGTATGGACTAACCCTTGCAGGACCTGGTAGCCATAGGACTCCTCTGGAGTTGATTTCGTCAAACCTGTAGGTACCCTGGTGCCCTGATCCTTCCTCGACCTCGTGGCGAAGCTCCGATGAACGCCAACGTGTCTCGAGGCCGTCTATCACTAGAGACCCCTCCCAGGAGCATCTGGTCCAGTTTTGAGCCGCAAAGGACGATGGAGGAGAGAGCTATCACCGTAGGAAGCTCGTTGCGTCGGTTGTTCCTCCCTGTTCTTCATCATCATCTCCCTATCGTCGGATGGAAGGCATGCTCCATACTCTACAGATGCTGTCAGATCATCGCATGCATCCACTATTGATCCCCGGCAGATGATTTAATCTGGAGCGTCGAAGGAGAAGCGTCATCAAGCCATAAGAGGGCGATGTATGGCAAGTGAACAAGATACAACCATTGGCTTGTGCCTCTTTAGAGGTAAATTTCATATTTCACATCGATTTTTGTGTATTTAATATTCAATCCTGAAATAAAATATAACGTTTAAAATAAATTGGAAATTTTGCATGCATGCCCCTATATTTATTTTATTTGCATTTGGGTACAGTCTAGCTCAGCTCACATGTCGTTCCACGTGAGATGGGCAAATTACAGGGATCCCTCTATGACATTGTGTATTTATTTTTAGTCCAATAATTTATGTTGTATATTTTTGGCAAAATTGCATCTGAACCCATGTTACTTATTTATTTGTAATTATGCCCCTGTCAGGACATGTATTTTATGCATTTCATCTATTTATTATAATTAGTTATTGTGCTCCCAAAAATTCACAAAATTAGGGATAGATGCCTCTTACCATGTTATTTCATGCTAGGAACTTATTTTGCATTTTTAGGCATTTTATTCATTTATTAAAAATCAAAAGGAGCCTGATTTCATACTGTCTAGCTTAGAAAATACAAAAAATATAAAAACATCTTGAAAAATTCCATTAAAAAATATATTTCCTATTTTCCCCTATTTTAACTCCAGACCAAAAATCACAAAAATAGAAAAATAAAAGGCTTAAAAATTTAAAAACCCAAAAATACTTCTTAAAAATCTAAAAATTCATTAAAAATCTAAAAATATGTTTTTTTATTTTATAATTTTCTTTATATAAATATTTATATATTAAATTTATTTGATAATTTTGGACCTTATTTACTATTTTTAGCATTCAAATCAATTTCAAGTAATTATTTAATCTCTTATTTAAGATATTTTTGACTTTAAAAATCCATAAAAATAGAAAAAAATTTGCAAAAACATTACAAAAAATATAAATACAAAAACACAATTTATTTTGTATTTTATTTATATTTACTAGTATTTATAAATATAATTGTTTTATATTGTATATATAGTCCTATATTTCTTATATATATATATGTATTTAAAAGAAATGGAAATATAAAAATCTGAAAATATAGTAAGAAAATATAAATTTATAAAATGAAAAAAAAACACAAAAATATAAAATTAAAAGAAGAAAAATATAAAATCCAAGAACTCACAAAAATAATAAAAACGGACAAGAGATGAAAGACAAATTTTTTTGTGCATTATTTTTGCCCCCTTCTACTGTTTGCTCCCTGAGTTCGACCTCTACACATGCTTATACATATACACATTTTGTTGTAGAGTTATAATAAATTTTAACTCTACATTTTTTATATTTATTGCTTGATTCATATTGCGGGTTAATTATTGATTGACCTAAGGTTCTCGTCGGTCACCTCGACGACTATGCTCCCACCTTGTGTGGAATACACGATCGATGAGGATTCTTGGTTCATCAAGCAGTCATCTTGACTACACCCAATGGGATGTTGATGTAGTGAGTTGTGTTGCAGATGCATCCAAACTGCAGCAAATGGATATAGGGTTCCACATTTGAGTTCCCATAGAAGCTGGAGGGATGAAAGAAGTTGCAGCTTTAATCCCAAAGAGGATGGTTAGCGGAGTCTGAACTAGGTATTTGGGAATCATCCCGAATTAATGGAGATGTCGAACTGAAAAAGTCGATGTGGGTGTCAACAGAGTTTCAACCAACCGTGCTGGAGTCGACATTTTGAAGGAAAAAGAAGATAGATGATGGGTGAAAGATACAGTGATGAACAAGAAATATAAGAGGTGTAAAACAGTAGAAGGCTCACATTGAGCAAGGGTCGAAGAGAAGTGAAAAGAAGAAATGACAAAATAGCGCAGGTGCACAGGACTTGATCTTTGAATCCTAATCTAGATCAAAACAAACACCAAACAAAATGGGTTCACCAACTCAACTCTTGTGAAGACGTGAAGATTTGGCTACTTCTTTCTTTTCAATTGTGACTCGGGCAAGATTTATAACACACCCTTAAGCGGCTAGCCTTAGAGGAGAGTGTGTACTGCCAGAAAAGTATTCTTGTGCTTCTTCCACCTCCTTTGTATCCTATGATCTGCACTTTTTGAGGTCCTCAATATCAGTCATGGGGGGCTACTCAACAAAAGAAAGAGAGAGAGAGGAATCCGATAAGCGAAAACACTACTTCCCTAAAAATGAGGTACTTGGACGCAATACGATAAGATAGACACACCTTTGAGGGTGTGGCCTATACTCAATACTTCAGATCAAGTCAGATGCTCTACACAAGGCGAGAGCACCGTTGTCTACAAGACACTACTCTCCTATGTACGATAGAAGCACCAATACTTCGCCGGTCCCAGGTGATAATTGAGGCAACCACATGTCAGTTTTTTGGCTCTAATCCTTAAGGGGTGTGTTTCACTCATGGAAGGCCGTATCCCGATATATCGGCGATATATCGCCGATATATCGATATCGACATGGAACCGATATCGAAATCGATATATCGATATATCCGATTTCAGGCATTTTCTTCAGAAAGATTCCTAGATATTGCGATATATCGACGATATATCGGCGATACATCGGCGATATATCGATATCGACACGATATCGAAACGATGTCGATATCGATATGTCCTTCCATGGTTTCACTCTGTTTGGAGCATACATGAAATGAGGTATTTTTTGAACCCTAAATAATGATGTTCGTTATGTATTTTAATTAGATCGAAGTTTATTTAGCATCCCCCTTATTTTAGTATTTGGTTTTCAAATTTTTTGAGTCAATTTCAATAAAAAGTGCCTAATAATGTTTTGGATTTTCTTTTGAACCTAAGGCTCAAAATCAGAGGGAGAGAACGACAAAGCAATGCAAGGCGACACAAGGATGGAAATCTCACCCTTGTGTCAAGATGATGAATGCTCAATTAGAATTACTTATGGCTCTTCCCAACTCTCTCCGTACGGGATGAAAGACAGAAATTTATAAAACTTAACCTATATGAGATGCAGACAGTGAGATCGCCCTAAGAGGAATTGTTGTTAATGTGAAGTACAAAATTTGAGTTTGACTAGATCCAACGAAGACTATAGGAATACGTATAGTGTATGGACCTAGGTTACTCGATCAATCAATCCTAAAATGCTAGAGACTCAATTATAAAAAATAAATAAAAATAAAGTAGAAAGCACAAATCACGAAAAATAAAGAAAATCAATGCGAAGAAATCTGCGAGAAAATCTGGTGAGCCCTCAAGTGAACAATTACTTAATAAAATAGGTCCAAATGTTCAAGTATCCATACGTATTATTACAAATGAATGATGGAAAATAAAGAATCTCTCTCTCTCAAAAATAAAAGAGAAAGTGTGCTATGCTAATTTCCTCTCTCTCTCTCTCATGCTCTCTCGAAGTGGTCAACAAGCAGAATGACCACTCTCCTCGTAGCTCGGGTGCTCCAACTACCAAGGCAGTCACCTTCGCCATGTAGTCCCTCGCAATAAAAAATAATAGAGAAAATGGATTAGCAAAGGTAAACAACTATATCAAATAAAAAGAAAATAAAGCAAGAAAATTAATGAAGGGAAAATCAACACAAAAATCTATCCTAGTTATTTCTCCTCAGCAACGACGCCATTTGAACATGAGAAAATCGTAATGTCTAACGCATGGTCTTGGAAGGCCTACGGTGTTTGACAAGTCAGATCCAGTAATCGTTTATCGATCTCTATCACATCATTCAATGCATAATTTAAGTGTTGCAATCAACTATTAACCCACAATGGCTTAAGCAATGAATACAAGTGAGCTAAAATTTATTATACCCTACAATATGGTATGTGTAGTATGCAAGTGTATGGTTTGAACCACTAAGGAGCAGTGGTAATAGACCACAAAAATGATTGAAAAATAATAAATGTTTTTGTAGTTTTATAGGGAGTTTTGATTTTTCTTGTGGGTTTTTAATATTTTATATTTTTTGTTTGTTTTTATTTTTTTCATTTTATTTTTTCATTTTATTTTTTCCTTTTATAGATTTTTAAATTTGTTTTAAATATATGTAATATATATACGATACATATAGATAACATGTATTATGTAATAGATATATATGATATAAATATGTAATATGGAATAATTAGAAAAATAGACTAAGTACGGTCCTTTTTATTTTTAAAGGTTTTAAAATATTTTTGATATTTTTAATAATAGTAGTAGTAATAATAACATAAGTAAACATAACTATATATAGAATATAAACTAGTATTTATATAAATATAGCTATAAATACTCAAAATGGCCAAAATAAAATATTTTATCTTTTTTATATTTTTTCTTTATTTTTGGTATTTTCCTTAGAACTTTTGCTAATATTTATATTTTTCTCAAAATTTTTGCTAATTTTTTATATTTTTAATTGAATAAAATTTCAAAATAGTGAACAAAAAACATTAGACATGATTGTTCTGGATTTTAAAAATAGGTAAATAATTAAAAAATTTCAAAACTATTTTTAATGTATAATATATAATATAAATAAGTTACATAAATAGAAAATGGAAATGTTGAATTTTTCTAGAAATTTTAATAATTTTTATAAGCTTTTTCAGATTTTTCATTTTTTAGTGCTTTCTTTTGAGTTTTTTTATTTTTTATATAGATGTAAAATACAATAATAAAGGTACTTATTTTTTTTTTGAAATTTTACAAAAATGTTTTTCTTCTTTTTAAATATTTTTAATACAAAAAGGGATTAAATGCAATGTTTTTGAATTGTTAAATATAGGAAAATATTCTTAACTGCCTTGTAAAAAATATATATGATTTAATATAATGCCAATCACTTACAATAATTTTCGTACTAATTCCTGATGCAAAATGATATTTTTAATAAGAGAATACAAGAGGAAAAAATATTACACTTGCGGGGATCCATATGTAATTTTCAGAAACTATAAATGCCTTTCATAACATCCTACACAAGTTTATGGGTATTCATGCAACAAGCCCAGAATATTTAATACAAAACACGCGGGCAGGGGTATATTTGCAATTAACGAAAAGCGACAGGTCCTTGATGCAAACTAAAAAAGTATTACACTAGATTTGGCTTTTAAGGAATGAAACTGCATCAAAATAAGTCTTAGGGCCCCCTGCTAATTACCCCACGCGTACGGGCACGTGAGGTGACATGACGAGGGACCAAAATGTAAATAATAGGAACTTAGGGCTCTTAGTACAAATTTTACAAAAATTATATAACTGTAGATAAAAGTTTTTAGATTAAAAATAAAATATAAAAGTGGAGGGGATATGTTGCGTAGGTCGATGGTTTTGATCGCTTCACTTATACATGTGGAACGCTGCCTACAATGGATGACTATTTGCCGACGGACGATGCATATTAGATTTCCGCAGGACATCATGTGATTGATGGTGCTCAAATCTAATGGCTCTAGAAAAACTGGAGTGGAGGGGCAATCGAACAGTGGTTGCTCTTGCTGAGGAACATGGAAGAACAACTCTGCAGGCGAGCTTCAATCGACTATCTCCTCCTCCGCCAGCGGTCTTCGATGTTGCTCAAATGTTCAATTCAATCCTCAAGGCGGTCTACAGCAGCTGAAGGCGTCGGGAGGCTCCAAGAACCTCATATGAGGTCCTAGAAGGTTGAGGAAGATTCAGAGTAGCTAGGACCTCCTTAGTAGTCAAAATCGCCTCCTTAGTAGTTTAGACCCACAAGGTTAGCTCAAGCGTAACAAAAATAGAGGTCTAAGGGATCAAATGGGTAGGAAAATGAGCGAGGAGTCGAGGTTGCACTCTCCGACGAGCGGCGGAGTTGGAGAGGCGATTCGTCGATCTAGAGAGGATCGAGTGATATGGAGGTGAAAGGGGCGTAGAGAAGCGAAAGAAGTATGAGGAGGAGGTGCTAGGCGGATCGGAGAATGATTGAAACACGATGGAACGACGAACAGAGCTGGAGCTCTGACGAACTACAATCGAGGATTAGAAAAAACAAAAGACAAAAATAACAAAAATAAAGCAATAAACTATGCTACCATTACTACTAGGAATGAAAAGAAGCTAAGAACTAGGGCTCAACCTCAAGGACGAAGGAGACAAGGTGGAGCACAAGCAAGCTTGGTCGACAAGCTCGGATCTCTATCTCCAAGCCTCTTCCTCTACGCCAAAGTGGCCGACGAGCTTATTGATGTCACCAACGAGCCAAGGCACATGAATTTAGGGGATTTCGAGGGGGTAAACATGATCAATTTCATATGGAGGAGGAAACGGGGTATATGTACACAATGACCTTTGACTAGGGTTTGCTCATTGACCAAAGTACTGTAGATTGAGGAATGATCATGGCGTGAAAGAATAAGGATCGAGGAGAAAAAATGGAGAAGGAATCGTTCCCTAAAAATGCAAGGGATGATGGGGGAAAATGAGGAATCAAGGAGGTCAGCAAGGTCTGACAGACCTAAGGCGCAGGGGGCCAGTTGACTGGCGAGTCAACTAAGGTCGGCCCCCTACTGAGCCACGTAGATCACTAAATGATAAAACAGAAATGAAATTCAAAGATAAATAAAAAACAAATAATAAATGATTTTATTTTTTATAAAATATAAAAAATATTTATTAATTTATATTGTATTTTGATAAGATTTTTATTTATTTTTTCGAGTTAACTTATTATTTGTTACTTTTTGTATGTACATTTATAGGTATATTTACTTGTATGTATTTTATTTTTATTTTATATTTGGATATTATTATTTTATATACATAATTTAGATATTTTTTTAAAATACACATAAATATATTTGTATTATATTTTCCTGAAGTCTTTGTACACTTAAATAAATAATATATATTATACAATTATATAGGTATAATTCATCTATATGTAATGATATACTTATTTATTTTAATATATTTCTAATTATTTTATTTTAATTATTTACATGTATTATAAATACTTTTTACAAAATTATAAAAATATAATATAATGAAAAATATAAATATAAATAAATTGATTATTTTATATAGGTAAATTGCACAATGAGGGCCCAAAACCTAACTTTTGCATCGTAACTCGAAGTTGAATGAAACTACCTTCATTAAATAGATATCTTAATTTTAGAAACAATAAAGGTAAGTTTGGTGAATTTTGAGTTCATATGGAGAAGATATAGAAGTTTTTATTTTGTTTTTTTATTCTGAGTGTTCACATTATGCATTATTTTTTGATGAAATAAATTTTGTACTTTTCTTTGTATTTTTATCTACAAGTTTTATGTTCAAAGTTTATTGATTTGAGGTATAAATAATAAAGAATAAAACATGACCTAAAATGGATTTTTTGGGGAATTAAAAATCAGGGTTTTACGTTATTTTTGGCCCCTATCTCCCCCTATTTTATTCCTTGTCGACCCAATCATCATGATGCCTAGGTCTCCAGGTTTAGGATCATTAAATACCTATGGTATTTCATTCTTTTTTTCTTTATTCTTTTATTTTAGCTTGTTGAGATAGTTACTGTTTTTAGTATTACTATTTTTAATATTACTATGTTTAGTATTATATTTTGTAATATTCTATTTCCTTTTTCTTCTTTTTGTAATTTACCCAATGGGTTCTTCTCATATATAAGGGAACCCTTGGGCTTCTCATAATGAATCCCCAGTATGTTCCCTTAACATGGTATCAGAGCCGCGGTCGTAGACCAGAGTTCGTGTAACCCCAGCCCATCCCTAACTCCCCCCCCCCCCCCCCCCGCCTCTTCTCCGCGCACCCAGCCCATCCCTAACTCCCCCCCCCCCCCCGCCTCTTCTCCGCGCATCAAGGCGCAAGCCCAGTCCCCCCGGGGCATCTTCCACGCGTATAGGCACCCCACGCTCCAGGCTTCCATGTGCCTAAGCCTTGCGCCCAAGCCCCGCGCTCCAGGCGCTCCAGATCCTCTGCGCTCGTTCTTCAGGCGCTCCAAGCCCACGCCCTACACCCTGTGCAGCAAGGCATCCTGCGCCCCCATGCCCTAGGCACTCCAGGCATCCTCCATGCCCATGCAGCCAGTCCCGCGCCCAGGCGCCCCAGCGCAACCTGACTTAGCGCATCCAGGCATCCTGTGCATTCTGCCTGCACATCTAGGCCTTCAAGCCTTGTGCCCCTGCACGTCCAAGCCTTGCACGTCCAGGCATCCAGTTCCTGCGCACGTCCAGGTCCTGCGCCCCATGGTACCCTGGCCTCCTGAGCCATGAGTCAGCCCTTCCGCGGATAGTTCTGCCCAGGGGAATGTGATTTCGGACCTCTAAGTCACATTTTTTTCGACAAGCAATGAAGACCAATCCTCCGTATGACTCTGTAGACTCGTTTATCGG
This sequence comes from Ottelia alismoides, assembly GCA_037367405.1. Lineage (NCBI taxonomy): Eukaryota > Viridiplantae > Streptophyta > Magnoliopsida > Alismatales > Hydrocharitaceae > Ottelia > Ottelia alismoides. The sequence continues at coordinate 218,037 of JAZKJV010004568.1, forward strand.
TCTGCTCCCAAGTTGAATTCCGTTATTTGGCTATTTTATCATAATGTCAGATAAGAAGGGTGATATCTTCTCATCCGGAACCTTCAAGGGCCGACTCCCATCGCTAAGATGGATGGGACCAACTATGAGTTATGGTCCATGCAGTATCTCACCCTCATGCAGTGCAACAACAAGGAGCACATCCTGACAGATGCAGAGCCAATGGATAAGACTGGGGCAAATGCTTCTTGGAAGCGAGATGGTGCATACGTGCGTGTTTGGCTTTGTGGGACTCTTACTACAGAGATAGTCAATGATATTCTAACTCAGCTAACTGTGAAGGCAATGTGGGACACTTTGGCATCCACCTATGCCCAGGCGAATAATGAGCCCAAGATTTTTCAACTACAGTTTGATATCTACAACACCAAGAAGAATGGCCGCCCCTTGCATGTTTACTACTCTTCGTTGAGCAGCAGAAGACATATAGGAACTCCACGATGGTTGGAGTTTTCATGGCTGGACTTGATGCAGAATATGATGCTGCACGTACTCATCTTCTTACTAGAGCAACCATTCCTCCTATGGAGGAGGCCTATAGCCGTCTCAGTCGACTCATCATCCCTTCGACAACAATGTCTTCGCACTCCTCATCGATGGTCGCTTCTCGTGGTCGAGGTGGGTGATCCAGTCCAGAGGGCGCACACCTCGAAGAAGAGGAGGTGGATGCCAATGTGGTCCATGCACCTATTGCCGCAAGCCTGGACATGCAGAGGATACATGCTATCAGAAGCATGGATATCATGTTTCTGGTCAAGCAGCAGAGCAGATCGTGTCTTCAGAGACTTCAGCTCCCCAGGCTGATCCTTTCCTGGATGATATTATCTCTCGTATTCGAGAGATCATGACTCCTAGTGCTGACACCACCACAGATACTGTTGCAGCAGCCAGAGCCTCTTCGAGCTACTCAGGTATCACCTATGCCTTTACTGGTAGTACAAATGCAGACATGACAGAGTGGATTATGGACTCTGGTGCTTCTCACCACTTGTGTAGAGACAGAATGCAGCTAAACTCCTACAGGTCTATACCACCTAGCAGATGGGCCGTCATTGCTAATGGCGACCACTTACCTGTTACAGGACAGGGGGAGGTGTTGTTGACACCGTCCATGCACCTGAAGAATGTTTTATATGCTCCTGCTTTTCAGATGAATTTACTTTCTATTAGTCAGATCATTAAGGATTTGCATTGTCGTGTCATCTTTGATCCTCCATCTCTTATGTTTCAGGACATACTCACGGGTAGGATGATTGGAAGCGGCCGTGAGCAGCGGGGACTCTACAGACTGGTCCAACCTCATCATGCTAGTGTTTCTATTATACCTACTGGACCTGTCTCTCCTTATCTGTGGTACCTTTGGTTTGGACACATTCCTCTGCAGAAGCTATGCCATGTTTTCCCTCAAATTTCTACGAGATCCTTTCAGTGTGAGGCATGTCAACTTGGGAAGCATCATCATCTCTCTTTTCCATCCCGTCAGAGTCGGAGCAGTTCTCAGCTATTTGAGCTCCTTCATTTAGTCATTTTGGGTCCTAGTCGTGTTCCTAATCTCCAAGGACACCATTTTTATCTTGTAGTGGTCGATGATTTTTCTAGACTTTCCCGGGTCTTCTTATTGAAGAATAAGTCTAAGGTTGGATCCACTATCAAGTATTTTATTAGTGAAATAAAGAATATTTTTTCTGTTAATGTCAAGTATATTCGTTCTGACAATGCCTTGGAATTTTACATCTTACATCTTTCTGAGTTCCTTAGGGCCTGTTTGATTGCCAGGGTACCCCGGGGTACCCTGGCATATCCCTAGCTCCAACCCTGCATTCCAGGGTTGGGACTACTTGTATTGACCCTACAATTTCTTTAGTATAATGGTTTTTAACCTTGTTCAAATACAATTATTAACATAAAAAATATATTATATCATTAAAAAAGTTAATATAACACATAATCAATGTCACATCACATCACAATTATCATTACAACCATCCCAACCCTCCAAACAACTATATTCATAGGAGGATACCCCAACCCAGCCCAACCCAGTCCAACCCAGTAACTAAACAGGCCCTTAGATCCCATGGCATTGTTCACCAGACCTCATGTGTCTACACTTCCCAGCAGAATGGTGTTGCCGAGCGCAAACACCATTACTTACTTGATGTGACTAGATTATTGTTGATATAGAGCCATGCTTCTCATGCTTACTGGGGCGATGTTGTCCTTATTTCTTGCTATCTGGTAAACCGTATGCCCTCGTCCGTGTTAGGAGAGAAGATTCCTTACTCGATCGTGTTTCTCGAGAAGGATCTCTTTTCTCTTACACCTCCTGTATTTGGATCTGTTGCCTTTGTTTATGATGTCTCTCCAGGGCGTGACAAGCTCTCTCCTAGAGCTGTCAAGTGTGTGTTTGTCGGATACTTTCATACCCAAAAGGGGTATCGCTGCTTTGATCCACTAAGCCAGAAATATTTTGGTAGTGCTGACGTTACTTTCTTTGAGTCGGTCATGTATTTTTCTCCTACAGGTGACAGACTTACTCCATCTGACTCTGATAATGAGATATACATGTCATCGCCTCCTACAGTTGGTTCTTTACCTTCACCTACTCCTCCTCTTCCACCACCACCTCCACCACATCTGTTGGTTCAGTTCTTACCTCGTGTTATTCCTCGCAGATCTCTCTCTGTTCGACATGCTCACAAGCCTTGTCCATCATCCAGCACGCCTCAGGTATGTAATGAGAATAATATTTCTACTGATGGCACTACTGAATTAACTGTACAATAGGAGGAGCAGGTACCCTCTCAAGAGGGAAATGTACAGGCCCAAGACTTGGCAGATGATCTTAACGTACCGATTGCTTTGCGAAATCAGAAACGAGTGTGTGCTACTTACCCTCTTGCAGCCCAGATTTCTTTGAGCAGGTTGTCAGAGGATTTCAGGAGATTTACGTTAGCACTATCAGTCGTGCAGATACCACAGACGTATCAGGAGGCTCTCAAAGATAGTCAGTGGAGGTTAGCCATGGAGGAGGAGATGGCTGCGCTACAGTCACCTGGTACATGGAGTCTTGTTTCTGCTCATGTTGATACATCAGTCGTGGGATGGAAATGGGTGTTCACTGTGAAACATCGTGCGGATAGCAGTGTGCATCTCTATAAAGCGAGACTTGTAGCATGAGGGTTTACCCAGACATATGGGGTGGACTTTCTCCCCAGTTGCCAGACATTCTACTCTATGTATTCTCCTTGCTGTTACTGTGACACAAGATTGGCCTCTTTATCGGCCTGACGTGAAGAATGCATTTCTCTATGGTGACCTACAAGAGGTAGTATACATGCAGCAACCACCTGGGTTTGCTGCTGAGGGGGAGTGTCAGAAGGTTTGCAGGTTACACAAGGCTATCTATGGCCTCAAGCAGAGTCCAAGAGCATGGTTCCAAAAGCTCTCGAACTTGATAGAGCAGCAAGGGTTTGTAAGATCAACTGTTGATCACTCCTTGCTCATACAGAAGACCCAGAGAGGTATTACAGTCATTCTTGTTTATGTTGATGATATTATTATTGCAGGGGATGGCGAGCAGGGTATTCAGGGTGCCAAGGACTTCCTAAGTCAGCTGTTTTTGACCAAGGACCTTGGACATTTACGTTACTTCTTTGGAATAAAGTTTGCCAGGAATCAACGGGGTATTGTAATGACCTAGAGAAAAAATGTTATAGATCTTCTTTCAGAGACATGCATGACAGATTGCAGACCTGCCACTACTCCACTTGACCCAAGCATGAAGTTCTGTGATGATGATATTGAGGAGGTCGACAAGAGAAGATACAGACAGCTTGTTGGCAAGCTACTATATGTAACTATTACTAGGCCCGACATAGCATTTGTCGTGAACAAAGTGAGTCAGTTTATGGAGCAGCCCAGCCAGGCACATATGGATGCAATCCATATGATTCTGAGACACTTGAAGACTTCACCCGGTACTGGACTTGTTTTCATCATAGGCACATCTCTCTCAGTGACAGCATACACAGATGCAGATCATGTTGGGTGCCCAAAGGATAAAAAGTCTACGTCTGGATTTGTTGTGTTCATAGGGAATTCTCTTGTTTCATGGGAAAAGTAAGAAGCAGACTGTGTTTGCTAGTTCAAGTGCTGAATTGGAATACAGGGTTATGGCACAGGCTAGTACAGAAATGATGTGGGTCAGATCCGTTCTTACTGACCTGACTATAGAAGTGCCTCTTCCCATGCACCTCCAATGTGATAATCAAGCTGCTCTCTTCACTGCAAATAACCTAGTCTTTCATGAGAGGGTGAAGCACATAGAGGTGGATTGTCACTACACTCGTGACATGATACAGAAGGGTATTATCACTACTGCACATGTCAGCTCTGGAGACCTGACAACATATATACTTACAAAGGCTCTAGCGAGAGGACCTTATCAGAGATGTTGTTCCAAGTTGAGCCTTATCGATATCTACGCTCCAGCTTGAGGGGGAGTGTTGAGATAGTTATTATTTTTAGTATTACTATGTTTAGTATTATCTTTTGTAATATTCTATTTTCTTTTTCTTATTTCTGTAATTTACCCAATGGATTCTTCTCTTATATAAGGGAACCCTTGGGCTTCACATAATGAATCCCCAGTATGTTCCCTTTGCTTTAAATACAATAGATTATATAATATTTACAGTATAAATAATGATTTTTACTTTATGTAAATTAATGTTATATACATGCATTTAGCCAGGGTTTAAAGGACAAAATTAAAGAATAAAGGTGATGGAATGGAAGATTCATCAATGGAGAGGAGCCTTTAATGTTCTATGTGATAAGAAAATCCCTTTGAAAGTCAGAGGAAAGTATTACAAAGTGTTAGAGAATACCATATATTATTGTTCCTTTATTTACCTCTATTTCCTTATGTATCACTGTTTCCTTATCAACTGTTTCCCGATGTAACCCCATAGGGGTATTTATGTAAGTTCTCCTCTGAGCACCCTAGGGTTTAGTCCTATATAAGGACCCCTAGACCTCACCGAATAAACATGGTCTTATATTCCTTAACATGGTATCAGAGCATGTTCGATCCCTACCCCTACCCCACCTACCAGCCTCATCCATGATCTCGTAACCTAGGGCATCCGCCGCCCTAGGCCATCGCGCCTCCCGCCTCCAGACCTTCACGCCCGTCGCCCTCCTGACGCGCCCCTCCTGCTGCGTCCTGCTCCAGGCGCCCCTCGCTCTAGGCGCACCTCCAGGCGCCTCCAGGCCATCCCTCCCCGACAGGCGCGCAACCCCCGCGCACCCTCCTGTTGCGTCCCCTCCAGGCGCCCCTCGCCCCTCGCCTCCCCGCCCCTCGCCAGGCGCACCTCCAGGCGCCCCTCGCCCCTTCGCGCACGGCACCTCGCCAGGCGCCCCCTCGCCCCTCGCCCCTCGCCAGGCGCCCCTCGCCCCTCCCCGCCAGACGCCCCTCGCTCCTCGCCAGGCGCACCTCGCCTCCTCGCCCCACGGCTCCAACGGCCCCTCACCTCCAGGCCCCAAGGCCACTCGCCCCCAGGCCCCAAGGCCCCTCACCCCACGGCCCCTCGCCCAAGCGGCCCCTGTCCACTCGCCCCCAGGCCACTCGCCCCCAGGCCCCAAGGCCCCTCACCCCAAGCGGCCCCTGTCCTCCAGGCCCCTGCCTCGCCCCACGGCACCTCGCCTTCCAGGCTCCTGCCTCTGCTCCACGCCTACTGCAGGCGATCGACCATCGGCATCCAGCCCCTGCCCCACGGCCCCAGGCTACTCCTGCTACACGGCCCCACGGCTCCAGTGACCTCTTCGGCCTCCTCCTCGCAAAAGCCTTTGGCTCTATGTTGATGGTCTTGCACGGATACATCGGAATGGTTTGCTAGTTGCGTATGATCTCTATTTCCTCTGCATACTAGGTCATTATTTGATAACTGCGGTCACCATGACATCTGCTCCTGCGTCTTCGGACTTCAAGCCCCTGTACCCTACTTCATCTATGATGGTACAGGGCACCTCTATCAAACTAAAGGGCTCGGAGAACTATGTACTATGGTCTCGATCCTTTAAAATATTCATTGGTGGCCAACGCAAGATTTATATTCTAACTACCACTCCGCCTGCCGAGACAGACGCCAACTACGACACCTGGTACGTCGACAATTGTCAGGTCATCACTTGGATGACAAATAGTGTTGATCCTAATATTGCATCAAATTTGCTCTACAAAACAACTGCAAAAGAAATGTGGGAGAGTCTTGAGAATACATACTCCCAGAAAACAACCAAATCCAGGCTTTCTGACATTTACACAAGGATTTGGTCTGCAAGTCAAGGAGAAACCTCCTTGATAGAATACTACCGGCTACTAACAGGATTATTTGAAGAATTGCTTATTTTTCAACCTGCATGCTGTGACAAGCAAATAGGTGAACGAGCAGAATGGCAGGTGTACCGTTTTCTCTCAGGCTTACACCCTCGATACAAATATGTTAAAGAGCAATTCTTGACGGCGGCTGCCCTACCGTCTCTTGAAACTATTTTTGGCAGATTACAGGAGCTGGAGACACCCAACCAATCACCTCCTACAGACACTGCTGCTCACTTTGCTGGAGGACGCCCACCTTTCCAAGGAGGACGAGGGCGTACGTTTGGTTGCGGTCGAGGACGAGAACAGGGACGTGGACGTGACTCGGGACGCGGCCGTGGTCGTGATTTTTCTAATGCTCGTTATCCAGCATGTACTCATTGTGGCCGCTGGAACCATCCATCTGACAAATGTTGGGCTACCTTTGGCATGCCCAAAGCTAATAACGCATATGAGGCACCATCTTATGACACGAATTATGATACTATGGAAACTTCACAAGATCAGTCTCTCACAGAGGCTTCAGGATCTTTTACTGCTGCAGAATGCGCTCGTCTTCGCCAGCTCCTTCAGAACCCAGTTACTGACACTACGCATTCAGGCCCTACTGCGACTCTAACAGCCACCACAGGTACAATTGCAAGTTCTGCCTCCACCTCTACTTCTACCTGGATCATCGACTCGGGTGCCTCAACCCACCTCACAGGAGAATGTAGTCTCCTCACCTCTCCCAGGGAGCCCTCTACGGTGAATCACGTTCGTGTGGCCAATGGAGCCTACTCACCTATCACTGGTGTGGGGACCATGGAATTTAGCCCTAAACTTAGGTTAACAGATGTTTACGGTGCTCCTGCTTTTCCTCTCAGTCTGCTGTCTGTTCACAAAATATGTACAGAACTCAACTGCCGTGTGATTTTTGATGATTTATGCTGTTATTTTCAGGACATCCGGACGAGACAGATCTTTGGTGGGGGACATGAGAAGAACGGCTTATATTACCTTGATATCCCTTCCAACTCTAGTTTCGCTGGCGCAACCTCCATCTCTGTTGATCCTCTTCTGTGGCATCTTCATCTGGGTCATCCCTCTGCTAAAGCTCTTTCCTTAATGTTCCCTGAACTGTCCATACTTAAACCCTTCGAGTGTGAGGCATGTCAGTTCGGAAAACATCACCGTGCATCTTTTCCTGCTAGAACTGAACCCCGTCGTACTATATCTTTCTCTTTAATTCATTGTGATGTTTGGGGACCTTGTCCTGTCCGAACCATTGGTGGACATCGCTACTTTATTGTCTTTGTGGATGATTACAGTAGATCATCCTGGGTCTATCTTCTTAAAGAACGCTCAGAAATCAATAAAATTGTCAAAAACTTTTTTGCTTATGTCAAAAATCATTTCTCATCGAATATTCAGGTCTTCCGCTCAGACAATGCCTTGGAATTTACTCAACGAGATCTTTCTAATTTCTTTGCTTCCCATGGGACAGTACATCAAACATCTTGTCCTTATACCTCTCAGCAGAATGGGGTGGCAGAACGCAAACTCCGTCATCTTTTAAACATTGCCCGCTCACTTCTCACCCATATGAAAGTTCCCAAAACATACTGGGGTGATGCTGTTCTCACTGCAGTCCATCTTATCAACAGGATTCCCTCTCTTACTCTCAAAGGCTCTACACCATTTTCTTTGCTTCACCCTAATGATCTTCCCTTTCCTCTACCTCTACGGATATTTGGGTGTGTCTCCTTCGTACACAATTTCCACACCAAAGACAAAATATCCCCTCGTGCGATCAAATGCATTTTCCTTGGTTACTCCTACACTCAAAAAGGTTACAGATGTTATGATCATGTTGACAGACGATACTACATCTCTGCAGACGTAACCTTCTTTGAGCAAACCAGCTTCTTCACACAACCTGTCACCAATGTCCCTTTACATCTTCCTCCATCACCAAGCATCCATACCCATCGCTCTCAGACCTCAACACCAGATGTCCCTCTACCCATACCTCTGCCTCAGGATGATATGCCAGCTTCAACTGTCCCCTCCACTACTGTCCCGGATGATCCCGACAACCTGCCGATTGCATTACGGAGGCAAAAGAGAAAGTGTACCACTTATCCTATGTCTAACTTTACTACTACTGCTGGACTTTCATGCACTGACAAACAATATGCCGATGCACTAATGACTATCTCCATTCCTAAAGATCATCACAGTGCTTTCCAAGATGCAGGTTGGAGACAGGCCATGAATGAAGAAATAGATGCACTCATATCCAGAGGCACATGGGATCTTGTGCCATGTCCTACAGGTATTAAGCCTGTTGCTTGCAGATGGGTCTTCACGACCAAACAATCTCCAGATGGTTCTATTGACAGACTTAAAGCCAGACTTGTGGCAAAAGGATTCACCCAGACATATGGAGTCAATTACTTTGAGACCTTCTCTCCTGTGGCTAGGATGGGGTCCATTCGCACAATTCTCTCTGTTGCCGCTAACAAGAGTTGGCCAATTTATCAACTGGATGTAAAGAATGCCTTCCTCTACGGTGATCTCGAAGAAGAGGTCTATATGATGCAACCGCCGGGTTACTCCATCGAGGGGGAGTATGTATGCCGACTTTGTAAGGCCATCTATGGCCTAAAACAGAGTCCTCGAGCCTGGTTTGACAGACTTACCAGTGAAATCAGCTCTCTTGGTTTTCATAAGACAACATCTGATTACTCTGTGTTTATTAGACGACGATCCACTGGTACTGTGATACTTGCTGTCTATGTTGATGATATGGTGGTCACTGGGGACGACGACAATGGAATTCTCGAGACCAAGGCCTTCCTTCAGAAGGTGTTTGTCACCAAGGACCTTGGACAACTCCGGTACTTTCTTGGTATTGAGGTGATACGTACTGCAGAAGGATTACATCTATCACAACGAAAATACTGCTTGGATATTCTTACAGAAGTCGGTTTACAAGGATGCAAACCATCTGGCATCCCTGCAGAAGTACGAAAACACGATACATCCACTGATCCTGAGTTTGAAGACACTACACGATATAGAAGCCTTGTGGGTAAACTGATTTACCTCACCGTTACCAGGCCTGATATATCTTATGTTGTAAGCAGAGCCAGCCGACATATGGAGAGACCTCTTTACAGTGATTGGCAGGATGTCCTTCTGATCCTTCGATACTTGAAGGAATCACCAGGGCAAGGACTCATCTATAAGGTCAACGGTCATACTGATATTACTGCTTATGCAGATGCTGACTACGCCAGTTCTCCTGAGGATAGACGATCCATTATAGGCTATGCTATGTTTGTTGGTGGTAACCTTGTTTCATGGCGAAGCAAGAAGCAAACCGTGGTCTCCAGATCAAGTGCAGAGGCAGAATATAGGGCAATGGCCCATGCTGTTTGTGAGATTACGTGGCTTGTATCTTTTCTACGAGACCTTGGGTTCCCTGCTACTACTCCTATACCGCTATACTGTGATAACAAGTCTGCTACCTATATTGCCACCAATCCTGTATTTCATGAACGAACGAAGCACATCGAAGTTGACTGTCACTTCATCCGAGATGCAATACGAGGAGGACAGATCGTCACACCACATATCTCTACAGATCTTCAACTTGCAGACATATTTACTAAAGCATTACCAAAGAAGCGTCTTTTATGGATATCTTCCAAGTTGGGCATGATTGATGGATATGCTCCAACTTGAGGGGGAGTGTTAGAGAATACCATATATTGTTGTTCCTTTATTTACCTCTATTTCCTTATGTATCACTGTTTCCTTATCAATTGTTTCCCGATGTAACCCCATAGGGGTATTTATGTAAGTTCTCCTCTGAGCACCCTAGGGTTTAGTCCTATATAAGGACCCCTAGACCTCACAGAATAAACATGGTCTTATATTCCTTAACACAAAGCAAATGTAAGACCTGTAGCATGTGAAATATAGACATGTGCAGAGAATGACATTAGCAGAAATGAAAATGCTAAGATACATGATTGTGTCGTCATACACGAATTCAGAATGATACAATCAGAAGGAAAGTTGGCGTAACTCCAATAGAGGATAAGATTGGAGAAAACCTCTTAAGCTTGTTTGACCGTTTGCAAAGGAGGTCGGTTGCTGCACTAGTTAGAAGACGTGAAATTTGTGATGTCGGGCCGGTTAAGAGAGGGCGATGAAGGCTCCTGAAGTGTTGTAAAAAGACTATCCAAAGAGATCTTAGTTATTTGGATTTAAGCTCGAGAATGATCAAAAATAGATCCAAATGGAAGCAAAAAAATCCATATAGTTAACCTTACTTAATTGTGGGGAAAAGATTTGTTGTAGTTGTTGCGTAACCAAGCGGTTCATGTACAGATTTTAAATAGAATGGTTAAAAAATGGGATAATTACACCCATAACCCTGAGTATTTTCGCAATAATATTCATAACCCTGTATAATCGTGAATTACATGAGAAACCCCGAGTAATGCTTAACTCTTACATGACATGACCCTGGGTTATATTCCGTTTGGGATCGCCGTTAAAGTTGACGGTTTCCGTTTGAAAAGACCAAACTGTCCCTAAAGCTCATTCTTATTTACAAAGTATGCCATCCTCTTTTCATGCCAGCTCCTCTACCCTTGGTCCGCCGATCCTCCCTGCTCAAGCCCCAAGCTGGCTGCCGTCGATCCCCCTTCCTCCTGTCGATCATCCACTGTAGCCAGCACCGTCGCCGATCCTTTCCCCTCCCTCGTCCCCAATCCCGACGTTGACCTTCCCCTTCTTCATTCCTCCCATTTTCGAAGCCATCGGTTCTTTCTTGAGGCCCTACCCCCAGGTCGAAGCCCTCCGCGCGCTGTCGAAGCTCGAAGCTTCCTTCCCCCCGGTAGCCGCCGGTTCCTGCTTGAGAATGCCCCCCTCTCCAAGCCCCGTCGAAAGTCCCCCAGGACGAAAAGCTCCCACCTCCCTCCCGCGCCCCCCGCCCAGCCAAAGGCCCCCTCCCGCGCCCTCTCCACCAGACGAAGCCCCCTCTCCGCCTCCACCCACCCCATGCCCCCTCGCCGCCCCCGCCCACCCGAAGCACCCCCGTCCACCCCAAGCCCCCCCCCCCCCCCTCCCCCCCTATCCCGACCCCGTCCAGCCGAAGCCCCCCCCCCCCCCCACCCAGACGAAGCCTCCTCGCCGCCCCTGCAACCTCATGCCCCCTCGTCGCCCCCGCCCACCCGAAGCACCCCCGTCGCCCCCCTCCCCGGCCCCGACCCCGCCCAGCCGAAGGCGCTCTCCCATTCCCTCCCCCACCCACCCGAAGGCCCCTCCTGCGCCCTCCCCCACCCAGCCAGGCCTCCGCTAGCAAGCCCCCACCCACCGACCTGCAAATAAATCCCCTTGCTCCTCCCTGAATTCATGCCCTGCTCGAAGACCATCGATCCTCCCCCCCCCCCCCCCAGTCGCCCGCCGCCAAAGCTCGAAGCCCCCCTCCCCCGGCCAGCCTCCGACTCCTTCCATCGTTGGGCAGCTTCTTGCATCCGCCTGCAAGCCTGTCTCCACCTTCATTTATTTTTTTCCTTTTTCATTTTTTGTTTTGGCTAATCCTAGCCGTTAAATCATAAGTTGGTTAGATTAACTCTTCATAGGGTTGAGTTAACATATTAAACTAACGGAGGGTTATGAGTGTGAGACGGAGTGACTATTCAAGGTTTCTCATGTAATTCACGATTATACATGGTTATGAATGTTATTGCGAAATTACTCAAGATTATGGATGTAATTATCCCTTAAAAAAACTTCCTTAGGGGCGGGCATCTACCAAGGTATCTCTTCCATGCTGCTCTTATTCTTACGCTACATCTGCCACATCGTCCTCTGCAGATGTTTCACAATTTCTTGCGACGCTTCTCTTAATTTCTGGATATCAAAACCATCTTGTGTTTCTCATGTATCTTTGACAGCTGTTGTTATACTGCTGTTCTCTTTTCCGGAAGCCCAGGGCCGTATGTTTCCAGTCGACCCATTCTCTCTCTCTCTCTCTCTCTCTCTCTCTCTCTCTCTCTCTCTCTCTCTCTCTCTCTCTCTCGAGTCTTCTATTTTCAGGGATAATTTTTCAGGGAGCCGCACAGGGGATGGATATTTCAGCCGCAACATTCCACGGTATTCTGTCGAATCTTCTATTTCCAGGAGTTGCCTTTTTCCATTCAGCTGCGGCGGATGGATATTTTATAGCCTACCCCCTTTAAGATTTTAAGATCTTCCCTCAACTCTCTCTCCCCCTCGGATCTCGTGTTTCCAGAAGAATATTTATTGCCTTCTTTCTACGAAGGATATATTCTGCTCCCGAACATACGAGGAAAGCGTGTTTTCCTTTCCAGCTTCACATCACAGGGGTCGTCGTCGAGACAAAATGCAGCCTTTCCTGGAGGATTTCGAGACGTAGTGTTCGTCCTCGGTGCCTTCTTTCTCATCTTCCTCTCAATTTCTAAGGTAATGCGCACGAATTAAACTAAGTGTTTCTCTTGGACTGTTTTTCCTATGGAATCTGTAATCAAACTGATTCTGGTCGTTCCGTTCCCGAGGAGAGGATTAAGGTTTATATTCCACATCTTGAATCAATGCTGATTCTTTTATTAAAAAAAAAGATTATTCCTCTGATTTACCTTGGTTTGGCCTACTGAACACACATGCAAAAAAAAAGCTGAAGTAGGCTAAAGAGAGGAAGGCTTCTTTGTACAAACTAACCCATATGTTATCGGCAATTCTGCGATATCAGTCTTCACCATCGATTCATATGATTTTGGAGCTATTTCTCCACACTTTCCAATGCTCTGCGTATTTTGTTCGGGAGAGTGTCCTCTGTTTCTCTCTCCTTACTCTCTGTGAGCTGTGCGTCCAGCTGAGGGTATTAAACTTAGCGTCGAATGCGAATTTGGAGACAAACTAATACTTGTTGGGAAGTTTTTAATTCTTTTATGTATTGCATTTATTTTAGTTTTATTTTTTGGTTAATAATAAAGATTGTAAAAAGCAGAAGAAAGCAATGTTAAGGACTGATGCAAGTGAGTGATATCTTTCCTCTTACTGTTTTTTTCTTTGCAAACGGTCGCATCTATCTCCATTTTCCAACATTGGGGGGAACATTTCATGAAATGCTAAAACTCTCTAATTATTTAGAAATTTATCTCCAGTTTTTAGAAATTTCATGAAATGTCTATCAAACCTGAAATCATGATCATAGTCATAATGGTAATTTTGTCACGTTCTCCATCAAGTGTTATGATGCTGAATTTTGGGCTTAAAATGATAGGTTTTTTAAATCATTTTACGTAATTTAGCTCGTAGTTTTTATTCTTTTACTCATGACTTTATAAATTTCTTAACAAACATGGAATATTTACATCTATAAGGTAGAATTTTAAAAATTGAATAAAAACAAATAGAGAGCACATGCATATGAAACATTGAAGATATGGATTTATATGTGCTAAGAAGTGATTTTTATCATCTTACTGCAACCACACAAAAATCGAGATATTTCTAATAAATTACTACGAATTTTTCTCATAATTATTGTCATGTTGCAACTTGGAATTGAAGTGTTATCATGTTAAATAAGAGATCATGCAATTCGACTTTAAGAGCCGGTCTTTTTTAGGTTTACGGGTTCGGAAAGTCGCATTGGGATGGCTAATAGACTAGTTGTCTTAAGATTTCTCATTCGAAGAGCAACAAATGTAGAGTGAAAAAAAATATTTGCAAAGTAATCACCACAAACAAAGTCCACTGACCCAAAGCAAAACTAGAACAAGGGAGACTAGAACCGTGATCGATAAGGACCTCAAGTAGCTACATCGGAGAGTATTGGCGTATGCTATTAATAACCAACATCTCCTCTAATTAAGCAAGCTTCTAGAGAATCCTTTTGTTGGCTTTTTTGAGAAGTCGCTTCTAAGTTGTCTTCTTTAAGAAGCTATTATTGGCTTCCTTGAGAATCCATCTCCAAAGTATGCTTCTTTAAGAAGCCATCACTTGTTCTAGTTTATTCCATTGACCTCTATGAATAGGACCCTTGAGGTTGGAGTGTAACCAATTAAGAAGAAAAAGAAATGAGTAGTGTATTAGAGTAGAGATTTAGAGAGATCCACCAAGTATGTTAGAGAAGAAAGTATAGAGAGCTTGAGTGGTATATTGTTAATGTATGTTTCAGTGTACCGTTATATTGTCCTTATAGTCCGATTCCAACAACTGAAATCGGAGCCTTGTTAGGGTCCTAATTACTAAGGGTACATCTCTACATTGTAGAAAGTTAGGTCCATCTAGTTGCAGTAGACATCTCTAAATAAATTAGGGGAGCCTCTGTTTGTATGTCCTATCAAGGCTTGAGTTTTTTGATAAGGGAAATTCTGTCTGTGTGCAGTCAAGGACTGTAATCGACATAAGTTTGGGACCAACATCGTTGGGGGAAGGAAAAATATAGTTTCACCAAAATTATGACGATTAACTCACGTTTCGAGATCGAGAAGCTAAACATGCATAATTATAGTTATTGGAGGATCTACATCAAATCTTATCTACAAGAATAAGCTCTCTACAAGATTGTCGAAGGAGACGATATAACACCACCACCAAAGGAGAACGCTGATGTTTTGAGGAAATGGAAGATCAAGGCCGGTAAGGCAATGCTCGTACTAAAGACTACAACCAAGAGGAGCTGATTGAGCATATCCGAGAAATCGATACACCAAGGGAAGCTTGGGACGCACTTGCCAAATTGTTCTCACGCAAGAATGACACTCGACTTCAATGCCTGGAGAACGAGTTGATGTCTCTCAAACAAGGAGAGATGACAATCAATCAATATTTCAACAAGGTGCACACTCTATGTCGTGAAATCTCCCAATTAGACACAGAATTAAAGATTAGTGAGTCACGAACGAGACGAATCATCAATCATGGATTACAACCAAAATATGGTGCTCTCGTCACGGTCATTTCCAGTTGGTCTATACAACCAACTCTCTTGGAGTTAGAGAGTCTCTCTTAGCTAACAAAGAGATTGTTATGGAACAAATAGTTGGTGCTTCGTTAAAAAGACAAGAAGCCATCTTTACTATAAAAGGAAGAGGTAGGGAAAAAATATCGACCCAATTACACACCAAGGAAGAGTGGATCATCTACAATGAACGGAGACCCATAGAGGAACTTTAAGCCAAGGAGATCTTAATCAGATCGTAGAAAGAGTTATGATCTCAACACGCAGAAGAAAATTGGAGAATGCTTCAACTACGGATGAAAGGGGCATTTTGCGTGAGACTGTAGAATCAATAAAAAGACAATACAGAGCAATGGTATAGTGTCAAACGATCACGAAAAAGATCTTAGTGAAGAAGATTGGGAGCAACAAGCTTTCGATGGCGATTACCAAATCAAAAGAAATGATGTTGGCAACAACATGACCAAAAGAGTAAATTATGACAATGGTTGGATTGTGGATTCCAGTTGCTACAATCATATGACCAGAGATAAAAGCAATATCAACAACATGTTTGAGTACAAAGGAGGGAGAGTTGTTGTGATAGCCAACAACTCAAATTTGTCAATCTCATATTGGCACTACAACTATAGTGCAACGTTTCAACTCCAAGGAGGTGTAGTCAGAGCACGTATTCCATGTACCAGGTATGAAGAAAAATCTTCTCTCTGTGTATAGACTTGCATCTACAGAACATTATGTGGTGTTCGGACCTGAGGACGTGTGAGTATGTCGGAACTTCAAGTTACCCGACTACCATCATGGAGGGAAGAAGAGTTGTCTATATACGCCATGTCAGCAAATTCTGCAGACGTATAAAAGACAAAGAAAAATGAGACTATGGATATTTGGCATGCTAGGTTTGGACATGTGAGCTATCACAAGCTTAAAGTAATGATGTAAAAATCAATGTTCAAGGGTCTCCCGCAACTGGATGTTCGAGAAGACACAATATTCGCTGGATCTCAGTTCGGTAAGGCCCATCAGTTGCCTTATAAGGAGCCAAAGTATCAAGGAGCTAATCTATTCAGACGTGTTTGGGACAGTCAAGACACCATCTATCAGTGGTATGCAATATATGGTGACATTTATTGACGACAACTCAAGGTACGTTCGGCTCTACTTTCTCAAAGAAAAGTTTAAGGTTCTCTCTGGGTGTGTTTGGTTCATGGATTATCTGAGGGAGGGCAACCCGTTTTTGTATTTTGGTGTTTGGTTGGTGGGTTTAGGGTTGGGAGGGTTTGTGTGATGTGATTGTATTGAAATTTGAAAAAGTGGATAGTTATTATGATTATTGTACTGAAATTTGAAAAAGTGAGTAATTGTTGTGATGTGATTGTATTGAAGTTTGGAATAGTGAGTAGAAGTTGAGTATTTTATAATTTTTAGATGATATGAGGGTATAATAGAATTTTTTATGGAAAGAGAGTGGGCCCCACTAAAGGGTTAGAGATATAGATTTTGGGGGATAACCCCCTCAAAGTGGGGGTAACCCCCCACATGAACGCCCCCTCTAAGTTCAAGGAATTTAGAGAGAAAGTTGAGAAAGAAATCAAAAGAAGGATCCAATGCTTACGATCTGATAATGGTGGAGAATATATATCATAGGAATTCACTAATTATCTAAAGCAATTAGAGGGCAACTGACATGTCCAAGCACGCCACAACAAAACGGAGTAGCCAAAAGGAAGAATCATCATCTTGCATAAATCTGTTGAATCTTATTGCATGCAAAGAGCATTTCGCAAAGGTTTTGGGCAGAATGCATGAAGACAATAGCTGATGTGACTAATCGGGTACCTCAGGCAAAATTGGAATTCTCTTCTCCCTTTAAGAAGCTAACAGGACTTAAGCCAACTATGAGTCACTTTCGAGTATTTTTGGATTTGTTTACTATGTCTTTGTTCCTGACACCTTCACATCAAGTTCAACAAAAAGGCAATAAGATGCAATTTGTCGAATATGATAATGAAAGGAAAGGTAGAAGATGTTGTTATCCAATTATCGTTAAGTGTTATATATTAAGAAACGTTGTCTTTGATAAAGCATCATCATGATGGTCATATCAAGAAACCAACTTACGAGACATGAAGGCCACGAAAATCAACTAGAAGAAAGGTTCGAGGAGATCTAACAAGAAAAAGCGTTTAAGACTCCAAAATCACCAGACAAGATGTGAGACCTTGGAGGAGTGGAATTCATCGGTCAACTCTAGAAGAAGTTTGTTCCAACTAGCACGAGATCAAAGAGGATCCAATTGCACCTCTAAGAAGAAACAACAGACTCGGTAAGTCAAATCCCAAGTATGCAAATGTAACAGTCGCTCAAGAAGAAGCACCAAAAGAACCTTCTACATTTGAGGAGGCATATGAAACCACTAAATGAAAACAAGCAATGAAGGAGGAAACGAAGGCCCTACAAGAGAATCAAACTTGGGATCTCGTATCAAAGCCTCAAGATGTGAATCCACTATCATGCAAGTAGGTCTATAAGGTAAAGACTCGTCCTGACGGAACCGTGGAAAGATATAAGGCTTGTCTAATCGTTCGAGGATTCTCTCAACAATATGGGCTAGATTATGATGAGACATTTAGCCCACACGAAAAAATGACCACAATTAGAGTATTGTTAGCATTAGCTAGCAAATCTTGGAAGTTGTGGTAAATGGATGTAAAAAATGCATTCCTTCATGGAGAGCTAGATCGAGGACTCTATGGATTAGCCAAGAGGATTCAAGATAAGAGTTATCATCAATATGTTTGTAAGCTGAGGAAGGCACTCTATGGTCTGAAGCAAGAACCTAGAGCATGGTAAGAGAAGATTGTGGATTTTCTATTGCGGTGTAGATATCAAGTTGCTCCATTGGATTCCAGTCTCTTTGAAAAGTTAATGGATGCGCAGTTATCCATAGTACTCGTGTACATGTATGACTTGATCATTACATGAGATGATGTGGAAGAGATTAAGAGAACTCAGGATAATCTAATCATCAGATTCCAGATGAAAGAGGTGGGCGAGCTCAAGCATTTTCTTGGCCTCGCAGTGAAGCGCACCAATGAAGGGATTCTTCTACATCAGCGCAAATATGCTAAAGATATTCTACAAAGGTGTGGTATGCTACATTGCAGGCTTATATCAACCCCAGTGGAGGTAAGCACTGAACTTTGTGCTGAAGAAGTCAAGGTATTAGAAGATACGACTATGTATAGGCAATTGATTGGTAGCTTGATCTGCATAACCATGACTAGGTCAAATATAGCATTTGTTGTTGGAGTAGTTAACCGATTCATGTAAAATCCCAGGAGGCCTCATCTAGAAGTAATAAGACGAATAATGAGGTATATAAGTGGAACTATGGATTGTGGGATCTTCTATGAGAAAGGAAGCAATGGAAGCTTAAGGGCTATTGCGAGCAATGCAAGCTTAAGGTCTATTGCGATGTTGATTACGCTGGCGACCATGATACAAGGTGTTCGACCCCATGCTATGTTTTCAACATTGGCTCAAGAGCAATTTCGTGGTGTAGCAAGAGACAACCAACTATTTCCCTATCAACAACTGAAGCTGAGTATAGAACTGCAGCTATGGCAACACAAGAAAGTACTTGATTAAACAATTGATTATGCAGTCCATTTATATTGCAATAATCAATCTCTAATCAAGATATCTGAGAATCCGATTATTCATGCAATAACTAAACACATAGGAGTTCACGATCACTTCTTGAGAGAGAATGTGCTAGAAGAGATTGAGGTGAAGCTGATAGTGATTAAGGACCAAATAGCAAATATATTTACGAAAGAACTCAGGACAATGAAGATCGAATATGTTCGAAGACAACTTGGCTTGCAAATAGACGATGTTGAGGGAGAATGTTATTAACCAACATCTCATCTAATAGAGAAATCCTTCTGTTCACTTCTTTGAGAAGTTACTTCTAAGTTGTCTTCTTTGAGAATCTATTATTGGCTTCCTTGAGAAGCCATCTCTAAAGTTGGCTTCTTTAAGAAGCCATCACTTCTACTAGTGTACTCCATTGGCCTTTATAAATAGGGTCCTTGAGGTTGAAGTGTAACAAACTAAGAAGAAAGAGAGAAGAGTAGAGTGTGTAAGAGTACAGGGATAGAACGACCTAGTATATTAGCGAAGAAAGTATAGAGAGCTTGACTGGTGTATAGTTAGAGAGTATACGTGAGTGTATGTATGTGTTGTATTGTTAATGTATGTTTCAGTGTATCATTATATCATCATTGGTCTGATGCCAACATATGCCACCAGCCGCCTTATACATCCTTTGGCAGAATCCATCCATGGGAACCTTAGCAAGGCAGCTACGGTCAACGGTGTCGCCCAGGCCAAGCTGCAGCAGTAAATTTATACGTAAGACCTCTTATCCTATATTCACGCATAGATAGTCACATTTGTAAACAACAGTATCAATACCCTGTACCTCTCTACACTGGTTCCAGCCCCAAGAGAGCACCTTTCCATCATCTAGCAAAACACAGACATTCAGGGCAAATCAACCGACAACAAAAATATGCTTTACTTTTAAAATACAATCATTCTTGTATTCCATTATTCCTCTGAGGATATCGTTCTCAGCTAAGGGCATAATACATGTAATCAGGAATCACATAATATAGATAATTTCGGATGGGTTTCCACAATATCAGAATGTTGTACAAACTCCTAGATAGCAAATCCGAATTCTCTATAAAAAAAAACTCACCATTAGACACAGATCCACTAGATATGCTGGAGGTCATACTGGTCAGTAGAACGGTATAGAGAGCACCACAAGACACCATTTTTGAATGATTATTTCCCAAGCATGATGAATCAAGATGCTTGGCATGGTCTTAAATGCAGTCGCATCCAAAGGGAAATATATCATTTATTATATGGGTTCTTCAGTTTCTTTGAACAAATACCAGTAGTATCGTATAATCAATCATTAGCCACGAAGAAGTGAGAGTTACGTTACAGATTCCGCATCTAGAATTATATGAATACTGATTAAAATAGGATTCGAATACTGATATCCTCGATTTGACTTATCTAACACTGACACGTACACAAGTATATTAAAAAAACTGCAGTAGTACTAAACAGCATCACTGAAGCTTCCATCAACTATTACACTAAAGTGCAAACAACTTACTAAAATAAGCAAACATTACAAACATATATCGAAAGTCCACCGACTCAATGCGAAACTGGAACAAAGGGGCAACAGACTACGTGATAGAACTAAGATAGAGAAACATCTCAAGTAGAAATGTCAGAGAGTACTAACGTATGCCACCAGCCACACGATACGTCCTTCGGCAAAAACCCATCTATGGGAACCTCAGCAGGGCTGCTACGGTCAGCAGTGTCGCCCAGGCCAAGCTGCAGCAGTTAATTTAAAAAATAAGTCACCTTATCAAATATTACCTCATAGATGGTCATATTTCTAAACAGCAGTATCAATACCCTGTACCTGTCCATATTTGTTCCAGCCCCAAGAGAACACCTTCCCATCATCTAAGCAAAGCACAAAAATTAAGAGCAAATCAATAATCAACAAAATGTGCTAAGTTACCAATACAATCATTCTTGCATCCCATTTCCACATTGTGAATATCATGGTCAGCACAGGACATTATATTTACAGGCAGCAAGTCAGAACATTTATAGGTAATTTTGGACCGGTTTCCACAATATCAGAATGTTGGACAAACTTGTAGATAGCAAATCAGGATTCTCTATAAAAAGTTCATCATTAGAAACAGATCCACTAGATATGCTGGAGGTCATACCAGTCAGTAGAGCAGTATGGCGGGCACCACATGACACCATTTTTGAATGCTTATTTCCCAAGCACGGTGACTCCAGAAGCTTTGGCAGAGTCTTTTAAATAATCACATCCAAAGGGAATTAAATCAGCTTTACTCTACGAAAAGAAGTTAAGCTTACGATAACGGACTAAATGCCCCATTGAAATAGATGCCACCATCAATACACACCAAAAGTAGGGAAAGTCTCAGAGGAAGCTATTATTAATTTATAATCATCACTGAATTCTCTCAGATGTAAGAGTCTTGCAGGGAACACAACTTTGGAGGAAATGGAAAACAGAAATGCAGACCCATAATCACAGATAGAATCATAAATTAGTGACGGAGTCTTCCCTTCATATCTTACATGTGTCTAATTGCAAATAGAATTAATGTTGAAGAAAACATTCACCTCATATTGATCAGAACCAGCTCCTAGTTGTCCAAACTGATTCCCACCAAATGCGTAGACATCACCTTCAGCTGAAATACATACAGTATGCCACAGACCTGCTGAGACCTCTAGTATCTCGATACCCATGAGAGATGAGACACATGTGGGACTAAGCTCATCAACTGTACGCCCTTGTCCGCACTATAACAAAAAAAAACATAGAGCTAATTGTTAGCCCTTGCAATAGAATCATGAAGGTGAGCCTCATTGGCTTTTTGCCCATTGTTACTATTGTCATGTGTTGATAAGACTCAATACTTGAAAATCTTCTTTTTTTGAGAAACTTGAAAATCTTATTTAAAATATGTTTCATAACACCACGTCCCTTTTCCAGTTATCCATAAAGGACTAGAATGATCATACGAAGAAGACCCTTCGCGAAAGGATAAAAGTGGTTTCCATGTGAAACAAGAGGTCTGGTTGTCATTAAAACCTTTTGTAAATGAGAATGCAAGGTGTGTAGTATAGATAAGGTGGTCAGACCCATCGACCAACCCTGCATAAAGTGGCTTAAGCACCGAGCATCTCTTTATTTAGTGAATAGTTTAATGCATGTGCCTCGTGGGTTTGAGCAGGGTATGCAATGTGTCTACCACCCAAAAGGTCAGTGTTCAAATCCTTCTTTGTGGGGGTTGCGTTAGGTAGCCAACATCCAACGTAAAAAATAGTCGAATCTTTGAACATGGAATTGAGCTAGAATCTATGTAGCCGGCCCCACTTAAAATGGGAGAAGGCTTCGCCATTTTTTTAGTTTAATGCATGTCCCTTGCACAAATTTTGCAACATGAAAAAGTTGAAAAAGAAGTATAAATCACCATGATATTGGTGTCAGTTGGCAATCAGAATCACTTTCGCTGTACCCTGTAACAGTTGTTTCATATAACTCAGCAATCAGGGCACTATCTACAAAATAGTAACAATATAGTGGTATCAACCATCTGCTCTTGTAGTTTGGCATCTATTGATTAAAGAAAGATCACGTTCTTTTTTATTTCGCTTAAAGGCAAAAGAAACGGTACGGTCCGTGAAGAAAAGTGACAAGGGGGAAGGGACATTTAGTTTCAGCACAAAATAAAAACTGATTGCAATGCTTAAGCAACAATAAACTCAATTGTTTTTGAAGCTTCAAGACTACATAGATGAATCACCTAAATTCTAAGAGTGCAACAGGTGATGATATAGGATGTGTAGTTGATCAAGTGCCCGGGGTGCTAGGTAGATGACCTCACTCTTTGTAAAGGAGTTGGCGTTGCATTTGAGAGTGTTACGAATCGTGGAAGCAGAACACCCACAAACAATCAATCATGCAAGCATGAAGACATATATATTTACAAGGTTCACCTGTAACTGGGCTACATCCTTAAGCGGTGACGATCGATTTTCATTATGTGGAGAAAGAAGAAAGTACAGAAGTGGATCCCTAATACAAATGGATCCGTATACCCAAATAGAATAAAATCATTAATAAAAAAATTTGTCAGGGGCACTGCACAGCCCCCCCCCCTTCCAACGCACCCCCCATGCTCAGTGATCAAGCAACGAGACCCCCGTCTTATTGGGGTATGGTACAGTAGGAGGGGTTGCATACGACGGATCTTCAACCGGGGTCAGATGGTTAGGATTCAAGGCATATCGACATGGAGTTACCTATTAGTTGTGCAATATCTCAACTATTAATTCAGGAATAATGCGTACATAAGGTGATGGAAGTTGAAATCAATTCCATATTAATAGGTCCCAGAGGTCTTAGGGATGTTCCTTGCAGCAGATTTTTTGTTCATGGAAGGTGATCCTCTTACAATGAAAACTTGTGGGTTATGGAAGAGCTGAGGTAAGGATAAACAAAATTAAAGATGGGGGTAAATTCTTTTCATGTTGTCGACATTGGTGAAGTTGTATGAAAAACTACATTCTCAAAATGGGGGTAAGTTCTTTTCATTCTTTTCATGATGTCGACATGGAAGGTGATCCTCTTACATTCTCAAAAACTACCCCCAACTTGTAAGGACAAGATGAGGGTAAATTCTTTTCACCAACAGTTGTATAGTATGCAACATATTCACCTTTGGAATCTAAGTTTTGTATATGCCAGTGCCCATCAATTGAATTACCCTTCAAGAAAGTAGGGAACGACCCGTACAGTGGAAGACTGAAAAGGGAAAACACACCTTCTTAGCTTGGATGAGCAATTTGACTCAAGAGGAACAACTCTTTTCGAAGGGAGCAAGCCGCTCTTGTGGACAAATGTCTTGGTAACCAAGAATCATTATTTTCCATTACATGATAAATAAGTTCACTTTGATATTCGATTCGAAGTCAGCTTGTAAGTCGTACATCCCTCAACACAAGGCCTCTTCTCGCATGCCAAGTTGTAAAGTTGTGTGGATTTTTCCTTGTGACAATGTTTCTTACCTTTTAGGTGATATCATTTTCAAAAAAGACATTGATAAATTGGCCAACATCACGTAAGATATTCTCAAAAAAAGGAAATTCTCCCCAACTAAGCACATATACAAACTTTCAATTTTTAGAAAAGAGATACTAATAACAATCCACCAAAACACCAACCAGAAAACCACAAAAACTCACCTGCCCATGAAGGCTCCAACCGAAGGTTAGCAGTGTTCCAGTATCTACAAGGCAGAAAAAAAAAGCATTACGGAATTAATTAGTCATTCAAGTAAATTAATTAAAGCAAATGTCAATTAGAATGGTACAAATAATTGTTTTTTTTCTTACAAGCCCAAGGACGGACACCAGATATTGTAGTCCATTCAAATAAATAATTAAAATATTTACATGCACGGTCTCCCGACACATTTAGATTAATGAAGTGTGGAACTCCTACATAAAATCGTATGCAGTGTTTCCGAAAGCATCAAACAAACAGAAATATGGGGATGCAGATGAGCCTTGCAGGATGGCTTTAGGATGACCGAAGAAGCAGTAGACGGAGAATATCATATGTGATTTGACTTGCTTGAATCTGTGTGTATATATAACCCCAGTAAGATAAGTTAGAAGGCAATGAACTGATTGGCCATTTGACGAGGGAGAAAAAGCCATTTATAATGAATACGCGTTTGATATGGGTTCAATATTGAATATGCACGATTTAAGAGTATCGGAAATTCTAGGATTTGCACTGACTTCAGTGGGTAAGATCTAGCATAAAAAAGATAGGGAAGACCCCCTTTGAATAAGAGTTCTCCTCCTCGTGACATATACCATAATGAATAAAAGAGTTCTCCATAATGAATTGAATAGTTCCCCTCAATGAATTGAAGAGTCCTCCTCGTGAATCAAAGAGTTCTCTTCCCATTAATCTCCAACGGTCCTACCATCGTCCATTATCGAGGAAAACATGTCATGACTTGTTAGGCTAGAATCCAGATGGACCCCTTTAACAGCCATCCAAAATGCTTAAGCTCAAGTTGTCAAGTAGAAATCCCTACCACTTATAACCCACACCCACACTTTTTGCGTTTTAGATGCGGAACTATATTTGGGGTTGGGGTGTTACAACCTCCCTCACTTGTATTCACAACGTTCCCGTTGCGACATGGCTCATCACTTATTCCCAGTGACAGTAGTGGATGCGCGTTCCTGGTAGCATTTTCTTCACATCTCTTTGTAGGGTTGGCTCCACCTCTCGAGTAGCTCTTTCCACTGTTAAAGGGAAATTGACTCCGATATATTTATAATATCCCAGAGTTAGGTCCCAAGTCTATTATCGAGGAAAACGAACCTGACAACTTGTTGGGATCGTACCCAGATGGTCCAGTTGACAAACACCCAAAATGCTTAAGCTCAAATTGTCAAGTAGTAATCCCCACTACTTATAACCCACATCCACGCTTCGTGAGTTTTAGATGTGGGACTATATTTGGAGGTTGTGGTGTTACAAAAGTACTAGAAGATTTGTATTTACAGTAAAAGTGTAACTTTCAACCATCCCAAGACATAAATATATGACAAGAGCTTATCCTCTACTTCACTAAAAATCAAGAGCATGCACGCATGTGACTCTTTTTCTCCTTAATATACATACGGTAGAGGATGACAACACAAAGGAATATGACCTTTTGTTAGGTATCGTATTCAAGTTCGATTACGCTTTTCGGGGAAGTTATAGTAGAAAGAAAACTAATTATATTATGAGATGAGTCTCTAGTCCAAGAGAACCTTCATAACCTATAAGGTCATTCGGATCAAGGTTCGAAATAGCGATATCGATATCGTACCGATCAGCCCAAAGAGGGATACATAGGGATATAACATATCAGTGGAAATCTCGAAAATGACGCAAACGGCATTTTTTCACAAATTAGGATCATACTAGTTCTTAAAACAATAAATAACATATAAATACACACTTATATGCAAGAATGAGGTATATTTAGTAGACCAATACACATTATATCACACATATCAATGATTTGATGTTATCCATGCTCATCGTTGACTATCGACTACTAAGAAATATTAGAAAGGAAACGATGAAATTAAAACAATAAGCATCAAGGAGGTGTATTTAGCACATTAACTCTACATCGCATCGCATATTATTATAAACAAAATGCCGAGTTATATCAGATATCATCTAACAAGCTAATGCGCATAATAATATATGTATGCAAACATTCCTTGATCAGCTCTAGAATTGTTTCATCTCCATTGCAAAAGGAGTGAAGCCCCTCATTTAAGCACCCCTAGCCCTAAAAATATATAAATCACTATGTGTTTTTAATACAAGGGATAGATACAGAAGCAAAATCCCAAATAAATAGATCAAAATTAATAAATGGGTGTTATTGAGCAATATCAGCATCATATCAATCGTATTGGTCGATATCGATCGATATCTGAAAAAAATGTACTGAAATGTTCAATTTTTGATCGATGTGAAACGAATTACCGATGTTTCATCGATATCTTCCGAGACATCGAGCAATATCCCGGAATTCTGTATACACCCGAATATTGAAACTCTTCCTCTAACAATTTCAATATATTGTCGATATATCATGGTATATTGAATCATGCTACAAATAATAAATTTGATTATTTATTTCTATCGGATCGGATTTGTTTCCAATTGTGATAATATAGGGAATGGCTAGAAAATCTCAACAGATCAACTTTCAAAGCTTAAAGAATAAAAATACCTTTCAAGCTTCTTCCCTTATAAAACAAGTAGCGAAGTCAACTGACATATTTGGTATCCATGATAAAGAATATATATTGACACAATACCGCTGACATAACTCGAAAGGGTAGAAAGTTTTCACTAAGTACTTAAAAATTCATCAATATGGATGATATCAGATGACGTATCATCGATATAACGCTTGATATCAGTTGATATCGATATCCAAGATAATATCACCGATATGTTGAGGATACATCGGGATATTTCGATCCATGATTCTGGTCATATAAGAAGACTATTATACTACTGGTCTTGACTCGTTTTTCTAATAGATTGGGTAATCCAGAAACTAATTGAAGTCGCTCCGGCATATTCATCTAAAGGACTCCATTTTTAATCAATGTTAAAATTGCCGGTTACATTCTGATTAAAACAGTATATTAAATATCTCGAATGGAAGTTATGCACAAAAATGCCAGCAAATATACGATTCGTGTATGAGGTAAAAAAGAAAACAAGATTATTCAACATAAAATCATGCAAACAGGTTTTCAAAACATGTTACTTTGAAAGACAAATTGAAATACTGCATAAATTGCAGGAATCTTGTTATTAAATCAATATCCAGAGATCATCAAACTACTAGTTCAAGTTTTTACACTGGCTGATTCAAAAGCTTGTCTAGTCAATTAAACTTAGACCAGATTCTCTAATGGCATAAACATTACGTGAGTAGTGAAGTAACCAGGCTAACGCCAAACTTTTATTGAATATTTAGTCATTTTGGTAAGGATAACGTGTTAATAACTAAATTACTACCTGTGATGACTGCACTATGCCGACCTCCACAAGCGATGGCTTTAATTCTGCTACCAGCATTGACCGAAAAACCCTCATTTGCATTCGAGATAGCTTTTGTAGATCCTTGCAGCCCTTCTTTATCAGATTGTAGACAGCGAATCAGATGAGGAGATGATACCATGCGCACACGATCACCCAACCCCAACTGGCCTTCACCTCCATAGCCCCAACCCCACACCCCGCCCGTATCTGCATACAAACAAAAACCATCAAAGCTGTTTTTTCCCCCAAGTAAGACATCCTGCCATGAAAGAAAATACAATCTTTATGCCTTTTAAGAGACAGAGTAAGTTGAGTTCTTCAAAAAAATTGTTACCAGAGAGAGCTAATGCATGACGCCCACCAGAAGCAGCAGCAGTGATCTTGACCCCCACTGCGATATTCACTAGAAAAGGTTGTGCTGCCAGATTATCATCATTGGAGGTCGCAGGTCCTTGGGATGGCTTATTTTCTTTAGCTTGTTTGTTTAAGGATACTCGTCTGCGCTTACTGCATTCCTCACTGCCATTGTCTCCAAAGCTTGTCAGAATACCGCAGCCATTTATCAATTGAGACCCGGGACTCACTGTCACAAAGTCACACTACTGAGAATCCCATGTCCAATCTGCTGGAAAATATTGAGCACGAATTTGGCCTTACCTTGCTCTCTTGATGACCCACCTTGCGCTACAAGACCATCTGTTTCAAGTGCATCTCCAAACAGCTGGTTTCTACTCGATTTTTGAGATGGGACACACTCGTTCCACCCCCACGTATACAGCTCTCCGTCACCTGCATCCATATCAAATGAAGTGCCTCAAGAACCAATAACTGAACTTCAATCAGCAATAACTTAACAGGTAGCTTGAATTGTCGAGATATGCCACTATTTATCTTTACACACCCATGTAGTAAGATAGTTATCGCTATGTACTTCTGGGAAGAAGATAGCAAATAGGGGAATGACCTGTGACAACCATGCAATGAGCCCATCCAGCGGTTGCGTTCACTACGCAAGTGTTGCCAGGGAGAGGAAATGCCTCTGGGGTCTCCTGAATAATATATATAAATAGTGCAAGTGTAAATTCAATCATGGACAGATATAAATAGGAAGAAATGACAAACTCAATCAGCCTTTCAGCTCATTGTGATAGCACCTAAATTTAAAGGATATCAGAAACATATGTAAACATTTTTTTTGGTGAAAAAAAAGAACTTTCGACTGAGCCAAATTGCTCCACGAGGAATGTACAATCTTTCTAAACTCCCGCCACCGATTGATCTACCTGGAGATTGTTTAAAAAAAGAAACCAAAGAAAGGAAATATTGACCCATTCAACTGTTATGAAATGAAAAGAATCCTCTTATGAGTTGCCTTGCCTAAAGCAGTTGCACAAATACTAAAGTACATCAATGTTTTCAGATCTGCAGTATAAATTATGGCATGCCCGATATAAATTGAAATTTACTCGGTGATGTTGTTCTAAGTACATAAATGAGAATTGTGTTATTAAGAGGAAACACAACGTACTCAATATTATTTGTTTACCTTTAATCCTCACATTATTAGAATTGAAATGCACCATATAATACTTTTTACTGAAAAAATAGAAGAAAGAAAAGAAAAATAAATAAAGAGAGAGGAAAGAAAACAAGTACCTCATGTTTCCCTGAAGTTAGGTAGCTCTGGCGAAGTTCTTCCGTTGAACCCCAAGTGACGAGCTTACCAGTCTCTGATTTAACCAAAAAACAAGAAAAAAAAGAGGGGAAAAGGAAACTTTACATCACATCCAAAAGAGGAAAAGAAAGATGAATAACAACACTACTTGATCTTTGTTATCTTTGGAGAAAACCAAGTACGAACAATCATATGGACCAAAAGAAGCTGACGGTCGACGAAGAACCCCTCACGATGGCTACCACGCGCAAGCCACCCCCTCACCACCTGTACCATGAGCGCGGAGGGGATCTTCACCATAAATCGCCACGCTTTTTCATCATAGTACTCAAAGAGGTTAGGTTTGTTCTCAAAGAAGAAGGCGGCATTGCCATCTCAATCCCCATCCAAATCCGTGAGCTCAGCGAGGATCAAAATACCAAGTATACGAGCACCAGATGTCTGCAGAGTCAGACTCTGCACGAGTTAATTAATGGGTGTTTTACATATATGCCCCCGTTAGCTTTTGATTTCCGAATTCTTATTCGCACAAGAACCCTCTAAACCTCGGGATTCTGTCCTAGGTAGGAAATTTTCATCTCTATTATACCATGCCCAGACCAGCATTCAACAACTCGTTTATTTCTGTGCAAAGCAAGATAACTTCTCATCGAGAATTGAATGGATGTGGTAAAAATCCTCCAGTGAATGACCTGAACGAAAAGCTATGATATCTAGGTACTCTGGTAGAAAGTTTCAGGTATGTCAACTTATGCCTGGGAGTCAACTTATGATATCTAGGTACTCTAGTAAAAATAAGAGCCAGAAATATAAAATGCACAAAGGCCAAAGTAAGTAGCACAAAAACACCAACAAACAGAAACAGATGCAATTCCAATTGTGGGTCTCAACCATAAAGATAACTTAGAAGACGTACCCGGAAAAGTTGGGAAGTTCGAAAATTCTTTGGTTGTCGAATCAAAACCCGTTAGACAAAACTGTGGTGTGCAAGATGAGTTTGAACAGGGACTAAAATATAATAAAAGTTTCTTTTCACTTGAATCTCAGGGGCTTGACTAAAAGAAGGCCTTTAAATTGCAGTCTAGAATCAATCATACAATGGGCCAGGCGATAAGAGTTCCATGGGCCGTATAAGCAATAAGGGGTTTTGTCCTTTCTTCATCATCCACTATAGATACCAGGGTGAGCCGGTGAGGAGTGAGTAGATGTGAGGTATCCGGGTGTTGAGAGGGGGAACAGAACAAGAGCAACGAGATGGCAGAGGTAATGGAGGGTGAGAGGAGTACAAGGTATAACACAAAGCATAAAAAGTTAAGATTAGTAAATTGCTGAGTCATTGGTAATTAAGTGTTTCGTAAATTAGCATTAGCAGCTAGAGTTAAAGGAGATTACATTGAGTTGATTATATCCAAGGCAAAGGAGACCTCTTATATCGAGGCACAGACCTAGCAATGTCTGCTATTGATTCCGATGAGCAGTGTAATTTGTGATGGGGAACAACCTAATATATTTTTTAAAAGAAACCATATTGTGGTCTTTTATCTTAGTTCCTGCTCACCCTTTCCATGGCACTTAAACATGTGGCAGCTAATAATTAAAATAAAAGATAGGAAAGAGTGTGGGCCTTCATTACCAAGCTTAAGCATGCATGGCGTTCGAAACCATCGTTACGAACAGAAGCGCTACGCTTCTTCCTCATCAATGTGCACCGACTCTATATCTCTCTCAAATTCCTACCTTCCCAAGATCGGTACATAACAATGAAACCAAACAGAGATCTTCTGATCTGGAGACTGTTGGATGCATGTTATAGAAGGCCTTACCGGATATGGCGATGGCAAAACCGCAACCGCCGCCGCACGAGGCGTTCCAGTCATCTGTGCCAAAGGACTCCGGGAGCTTCACCGGGGTTGGCGAAAGCAACGGGGTCTTCTCCGGTGTAGTTCCGGGTAAGTAACCCCACATCAGCATCATCTTCTTCTTCCTCTCCTGCTCCCCACCCATGGAGCTCGTCCTTGCTCCTGCTTCTGCCATGTACAGAAGATCCTGTATTCTCACTACTGTTGTTGAGGGAAGGCCTGAACTCTGTGGGGTTTTTATAGAAATTTTTCGGGAGGAGTACTAGAGAGAACAACACGCAGTTTTTGTGAAGATTCTGGAAGTGCAAAGCTTCATATTAACCTTTTCGTATATTCTGCCTTCTAGATATCTTTATTAGTATTCTAATGGCCGAGGAGGATACATCTTCCTTTTGGTGATACATCTTCCTTCTGATGTCTTTGGTAGTTTCTGTTCCTCACGTTTTCCCTAATTGATCTTCTCGATATTGAACTTCTAGACGAAGGCATTAGGACAGGCAGTGGAGCTATTCCCGTGCAGAAGTGCAACTCTCCTGACATAGGAAATTGAAGGAGGATTGTCTCCACTATATGGCAAAATGAGATCATTCGGGTTTCTGTGACCACCAAAGAATCTTATACATGGCATAGCGATATATATGCCATACCGATAAATAGGTGTTCATTCTTTGATATGTAGGAGGAATTCCTAGTGTATAATGAGCGAAAAACTTGAAGCCTGTCGAGGAGCCAGAGAATATGTTTTAGAGATAAACCCGTCGCTAAGGAGGTTGGGCATCAAATAAGATGCAGAACATGCTCTCTTTTCTTCGATGCAGAGAACGCTAATCAGCAACCAGTGATCTTCCTGAGGTCCAAGGTATACAGAAGTTCTTCCTTTTTAAGTTTTTCCGACGGCTTCCATTCCATCTTGAGTGCGAATGAAATCTATTTACCTTCATCAACACCTTCCTCCCGTTACAAGCCACATGGAGAAAATGCCCCATGTGTGTTTCTTGTTTACGCAGAAACTCTTCTATATATTTTGCCTGGGTCAAACCTCTGATAGTGCAAGTAAACTGCCCGTAAGATCATATTGGGCGATGTTTCAACATCGAACTTGGTAAGATCATAGGTTTACATAGATCAAGGTCGATTTCAGTTGGTGTGGGTTGACGTTTGAAGATCAATTAGCGTTCGAATTCTTAAAGGTCTTTTGGAATGTGATGACCGATACTTCAACTAGATAGAAGTGGTTTCATGTTTCAACCAAAATTCATGGTCAGGAGCCTATGTCAAACCATCAAGTAGTTGTTTGCCCACTCATCTGTAATGATATGCTAAACAAGGCAACTGGGAACAAAAAGGTCTGTGATGATATGCTAAGCAAAGCAACTGGAAACAAAAGGGATGCTATTCTTCGAAACTCCAACTGAGAATAGCTGAATTTACCTCACATCCAAAAGAGGACAAGAAAGTACGAACAATCATATGGACCAAAAGAAGCTGATTGTCGATAAAGCATCCTGAAGCTGATGGTCGATAAAGAACCCTGAAGAACACTCAAGCCACCTCCTCACCACCCACACCCACGCGCATAGAGGGAATCCTCGCCATAAAAATAGCCTCGCTTTTTCATCATAGTACTCGAAGCGGTCACGGTTTTTTCTCGGACGAGGACGGCATTGCCATCTCAAGCTCCATCCAAACCCGCATGTTGTCCGCACGAGTTTTTAACAAAAACTCCGAATTCTTCACAAGAACCCCGTAAGCTTCAGGCTTTTGTCCCAAGAGCCCAATTATAGTGACAAAAAGGATGTGTCAAAGGATATTTTCATCACTATTAATATATAATTATACCTGTAAGAAATTGCATTCATGACTCGCAAGCTATTTATATGATGCCTAGATCATAAGATAATTTCTCTGAAAATGGATGTGGTGAAATGCTCCTGTGAACTGCATCCACGGATGAACTCAAGGCACCTCAAAATACATTTTCTTTAATAGAAGGTTTCAGGTATGTCAACTTATGCCTAGGTGACAAAACGTAGGATATATAAGAAGAGACACAATTCTAAGTGGCGGTCTAAAACTTAAAAAAGTCTCAGAAGACCTTGACCTGTACCTTGAGAAAGTTGCAGAGTGTAAGTCCGGAATGCTCTGGTTGTCGCATCAGAACTCTATATACGGACCTGTGGCGTGCAAGATGAGTTCGAACAAGGACCTCAGGGGGCCTAATCGGAAGAAGGCATTTTAAATTGCATTCTGGAATCAAACGTAATATGGGCCAGGCTATAAGGAATCCATGGGCCGTATTAGAAGATGGGTTGTCCTTTCTCCCTCCATCAATTATAAACACCAGGGGTGCGGAGAGACGTAAAACGAGCGAGAGCGAATAGACATGAGGTACCCGTGTGTTGTGTCACGGCACCAAAACATGCGGCAGCTAATAATTAAAAAAGGTCCGGAAGACTTTGGACCTTAATTACCAAACTAAAGCATGCATGTCGTTCGAAACGAACGTTACGAACAGACCAGTCATCTGCGCCAAAGGAAGCGTTTTCCCTTCTTCCTCATCAATGTGCACCGCATCTCTTTCTCAAAATTCCATCTTCCCAAAGGCAATCTGTAACTATGGAACTAAACAGATCTTCAGACCTGCAGACTGTTGGGTGCAAGACATAGAAGGCCTTACCGGTTATGGCCATGGCGAAACGGCAGCAGCCGCCGCATGAGCACACCAATCATCTACGCCAAAGGACTCCGGCAGCTTCGCTGGGGTTGGCGAAAGCAACGGGGTCTTCTCCGTTGTACCTGGTAAGTAACCCCACCTCAGCATCATCTTCCTCTTCTTCTCTTTCCCCTCACTACTTTGGTTTTAGGGAAGGTTTGAGACCTCTGTGGGATTTTTATAGTAGCTTTGGGGGAAGACAAGTACTAGAGAGATCGACATGTAGTTTTTGCGAAGATTCTGGAAGTGCAAAGCCTCCATTTCTTCTATTCAAGGATCAAAAACCAGATACTAAGCATTTTCGTATATTTTGTCTTCTAGATATGTTATATTATAATTTTAATATGCGTGGAGGATACATCTTCCTTATGATGTCTTTGGTAGTTTCAGTTCTTCACGTTTGCCCTAATTGATCTTCTCGATATTGATCTTCCGGATAAAGGCAAATCAACAGGCAGTGGAGCTATCCCATGCAAAAGTGCAAATCTCCTGTCACAGGTGATTGATGAAGGATAATCTCCACAGCATTGTGAATGACATCATTAAGGTTCTTGTGACCACCAAAGAATTATATTATATGGCGTAGCTATCTGTCCCTAGGTGTTCCTACTTTGATATGTTGGGACTCATGGGGTGTAAGAAGCGGAACACCAGAAGCCTGTCGAGGGGCCAGAGCATATGGTGCCGAGATGAACACATTTCTAAGGAGATTCTGCATCAAATAAGATGCAGGGCTTGTTTTATCTTCTTCAATGTAGAGAAAGGAGTCCGCCACAGGGCATGCTAATAAAAAACCACTGGTCTTCCCAAGGTCCAAGTAGTACCAGGGTATAAAAAACCGGACCGGACCGGCCGGTCGGACCGGTTGGACCGGGAACCGGCTCCGACCCGGTCGGTTCGGCCG
The DNA here is from genome assembly GCA_037367405.1 of Ottelia alismoides. Lineage (NCBI taxonomy): Eukaryota > Viridiplantae > Streptophyta > Magnoliopsida > Alismatales > Hydrocharitaceae > Ottelia > Ottelia alismoides. The sequence continues at coordinate 252,914 of JAZKJV010004568.1, forward strand.
GTTCTTAGAAATTAATTTCAAAAAAAATAAAAAATAAAAAATCGGGTCCGACCAGTGGTCGGACCGGGTTGACCTGGATGGTCGGACCGGGTTGACCCGGATTGACCCAGTTTTGATGGTTTGGTAATTTTCAAAAAATAAAGGTTTAAATAATGAAATAATGGGGTTTTTATCATATATGCCCTTCTTAACTTCTGCGATATAAGGTATGTCCCTCTCTTTTTTGGAATATACATTATGTCAATACTTTCTTAGAGTAATTTTCTTGAAACAAGTATAAATAAATGATTACAATATTATACTCATATATAAATGCGACTAACTTTGTATAGTTTTACTCGAAAGAGGCAATCATGTTATTCTATTTAAAGATTTGAAATTTCTAACGATTATTTCATTGGTATATAAATATATACTTACATATATGTATCCGGTTTTATTGATTCAAAAAACCGGTTCAACCGGTCTGACCAGTAAATTAAGCCCGGTCCGGTTTTTTCCGAGTCGATGAGAATGATGACGTAATGCTGACGTCATCACCGGTCCGACCGGTTTGGACCGACGGTTCGACCCGGTTGGACCAAACCGAAGACTGACCGGTTCAATGTACAGTCCGGTTTTTAAAACCTTGAGTAGTACAATCAGTGCTTCCTTTTTTAGTAGCATTTATTAACGTTGAGTAGGCTATGGCTATGTTAAAAAAACCTAGGTTGACATAAGTTTTCTTATAGTCCTCTTGGACTGTGATGACCAATACTTTAACTGGACAGACGTCATGCATCATGGGTCTCAAGTTTCAGGCAATATTCATGGTCAGGCCTATGGCAAACCATCAAGAGGTTTGCTAGTCATGGAATTCCTTTCTCCATTTTTTTCCATGTTTGCCTATTCCACTCGTCTTGATTATATGCTAAACAAAGCAACAGAAAACAACCTCTGGAAAAGGATGCCATCTTCAAAACTGCAACTGAGATAGCTGAATCTACAATTCGGCGATGATATCATCTTCTTTGAATCCGCTAAAGATGATGCCGCAAAACATACTTCTCTCTTATGTCGGATCCACACATAAATTGGACAAAACACGTCTACCAAAGAAAGAATGGATTGTAGATTAGTCACTTTTCCTCTCCCTGATCTTGATAACCCAGTCAGTACCCACTAAGGACTAATCAATATATATTCTGTAGAAAATTTCATAAATATCTCTGCTGCTCTTATTCCTAATATTAGCCTTGTGCATGCTCCTTTGATTTTCCTTACCCATCTATTGCTTGTCTCATTGTGAATTCTCTCATGTCATTTCTGTTATGATTATCGTTCCTTTTAAATGGTATCCTCACCGGTAGCAATTTTACTTGGCAATGGGTCAGTCACGTCTTTCCAAACAAAATGATAACTGAGAATTATTAATCTATAAACCATATGAGATTAACTCTGAGTAAAAATCAACATGAAATGAAGCCTATCTTATAGAGGCTTTAGGATGGTTCAAATCCTGTCCTTCTCAAATACAGAGAAAAAGAAAAGGCAATTATTATTGGTTAAATGATAGCCCTGGTTGTCCGATGTAGGCTCTCAAATCTCAATCCATGTTGTTGGCAGATAAATCAGATGTAGGCTCTCAAATCTCAATCCATGTTGTTGGCAGATAAATCATTCTAGTTTACTGGAATGATCTACCTGCCGATGACAAAAGCCTGCCTTTTTAGCTCTCTCTCTCAATCCTCAATATTCTTCTCATGGAGTGTCATTTCTTTTCATTCAGATATGATTTCACCCCAATCAAGAGGAAAATTCGCCCCAGTGGTAAGTTTATAAACCTATTGCCCCTGACGGTCGCAAATATTTTTTTTGTTATACGTAGGTAAGCCGTCTCTTGAAGAGGCGGCTTTGGTTAAGAAAAAGTTGTCGCTTGAAGAGGGGGCTCTGAACCAAAATGCCTTCCAGAGGGACGGCTCGGATGAGGAGGTTGTTGAGGCAGATGTCGAGGTAGAAGCTACATCTCTACGATATTCACGTGTTCGAAGACGTGAACGGGGACGAGCTCATCAACAAAGGACAGACAGGACTTCCGAAGAGGGATGTGTCCCGGTTGAGACACAGCTACCACCACAGTCTAACATAGAGTTTGAGACTCTCATTCCTGAGTGCAGCTCATCTAGGGAGCCTGTCACACCACATGCATCACGGAGGGATCGAGTAGTTACAGATGTAGGACCTTCGCATCATTCACCCCTCCTATTGGACTTCTACGAAACTGAAGAGACGGATATGAGTCACATTGTTGATATCGATCGACACAGTCAACTCCGTAGAATTGAGCCAAGCGCACCTGAGACATCGATGACCGATGAGAGACCGGTCAAATTGCAATACAAATGGAGAAGGGGGCGTAAAGACTAGATCCATATCTGTGACATTTTTATTTTAATATAAGACATGTATGTCACTTCTATATGAACTTTGTATGTACATGTCTCTTTTCTGACTTGGGTTGTTGACTTGAGTTTTGTGGTTCATCCTCCTTTATGAATTCTCATGTTGTATATGAACCTTCTGTCCAACTAATATATGAACCATGTGTTATTGACTTGTGTTATATCATATGTGGATCATTGTTCTTGATTTCAATAAAATTTATACTTCCTAAAAAAGGAAGCAGCAGCACTGCTGGCAAAAACAGAGCTGCTGCTTCTTTTTTCGGTTCTGACTAAAAGTCGCCTCTTCAAGAGGTGAGGCGGCTTGGCTTTAGGAAGAGCCTCCTCTTCAAGAGACGGCTTTGGAAGGCACTTAGGAAGAGCCGCCTCTTCAAAAAACTAGCTGCAAACTCAAGAAAACTGACCGTCAACAAGGATTCGCCTTTACAATACATATTCAGTATCTAAAAATTAGATGTGATCATATTTCGAGACATTTTATCCAATTTCCATCAAAGTTTGGAATGTTTCAATGGACTAAATCCGAATTCTCTTTATACTCCAAGTAAAGCGATGAAAATTCCACCTTCGTGTAGTAACAAAGCTTGCAACCTTAAAATAGCTCAATGGAAGATAAAGACAATCTTGTGAAGTATATATCCTATCTTCAATTCTATTTCTGACTGCAAGCAATTACTTGGATCACATTCTTTCTTTTTTCTTGGAGACCAAAAAAAGGGGGAAACACTCTATAGTGTATGCCCCAGCTTTATAGATTTATAAAATAAGAAAGAGAAGATACATGATTACCTTACAAGAACCACGACTTGAGGAGAGTCTTTGTATGAAAAACTACATTCTCAAAATAAAGCCGATCAGAATGAAAAATAATTCAATTTCTCGCTAACCAAATTGCCCACAAGCCGACTAAAGGGAGCAGTTACTCATTGAGTGGAAGCATTTTCGCAGCATATAATGAGTCTCAGAAAGATATATTATTCACCGTGTTCACCCAATCAAGTTGTAGATCTTTCCAAAACGGCTTAATCTTCAGACAAGCGAAGAACTACTGATTGATGTTTTCGACCACATTATCACATAGTGGGCATCGATCAAAACATCCCACAATGAATCTGGAGCATCTATCTCTAGTCAAAATTCGACTTCTTCTCAAAAGCCACAATGATTTTGCTCATCAAAGACAATGATTACTTCATGCTAGGCATAGTTGCAGCGACATTTCCATCTTCTTCTTTTGCTTGCCATGTGCATTTCTATTTCCCTCTTGCGATGGAAATAATACTTCTTTATATGCGCTTTCTTCTTGCAATAGTGTCACTCAATGTTCTTCTATCTAGACTTCGATTAGATTCTTTTTTGTTTCTGTTTTTCATATTCTTGATTATGCTCCTCTTATTCTATGAAAAAAAGAACCTCTAAATGTGAGAAGCTCTCTTAGGATTTTCTTCGCATCTTCTCATTGAGGATGCATGAACTGATAGTCTCCCAAGAAAACTTTTTATTTGTTGCACAGTTAGTGAGTAAGACGATAAAAATCTCCCATGAATTGGGGAAAGTAGCAAGCAAGAGCAGTCGTGAAATCTCATGCTCGACACTATGGTAATGGTTCCTTCAAAATTACTTGAAAAATCTAGCACGAAGCTGTCCTTCATGAAACTCATAGTGATTCCTTGAAAATCACTCGAAAAAATTAGAACAAAGTTGTCCTTCATGAATTTCAGATTCGCCAATCTCTTAAGAAGAAATAATGTATTGCTTCATATCTTGGAGGCATATAGATTTTCTAACTTTATCCATGTTGGAGAATGTAATAGGTGGGTAATTGGATCTCACCAAAACCCAATTACCCCACTCATGTTTAGTCCCACATGGATGAGCGTTGGGACTCTGGTCTGTCTGAGAGGCTATATAAAGAGCCCCTCACCCCCTATACTCATGGAGAAATTCAATAGACACATACCGTGTTTCGTCCCGCTCCTTAGGGAGTAGGGTTCCACGTAAATCTCTGTGTCAATGTTTTATCTTTTTCGTATTTCTTACTCTGTTTATCAAATTCGCTTCCTCTTCTTAGATTTCAACATGGTATCAGAGCGAGTCGATTCTCGAGGATTTTTTAGGTTCTTTATTTTTATTTTGTTTGAGAGCATGTCCGATTGTTATTTGAAGATTATTATTTATCCATCGAGATTACGTTTAGGGTTCCTTTTGAAACCCTGGTTGGTTCCATCCATCCATGGTCGTCGACCTTGCAGTCTCCAGGCCGCATCACAGGAAACCACATCTTCCATGCCATTCCAAGCGCCCTGATCTGGGCCAAGATGGGTCCTCCCCTAACAGGGAACCCTAAGCTTCAAACAAGAAGCATCACATTCAAGCAACATCCACACTCAGATTTGCATCTTCCAGTAGTTCCAACAACGAAACAAACGCCACCATCAGATTATCAGAAGCTCGAAGTCGTCCACACGAGCCAACAGATCATTCACACGTGTCAACAGGAAGCCCTAGCCGCAGTTCATAAAAAAATTGGCAGCACAGCCAACGATCCTCCTCTTGTGCAGCCACTTCTGTGCGCGGTCCTCCTTTTGCGATCTCTTGGTCCCGCTCCTCGCGTTGAGCCTCCAAGCGGCGCTCATTCCTCTCCAAGGCGCAACCCTTTCCAGCCGCACCATTGTGGACTTCCTCGAGCAGGTGATCGCCTCTCTAATCTCCAGCAAGAGGCGCCACCTTCATTCCTCATGTGTTCTAACCCACCCGTGCTCGGTGGTTGGTGTTCCCCCTGGCCCTGCCGATCGGTCGTGCTCCCCCTGGCTGTCGTGCGCCCGTGATCCCCCTGACCCTTCCGAGCGGTCGTGCGCTTAATTCATCCAAAGGAACCGCGAGTATGCAGCGCTCGGGCTCTCCCATACTGGATACCCTCCCCCCCTCGCGTGAAGACCCCCACGCGGGGGCGACTCCTATAGGCGACGGTGGGCTCCCTCCATCGCAGATGAGGATGCCGTCCAACCTTCTGGCAGCAGTGATTTTTGAGAAAGAGAGGGGTTCCCACGATGGGAACCATAAAAAGTGCCTGGAGTTTTAAATAAAAAAAGAAAGGAAGGAAGGAAGAGTGTCCAGTTTTGGGCTTCTGCATTTAAAAATAAGAGGGGGGGACAGGAGTCGTATGTGTGGGCTTATATAGGTCGAGTCTATTTAAAAAAATAGTTGCAAGGTAAAAAAAAGGGGGAGTGATTTGAATAAAAAGAAGAAGAAGAAGATGAGAGAATCTATTTTGTAAAGCCCAAATGAGCTAAGGTTGCTTTCTTTGAGCCCAAGTTGGACCGTGAGTATAAAAAAAGGAAGATCATATAAAAAATACGTATTAAAAAAATCACAACAACAACAACAACAAAGCCTTTTCCCACAATTAATTAGGGTCGGCTACATGGATTCTTCGCCTCCATTCAGATCTATCTTGGGTCAATCTCGGACTTATATCCAAAAAGCTAAGATCTCTTCGTACAGTCTCTTTTCAACACTTCTTGGGATGTCCTCGCCCTCTCTTAGCCGGCTCAACATCCCAACACTCGCATCTCCTAACCAGTGCATCAGTTGACCTTCTTTGCAAATGACCAAACCATCTTAAGCGGTTTTCTCGCATCTTATCCTCGATCGGAGCTACACCAACTTTCTGTCTAATTGCATCATTCCGAATCCGATCTTTACGTGTATGTCCACACATCCATCTTAGCATTTTCATTTCTGCTACAGCCATTTTCTGCACATGTCTATGGTTCACAGGCCAACATTCAGAACCATAAAGCATAGCAGGTCTCACGGCTGCTTTGTAAAACTTTCCTTTATTTTTAAAGGAATTTTCTTATCACAAAGAACAACGGAGGCTCCTCTCCACTTTAGCCAGCCTGCATTTATTCTATTAGTAACATCTCCATCAATTTCCCCATCATGTTGCAAAATAGATCCCAGATATCTAAAAGAATCTCTCTTCTGAATGTTGTCGTCACCAATCTTCACCTCGATTCCTTCACCATTGCTTCCATCAAAGGTGCATTCCATATATTCCGTCTTAGCCCTACTTATACGAAAGCCTTTAGTCTCCAATGCATGTCTCCAAACCTCGAGCTTCTCATTTACTCCATCTCTAGTCTCGTCAATCAACACAATATCATCAGCAAATAACATACACCAAGGTAACTCATCCTGAATGTGACTTGTCAACTCGTCCATAATCAAAGTAAAAAGAAATGGACTCAAAGCTGAACCTTGATGTAAACCAATGTTGATATCAAAATAGTAAGTCTTCCCCGTCGGGGTCCTTACACAAGATAAAGCCCTATCATACATATCCTTTATGAGATTAATGTATAGGACAGGTATTTGTCTCTTCTCCAAAACTCTCCATAGTATCTCTCGTGGGACGGAATCATAAGCCTTCTCCAAATCAATAAAGATCATATGGATATTCTTCCTTTTAGCTCTATAAATCTCCATTGTTCTCCTCAGCAAATGGATGGCTTCAATAGTTGAGCGACCTAGCATGAATCCGAATTGATTTTCTTTTACTTGGGAAACTTGCCTCAACCTTCTTTCGATCACACGTTCCCAAATTTTCATAGTGTGACGTATGAAAAAAATCGATTTAAAAAAATGGAAAAGCCGTAAAAAAATGAGTTGTTTATTGCAAAAAAGAGAGAATAGCCGAAGAAAAGGAGAAGAAGAAACATCTATGCAAAAAAATGAATTGTGCAAAAAATGAAAATGAAGCACAAAAAAATTTGCATGTTATTCTTTTTATTTCTCCCAACTTGATGCTATTTGCTCTTTATTCTATCAAGTATGGGAGAAAGGGGGAGTTAGAGATGTATTCTTCACAACTTCTACTGCTTGACCACGACTGACAAACCGGTACTCCAGATTTCTTTGATCATCCGTCTTCACCGAGCATCAAATTCTTAGTCAGGACATATATTTCTTCTTTTATGACCCGACCAGATTCTCGTGCTGGACTTCATCTGCAGCGATTCTTCTCCGGGCACGACAGAGATACGTTCCGATGACCTGATATCGCAACGGTTCTACAGGCATGACAAAGATACATTCCGATGTCCTGAAAGTCGTAAACTCGTCCTCGTGCGAGGTCTTCTACCAGCAACGGATATGTGTTCTTCTTGCAATGTATCGTGTGAAAATGTATTGTTACTTTCTTTTTGTTGCAAGCTTCAGCTTTCTCAGCTCCATCTTGAGGGGGAGTGTTGGAGAATGTAATAAGTGGTTAGTGGGATCTCACCAAGATCATTACCTCACTCATGTTTAGTCCCACATGGATGAGTGTTGGGACTCCGGTCTGTCTGAGAGGCTATATAAGGAGCCCCTCACCCCCTGTACTCATGGAGAAATTCAATAGGCACATATGGCCTTTGAGGCCTTCTCTCGTGGCTTCATCCCGCTCCTTAGGGAGTAGGGTTCAACGTAAATCCCTATGTCAATGTTTTATCTTTTTCATATTTCTTGCTCTGTTTATCGAAATCGCTTCCGCTTCTTAGATTTCAACAATCCACAAGCTTCGAGCATGTTTCTCATCTTGAATGTGGTTGTGAACATTCTCATCAACAAACTTCCTGGTGAAACTACAAACTTGTTCCCACTCAAACTCTCATTTCTCATCCGATTTGACATCGGGCTTTGAGGAGAGAACATAGGGAGGTGCATGGCTTTACATGCAAGAGAACATCTTATTTTTCCAAAAACTATAAGTAGTCCCATTTAAACTAATCAACTAGCTAAAACCAAAATCAATCTCGTTATTTAACATAACAGCTCAGATACCACTCTGTTGGCAAAAAATAAATCCCACCAATTCTGTAGAAACATGTCGAAAACCTAAGCAAATAACAAAAATGGAAACCGCAAGAACAACACGAGCAAGCACATCAAACCATAACCACAACCACAAATGCACATGGAGATTAAACATGGAAAACTTTAAAAATGACTAGATAAAAAATCATGGAATCAACACAACCTAAAATCACTCCACTATAATCGGGGATAAAATTATTCTCCACAAGAGGCTATACAAGCCAGCCCTTCTTAATGATATATCAACCAAACAAACACCACCAAACATGATAAAAGGTAAAGATGGAAACAACGATGTAAAAATCGATAGTCGGTACTCGGTCGGCTGGGTCACTGACTAAGGATTAATCGACAGTCGGGCACCTAATCGGATTTAGTCGAGCTTTAATCAGCTTTGACTTTTTTATTATTTTAAATATATAAATTATTTTATACATATATTCTTATATATTTACATAGATTTGTGTATTTTTATACTATCATAATGAAAAAAAAAGTAATTGAATTTAAATAAAATGGTACACACATGTAAAGATCGAATCTGGAATGATGCAATCAGAAAGAAAGTTGTAGCTTTGATCGAAGATAAGATGCGAGAAAACCGCTTAAGATGGTTTGGTCATTTGCAAAGAAGGTCAGATGATGCACCAGTTAAGAGATGTGAGTGTTGGGATGTTGAGCCGGCTCAGAGAGGGCGAGGACGGCCCAAGAAGTGTTGGAAAGAGATTATACGAAGGGATCTTAGTTTTTTGGATATTAGCCCGAGATTGACCCAAGATAGATCTGAATGGAGGCGAAGAATCCACGTAGCTGACCCTACTTACGTGTGGGAAAAGGCTTTGTTGTTGTTGTTACTAAGCATGTTAGAATAAGTTTGTTTTCAAATTAAGCAACAAATAAAAAATATGTTATCTCCAAGCAAAAATCGATCGACTAATTGATGTAATCGGAATTAGTCAATAATCGGTCAACCACCCGATCGACTAGACTAGTCGGACCTACTAGTCGAGCCATTTGGGTGACTTTTACAACACTAGATGGAAAGATTCCACATGGTAAAGAGTATCGAATCTGTTGCTCTCCCAAACAAGAGCCCTCGTTGATACGCCTTACAACACTTACTATGCTCGAGCACGAGCTCCTGCTAGCCAAGAAACACGGGAAGAAGAGAAGGTCAAAGAATTTCTTTGCATACGCATACAGATAGGAGTAAAGTTAGGGCACAAGAATGGTTGTTGCTCTCTTTTTCTCTATTGTGTTTTCTCCAAGTGTTTTGGGTTCTACCTGCCAATGAGCAAGAAATAAGGGTATATTTCCCAAAATCTCAAGGGGAACTCTCCCATGCCACCAAGGGCTAAGAATGGAAGGAGGTGGAACCACACATTCTACTTAGCCTTTTAAGTGATGGAAAAGGGACATATGTTGCCTACCACTTGCCACCAACCTGGATGCGGTATCAGTTCACCATGCACATGTTGCAAACTAATAAAAATGGGATAGACAATGATAGCAGGTAATCCTTGCACCTTGCATATGCTTCGAACAGTAGGAATTGTTGATCTCATCACTTTTGGAATCGAGCCTCATGAATTCCTGCGGCATAATCATTGCGATATCTCCAGGAAGATCTTATACCTCTTTGTGGAAGAAAATCAATCAAACACCCATTCCTCAAGAGCCATCTAGTTTCAAACCCTTCAAGACTGTAGACACCCCCTCTATTAGAACCTTTCAAACAAAATCATCATCTAATTCCAATGATAGTTTCTTAACCCATTTATCGCTCTATCTTTAAGAGCCTAAAGCACAATTGATAGAGAAACACCGACTGTTATTTGACAATGCTTATTAAATTTTTCCTCCACCTTCAAACTCCTTACTAATCATCACCAACTGATACCCTAAAAAAAACCACCCACCCATCTGTCTCAATCCTCCACATTTGGTTACTTCGATACATGTAAAAGCTACCAGTCTTGGTATTACCCTTTTAAATTAAGGTATCTTCAATATTGCTACTGACGAGGTAAACAGTGATGAGATGCTTAATTAGGTCATGTTTATTGTCATCTTGTTTCCTTTCTTCAGTAAATATCATCATCAGTCAATTATTTTGATCTAATCAATTGATCGATGCCAAATTCCCTCCAAAAACCATCCAAAAAAGAAATGTGGTCATCTACCATCAAGCAGTGGCCATACTAGGCACACTAACTCATGGCCTCAAATTTCAACGAAATTCGGTCGAATTTCTGTCGAATATCGATATCCAGTCGAAATCGAAATTCGACCGAAATGACTGAAATGACCGAAATATGGGGGTCCTAGTACAAAAAATGACCGAAATGACCGAAATTTCGATCGAAATTCCACCGAAATTCCATCGAAATTCTGTTTTGGTCGATACTGAAATGGTGACTGAAACCGACATTTAGGGCCTTGCACTAACTTACTATTTCCATAGATTTAATATGTTGGTCAATTGATAGCTGATGCATCTCCATTTCACCACCTTTATTCTTTCATTTTGGCCTTTAATCTCTAGTTAGATCCATGTAAATAGCATTAATTTATACAAATAACATTCCTTATTTATTTTATAAATGTTGTATAAAACATTGTATTTCATGCCAAAATAAAAGAATAAAAAAAGAAAAGAAAAAGAATGAAATACCAAAGATATTGAATGACCCTAAACCCCGAGACTAAGTCAAGAATTGACTTGATCGATAAGGAATAAAGTAAGGGGAGATAATGGCCAAAAACAACAATAAAATCTTCAATTTTTTATTCCCCGATAAGTTCTTTTTGGGACATATTTTATTCTTTATTATTTATACCTCAAATCAATAAACTTTGAACATGAAACTTATAAATAAAAATACAAAGAAAAATACAAAATTTATTTCGCTTAAAAATAACACACAGTGTGCCCTAGACACTCGGAGTAAAAGCCGCAAAGAAAACTTCACAAACGTGTATCTTCTCCATATGAACTCAAAATTCATCAAATGTTCTAAAATTAAATTATCTATTTAATGAAGGTGGTTTCATTCAATTTGGAATTAAGATGCAAAAGTAAGGTTTTGGACCCTCATTGTGCAATACACCTGAATAAAATAGTCAATTTATTTCTTCTTTATATTTTTCACTCTTTCATATTTTTATAATTTTGTAAATAATATTCAAAATACATGTGAATAATAAAATAAAAATAAAACAAATAAAAATATATTAAAATAAATCAGCATACTATAATACATAGATGAATTATACTTTTTTTTGAATAAAAACAAGGGGGAGCACTCCCAAGATGGGAGTCACCACACCGCAAATTTCATTGATATGCAAAAAGTTACATCATCCGGATACCCAGAAGTTGTACAAAGCGTTACACTGCGCCACCACATTTTCATAGTAAAAACGCTGCCCTTTGAAAATGACATCATTTCTACCAAGCCATATAGCCCAAAGTACCGCAAAAACTCTGGAAACATCACCGGTGGAGCCGGCTCCAACCGCCCGAATAGATCCCAAAAAAGATCCGCACAGGAAGACTGAACCCATGGCAACCCCAAGGACTCCCAGACGTCCACCGACAACCTGCAACCGAAGAAGATGTGATTCGCGTCCTCCACGCCATCAGTGCATCTGTCAAAATGAACGTCCGTCGCGCCCAACAACCTTCTCCTTCTGACCTTGTCACACAGACGACCCCGCCGCAGACACCAGAGGAACACCTTAACCCTGGTAGGAATCTTTGCCGCCCAAATAATCTTCAGGTCCACACATAGGTCCTCGTCATGCTCCATCCCTCCAGCACACAACCTCCGGTACGCCTTCTTAACCGAGAACTTACCCTCCACCCACTCAAAAAAGTACGGCTCCCCCGACAACTCCCCGGTAGAGGGAATCTCTGAAAGCAACTGCAAAAAATCATGCATCCTCTGCTCAGACAGAACCGCAGTGAACCTCGGAGCCCAAGTACCAGAGTCCACCACCTCCGCCATCCGCCTCCTTGTCCACAGCCAACGCCACCAACCTACGGAAACGGAGCCCCAAGGGCCCCTCTCCCGTCCAGTCATCATGCCAAAATCTGAAGAGAAGCCCATCTCCCAGCCGCGGGCGAAGAAGAGGCCTCATAGCTGGTAGGACCGCCCGGACCCCACTCCACAGCGAAGACTCATGACGCCGCCTCGCCGCCACCAACTCGCCCGAGACCCCATAAATCTTCCTCAGCAGCCGTACCACCAGCAAGTCCGACGGGCCCAGATGCGCACGACCCACTTCGCAAGCAATGCCCTGTTCATACATTCCACATCATTGACCCCCAACCCGCCCTCGGAAACGGGTAGAGTAAGATCCCTCCAAGCCACCAGGTGCAGCCCCTTCTTATCCTGCTTTCCACTAGACCAGAAGAAAGATCTCATCAAACCCTCCACCTTCTTTCTAACCCCAAGAGGCATCAAGCGGGTAGAGAAAAAGAAAATCGGAATCGCAGAAAGAACATGTTTGAGCAGGGTAAGCTTCCCGCCCTTGGACAAAGTGACAGCCTTCCACCCCTCCATCCGCTCCTCCAACCTCCGAAGAACGCAGTCCCAGTCGGACTTCCTCAGTCTGCCGTCGATCAAAGGCAAACCCAAGTAGGAGATGGGTAATGCACCAAGGGGGCAGCCTGCCCACTCAGCTAACCGGATCCTCTCGTCCTCCTGCATCCCAAGAGTTACCAGAACAGACTTCTGCCTGTTGATCTGCAAGCCAGAAAGACATCCAAACACATCCACCAGGACAGCAGCATTGTGGTTCTGTGCCTCCGTCCCCCCAAAAAAAATCAGTGTGTCGTCTGCATATTGCAAAATCGGGACGGAGATGTCCCCCAACATGAACCCCTCACACCAACCTTCCTCCACTGCCCGTCGAAATAAAACCGCAAGACAATCCGCAACCAAAACAAACAAAAGGGGAGCAAGAGGGCACCCCTGGCGCACCCCCCTCTACCGTTGGAACCAGCCTCCCTCCTGACTTCCATTGACCAGCACCGAGCAAGAGCACGTAGTGACACACCTCTTAACCCAGTCCACCCAAAGAGGAGGAAATCCCTTCTTCTCAAGCGACGTCCACAGGAACTTCCAGCTGACACAATCATATGCCTTCGCATAGTCAATCTTCCAAATCGCACCTTTCTTCCTAGATCTCTACCATTCACGACAGACCTCCGACGCAGTCACAATACCATCCGCCATACAGCGTCCAGGAATGAATGCAGACTGAGAAGGAAGAACCACACTTGAGAGAACAGCTCTAAGCCTGCTCGCCAAGACCTTGGCCACAATGAGATAGATGCCGTTAGAGATCGATATAGGCCGATAGTCTCCAACACCCACTGGGGTCTCTTTCTTAGGCAATAGAAAAATCAAGGCCCTGTTGACCTTCTCAAAGCCGTAGTTTCCATCCCTGAACTCATTCAGAACCCCCAAAATTTCTCCCTTCAACAGCTCCCAGAACTCCCTATAAAAACAAATAGAGAAACCATCCGGGCCAGGAGCCCCATCCGCATTCAAATCCCAGACCGCCCGGCGAACCTCGGCCTCCGAAAAGTCGGCCACCAACAAACCCGCCTGCTGACCGGTCAACGACCCCGACCCCCGCCTGGTCCACCCCCAACCAGCCTCCCCCCTCACCCTCCTCGAGGCCCCTACAAAATGCTCCCGCAAGGCAACACCAATGCTCCTTTCCCCCGAAACCCTTCGCCCCCCACCTCCACCTCATGCAAGAAGCTCCGTCTCCTCCTTCCTGATGCAACCGAATGAAAGAAGCGAGTGTTAGCATCACCCTCCCTCAACCACTTCTGGCGTGCTCGCTACCTCCAATGAACCTCTTCTTTCATGTCCTCCTAGTAGACCACCTCCAACCATGCAGCCCTCTCTCCTCCACCTCCTCCGGAGTCAAACCCCGGTCATCATCCAACCCATCCAGCCTGCTAATCCTCGCCTCCGCCTCAGCCCTGCTGGCCCTCCTCCTACCGGCGACCTCCTTCCCATACGACAGCAAGACCCTCCTGAGTGCGGCCAGCTTCGCCGCAAAACGCGACACCGCCGAACCGGAGACGGAGAACGCCCGCCAATGCTCGGAAACCAGATCCCGAAAGCCCTCCTCCAACAGCCACTTCTTCTCAAATCGGAAAGAGAACCGAGCCACGCGCTCCTCGCCAGAATCAAAGAACTGGGGTATGATCAGACAGCGTCCTCGGAAGAGCCCAAGCCCTCGCCAAAGGGAATAGCTCCCCCGCCTCAAATGACACCAGGAACCTGTCGAGCCTGGACCTGGACCTCGCATTCCTCCATGTGAACCTGCAACCTGCCGCGTCCACCACTGACAAGCCCAAAGAGCGGACCACCTGCCTCAACTCCGCAAAACCAGCAACAAAGCCCCCGCCACCCCCCGGCCTGTCCTCTGGGAACAAGGTGACGTTCAGATCCCCACCAATAATCCAGGCTCCATCCCCCTCCTCAGGCGCTATATCGTCCAAGTCAGCAGCCAATCTGTCATCCTCCTGACGGCACGGGCCGTAGACGTTAGTGATGAACAGGCAAAGACCATCCGCCCTACGACGAAGCCTCACCGACAAAGCAAAACGGGAGGCGGAAGTCCCCAACAGGTCAAAAGAATCGGACCGCCATCCTGTAAGAAGCCCCCCGGAAGCACCCACGGCCTCTTTCACCGCCACCTGAAAGATGTCACCCCTACTCACCTCCCTTCGTTGCTGATCATCCAACGACTGCAGCTTTGTCTCCTGAAGAATAAAGATATCTGCCCCATCCCCTCTCAGCAAATTGTACACCCCGAGCCTCTTGTCGGGCCGGCCCAAGCCCCTCACATTAAGAGACAGCAGCTTCATTTAGGCAACCGATCAACCATCTTCGATGGAGGAATAACCCCCAACCGTCGCGCCATTCCCCGATCCAGAGCAGCAAAGCGGTTCCTCACCTCAATGGCACTTCCGCCTCCCGCGCCAGCTACCTCACCTGCAACTCCCGCCGCCAACGCCGCCCGCAACGACGCCCTTGCCAACCTCCCCACCCTTCTCCTTCCGCCACTCGCCCTCTCATATGCCAAACCGAACCGGCGGTCAGAGCCCTCTCCACCAACCTCAACACCGGCCCCCAGAGGCGATATAGGAGCCCCCACCACGCTCCCCAGGCCAGCAGCGACGCCCGCACGAGCCAACGACGCCCCCTCCACCACCGACCCACCTGCCGCCATCGCCTCGGCCAGCAGGACCGGCCCCTCCCCCAACTGCTTACCCTCAAGCGGCACCCCGACAGCCAAATCCCCTCCCCCCGGGACCGACGAACCTCCAACCACCCCCTCCAGCCCCATGGACACAGCTGCCACCTCCCCCACACCACAACCCCCAACCACTTCACCCATAGGGCCCCACAGCAGAGAACCCACCCTCGGAATCCCTACCTCAGAAAAGGAACCAAAGCGAACCACTGACTTAGCAGGAAGAAGCCCGTCGGAGGGCCGGCCCCCTCACAAGAAATCCCCCCCTCCACGTGCAGCGCCCCCACCCCCGGGACCTGCGCAGCACAAAGGCGAGCCGCCTCACCACCGCCGACCTCCGACCCAGACTCCGCCACCGAGATGCCCCCCTTACGCACCCCGGCACCCTACAAAGCCGCCCAGACATCAGCGGCCACCAGCTCAATCAAGACCTTCCTGCCGTCCAACACCACCTCCCACCAGCCCATCTTCTCCTCGCCAACCGGCCTCACCCGAAGCAGAACGTCCACAGGTTGCCCCGGGTCACGGCCCGCCGTCTCGACAGAGTCCACCACAAGAACACCTTGCAGCAAGCGCGAGATGCGGTCCTTCGACCTCGCCCTCATCGGCAGCCCCCTGAGCACAACTCGCTCCACCCGAGCCGGCACAACCGCGACATCCGAGTCCCGGACCCTCCGCCACTTCATCTGCAATGCTCGCACAGCCGACCCACTCAGCAAGGCATGCTCCTCTTGCACCTGAAGCCCTCTCGCCAATGCCCGCCATGGAGAGATCAACCCCACATCACCCTTGAAAAGCGCCTTCGACACGAACCCCACATCTGAGGTTGCCAAGAAGAGGGCCCCATCCCCAGCGCCCTCAGCAACCAACATGCTTCCATGCCGAAACAGCAACGGGCAGGACCGCCTAGAGTGACCGAACCCCCGGCAAGAGAAGCAGCGAAGCGGCCCGCTGCACGCCCTCGCCCAGTGATCCAACGCACCACACCGGAAGCAACCCCTGCCGAATGGAGATACCAACGGGGGCCCCCGAGCCCGCACAGAAGCCCAAGCCTCGCGCTGCCTGCGCCGACCTTCCACCACACACCACTCCCCCGGACATCCCTCAGCAACCAGACCTGCCCCCATATCCAGACCGGCGACCCCAGAGCCGGAACTCCCCCCAGCGGCATCTGCACCTGAGACAAGATTGTCCAAACAGTCCCGACCATGGCCCCCCGGATGCCGGCGAGCACCATCGGACCCCCAACCAAGCATTGGGGGCAGACCTGCTCCATCAGAAGCCCCCTGGAGGGCCCTCGACCACGGCCGGGAAGGCCCCGCTCCGTGAAAAGGCCGCCGCGCAGGTTGGGGAGCTCCGCCAGAGGCACCCCCAGCGCCGCCGAGCACCGCCACGCGGCAGCTAGGCGCGAAGTCCTCGTAAGCGCTTGACGCCCGCCACTGCCAGACCTCGCCTCGCGACGCCAGCCCTCGCGGAAGACCTTGCCAGACCTCGCCTCGTGCACCGTACAGACCTCGCCTTGCGTGCCGTAGACCTCGCCAGACTTCTCCTAGCGTCGCTCGACCTCGCCTCGCGTCTCCAGCACTCGCCGCAGACCCTTCACGTCGTAAACCTCGTGCGCCTCCGACTGACCACGAGCGCCCAGGAGCAAACCATCGCGCGCCGCAGTCTCGCGAGAAACCGTAGACCTTGAGCGTGCCTCGCGAAGCGACATAGCAATTCCCTTCAAAAATATTGTTGAGAATGTATAGATGAATTATACACATATATATATATCAATATAATGAATATACATACTTACATAAGTGTACAAATAACTTAAAAAATATAATAAGTATAGATATGCATTTAAATAAGTTGTAAAAATATAAATTATATATATATAAATAATAAAATCTAAAATAAAAAATAAAAATAAAATACACTATATATAAATATACCTATATTTATACATGCAAAAAGTAACTCCTAATAAATTAACTTGTATAAATAAATAAGAACAAGGATAAAATACTACATAAAATAATAAATATTTTTTATGTTATAACCAAAAATTAAAATAATTCATTTATTATGTTATTTCAATTTATTTAATCATTTATTTTCTGTTTTGTCCTCTAGTGGATGTGTCCGAATCATGGTCGATCTTCTGTTGACCCTCGGTCAACTCCCGTGAACTCAGCCCTAGTTCTGTTAGACCGTTGCGCATTCCTACTTTCTCGATTTTTCCATGTCGACCATTTCATTTTTTGGGTCGATTCCTTCAGTGATTTTGTGCCTCGATCATCAATCTTTCACGGTCTCGCCTCGATCTGAGTATCGCTGAATCGAGTTGTCACCTCGATCAAAGACCCCCTGTACAAATAAGCCTTGCCAGACTACATTTTGATTTTGATTTGTCTTGGACCACTTTTCCACCCTCGTTTCATAGCTTAAGTCGCAGCTCGGTGACAGGGAGTTAATCTCGTCATCCTCGGGCATGGAGGAGCAGAGTTCGACGCAGCATCTCCTTCACCGGACCTTATCCCTGATGTCGGAGCCTCTGGATCGAATAGCGACCTGTTGAGGCATAGTCGTTAGTTTTTCTCACATTTCTTGCCTTAGCTTTCATTTCCAATCTTTAGTTTGCATTTTAATTAATAGGTGTAGCTTAGATTTACGTTTTTGATGTTCGCCAGAGCTCCAGCTCTGGCCACCGTTCGACTGTTCTTCAGCCGTTCTACGCCCCACCTTTCACCCCCATTCCATTCCCCTTTCGTTTCTCTACGTCCCCATCCACTCTATTCCTCCTGGTCGGTCTTCGATCAGGATTTCAAGTTCCTCCACCACCTCCGTCGGACCTCGTCCCCCTGCCTCATTCCGCCTCCATTTCGCCCAATAACGGGTCAAGACAATTTGCCCTCGACCCCTTTCTCTTCCCATGCAGGTACTTAGAGCTCTTTGCCCAGCTGAAGGCGATTTTGAAGCCGGAGTAGGTTCCTAGGTCGCCTGAGCTTCGCCGACCTCCTGGGACCTCATCAGCGATCCTTGGAGCCTTGTATCGCATCCAGCAGCTGCGGATAGCCTTGAGTAATTTGAGCACCTGAGCAGCACCAGAGACCGTCGGAGGAGGGAGGAGACGCAGATCAAAGCCCGCACCTGGAGTTGTTCTTCCATGTTCTTCAGGAAGAGCAGCAGCCGTCGGATCACTCCTCTGCTCCAGTTTGAATATCGATCGTTGGATTAGACCACACCTCCACCATCGAATCTACAGACGAGATCTAATCCAACCCTCCATCGGCGTACCAACATCGCACAACGAGGAGCGGACATGTGTACAAGTGAAGAGATCTCAGTCGTCCGTAGGGGTATTTTGCACTTCTTCAGCCTTGATTTTTGTAATTTTTATTTGGGATTTTTACCCGGCAGACCCTGTAATCTTTTGCAATTACCGCTACGACCTCTGAAACATCCTAATTCCTCCCTCGACCTCATAAACTTGCTCCGTCTTATCCAACAAACCCTGCCGTCAATTTTAACTATATTTGAATCAGTTACTTGGGTTAATCTTGAGTTAACCCAACCCATTTACCATTGAACGGTTAGGATTACCCAAAATAAAAAAATAGGAAAAAATAATCCTGCAATAGGGGAAGCCGGGGGGGCTCATGCGATCGGGGACCGGGGTGAGCAAGGGGGCTACAGCAACCGGGGACTGGGGGGGGGGGGGGGGGGGGAACCGGGGTAGCCCCAGGTAGCAGCATCATCAGCGGGGCTTGTCAGGGGGAGGCGGCGGGTACTTGCAGGGGGAGGCGACGGCCGGGATGGGGACCAGGGGGAGGGGGGGCTTGTGCGACGGGAGGGACGGGGTCGGAGGGAGGGGGCTATTCCGATCTTGGGAAGTCGGCGTGGACGGGGACTCGGAGGGGGGGGAGAGGGGGGCTGCAGCGGAAGCTTGCGATAGAATGAGTCGGCTAGGCGGGGACCTGGGAGGGGGATGGGGGGGACCTTGCAACGGAGACGGTGGGACCGAGGGGGGGGGATTCGCAGGACGGTGATGGGGGTTGGCACTGGGCTGGAGGCGGTCGGAGGGGACTCGACCTGGGGGGGATTCGAGGATGGGGGAGCCAGGGGGCTTCGAGGAGGGGGAGCCGGGGGAGGGGGGGTTGAGCGACGTGGGAGAGGGGAAAGCAGCAGGGGGGCTTCGAGAAGGGGGAGCCATGTGGGTTTGTGTATTTACTTTTAGTCCATAAAATTCAAATTCCATTGTAATATTTTTGGGACAAATTGCATTGAGTACCTACCGTTTTTTGTTAATTGCAAATATACCCCTGTCAGCATGTATTATATTAAATATTATATACTTTTTGCATGTATTCCCTTATACTCATGAAGGGTCTTCTGATATGCATAGATAGTTTCTGAAAAGTACATTTATGTCCCTGCCAGTGTAATTAATTTTATTTCTTTTGTTTGTATTATTAAAAATATCATTTCACATCCAAAAATTATAGGAAAATTATTTTAAGTGCATGACCAATTTAAAATCACGTATATTTTTCTTGGGCCATTTAAAACTATTTTTCTATTTTTAAAATACAAAAACATTGCATTTTCTACTGTTTGCATTTAAAAATTTTAAAAAAAATCATCTTAATAATTCCAAAAAAATAGATATTATATATTGCTCTATTTTGTAGCTGCATACCAAAAATCACTAAAAATAACAAAAGAAAAACACAAGATTAAAAAGCTCCAAAATACTTATAAACATCAGTAAAAATTCTACAAAAATCTAAAAATATTTATTTTAATTTCTAAATTTTATTTATTACATCTATTAAATATAAAAAATAGTTTTCAAAAATTTTGGGATTTTTATCTATTTTTAAATTCTGAAACAATTCAGCCTATTAATATAAGTTGCAGTTTTGACATTTTTATTCAATTTAAAATCCAAAAAAAGGGAAAATTATAAGAAAATTAACGAAAATAGAGAAAAAATATAAAAAAGACAAAAATATTTTATTTCATCATTTTTTGAGTAATTATAGTTATATCTATAAATATAAAAGCTCTTATTCTATATATATATAGCTATATTTACTTGTATTATTATTATTATTGTTGTTGAAATAACAAAAAATATTTTAAAACCTTAAAAAAATAAAAATAAATGATTTTGCATATATTTATATATGTTTATTATACTATATTTATATTATACCTATTATTACCTATATATTATCTTTAAAAAGAAGAGGAAATTAAAAATTAAAAAATAGAAAAACAAAATATAAATTTAAAATCCATAAAATATATATAAATTTAAAACCTACAAAAAATAAAATAAAAAGACAAGAAGAAACATTTTGGATTTCATTGCCCAAACTATCTTGTATGCTCCATGTGTTCAACCTTTACAATACTTGCACCTATACACATCATTTATAGAGTTAGAATAAATGTCAACTCCACATCTACATTGCATCTCCTTATCTCTGTTTGTGGGTTAATTGTTGTTTGAATTTAGGGTTCGTGTTCGGTCGCCTCAGCGATTGTGTTCCCGCCATGTGTAGAGCACAAGACTGATGAATTTATTATTAATGATATTATCTATTAATTATTATTCTCCTGGATTAAATATTTTAATCAAAATCTTCATTAATTCCACTTTATTAACAGGTATCCCTTCTCATGTAAATAACCCTTATTATTGTTTTAATATTTACCCGTTTATTTTCTTTATTTTCCTTATTTTATTTATTATTAAAAACTCCAAAAATTAGATTAAATATTGCAGATATTTATTTTGGGCTTTTAAAGAAATTAAAAAGATAAAAAAATCACAAAAGAATTTTTTTTGATGAATTCTTTTGTGATTTTTTATCTTTTTAATTTCTTTATATATTAAAAATGCTTCCCAAATTTTTATGTTGTTTATTTAATCTATTTTGGTTTTTGTCCACTATGAAACTTGTAGATCTCGAAGAAATCTACAACTTTCATGTTTAGACTTTTTCCTAATTTATCTACCTTTTATTTCTTTTCGAATTCTTATTTTTCATTTTTGAATGATTGTCATTGGACCACGTAGCGCTCTCTGGAGCCGCCACACGGCCCAATCCTCCTTGTGTCACCTAGCCTCCACCAAAGCCATCTGATCTCCCTTTGTCGCGCTCATCTAGGTCGCACCTTCCAACTCACTCCTCAACCCTCACCCTTAGATGTAATCTACCTTCCGCATTCATCCCATCCATAGGATCACTTCATATCATACGATCAGGCGCCCTCCACGTATTCATCTCTTCCCCCACCGTAGGGTGAAAGCCACAGAGCCCATCTTGGTCGCTCCCCAGCGCCTTGATCTCCGCCCTTGGATCATCGTCCCATATCAGATCCAAGCCCCCACCTCACGTCTCATCCTTGGTTGTTGGATCTCCAGATCCAACGACGACGTCTTCCATCTCCAGTAACGCTCCTCCGAGTCTTTAGCCTCGCCATCACTCCGCCCCTTCCATTTTTCCCTTAATCTCTCCACAATCTACCACAGCCTCCATGTAGCCCTAGGATCCGTCATCCTAGCCCGGCCATCACTCACCCTAGATCCGATCTCCAGGCCCAACGTCGGCCGTTACTAGGTCCCCCCTCCACCAATGTACCCGTCGGAACCTCCACCCTTTGAAAGGTCCTCACCCGGCCACCTATCCTCTTGTCCACCATTCAATGGCCTAGGGCGAGACCCTCTCCTCCCTCTTATGACAGAGGGGCGGAGGGCCGAGAGTCGACGACCCCTCTATACCAAGGTGATGACCCTTGGCTCCTCCGGCCAAGACACGACGCTCCGGCCGTCGTTGAGCACCATGCTCTGATCGAGCACGTCGTACGACGACCCGAGGCTCCAATGGAACTTCATCCCAAGCCTCCTCCACCGCAATTCCTCTTCTCTGATCAGATATTTCATCACTTTTTCTTTACTTTTCTCTTAAATTTCTGTAAGCGCGCACGCACCATCTCCTATCATCGACCATCTCATAAGCTCTACCTCACTTCATCGATCCTTGTGCTACCCTCCGATCACCACCCTCCTTCCTCCGCAACCCCATCGATTCCAGACCATCTCCTCCGTCGGAGGTAAAAGAGATTACACCATGGGCTTCCACTTCTCTGCCCCATAGCCCGCCACTTCATCCCCCTCGCTTCATCTATACCCCTCCGCTAACCCCATGCAGGTCAAACTCCATTGGTCGGATGACTCGAAAGAACTCTGTTCTAGAGCTCCTCCTCCGGCGAGGTTGCACTGCCAGAACATGCCAGCCCCCACCAGCACCTCTATTAGCCTCCAGCTTCTCCGCGTTGATCTAAGGATGCTTCTGCGATCTTCGGATGTCACGGAGGAGCAAGGAGGAGGGGGTTGGCCTTCGCTGGAGACCCATAAGCGCCGCCAACTTCGCGGCGGTGGAGGACGCCCAAAATGAGCAAATATCGTTCCTACGTCGCCATCCAATGGCCAAGAAGTGTCCACCTTGCCCTGCCAAAGCAACCAGGCTCGGTGGAGCCGAGCCACCTCCGAGGTACCTCGGGTTGACACACGACCCAAGCTACCTGCCCTGACCCTCACCGCGCTCCGAGCCTGGCTCGTACGCGTGCAGCGTGCGTCAGGCTTGGAAAATTGCAATTCATCCCTGCAACTTTTCGCAAATTGCAAATCGGTCTTACCCAAGCGCATGTGCCTCACGTGTCATGCCTAGGAATTTTGCAAAAGGGCATCGTCGACTTCTACAAATTACAAATATACCCCTACGAGGACCAATTTGCATATTTTATCCATTTATTTTCATATTTTTATTGCATTTATTCCCTTAACCATATTTAATATCTTGAGCATATGGACCCCTTTTCAGTTGATTATAGTTTCATTTTGAAGCTAATTTAATGCTCTTCATGATGGCATTATTTCGTTGATTTGATGCATAATTTAAGATGCTAAATTCTAAGTGTTAATTGTGTCATTTGATCCTTATTTTGATGACATTATTAGAACTGTACAAAATATTCGTGCTTCAATTAATATTAAAATTGGAACTTTTTATTACTTAATTATTTGAAATGGATAATTACATATTCATTCTGTTAGCATGCATCATATTATTTAGCAACTTGCATCATCTTAATTGCTACAAATCCAAACAAAAATTACACTTGTCTCCTCATGAATTGCATCACATTTTCTTGCATTTTGTATTACATTTATTCTGCTTAAAATAATTAAAAAATGCAATCTCATTCTGTGCATTTCATGGTCTTGCACCATATCTCTGCATATTATTCATTGCATCCCTATCATTCTATGCATATTGTATATGCATTTTGTGATGTGTCCATTATAAGATCTAGATTCAGAGAATGTAATCGCTCAATTTAATCATTAAGATCCGATTAATCGACTAGGAGATTCGTGTCCCTGTGTTCGACCTTGGTACACTTCCAAGTAAAAATTACCCTGCCTCCTATACTACAATTATCGATTATTAAAAGAGGTGAAAATCCGATTCATTAGATGGCGTCGTCGTCGGGGACATGGCTCATCCTCGTGTATTTATTGGATTTTATTGTATTATTTTGAATTGATTATTTTCAAAAATTTAGGTCTTCTTATCGTGTTATTTTAGCATCATTTTGTTGATTAAATTTCTTGATAGATTTCTGACATTTTTCTTTCATGGCAGGGCCCATGGAGATGGAGGACGCTTGATCGACATGGAGGCGTGGAGTTGGGAGCTCCCGCCTTAAGGAGCCACGGAAGAAAATTTTGAAGATATCGAGGATTTTGATTAGATAATCATTTCATTCGTATTTTGTCTATATGTGTAACAATTGCATTTCCAATGGTCCTCATTCAAGGGCTCGCATGTGTAAATCGAACTTGGACATTGCATGTGTTGTGTAGAGCATGTTTCATCCTAGTCTAGGTGGGGCTTCACTTGAGTGTTCGATCTTAGGATTAGGCATGCGGCTCTTTGAGCTTATTTCATATTTTCTCATTTATGCTTGATCGTAGGTTAGAACACAGCAATAAGAATCAAGGAGACTCACTTCGTCTCCTCTGATTCACTGAGACACACCAAACATCGATCTACTTAGCCAGAAACAACTCAATTCTTCCCACTAATAGTATCATATTTAGGATGTGGTTTCTTCAACTTGCATGCATATAGTGTTAAATTTCAATACAGTCTTGCACGTGCATGGAGATTGTTGGAGGCACTGTAAGCTTCTCAAGCATGCATCATGAATTTTACAGATGCATCAATTTTTCTCGATCTTCCTATTGATTTATCACTTACGATATTAAAGGAAATTGGGAATGGTCGTTAGACGATGAATGCTTGATATGTGCTCACCTTAATGCAGTGATAACCTAAGCATAAAATAGGGACTATTAATGCAAGTTGGCCAAAATAAATGGAATAAAATGAACCTTGGATTATGGGAAAGCAATACACACATTGTACGCAATTTGTGATTAAATATTGAGAGGTGAGGATGTATCCCTAAGATCTCGAAATCTATCTTTAAATCGTGCATAATAGATTCGAAATTTAGATGATCACTAACTAAAACAGACAAAATAAAATCTGTCCGAACCTCTACGGACCTCATGTGTGAAGTTGGTGAAATCATGGGTATAATTGCTTGCTTGATTGAGCCTGAATGTGTTTTCACCCAACCCTCCCGTAACCCTAGTTGCTCCACCTCCATCTCTACATATTCACTCATCTTTGTATATCCATCATTCGATCTAACCCTAACTACAGCATGTTCCCCCTATCTCAGTTCCACATCTAAATACTTAGGCTACTCTTTAGCCTAAGTATAGGGGAACCATGCTATCTTCTGAGTATTCACCTCGGGTCCCTCTGTCCGCATTGCATACTCCCTATTTAGGCTCTTCTCAGACTAAGTATAAGGGGGCCTGAGCCCCTTGTCACCATCTCTACTCATTTGATCTTGAATCAGTTCTGTATGTTCTTTTATATTTTAGCATGAGCTATGGCTTCATATCACTTTATGCTATGAGGACATAACAAAAGCTAAGTATAGGGGGTGTACCGTATACATTGTATACATACTTTAGCCATAACTCATATTTTGAAAGTTTTTAAAATTTTTGAAAATCTTGGGGTAGGGTATATTATTATGTGAACTGATTTTCATAAAAATATTTGTAAAAACTCTAAAAAAATTTCTAATTTATGTGACAATGGTTTGAAAAATATTTGACAAGAAAAATGAGGTTTGACTTGTTTGAAAATCGTTTGAAAATATTTTGAAAATCTTTATAATATGTGACATGGTTTAAAAAATATTTTCAAAGCTCTTTGAAAATTAAGGGATTAAATGAGATTAATCTGTTTTCTTCTAACCTTATTCAAAATTCCTTAAAAATCTGAAAAATCAAAAACCTCTCTTTAGTAGTGATTCAGACTACTGAGCTTTAAGATGAGTAGTTATTTCTCAGTGAAGGAACTACGGTCTTCCTTAACAGAGTGGGTGGTTAAAAGATAATATGAATGGCACCGTCTTGAAGTAATATGGGTAGCCGTCTAACGGAACGTACTTATACCCATACTAGATGGAAGTAGATGCAACTATTCATATGAGTTTGATCGAGTCATTATTTCTCTAAGGAAAACAAAAAATCCATAAAATTGCAAATCACAAAAATCACTATCTTTGGAGTTGATGTATCCCTGACACATTCACTATCACTCAATGCTAAGGATTCGAGGACACTTGATTTTTGAAATCTTGAGAGTACGATTTAACCAGGCTTATTCATTCGGGTTTGAGACTTAATAATCCATACCTCCCTAGTTTGAAAGATATGAGCGCTATATTGCACTCTTAATCTCTACCTTCTAAAGAATATGATCAGCACATCGCTTTCACAACTGCATGAATGATGAGATTTGTTGAAGTATCACTTGAGGGACTGGGACTGGAGATTTGAGTTTAGACCTTATTTAATGATGCTCGGGTATGAGATAAAGTCAATGAAGGCTTCAAGAAACCTAAGTGTCAGCAAAACCTTGACATATGTACCAAGATATGATAAAACTAATATAATTTGTTGATCAATATGCGCTAACTTGGTAAAAGCAGTGGAGCTAGCCAAAAATAAAAGAAAAGAAAGAAATATTGAGAAAAA
The DNA here is from genome assembly GCA_037367405.1 of Ottelia alismoides. NCBI lineage: Eukaryota > Viridiplantae > Streptophyta > Magnoliopsida > Alismatales > Hydrocharitaceae > Ottelia > Ottelia alismoides. Next base: position 279,692 of record JAZKJV010004568.1, read on the forward strand.
AAAGAAAAGCTCTCTCTACAAAGTCAATTACAAAGAGCTTCAATCAAAGTCGAGCACTCCCAACCATTTCAAAGTGTCCATTTGGACCAAAGTTAATTAGAACCAATGAGTCAGTCTAGTACATCAAAAAGGGATCTACATCGTAAGTGATACAAGTTTGGATGTAAGTATATTAGATACTTAAAAAAACCCATCTCGGTGTACTCCCATGAAAACAAGTACATGCGACTCAAATTCTCTTGACGAACACACTGGTCAACAACCAAAAATACATGTGTTGAATTATAAGGCAATCAAGATGATCATGTGAGGGAGAGAAGAAATTACACAATCCTATACCCTCCATCATCTGGCCTTCCATCTGCACTTTTAAGTCTGACAAACTAATGAGACGGTGGATTAAATGCAAGAAAAGACTTATTCCTTAATATTGAAGATTAGGTCTAGAGGAGAGTCTCATGGACTGAGACCTTGAGTTACCTCTCAACTCGATTCTCATGATCGCAGTACACTAATTGCCATATCTAATAATTAGAGAAGTTAGATTCCTTTTGACTAAAGCATGGTTGAGCATAGAATTAAGGATCACTTAAATTAAGAGTCCTTGATAAATAAAGCCTTGAAAATTCACATGCACTATCAGGAATTAATCAGGCTCCTTCATTCTTTAAATGCTTGAGGATGAGCATAATATAAGGAGATGATGAATCTATGATTAATGATATTATCCATTAATTAGTATCCTCAATGATTAAATATTTTAATCAAAATCTTCATTAATTCTATTTTATTAACAATTAACCATTCTCATGTAAATAACCCTTATTATTGTTTTAATATTAATCCCTTTTATTTTCTTCATTTTCCTCATTTTATTTTCAATTAAAAATTCCAAAAGAATTAGATTAAATATTGTAGATATATACTTTAGGCTTTAAAAGAAATTAAAAAAATCAAAAAATAATTAAATGTTAGTGTTTTTATCTATTAAAAATACTTTCAAAATTTTTATGTTGTTTATTTAAACTCTTTTGTTTTTTATCCAACGTGAAGCTTATAGGTCTCTTCGAGATCTACAACTTTCATGTTTTGACTTTTTCCTAATTCATCTTCCTTTTATTTCTTTTCGAATTTCTTCTTATTTTTCCTTTTTGGATAATTTTCATCGGGCCATGTGGCGCTCTTTGGAGCCGCCACGCGGCCCAATCCTCCTTGCGCCACCTGGCGTCCACAAGGGTCGTCTGATCTCTCTTTGTCGCCCTCATATGGGTCGCACCTTCCAGCTCACTCCTCAACCCTTAGATCTCCCCCTCAGATGTAATCTACACCGACCACTCCCACCTTCATCCCAGCCATAGGATTACTTCATATCCTACGGTCAGGCACCCTCCAAGTATCCATCTCTTTTCCCACCATAGGATGAAAGCCTCAGAGCCCATCTTGGTCGTTCCCCAGAACCTTGATCTCCGCCCTTGGATCTCTGCCCCATATCAGATCCAAGCCCTCACCTAGCACCTCATCCTTGGCCGTTGGATCTCCAGATCCAACGGCGGAGAACTCGTCTTCCACCTCCAGTAATGCTCCTCCGTGTTTTTAGCCTCGCCATCACACCAGCCCTTCCATTTTTAGCTCAATCATCCCTTCACCTCTCCACAATTCACCACCGCCTCTACGTAGCCCTAGGATCCGTCATCCTCGCCCGGTCATCACTCACCCTAGATCCGATCTCCACAGCCAACACCGATCGTTACAAAGTCCCCCCTCCACCATTATAACGGCTGGAACCTTCATCCTTTAAAAGTTCCTCCCACGGCCACCTATCCTCTGGTCCACCATCCAATGGCCTAGGGCGAGACCCTATCCTCACTCTTGTGACAGAGGGGCAGAGGATCGAGGGTCGATGACCCCTCTGTGCCAAGGTGTTGACCCTTAGCTCCTCCGACTAAGACACGACGCTCCAACCGCAGTTGAGCACCATGTTCCGGTCGAGCACGTCGTGCGACGACCTGGGGCTCCAATGGAACCTCAGCCCAGGCCTCCTCTACAGCAATTCCTCTTCTCTGATCAGGTACTTCTCCACCGTTTTTTCTTTACTTTTCTCTTAAATTTCTCTACGCACACACGCACCCTCTCCTATCACCGACCATCTCATAAGCCCCGCCTCACTTCATTGATCCTCGCACTACCCTCCGATCACCACCCTCCTTCCTCCGCAGCCCCATCGACTCCAGACCATCTCCTTCGTCGGAAGCAGAGGAGATCAAACCACGGGCTTCCACTTCTCTGCCCCATATCACGCCACTTCATCCCCCTCGTTTCGGCTATACCTCTCCGCTAACCCCATGCAAGTCAAATTTCATTGGTCAGATGCATCGAAGGAGCTCCGTTCTAGAGCTCCTCCTCCAACGAGGTTGCACTGCCAGAATACGCTAGCCCCCGCTAGCTCCTCTACTCGCCTCCTGCTTCTCCGTGTTGAGCTCAGGATGCTTCTACAATCTTCGGATGTCACGGAGCAAGGAGGAGGGGGTTGGCCTTCGTCGAAGACCCATAAGCGTCGTCGTCTTCACGTTGACTGAGGACGCCAGAATGAGCAGATACCATTGGATAGCACCTCCTAGGCAGTCATCCAACGTCCAGGAAGTGTCTACGTCGCCCCGCCAAAGTAACCAGGCTCGGTGGAGCCAAGACACCTCCGAGGCACCTCAAGCTGACATGCGGTCCAAGCCACCTACCCTGACCCGTACGCATGTAGCGCACATGCGAGCTGGGAAAATTGCAATTCATCCCCGATTCTTTTCACAAATTGCAGATAGGTCCTCCCCAAGCATGCGTACCTCATGTGCGCTTGGGAATTTTGCAAAACGGCCCCGTCGGCTTCCACAAATTACAAATATGTCCCTATGAAGATCAGTTTGCATATTTTATCCATCTATTTTCATATTTTTCTTGCATTTATGCCCCTGGACCATATTATTAATATCTTGAACATATAGATACCTTTTTAGTTGATTTTAATTTCATTATGAAGCTAATTTATTGCTATTCATGATGGCATTATTATTTCGATAATTTGATGCATAATTTAATATGTTAAATCCTACGTAATAATCGTGTCATTTGCTCCTCATTTTGATGCCATTATTACAACTGTGAAACATATTTGTGCTTCAATTAATATTGAAATTGGAACCTTTTTATTGCTCAATTATTTGAAACGGAAAATTGCATATTCATTATATTAGCATGCATCATATTGTTTAGCAATGTGTATCATCTTAATTGCTAAAAATCCAAAAAAATTGCATGTGTCACCCCATGTGTTGCATCACATTTTCTTGCATTTTGATTACATTTATTCTGCATAAAATAATTAAAAATTGCATTCTTATTCTGTGTGTTTCATGGCCGTGCACCATATCTCTGCATATAATTCATTGCATCCCTATCATTCTATGCATATTGTATGTGCATGTTGTGATGCGTTGATGAACCTCCATTTCAGCACCTTTATTCTTCTATTTTGGTCATAATTCCCTAGCTAAATGCATGTAAATAACATTAATTTGTGCAACATAATATTCATTATTTATTGTATAAATATTGTATAAAATAGTGTAATTGATGCCAAAATAAAAGAATAAAGGAAGAAAAAAAAGAAATATAGTACCAAAGGTATTTTGTGACCTTAAACCCTGAGACCTAGCCATCATGATGATTGGGTTGACAAGGAATAAAGTAAGGAAGATAAAAACCAAAAATCACAAATAAAACCCTAATTTTTATTAATTTTGGAACCCATTTTATTCTCTATTATTTATTTACTAAATCAAGAAACTTTGTATAAAGTTGTAGATAAAAATACATAGAAAATATAAAATTTATTCCACACAAAATAGGCAAATTGTGCATTTTATACTTGGAATAAAAATCCAAAATCTAAACTTCACATACCCATATCTATATGAACTCAAAATGCATCAAAATCACCTTTAATTGTATATAACTTTTTGTTAGCTATTTAATGAAGGTAGTTTCATTTAATTTGGAGTTAAAAGTTAGGTTTTGGACCCCTATTGTATAGTATACATGAATTAAATATTCATTTTATTTATTTTTTATATTTTTTGTATTTTGATATTTTTATAATTTTGTATATATTCCTTATAGTATATGTACATAATTAGAATAAAATAAAACCGTTAAAAATATACTAACATAAATAAGTGTATAAAATACACAGATGAATTACCTATATATACATATATAATAAATACATCTATTTATTTAAATGTACAAATAACTTCAGAAAAATACTATAAAAATATATTTACGTATATTTCAACAAGTTATAAATATATATTAAGTATATTAAATAATAAAATACAAATACAAAATAAAAATAAAATACACATTATATGGGTAAAAATACCTATATTTATACTTGTAAAAATGACTCACAATAAATTAATTCATAAAAATAATTAAAAATCATATTAAAATACTATAAAAAATAACAAACATATTTTATGTTATAAATTTTATTTAATTGATTCATTTATTATTTTATTTTTAATTATCTATCATTTTTTAGTTTATTTTGTCTTCTAGTGGTCCATCTAGACCAATAGGAGGCGCGCGTTCATTGACCTGGGGTCAACTCTTCTGATCCTAGTCGTCCGTCCACCCAACTACTTCCTCTGCCTCTTCTTCACTTAATGACGCACTCCATTCACTATGTTCCCTTTTTAGCAAGCTCACGGATCTCCACTTCCGTCGCTTCACTGGAGATTCGCCGTCACACCTCGCTCCGCTTCCATTCCACCATTTGACGGGTTTAGGCAGTTTGCCCTCGACCCTCTGTTTCACTTGCGAAGGTCCAAAGCTGAAAGAGCCTCATTTGGAGGCTGATTCGAAGAGGAGGAGCTGCTTCAGGTCCCCAATTCTTCATGCCATCGCCAGGTCCCTATCAGTGGATTCTGGGCCACCTTTGGACCCACCTGGAGATGTTAGATCTTCCTAGAGACCTGTAGGCCTCCGTGTCATTGGATCAAGAGTCGATCGCCTAGGCATACAGCTGACGTCGGATCAAGGAGAAGCTCGACCGTCGGATCTCCTTCTGGGATCTAAACTCGAATGTCAGCGCCCAACCGTCATCATGCCATCCAGACGTGCCAAGTGTTTAAGTGAAGGATCAGGATCGCACGATCAGGCGCACGTGGGGGGTAAATTTCACACATATCACCGCCTTTTGTTTTCTTTTTATTTACTCCTGTAAATTAGTTAAAACATTTAATATTTTGTGGGATATTTTCTAAAGAACCCCTGAGGTTTATTGATAGTACATTTTGGTCCTTTCCAGCTCAGCTCACCTGGCCCCCCAAGTAAGCTGGGCATTTTGTAAAAATACCCCCACGATTTTTGTAATTGGTGTTTAATTTACAAAATTCAAATTTTAGTTATAAACTTTTGGATAATTTGCATTGCAGCCCCTGACTTTTATTTTAATTGCAAATACACCCATGCCAGTTCATTTAATTCTTGTATTTGTTTTCTATTTTCTAAAAATATCAAACATGCTCCAAAAAATTATGGAAAACAAAGGATTATGTGCCTCTTTGCATGCTCTTCCATGCTATATAATTAGTTTTGAATTTTAGGTATATTGGTATTTACTAAAAATCAAAATAGCACATTTTGTTCCTTATTTGCTTAAAAATCTAAAAAAAATATAAAACTATATTTAAAAATTCAAAAAAATAGTATTAGTTTATTATTGTATTTTGTACCTCCAGATCAAAAATCCATAAAAATAGAAAACAAAATAACTAAAAATTAAAAATCTCCAAAATCCTTATAAAAATATGAAAATTATTTTAAAAATCAAAAAATATTTAGTTATGTCTCTGAATTTTCTTTATATTATATATTATCTATTAAAATAGTTTTGAAAAAATTTGACTTTATTTAGTATTTTTAAATTCCAAAACAATTCAACCCTTTATATTGTTCATGATTTTATATATTTTGGACTTAAAAAATACTTAAAAATTAGCAAAAATTTCTGAAAATCACAAAAATATTAGAAAATTATAAAAAGCAGAAAAGTGTTTTTATTCTGTAAATTTTGATTATTTTAATTATTTTATTTAATTAAAAACCTACAAAAACATTAATTAATTAATTAATTGATTGATTAATTGATTAAATAATTGTACAAATATACCATTATTATTTATTCATTATTTATTTATAAATAGTAATTAGTGCTACTACGTATTACTCCATGTGTTCGATACTCTGCCATACTTGCACCTATACACATTTATAGTAGAGTTATAATAAATTTTAACCCGCGCACATTGATCGCTTGAATTTTCTGTGGGTTGATTGTTGATTAGAGGCACACTTGGTCGAGCAGGGATTGCTAGTCGTGTTTGATTAGCAGACCGATGGCAAAATCCCTCTCATCATGCATCCATTATAAGACCTCGATTCAGAGAATGCCATCGCTCAATTTAACCATTAAGATCAGATTAATCGACGAGGAGGCCAGTGTCCCTATGTTCAACCTTGGTAGACTTACCAAGTAAAAGCTATTCTACAATAATCAAAAATTGTGGTTTTTGATGAATCGCTTTTTGCTCCTATACTACAATTATCGATTATTACTAGAGGTGAAAATCAGTTCATCAATGATCGATCAACCCTCTAGTTCAAGAAATGGCCTCGTTGCCGGGGAGCAACAGTGTATAGATTGCTTTTTATCTTTCTTATCTATTTTTATTTATTTATTTATCATTTTATTTGATTTCATTTGTTACTAATCTGACCATCTCTTTGTTTGACCTTGTTGCGAGGGATTATAGATCGAGGGAGGCACTCCTAGGAGGCCTACGCACCCACGTGACGTGGAGTCGGTTTTTCAGCACAAGCCGATAGGAGAGATTGGCAGGAGAAGACTTGGAGAAATTTTGAAGACAATGCCATTTTGTTTTGTATTTTCTTTTATTTTTATTTGTAATTTAAATGAGAGAGAGACACGTAGAGATTGTAATAATCTAAGACTCTTTAGGACACTGCAATACTTCACGAGGTCCAGTGCCTAAGTGATTGTTCACTCGGGAGGCCTTGTCAGGTTTTTCATGGTTTTCCACCTTCTTTTCTTTGTTTTCCATAGTTTTGAGTTCTTCACCTCTTATTTTTATTTGTTTTGTGTGATTGAGTCCTAGCTTAGGATTGCTTGCTCAATAAGTCCACAGCCTTAATTATTGCATGTACCTATAGATCTTCGTTTGGACTTAGTCAAAATTAATTTGTAATTATTTGAGTTTGGAACCAAGCGCCCAGAGAGACTCTATATTGTGCTAGCAAGACCTGTTGTGGCGGGCACCAAAGAGTCTCCAAGATCGGATATTTGGGTTTCATCTCTGAGTAGTTAGCATTTGTTCTTCACAATAATAGCAATTTCTATAGTAGGGCGATTTCATCGATTTTTGCATTTGCATTTAGTGTAGGTTTAAATTCATGTAGAAGAGAGCTGGAAGGAAGGTTAGTATTTCTATCTTAACATACATCATTGATTATCGCCTACATTGCTTTGCAAAACTCTTCCTCTGATTTTGATCACCATAGGATACTAAAGGAATCCAAGCCTCGTTAGGTCATGTGCATGAAAATATCCAAAAAAAGTGATAATCAAAATAAAATCGGGACTGCTAATTTTATTTGGCCTTAAAATCAAATGTAATAGGGTTCATTTATTTGGGAAGAGCAACTCCCTCCTTGTACACAGGTTGTATTCGGAATGAGCGAGGCACGTACACTTAAGGACTTGAGTCCCCATCCTTGTACTTGTGTCTTAAGCGCTTGGGTCGGCTCTTGGGCCCTGATACTTGCTACAAGCACTTGCCTCTGACCGTAGACAAAGTGGTCGCAGTAATCTAGTTGGTGTGCTACGCTGACTGGAACACAGCCACTCTAGAAGACTACACATGTGAGCTTGAATAATAACCTGAAATTCACCTAACTCTAAAACTGAAAAGATAAAATGACAGATCTCTACGGTCTTTACTATGTCGAGTTGATGAATTGGAGTTTGCTATGTGTTTGATTGTCGACTTTGGATCCTAGAGTGTTTATCTTTATTTCAAGTTAGCAGTCTTCGAGTCGTTTTCTTCTTTTATTCTTTTCATTTCTTGAGTCCTTTTTCTTATTTAGCATCATCTTCATCGTGATCATGGGTTACCCTTATCATTAGCTGGATCTTGCAGCTAATTTTCACCCATATCACCGTAGAGTATGCATCCCTGGTCCAACCCAAGATGACTCTCTTCTTGAGCTACAATTTTGCCCGTCTAGTTTGACCTCAATTATTGTGTGGTTGGAGTCCTATCTGGAATTTTGTCTCGTATGTCTCGCCTACCTTATTTGTTCTCTCCAGTTTCGCCTTCTCCTACCCCTAGGCATGTTGTGCAATATGATAAGTCCCGCTCTGAGGATAATGATGATGATTTGTGTGAGTTGAGCAGATTCGAGGTTGGAATGAGAATGCTTCCATTAGTGGATTTTGGATATGATTTGTGCGAAGCTATCATTGAGGTTTCTTCTTTTGCACACCAGGTTGAGGTTTGATCTCTGAGGCAATACATATTGAGGATGATACCGATGTTGTGTGTTTTCAGCTTTCAATACCGACCCTTGAGTTGGCTCTGCACGTCTTGTTTCAAGCGCCTGATGTACTGCCTCTGTCAGTACTTCGGGAGATGGAGTCGGAACCTGTATTATGTCACCCATCCTTTCAGCCGATCTATTTTCCTCTCCCAGACTTCTAGATCCTCATAGAGCACATAGTTGATTTTGAACAATATCCTGAGTTATTCCAACAGATGTTGTTTGGTGACGACTGCCATTTTCGCATGCCCCATCTTGTTAGCCCCTCCCATTAACCCTACATCATCCCGATCGATGAGTGTGATCAATTTTTCGAGGATGAGAGTTTAAATGCCAGCATGACATCGCTTTCCATTTATCAGCTTGCATTACATCCCGAGAGTTTTCTGTGGATGGATGTAACACTTTCTAGGTACTCGATCTCACCCTGACTATGCAGTCGATCTGTCGACTGTAGAAACCAAGTCGTCTGATTGTTGAGACTCTTTTGAGTCTGCTCTCCTCGACGACCCTCGTGAGGATGAGCCATACTTTGAGGCATTAGATGATTACTCTGATCTTTCGACCATATGTCAATCGGATGCCCAGATGCTTAGAGAGTCTTCTGATCTTTACCCTTCGTATCTTTATGAGATTGTGATTGACATGGAGGATTCCATCACTGCCCCATCCTTCTCAATGTTTGATTTTGTCGGATTCAATCAATCACTCGTTGTAAATTGATGCTTTTTTTCTACCACCGGACCCAGGCTTAGTGTTCATTTCTCTTCTCCCGGTGGTATACACCCACTTTATTGCGTATATGGGTGTTCTTTTTGATTTCGCCATCGTTCTCACTATGAGACGATGGCAAGAGTATGGCATTCGTCCGACAGATGTTGTCCTGAACCTTGATACAGCCTTATCCTAACACTTGCGCTCAGCTAAGGGCATAAAACATAGCGCTCGTTGAAAGGTACCTCAACAATCCACACCTCTTATATATATGTGTTTCATCTTTCGTTCGTTCTCTCTCTCTCTCGTTCGTCCTACACCCCAGATCTACCGTCTGATATGTGTGTCTATATTTAGGACGTACTTTGTCCTAAGTATAGGGGGTGTAGACCGAGTTGTTCCTTCTTTGTTATGTTCCATCACTCCTATTGTTGTCTATACTTATGGTCATTTACCCCAAGTATATAGGGAGTAGTGCGTACATTCCAACAATGTATTTTTTTTCTTTTTATAGGTTTATTGATCCCATCACCTGTCTACTCTCCTGTTGATATTCTTGTCTATACTTAGGAATCTTTTACCGTAAGTATAGGGAGTGACATATCGAGTTGTTGATCTATTTCTTACCGTCATCGACCCTCCCTACATGTGTATATAGTCTACTATACTTAGGATTAATTGATCCTAAGTATAGGGGGACTATTGTCTTCTCATTCTTTCATTCTTTCGTCATTGTAATATAGGCTTTTTATACTCAGTACGATTATGGCTTCTTCTTTTCTCTCTGGTCTATGAGGACATAGCTCAAGCTAAGTATAGGGTGGTCGTATATACGTAGGGCCGGCTATTGAGTCACGGCTTGATGAGACAGGCTCGGGCTCGGCTCGATAAGGGCTCGTGAGCCTGGCTCATTAAGCTATTGAACCGAGCTCGAGCCAGAATTTTGGGTTCGATAGCTTAACGAGCCGAGCTCGAGCCGAGCCGAGCTCGGCTCGATAACTCAATAAGAGGCTCGATAAGGAAGATATATACATATAATATTTATATATAATACAAACAAAATAATAGTAACCCTTTGCAATTTTCCCTCCACTAACTTTGTCTCTCCCACGAGTCACGAGTCATGACCTAATTCTCAAAATCTCATTCCCGCCCACACGTTTGCCCCCCGTCTACGCATTAGAAAATTAGTAATTTTTTTATAAGCAAATAGAATGTTACAATGTATATTATAATTAAGATTTTGTATACAACTTGGATAGTGGTCTACAGGTAAGGAACATAGTCTTCGATAGAGGAGGTCTTGAGTTTGAACCTAGGTAAAACACTTTTCCACCGAAAGGTACTCATTTTCCTTAATGAGCTTGCCTTGGGCTCGAGCCCAGACCGGGCTCGATAAGGAGCTCGGGCTCGATAAGGGGCTCAGTTTCGAGCCCGAGCCAGCTCGATAAGGGCTCGAGCTCATCGAGCCCGAGCCTAAGCCAGCTCGGCTAGGCTCGAACGAGCCCGAGCTCGAGCCCGAGCCTGGCTGGGCTTATCGAGCCCGAGCCCGAGTCAGGGGCTGGCTCGGCACGTTGGGCTCGATAGCCAGCCCTATATATACGTTGTATATACTTTAGCCATAACTCGTACTTTTGTGTTTTTAAATAAAATGACTAATATACAATTAGTTAATTGTAAAGAATAAACTTGTATAAATATGTATAAAAATTCTTTGGAATTCTTTGTATATACTGATTAATAAATCAGGTTAAAATATTTTGCAAAATGATCTGAAAAATAGTTGGAAAATATTTGAAAAATCTTTTGAAAACTATTTTGAAAACTTCAGCAAAATATTGTCAAACATTTGTAAAAAATACCTTTGTTGTAAAAATTTCTTCTATTTGTATGAATATTTTTTTTAAAATTGGTTTGCAACTGAGTTGAAAAATGGTTGCAAAAATATTTTGAAATATCTATACATATTTTTTGAGAAATCTTTGCAAAATAATTTTGTATATACATAGGAATTAATATATAGATATATGTATGTATGTATGTATGTAAGTCTATACTCAATGTTGATGAATAAGAAAATCGAAGGCTTAATAAAGGAATTACATCATGAAAATGATGTGTATTAAAATGGATCCTAAAAAGGATCGTGTGTTACGTTAAAGATGACTGGGAATATAACTACAGGTCGGGCATGCAACCTTAGGTTTGTCGGAAGGAAGCTGTATTGGCGTAGCCTTATCTAGGTGGTACACGGTTTCCCTGTTATGATAAGTGTGTACACGAAATGAATGAATGATTTGCAACGCGTGATATCGAGTGTCAATGTCTTCGGATTGAACGACGGAAGATGTAGTCATACCATATGGAGGCTCGTGGTGACATGATTAGCAGTTGGGTTACGACAACACTTGAAATAAGTCACTGGTACAAAGATTAAGATGAAAATGACATGTAGTTTTAAGCAATCGAGTCCTCGAGGACAATATGCATCTGTATTCAACATGCGGTAGGGTTTAAGGACCTTGGAATACTAATAAAAGAAATATTGTCAAGGGTAGATTGGAGGATTAGTTGAGGTGACGGGCGACGATCTAAGCTCATCAGTATCAATACAATATCCAATCTCAGAGTGTCCACAATTTCGAGGTTCGTAGAGGGGAGAGGACCATTCTCTAATATGGATTAGAATGGATAAGAAATAAAATAAAAATAGAATAAAGAAATAATTGTATAATTTGGCTTACTGAACCTTTCAAATATCATACATGGTCTATGTTTCTTTTCTTCATTATTGAGTACTAGCCTATTTCTTTCCTATATTTTCTAAAAATCCAGCATGCATAGGAGAGTCATCACAGAGACAGTAGCCATCCCGCCAGCCACAGTAGCATTACTCCATAAGGTAGTTTGTAATCATTTGTACATTTCCTTTCCAGCTAATATACATGTAAATGGATATAGTGAAACTGCCATGTAAACTTTATTTTATGAATGGAAAAGTATTGAATGATTTCTTTTTAGTATTTTTAATTACAGCATGTTTCTGAATGTTAGTTGTGATTGATGAATAAATTAATGATGAGTAACCAGATCCGGATATTGGGAGGATCGGACGACCCAGAATTTGGGGTCGTGACAGATACTTGGGCTTAAATTTTCTAAGAATCAAAGAGATCTTGTGATGACTTAGAGGAAGTACATTACAAATCTCAATCTCTACAAATCGGATGACAAATTGCATACCTACCACTAGTCCTGTGGATCCTAGCATGAAGTTATATGATGAGATACATGAGGTGGTCAAGAGGAGATACCAAAAGCTCATTGGGAAGCTTCTCTATGTGACTAACATCAGGTCAGACATCTCCTTTAAAGGGAGCATAATTAGCCAGTTTATAAAGCAGCCTCGACAGGTTCACATGTATGAAGTCTCCATAATCCTAAGATATCCAAGGTCTTATCAAGGCACGTAATAGCTATTCAGCAAAAGAACATCTCTTGCCATCATGATTTTGTGCAAATGTTGGCTATGCAAGATGTCCAAAAGAGAGGAATTCCACCTCTGGATTTGCAGTACTTATTGGGAGTTCATTGGTCTCATGGAAAATCAAGAAGCAAATTGTTGTTGTTAGGTCAAGTGTTGAATCTGTATCAAGCTTGCAAAAATCGGTCGACTAGTCGAGTCGGGAGGGGTAGCCGACTCGACTAGGCCTAGTCGGCCCTTAGTCGGTCCACCCGACTAGTCGGGCCGACTAATCGACCGACTTTTACAACAACCTTTTTTATTTTTTTTGTTTTTCACTTTTTTTAAAGCAGACATATTCTAATATACTTAATGTTATATTTATAGTCAATTACTTCTTTTGTTTCATCATGATGTCATATAAAATGTACAAATATATGTATATACATACGAATATATGTATAAAAAACTGATTTATATATTTAAAATAATTAAAAATTCAAAACCGACTAATGACCGACTAATTCCGACTAGTCGTCCGACTGTCGACTAATCCTTAGTAGGTGACCCCGCCGACCGAGTACCGACTACCACTTTCTGCAACCTTGATCCGTATGCAGAGCAATGGAACAAGGAAGGACCGAGATGATGCGGGTCAGGCCTATTCTGACTGACCTAGCTATTGACACACATCTTCTCATGCAACTATTATGTGATAGTCAAGAGGCACTATTCATTACCAACAATCCAACTTTCCATGAGAGAATCAAACACATCAAGGTGGATTATCACTCACTATGCCACATATATGATACATAAGGAATTTATCTTTACTTTCCACGTTAGCTTAAGGGAACAGACATCATACATTTTCACCAAAGCCTTAGCAAGAGGACCATTCATAAGTGCTCTTCCAAGATGAGCTTTATAGATATCTATGCTCTTGAAGGGAGTGTGATAGGAAATAGTGCTCTTATTTCCCTTTTATGTAATTTTTCCATTGGTATTTTGCTCTAGGATTTCTCCTCTATATAAAAGAGCCATATGGTCACAGAATAAAAATCTTATTCGCTTCTTTCCATAAGAACCTTATTTTTATATCAATAAAGCAAAGGTCGCAACCATTTAGTGATTTCTCTGGACGTTGCAAGAGAGCTTTCAAAGGAATGGAAACTCATCCCAATCTTTGCTTTCAAAATTAAACCACTTTTTTTGGTTCCATGTTAATACAAATTAAATTATTTTTACTAATCTTTAGGATCTAGTAATTTCGGTTCGGAAATCCCTCCTAGTTCTGAGTCCTTGGCTGAAATTTCTACAAAACGTGTTGCGAGAACTGATCTCTCGTCACCATCAAAGTAGGGAAAATGAAGTGAAACAAGCACAGTAATGATCCTAAAATACAGGTCACTAGGACGACTGTGGATTTGGAAAACATAGATATCCACTGCTTTAAATTTTTTATAGTTCTTTACATTTTATGTCAGAATGATTACGTCACCCCTTTTGTTTCTCTATCATGTAACGAACTTTAATTTATCTGCTCACATCAGGGGCAATTGTGATGCTTTCCTATTTTAGGTGAATGATTTGTCATCGTTTACGAGACAAAAAATGTGCGGATATTTAAATCATATTCTAATAAGGTCGTCAACTGTGCTATGCAATTACTTTCATGCGTTGTTAGCCTTGGATGTACTTGGAAAGTTCGTTCCTATTAATCAATAAATTATTTTATATTACCTTCGGAGTATCTCGTACAGATTCATGAAAGAAGACTTAAACAAATCTCACCTAAACTACAATCTAAATAAATAATGACGAATGCAACATCTTTTACTGAGTAAACCTTTTGGATCCTCTGCTTCAAATAGTTGCCCTCGACTTTTACTTCTACTGTGTAATAAATAATCAAACCTACTTTATAGTTCTCCGCAGAATACGGGACTGTGAGGTCTTGGAACCATTATTTCATGCTTTCGGAAATTTGTAAACACAATCAAATAAAGCATAATCTGCATAAATAAACTAACGTCGTCCCTTTCAACGTTCCCATTAAGAACTGCAACATCTGCAATCCTACTTTCCATTTCAGACCATTTTCTACATCAAACTTCTATTTAAAAGTATTATGGTTGCGGAAGGTTAAAAAAACTTACAGGATCTTGGCTTTGTGATTTCCTCCCATTCCCCGTCCTCATCTTCTCATATCGGAAGTTCGGGCAGAGGTTGGGAGGGATGGTTGAGTATGCAATGGGTTACTCGACGGAGGAAGGATTAGAGGGAAATAGAGAAGAACGCCAACTTTAGTAGAAGGGGAGGTAATGATTGCGTCCACTTGTGACTGCTACGTGGCATGTGCAACTATCAGCCTGGGTTAACTGACGACCACGAATCTTTCGTATCCATCACTGTATCTTTTATCTCAGTTCGATGTATGACTGGAACAGAAGAATAAAAAGATCGTGACGAGAGCAGCACTGTTTGATGGGAAATCGACAAATACATGTTCACTCCTTGACGAGAGTGCATCTACGATAACGATGTACTGCATTTTTGTTAGCAACCCAGTTCCTACTGGTTGCAGTCTAGCAATGTATGCAACTCTGATACAAAGTCATTTTTTGATTTTTTGGGCCCGTTGGGGCATATGTACAACATTTTCTTTTTGATAGAAATACAAGCTTACTTATCAAAAAAAAAAAGTTGCACCGGAGATATTCTGTTCATATTTTAAGTATTTCTCTGACCTATGTCACCATCCGATTTAACGTATCAATATTTTATAGGATTTTTATGATTGTTTTTAGACTTGGTCCATAGGTCGGGTTTGGGTCAGGTCATGGGACATGTTCATTCAGCCTGTTCATGGGTCGGATTTGGGTCAAGAGTTTTCAAGAATGGGTCGGTTCGATCGGCCCACTCTTTGGCCCGTCGGTCAACTGAACGGGCCGTTGACATTCGTCATAAAACCCGGCCCGACACACATATATAAAAATATATGTTTAAAAAATATATTTTAGATACATTTAATATAATACACTTAAAGTTTTTGTTTTACATTATCAATATTACATCTTATTTTACAGGTTACATGAAAAGTAACACAAATTATGGTTACTTGGATTAGGAAAGAATAGATGATGCTAAAAAAACTTAATTATCTCCATAAATTTGATTAAAAATAAATAAAAAAATACTTTACATTCAGTAGTTAGCTCGGCCCGTCCCGACCTGGCCCAGACCTAGGTCGGGCTTGAGCCTTGAAACTTGGACAGGGAGTTTTAGAAACCCGATCCGTTCGGCCAGGCCCATGACCTGGCCCGCACTTTGGCCAGGTCTAATTGTTTCCCTCTTAGATTATGCAATATCAGTTATGTCATTTTCTTTTTTGCAATAACAGTTGTGCTCTAACCTTCTTGTGTTGTTATTACGTGTTCGCTTCCGTTAGTTTTGCCCTTTTAGAGATAAGCAAAATCGTAGTTTATACAAACAAAGCCCGATTTAATAAAATTTTCTCGCAGTTATGCATGTACAATTTCAAAAAACTATACTTGCACGCTTCTTTTTTCTTTCCAATTACGCTTAGTTAACGTCTCTTTGGAAAGTGAATTGATGAAAATTAATCTGAGGGACATAATTGTTAATTGCCCAAAAGATGGGGCATACTAATATTGCAAAAAAGGAAAATACATAACTATATTGCAGAATGTAAGAGGACACACAAATGGCTGAAAGAATGGCAAAGGCTTCTCCCATTATAGGTAGGGCCGGTTACATTGATTCTTGCTCAAATCCATATTGAATGATTCGATTATTTTTTGCGTTGGTTGTCCACTACCTAGCACAACCCCTACAAAGGAGGATTTGAACCATCATCTTTTAGGTGGTAGGTACATTACACTACCACCAGACCATTTAACTGGTTGAAAGAATAGGTGATATTTTTAGTTTTCAATAAAAAAATTTCTGCAAATTTACAAAGGAAGTCAGCTGATGCATCAGTTAGGAGATGCGAGTTTTGGATGTTGAGCCGGCTAAGAGAAGGCGATGATGGCCCTAGAAGTGTTGGAATGAGATTATAAGAAGGGATCTTAGTTTTTTGGATCTAAACCCGAGAATGACCCAAGATAGATCTAAATGAAGGCAAAGAATCCATGTAGCCGACCCTACTTAATGTGGAAAAAGGCTATGTTGTTGTTGTATACTACACCAATCCATGTACATTTTTAAAGGATAGATAGAATGAAATTTTCCAATTACAATCACGCAATCCAAACTAATAAAAACTATAAGGAACTCGCAGTAATAAGTAAATGTTTAAATCACAGTAGTAAGTAGTTTGCAGTGATCATTAGTACGTCCATATATACAGATATATGTTCACCCAGTGCGTTGGGTCGAGGTTAGCAGTGTTATGTATTTTGCCGGATACTCACAATACTAATCTTTGATATATCCAGTATCAGCGACCTTAGTTTAGCCTTAAACTCAAGATTGTGTCCAAAAAGTTTCTAATATTTAACTCAAGATTGTGTATGAAAACTTCATCATATTAAACTCAAGATTGTGTACAAAAACTTAACCAATCTGATATGGTCATTCATGAGGAAAAAAATCATAGGATAATATTATATATGGTGGGAAAGATTTTACCCAAAATTTTTCAATTTATGATATGGGGATTTTTAGAATGTTTCGTTAACTTATAACAAGATCTTAAAGTAGTTGTAATTTTACGGCACGACTGGAATATGGTTATAAACATGACAAAAGTGTCAAGGATATTCAAAATCCTACTGTAAATTTCACGATACAAATTAAAGCATGTTCAATTGTTATAAAATAAAAAATCCCGATGAAAACCATCGTGTCATAAATTTAAGGGATATTTACATTCATAACTCTGGGTAATTTCGTAATTACCTCAAGAACTATCGATAATCATCAATTACACTCAAGACCCTGAATAACTGTTCCGTTTTACACTCATAACCTTCCGTTAGTTTAGTTCATTAACTCAACCAGATGGTTGAGTTAATCTAACTCAATATGTGATCTAACGGTTGAGATTAATCAAAAAAGGAAAGAGAGGAGGGTGTGGGTTCGTTCCTGGAGGAGGAAGGTGGGATCTTTCACAGAGGCAGGAGGAAGATCCGACCTGAGGTGAGCTTGCGGGAAGGGGCAGGCGGGCGTTCCGACTTGGGGTGGCTCCCAGCGGGGGCTGCATCTCGACATGGGCTTGCAGGCGGACGTGTTGCGGCTCGACCTACGCTTGCAGGCGAAGGCCGTCAGGGAGGGCTTACGTCTCGACCAGGCACAGGCAGGGAGGGTGCATGACCTGGGGCTTGCGGGCACGGAGTGGGGGGGTGGGTGGGTCCGAGCGAGGCTCCGTCTCAACCTGGACTTGCAGGCGGACGCGTTGCAGCTCGACCCGGGCTTGCAGGCGAAGGTCGGGGGGGCTACGGCTCGACATGGCGCAGGCGGGGAGGGGAGATGGGTGCCGCAGGTGGAGAGGGCGAGTGCACGACCTGGGGCTTGCGCTGGGGGAGGGGGGGTGCTACGGCTCAACCAGGCGGGGAGGGGGGTGTGCACGGGCGGGGGGTAGGAGGGCTCTGACCTGGGGCATTGTGGGCTGCGGGAGGGCGAGGGGGGGCGGGGGGGCTTGACCTGGGGTTGCAGCCGAAGGAAAGGGGCGGGGCGGCCAACGAACGGCCGAGGGGTGCTGCTTGGAGGACGAAGGGGGGAAGGAGGAGGAAGGGGATGATCTTGTTTGTAAATAATTGAAAGTTAAAGGGAATAAAATATAAAATACTTGACGGATACCGTCATTGTTAACGGGAAATTGGATGGAAATTAACATGGGGTTATGGGTGTAAGAGTTAAGCATTACTCAAGATCTTGATGTAATTCGTGATTATCGATGGCTCTTGGGGTAATTACGAAATTACTCAGGGTTATGGGTGTAAATATCCTTAAATTTAAACATCTTGTTAAAAGTCTTTATTTCTGATGAGATTCAAATGACATATTAAATGGATATATAAATAAACATACATGATGATATTTTTCAAAAAAATAAAAAAAATACGGAAAATGATGCAGGAGCTGCCCCATTTTTCCCATATTACCTTCCTTTTCTTTTTTAACTTGAGAAACCCCAGCCTTTGATGTTTCCTTCGTTATTGACATATCGACATTCAGGCTAAAAAATACGCATTCCCCCAATTAACATCAGCGTGATGCGTTATGCTAAATTGGATGCAGGACAAGGTTAGCCTATCTTGAGATAAGGAGGTTCTTTTCCTAAATAAGCATCACGAGAATAAGTTATCACAGCATAATAATATCATTCATTATTTCTATATTTACAATTTTTATCTTCTTTTTTTTTAGTTATTTTTGACATCAGCACTGTGACCTCATTGCCGCGTCAGCACATATTTCCAAAATCGATGATGACGAGATTATGTCGCTCTCTTGGGTAGGGATGAGCATTGGGCTGGGCCGGCCCAGCCCAGCCCGAAGCTCGGCCCGCATAGCCCGGTCCGGTCCGAGCCCGAATTATTTATGGGCCGGGCTTGGGCCAAAGATGTAGGCCCATTTGATAATTGGGTCAGGCTTGGGCTTAGCCCGGCCCAGCCCATTAGGCCCGATAGCCCGACCCGCGTAGAAGCCCATGATTAGGTCTGTTAGGCCCGATAGCCTAGCCCACATAGAACCCATATGTGTCTAGACTTTGATTCTCACTTTAATATATTCATCTGGATTTAATGAGAGAGTTGACGATGTCGACAGATTAATCCACTTGAGGTACATTTTCAACCTGTTTGTTTACTATTATTTGCACATGTTTCTATAATATCTCTATGAAACTCTTTCTATTAGATATTTTAGAATCATAGATATGATCAAATCCGTGCAAAACAGTAGGATAACTAAATAATAAAGACCTAAATAACTAATAAATACTTCATAACGGAGATTACAATCAAAATAATCAAATGAGGGTATGCCAAGTTTATGGGCCCACCAAGTCTAGACCCATAAGTTTTTGGTCAATACAAGCCCAATTGACGATTGAGACATTATGGGCCGGCCCGGCCCAGGCCCGGCCCATAATAATTGGGTCGGGCTTGGGCCTGGGCCTTCAAAAAAAATTTAGTGGGCCTAGGCCCGGCCCAAAGTCCACAAACTTAAATGGGTTTGGGCTGGCCCGGCCCATGCTCATCCCTACTCTTGGGTACGAAAACGAGAGAGAGAGAGAGAGAGAGCTTGGAAAAGAGAAAATCTGTATCCAACGTAATGGACAAGAATGCGAGTTAAGGAAATAATGTGATAAGCTCAAAATTCCCGTCTCGGAAAGAAGGAATATGGACTTTGGATTTAGAGCTGTTATTTCAATACCGCTGCAATTTACGTATTTTTAACTTTTTCTATTTGAGCCAATTAGAATTAAGCTTAAGAACTTAACCAGAGATTTAGCCCAACGTGAAGCCACCACTATCGGTAAAATGATGATTAAGAGTTAGCTCGGGCTCGATTAGTTCGACTCGGACTCAAATCAATATAAGCTCGTGAGCCAGGCTCAAAAAGTTATTAAGTTCGAGTCCGGGTCAGAGAGATGACTCATTAGGATTATCGAGCAGAATTCAGAATTCGAGTTGACGTGTGCTCAACTCGCTAACTCGATTCAATAACTCATTTTTCTTTTAGTAGGTTTTTATACATTTTCCATTGCATAAGTGCATAGACAATGTATAAATAAGAGAAAATGGTGTAGCACCAACAATGTATTTGGAGTTGTTTTATATTTACCCATTTTCACTTTTATTAGTAATCTGTCTCTAATTTCCAATTCCATATGAGTAAAACAATAACAAAGATTAAAAAAAATCACGTGATATCCCAAGCTTAGGTCCCCGATCTGTTATCGAAAAAATTGACCTTAATAACTTGTTGGCTTTGGATCCAAATGGACATGTTGACAACCAGCTAAAATGCTTACGCTCAAGTTTTCAAGTAGTAATCACCAACACTTTAACCCACATCCACACTTCATGAGTTTTAGATATGATACTATATTTGAGGTTGGGGTGTTACAACCCCCCAATGATATATATTCGCAACATTCTCGTTGTGATATGGCTCATCGTTTATTGTCAGTGATAGTGGTGGTTGCACGCTCCATGTATCTTTTCCTTCTATCTTTTGTAGGGGTGACTCCATCTCTCGGGTAAACATTTCAACTATTAGCGAGAAATTGGCTCTGATACCATTTGTAACATCCCGAGCTTAGATCTCAGGTCCGTTAACGAAGAAAATTAATCATGAAAACTTGTTGGGTTCGGGTTCAATTGGATTTGTTGACAACCAGCCAAATTGCTTAAGCCCAAGTTATAAAGTAATAGCTCTTATTACTTATAAACTACTGCCACACTTTGTGATTACTAAATGTGGTGCTATATTTGATGTTCTACAATCATCCCTCCTTATATTCACAGTATCCTCGTTGCGCAATGTCTCATGACCTATTCTCAATAACAGTGGCAGCTTCGCCTCTTAGATTTAGCCTGATACCATTTTCTCTAATATCACTAGCCCTAGGCTCGGCCCGTTATCGAGGAAAACTTGCCCTAACAACTTGTTGGGTATGGATCTAGATGGACCCTTTGACAATCACCGAAAATATTTAAACCTAATTTGTCAAATAGAAATCCCTATCACTTATTATACACACACACTTCGTGAGTTCTAAATGTGGTATTATATTTAGAGGTTGGGGTGTTATAATACCTACCCCTATTTACATTCGGGGTATGACAACTCCTCCTCTCCATCTCCAAACATTATCATTAATAAAGATATTACTAATAAGTTTTATTGTTTCTTCAAATGAACTTCACATACAAAGAACATAAAATCAACCTACTATAAAAAAGCTCATTAAGCAGCTTGTGAGCCAACTCGAACTCAACGAGTTCAAGTTTGACTCAACATTCCTAGGCTCGAAGCTTATTGAGTCTGAGTTCGAGTCTTGTTATCGAGTTTGAAGCTGAGTCAAGGCCGACTCAACATGTTCAACTCGATAGACACCTCTAAAGATGAGTCAGTGGGACAAGGATGGTGTTGCGAATATAACTATGAGAGGTTTTATTATCCGAAAATATAAGTATAAATGGATATAAATATATATAGTTCATTGTTAGAGAACTTTATAGCTGCGATAAATTATTCCTAAAGACCATAACGAGGAAGATGGGTTTTCCGATAGTGTAGCTATCTTGGATGAAGAGTCTATCACAATAGTGTCCTCTCCTCTAGGGGCAGATCCAGTATATATTATGGGGTCCATGGTCCCTAAATGATTCTTACATTTCATGTGTATATTGTCTTAAGCTTTTAATATGACCCCTTCTTAGATGCATAATAAATTATTTTGGAAGTAGCTAAGGACACTAATGGTTTGGTGATGAAAGTGTGTTTACACTATACTTTGGGGTTCGAGTGTCCACAATGCATGATTTACCTTACTTCATAAAATGTATTCCAAACACTTTTAAAATGTTAAATTATAGGCATGGTTTGATATAAAATGCTATTTTAGTTCATTTATCTCTCTCATTAATTTTAACGTGCGTAATTATATATTAAAATTTATTCTGCCTAAATTTTAGCATGCGTAATGCGAATTTTAGCATTAATTTGATATAAAATGATATTGTAGCAGATTATAATAGTACAGGCTCACTGCTCTCATGCTCTCACAGGATCATCCCTATATATATAGGAAAAAATATGCTCTCAAAGTGTAGCCAACTTACATGCTCACACACATTTTCCCTTGTATTTTTTTTTATTTTTCTGAAACGAAACCTATTGGAATTTAGATCGTAATATGTCACTATTGTGTCATTCAAAATTCGGCTTAATTCGTGACATCTATCACCTCTATCAAGACTGTCAAATTAATGATCTCAGAATTGCTGAAATTAACCTCCTTCAGATGGATGGCATAGAAGTCTCTGTTTCTCACGAAACTTGAATGACATAATATAGAGATATAATGATGAATTTTCACGGATTCATTTTTAAAAAAATAAAAAAATGAGAAAAATAGGGTGGTGGGAGCCAAGTTAGCTACCCCCAAAGGGCAGCATATATATTCAACTATATATCACTCTAATTTCATTCGAAATTTATCAGAAACAGAGACCCATATGCTCTTCATCTAGAACATGTAATTTTAACGGCCTAAACATTGCTATAATCGGTATGTTCTAGATAGAGGGCATAGGAGTCTCCGTATGACGAAATTCTAATGGCATAATGGAGAGAAATATAAATGGATACATGGTAAATTTTTCAAAAAAAAATAAAAAAATGCGAAAGAAATAACCACATCAAACCCTATATAAAGAGAGAGAGTCGAGCGTGTAGAGTATGAAAGCAATGATTCTATACCAATAGAGTCTGCTCTCTCGTCAGAATCAAGTCCCACACAACAGTTTTGATTACTCTTCAATTTTATTTTCCGAATTCTAACTTCGCGTGTCAAATCTCAACATGATATGTAATTTCGAGTCCATTAATCACATTAGTAATACAAGATGTTCATTCAACAAGTATCCCCTCGCTGAAACGAACGTCCATCACTCTCACTTTCCCAGCTGTCCACGAAAACGCCAAAATTACTCAAAATAACTCCGGTCTCGATTGGAAGTAATGGGACGAAAATATAAGCTATCTGATGGATGGATCCTAATTTCCCAAGTTCCAGTCCCAATACTCTAATAAAACTATAATTAATCACGTATCGATAAATGCAGTACGCCTTCGATCGACAAGAAAAGCAAACCAAGTAGCTAATCAACAGAGCAGTCGAGATCAAAAAACAGCAGATCACCTCAAAATAATCCAAATCGAAGAAGATCGAGATCAAAAGAGACAATGGATTCTTACCGTCGATCGCCACTGCGTGCTCATCGGCATCGTCCGAGATCTGCATCTTTCCCTCCGATGTCGTATCCCCGTCCCCATCGATCGAGCGAAACCCTAGACGGGCGTTTCAAATAATGGCGGGAGGCGAAGGCTTTCGGCCGATCTCCTCTGTGGATATTAAATGGATCATAAATATCTTCGAGGGCATTTGAGATGCGGAGAAAAGAGGGTGAGAGGGAGGTTTCTGTGCTCTTTGGGCGTTCTATATATACCACGCAGAGGGGTATTTTCGGGAAACAGCTGCACGACTTTTCTTTTCCTACTTATTTCGGTAAAAAAGGTAAAATTCACAGTAATTTTTTTCTTCACGCATATTTTTTATAGGTGAAAGAAAGAAGAAGAAAAAATCTCGAGCATTATATTGAATTGATTTAAGATTGAATTTGGGAGACAAACATCGATTAGATTAGAGCTCTTTAGACTTCAGTTGTACAACCAATTAGAACCACTCTAATGGTCTGTTGGTAAAAGCAGTGGCTCTCACTTTAAAAGACCAGGATTCGAATCCTACTATAAAAAAAAAGTTGTACAACCATTTTCGCAACGTAAGAAAGGTGGATTTGGGTTTTCGTAGTAAGCTTGTTATCTATCGTTATATCCAAGGAAGGAAATATCGATATCGATATCGTTTCGATACAATGTCGATACCGATATATCGCGGCGATATATCGACGCATATCGCCGAAACCCGGTATCCATTAGGCATTTTCTCCTGTCGATACCCGATATCGTCCATATCGGCGATATATCGGTGACCTGTCGATACCGATATATCGCCGATATATCGACGATATATCGCGATATGGCGATCCCTGGTTATATCACTCACAACACTCTTTCTTCGAGGTTAAATGATGTCTTGCTACCCCCATGACCTATTTGGGAGGGGAGACTGTGATGGTCGAGACCGACATTTAACTTCTTGGATCTTGATATGCAATAAAAACTATAATGAGTATATACATTCACTTTTCAGAACATAAAGAGGAAAGAATTATATATATATATATATATATATATCTAATGAATAATGTGTAAAATCTTGTGGATTAAGCAATGTAATCTTATGAGAATCATATTTCGAATCCCTGGTAAGGGAGATAATTGATTTGGGACATATGTTATGAATTATCTGAGATTTTCTGCATCACGGACCAGGGGTGTCTATCAATTTGAATGAGTCGAGTCAACCTCGACTCGAGCTCAAACTCATTAACCAAACTCGGACTCGAACCCAAATTCGATAAGGTTCGAGCCCAAGAATGTTGACTCAAGCTCAAACTCGTTAAGTTTGAGTCAGCACACGAGCTTCTTAACAAGCCTTTTGTAGGTTGATTTTATATTTCTTGTTTGTAAATTCTCATTAAATAAACAATTGAGCTCATTATGAATTTCGTTATTAACATTTTTTATTTTTTGATGTTATATAACTGTATACTCATGTACATTTAATAAGAACTTTAAAAAATAAGCATATAATTCAAGTATAATAGCAAAAGTGAAGAAAAGTAGTTGATATCCAACATATTTCTTTCCTACCATTATCATGATTTTTTGAATGACATGACTAGGGATGTCAGCGGGTCGAGTTTGGGGTGGTTATTACTATTCCCAAACCCATACCCATTTATAATATTACTACCCATACCCGCCCATTTATTAAACGGGTAATTTCTAGCGGGTACCCATATACCCGTCGGATACCCGTGTACCCAATGGGTACCCATATCTTGGACATGATGAATCTTAAGTTGTTTATAAATGTATACAAGATTTTGAAAAATAGACGAAATAGAGCGAGATCGTGTAATATGACGATTCATAAAAATGTGCAATATATAAAGAATATTAAAGTTTTATATATGTTAAGTGTTTAACTAAAGTTTTATATATGTTAAGTGTTTAACTCTTTTGTGTTAGTTTTTATTTTTAAAGATACAAAAAGTTAGTTGAATACGAATAAATGGATGAAGAGGAGAAAATTGAGTTGGATATTTATACATGTAGATCGATACATACTAGATATGAAATGGATTTGGGGCTAGTATGATTAAAATGCAACACACACATCTATCTTTATATATTTTTTATTCGGATTTGGGGCGGGTTCGGGTTCGGGTACCCACAAGGTAATCCCAAACCCATACCCATACCTGCATGGGTAGTCAATTCAAATCCCAAACCCGTCCAAAAGTAAATGGGGCGGGTTTCGGGTGCTTAAATGGGGCGGGTTCGGGTCGGATACCCAATGGGTAGACCCAGATTGACATCCCTAGACATGACTTATCCATCTTTTTGAACAAGGAAATGATTCATTCTATAGGGAGAGGGATGGGGTCTGTTAATCACATTCATATAGAAAGTGGAGGGAATTTTGTAAATTATGATAGAGAGAATGGGCAAACATCACATAACTCCAAGGTGATGCACCATTTCCTTCTCATATTCATATATATGGTGTATGCCCATATATAATGGATAATGTAGAAAATAATAATAAAATCAAAAGTTATTTATCCAGTCAAGTTAGCGAGATGAGCACAATTTAACTCAAACTCGACTGGATAACACTAACGAGTCATTATTCGACTCAAACTTGAACTCAATAGCTTTTTCGAACTTGGCTTGTGAGTTCTTATCGAGTTGAGCTCGTCAAACCCGAGCTTTCATGACACCCCTATCAAGGATGTAGTGAGGAGAACAGGAGGGGGCTTAGCTCCTCGATCTCTCACAAGCTATGTTCATATAATGTCAATACCATACCAAATGTACAACTTCATTAGAATTTATATGTTTTAGGTATCTAATCTTATCATATTTGAAAATTGTTATCACGATCTAAAAAGTATGATTTTTTGAAATACTAATCAAAATCTAGAATATAAAAAATAATTACATTGCAGAAGACATCAAAACAAGGATGTAAACAGTCAAGTTACATATAAAGATATATGTGCTATCATATCTTTATCAGGTTTAAAATATGAATACTGATGCAATAGATAAACACGTTAACATATTAAAATGGAAATAGATAAAAATATCAAAATATGTATAAAAGTATTCTGTAAGTGATCAAATACATATAATATCTGCACATGTTTCCATCCGTATTCAAAAAACATTATATAATATTATTAATTATGAAAATGTAAAATTTTGGCATTAATGGAAGTGTATCTCTGTAAAACAAAGAATTGTGCAGGAATGTCTTTGCTAACACAACAAAATTGGCACATCATGTATTTCGATGTTAAATTCATAATAACAAATAGTCATTGTTTATTCTTGTAATTCGTAACAAATTGAATATTTGTTGCTAAAGATTTATACAACGAAATTATCCTTGACTTTTCATTAAAATATGTAGTAATCACTGCTAGTTAGGCAATGTTTACAAGAAAAAGACAATGGATAATGATTGACATATAATTCGTTAATATAATAATGGCTGCAAATTTAAAGAATGGAGCAACGAATAATGTTCATTGATATGAATTGCTTGACTCAATAGAATTTCCTTCTTTTCTTTATATACTAGTTGGGGAGAAGATCTTCTATTGTAGTCAGATCTTCTATTGTAGTCTTTTCTACAGCAGAGTCTGATGAGGTGGTGTTTTTTGAGAAATCCATTCAAAAATCCAATCATATAGATTGAATATATGATTAGTGTTCCACATGAATACCAAATGTCACTCAAATCTGATGCTTACAGCTATTCCATCTTCACAGTTAACAGAAATATCAACATTTATATACTAATTGGATATAATGAATTGCTTGATTCAATAGAGTTTGCTTTTCTTTATATAGGAAGAGGCCTATACAATGGTATACTCCATCATCCCTACATGTGGAAGAAGTAAGCAAAGAATGAAAAAGACACTCAACCACAAATTCAAATGGCATGTGACCAACTCTCATGATAAACCATATCATCTGGTTCTCAACGCTTCCCCACAAGATGGCGCGATATATTAAACATGCTCGGCTTAGAATTATAGCAATTGGAAGACATTCTGAGAAGTGTTTTGGTGAAGATATCAACTACTTAGTTCTCCTTAGCCAACAAGAAGGGTCTCATAAACCACTTCAGGATCATGCCTAGTGTATAACAATAATTAACCTCAGCATGCTTGGTCTTTTCATGGAAGCAAGATGTTCGCAGTAAGTTAGACAGCTACACTATCACCATGGATCTTCATAAGTCTATTTATAGCTAAGTGAAGATCTTTATGGTACCAATATCATGACATGAGTCATGGATCAAGACTCAGATTTTACTTGGTACTACACCTACCGATGAATTTTTCTTGCTTACTGCGGGGGCAACATAATCATGGTTCCTCAGCGCAAGCATGGAACAGGCATAGAGCTGCAGTAAGTTACAACCGCAGCCGTAGTAACTAGATTATTTTACTTTTTGTCAAGAACAGAAGACCACAACAACGCTCATCATATTCTCATCTCGAAAAGAATACAAAATTCAAACATTACCTTAGCGGAACCACAGCCAAAGTAAAGAAAAAAACCCCATAATGAAATGAGATTAAGCAATCAGTACACAGCATCGTGAGCTTCCATTCATCGTCCCTGGGAAAAGAAAAGCATGTATACATTATACATACAACATTGCATCTTGGAGAGAGCATATTCAAATGGAAGGCATTACATTTACTAGGTGAAATTAAATGAGGAGACATGGTACTTTCTACTAATCAATTCCTAAGGTTAGCCCATACTGCACGGCAATCATTTACGATATAACCACAGCCCGGAGTTCCCTGGACTTGTCGACGGACTAAGTCCGCCTCCTCATCCGTCTGCCACTGGAATCAAATCCATCCGGTGGGTTTAGGCTTAGGAAGCTGCCTCCGCTGCGCTTCCTGTTCGAGGGGCTGGATCCCCCCGGGTCAGCCACAGCAACAGTCTGCAGCAGATCTGCTAAGAGCGACGGGCAGGTTTCCTCCAAGTGACCAAATCCTTCAGTTTGCATCACAGCTGTGAAATATAGGAACATAAAGCATGGTATACAGGTATTAGATTGGCAGGGCAATAAACCAGAGGAACCACACCAAAGTGTACAGGTTTTGAAAAAAAACCTGTGAAGTAAAAACAAAAGCGACAACCACGGCAAAGAGACTCTTGTTTCATGACAAGAGAAAAGAAAATTTTTCTAAAACTCCAAGGATCTGCAACTCTACAATCACGGGCTCCTAGTCTACTCCAATTAAGGCGCTCCACATAACACAGAGATGCAAGTTTCCCAAGGGGATCCACCTTTCCCTACATATAAAAATGCACAAACATGGATTGTCTGTACAGACAAGGCATCTAGAAGTATAGTGCTATTTCTACGCATGTACATGTATGACTCAGAAGTTCCATGCTCATGCTTATTCTAACTTGGCGAGCACAGAAAATAACATATATTAGAACAAATATTGAGGAAGTCGTAACCTGAAAAATGCATTGCCCCCATTCTAAGGACGATGAGACCCACCTCCCAAGTTTCCTGAAGAAAATTTCAGACAAACAGATTTCAAGTGCATGCAATGGTGTTGTTCTGCCAATGCCAAGGTTGTTGCTACTGTATCTGGTGTTATCTCTCGGCACAGCTTAGATTCACAAAGTGATTTCAGACGCTCCAACCCGTAGCGATCTGCAGCAGCCAGGAGATGTTGCACAAAGAGGGTGACCGTGGATGTGCACATTGAAACCGAGCCAATGAGCTCGTTCAAATCTGGAAGTATGTCCGAGTATATGTAGATCAGCATAGCCTGAGGAAAGTCGGTCCAACCGTTAAATTATAGGAGGGCTAAGAGGCATAATTTTACATTAACAAAACATAACGATCATTAGTAACATATGAGCAAAATTTTCACAGCAGATTAGAAAGAAAGAGGAAATCGGACCCTTCGCCTCTAAGTAGGTCGGGCATTTCATTGTGCAGTATTTTGTAGTAGGGTAAAATGTATATGCCCCCTATGGGGGAGCTAACTTAGCTCCCCCCATCCTATTTTTCCCATATTTTTTATTTTTTTAAGAAATAAAAACCGTGTAAATTCATTATTTTATCCCTATATTATGCCATTCAAATTTCATGAGAAACAAAGACTCATACGACCTCCATCCAGACGGGGTCGATTTAAAAATCCTGGGACCGTTAAAAAATGACTGTCTGGATGAAGGTCGTAGGAGTCTGTTTCACACGGAATTTTTATGACATAATCTAGGGATATAGTGATGAATATTCATGGAAAAAATTCGAAAAAAAATAAAAAAAATGTAGAAAATGGGGCGGGGGAGCTAAGTTAGCTCCCCCTAGGGGGAAGCCCCATTTTACCCTTTGTAGTATGGTATTTTGTGTAGGTTTGCATTTAGAAAAGTGCATTTTGTAAACAAAGTACTAATTTGACATTTTTTGTGGAGTGTAAATTCGAGCTGATATTAATCTTGCAATTACATAATATTTGGCCTTAAATTTCAGCGAAATTCAATCGAATTTCTGTCGAATATCGATATCCAGTCGAAATCGAAATTCGACTGAAATGGCCGAAATGACTGAAATATGGAGCCCTAGTACAAAAAATAACCGAAATGACTGAAATTTCTGTCGAAATTCCACCGAAATTCCGTTTAGTCGGTCACCGAAATGGTGACCGAAACCGACATTTAGGGCCTTGTATTCAGCTACAAATGCACGTTTCCAAACCAATAATATTGAGACATGCAGTTACCCAAAAAGGGAAAACAAATGAAAGTGAGAAACCAATGACTGCTAAAACAGACTGGTCTTGCGCCAATTGATATGGATAGGACCAAATCATCGAAGATTGTTTGGCATACGAATGATTCAGGAGGGGACAAATTCTTAATCATAGGATGGCCACTACATTTCGGCATCCATAAAATTATATTACAAAATAAACAGGATGAAAACCCGTATTACAACTCCCCTTCCTACGAGCTCCAACGGCTGAAGTTCCTAAACACAAAGTCCTCTGAGAATGAGCTCCTACTGCATTTTTATCAAAATGCATCAGTTCTTGTTTGAAGGATCTAATTCAAAGTTTTGCATACTGTTGAATTGGCAACAAATTGATGGTTAAAATTGGGATGAAAAACAACTCTTATTAGTCCAGTACATATTTTTCTAGTTAGAGATGTAAAAGGAAGATTATTAGATTAATTCCACTAAGCAGCAAACATCCTATTACCGCATGGGATAAGTGTATTTAAAATAAAAATAACTTGCTGGATCTTTGTGGGAACCATTCAACACCATGAGCACTCATAAATGGCAGAAACGGTAACCAGGGGGGAGTTAGTTGTGGAGTAATGCATAATGAAAAGTTCCGGTATAAATTTAAGCTAATTTATTGTTGAGTTTGTGGGTAGGACAGATGGTACATCACTCTTCTTGTTCAAAGACGGTAAAGTTTGGGATAAGTTCCCTTTTGCCAGGGCAGATAAATCTCTGCTCTACTCGTAGCCTGATCTCTATAAAGCAGTCCACGTCCATACTAAGTGGTGATCTAGCACTGGAAACCTGCAAATAACTTTGCCACGCTTCCTTGGAGCTTTTTATAGACTTCATGAGATGTTATTAAAAAAGAAAAAGGTGAATGACCAAAGTGACATGCACCAGAACCCCCCTAATAAGCAGTGGCTCCCACTTAAAAAGACCAGCGTGCAACCCCCCCCCCCCCCCAGTACTTAAAAAAAAGTGGCATGCACCTAAAACTTATGTATTCACAAGTTCAAAAACCAAACTTAGTGAGATTTAAGTGGTTCCAAACGTATTTCATTAGCCATAGGATCATTAGGGCAACAACGAAATTCAGGGCCCTGCAAACTGAGGTGCCCGCATAGGCCTTTTTTTAAAAACAACGAATATATAGTTAATCATATTTACATAAATAGGTACGAATATATAATAATTACAAACTCGTGAAGTACTAAAATGGGTCACAAGCTCACAATTGGATACTTTGGTATAGAAATGAGATTTGGACTCCATTTCACAACTGCTAGGGAAGTGGACACGAAGTCTGATGGAGAATCTCAAGAGACTTGACGAAGAGATAATTGACAATTAGTTAACTTAATCTTGCAACATAACTTAACTTAATCTTGCAACATAACTCCAAAATCCATACATTAGTTCACGAAAAGTCTCACTAAATTTTAGATCTAATTTTTAACTCACGGATTAATTAATTACTACTCTATTGTTAACATAAATCACCATAAAAGCATGTTTCCTATGTCAAAAACAAGAGATCCAACTTCGTACATCCATAACATAACTTAATCTCGTAACATAACTCAAAAACCCCTAAATTAGTTCACCAAAAATCCCACTAAATTGTAGATGTAATTTTCAATTCACGAAATTAATTAGTTACTACTTTTTTAACAAAAATCGCCACAAAATCTTGAATTTCTATGTCTAAAACAAGAGCTCCAGCTCCATCCATCCACAACTTAACTTAATCTCTCAATGTAACTCAAAACCCCCAAATTACTTCAACAAAAATCTCACTAAAATGTAGATCTAATTTTCAATTCACGGATTAAATTAATTACTACTTTTTTTAACAAAAATCATCATAAAATCTTGAATTTCTATGTCTAAAACAAGAGCTCCAACTCCATGCATCCATAACTTAACTTAATCTCTCAATGTAACTCAAAAACCCCAAATTACTTCACCAAATATCTCGCCAATTAATTCAAAATTACCAAAAAACAAAAATATGCATCACCTAACAACTATGAAAAAAAACCTTAAAAAATCACAATTTCACACAAGAAATCGGAGTAGATCTGGATTTTACATGTTACCTCAAAGGAAGGAAGACAAGCTCTTGGAGAACTCCTTGGCTGAAATGGGACCGGTTTGCTTGCATTTCCACGCTGGAAGATGCATTATGTCGACGATATATCGTCGACACCCGATATATCACTGATATATCGGTACAATATTGGCGATATCCCTGTAAAGTGATATACAACCTGATATGGATACCCTCAATTTCATGATACCGATATATCGACGATATATCGGTGATATATCGCGAAATGACCTTCCATGCTCATATTCAGACCAATATTGTAACAAATAAGTGTGCATCTATATCTTATTAATTGATTGACGAACATAAAAAACTTAACTTTATGAAAAAACAATTCTTAAAGCCATTTCATGATTCCTAGCAATATCGGCAACATGTCCCTTATCAAGGTTCATGAAACGACATCGATAGTGGCATTTAAGGCAGTGAACTCTATACAACATTCTCCATAATATTAGTGGCACATTCAGTCTCTTTTTTCCTCAAACATCTTGGAGGAAGCATATCAAGAAGTTTTCCAAGGAAAGAAAGATGTAAGAATTACAGTAGAACCAACCTCGAATCGCAACAGGTTATTAAGACAGATTCATGATCAATATCAAGGAAGAAGATAGATTCATGATCAATGTCAAGGAAGAAGACAGTAGAACCAAAGATATTATACAGCAAAATTTGCACTGAATTATTAGAGATATTCACGATCGTTGTCAGGGATGACACAACCCCCCCCCCCCAAAAGGGTTTGCTCTCCCATCTTCTGAGGTTGGGAAAAGCACAAATTGGTGGGTAACGGTTGTTTATTAAAAACGTGCACGAACTTCTATTTCTTTTTAGGTCATGCAAAGGAGGCCAATTCGATGATCTCTTCGTTATTCTACAAAGACGACAATCCGCACCATGTAATAAGAGTTTTGATCACGGAGAATGCATAAATAAGTTGATACGCAACACTACGTAAGGCATGTATCAACACTGACTAGGTAAGCTCTCTCTTCTTCCGTCCAAAGAACAAAGTGGTGAACCAACCCATTTTGAAGAAAACGATAGGAATAACGCAAGCTTGGGGAAAATACCTTTATTTTGGAAGTGGAGAAAATTGGTTTTGAGATAGGGTTCACATACATCCATCCCTGAACAAAAATGCTTGTCGTGCAGATAAAGCTCCATATTCAAGAATGGACTTTTATGGATGTGCTCATTTAAAATGATTGTTACATTCAATTAAAAATTGAGACTTTAAATAAGAAAATATTGGTCATTTTCTACCTTTCACATTTTTTAATAGTAATAATTCTACATTTCTATAATAAAAAGAGTTAATTACACAAAAGTCCCTAAACTACACACTCAATTTCAATGTCATGCCCAAACTTTAAAAAGTAACAATGTGGCACTCGATCTTCAAAATTTGTCTCAATTTGTTTTTGAAATAACATGACTTTGCTAAAAAGATAAAAGAAACAACTTAATTTCAGTAGTTGTGAAGCACACTGGAGTATATCTTAAAGATCGAGAACAACAACAAAGCCTTTCCCACAATTAAGTAGGGCCGGCTACATGGATTCTTTGCCTCCATTCGGATCTATCTTGGGTCAATCTCGGCCTTGTATCCAAAAAACTAAGATCCCTTCGTATAATCTCATTCTAACACTTCTTGGGGCTTCCTCGCCCTCTCTTAGTCGGCTCAACATCCCAAAACTCGCATATCCTAACTGGTGCATCAGTTGACCTCCTTTGCAAATGGTCAAACCACCTTATGCGGTTTTCTCGCATCTTATCCTCGATCAGAGCTACACCAACTTTCCTTCTGATTGCACCATTTCGAATCCGATCTTTACATGTGTGTCCACATATCCACCTTAGCATTTTCATTTCTGTTGCTATCATTCTTTGTACATGTCTATGGTTCACAGGACAACATTCATATCCATAGAGCATAGCAGATCATGTGGTTGCTTTATAGAACTTTCCTTTGATTTTTAAAGAAAAATTCTTATCATAGAGAACAACAGAGGATCCTCTCCACTTTAATTAGCATGTATTTATTCTATTAGCAACGTCTCCATCAATTTCTCTATCATGTTGCAAAATTAATCCCAGATATCTAAAGGAATCTCTCTTCCGAATGTTATCGTCATCAATCTTCACCTCGATTAGTTCATCATTGCTTCCATCAAAAGTGCACTCCATATATTCAATCTTAGCCCTACTTATACGAAATCTTTTAGTCTCCAATACATGTCTCCAGACCCCAAGCTTCTCATTTACTCCATTTCTAGATCCATCAATCAACACAATATCATCAGAAAATAACATACACCAAGGTATTTCATCTTAAATGTGACTTGTCAACTCGTCCATAATCAAAGTAAAAAGAAATGGACTCAAAGTTGAACCTTAATGTAAACCAATGTTGATGTCAAAATAGTCCATCTTCCCAGACTGCATACTTACACAAAATAAAGCCATAACATACATATCCTTTATGAGGTAAATGTATAGGACATGTACTTGTATCTTCTCCAAAACTCTCCAGAATATCTCACGTGGGACGGAATCATAAGCATTCCCCAAATCAATAAAAATGATATGGAGGTTCTTCCTTTTAGCTCTATAAATCTCCATTCATCTCCTCAGCAAATGGATGGCTTCAATAGTTGAGCGACCTGGCATGAATCCGAATTGGTTTTCTTTTAACCTTCTTTCGATCACACGTTCCCAAATTTTCATAGTGAGACTCATCAGCTTGATACCTCTGTAATTTGAACATTTTTGAATGTCTCCTTTGTTTTTATAAAGATGCACCGCGATTCTTCTCCTCTAATCTTCAAGTATTTTCTTGTTTCGCCAAATAACATTGAGTAAATTTGTAAACCAAGTCAAACCACACTCACCTAAAACTCTCCATACTTCTATAGTAATATCTTGAAGATCGAGTACTGCAATAAAATGAGTGTATAGTTTAGAGACTTTTATGTAATTTGCTCTAAAAGGTACATAAAAAATCAAATAAACAAAGCATCCAAACAATTTAGTAAGACCTATCAAAGATATACATATTGTAAAGATATAAAAAGGATCAAATTAACAACCATGAAACATGTAGGACACTATAGAATATTTTTTATTGAAAAAAATGAAGAATTGAGATGAAGGGAGAACATCGGAGGCGGGAGGGCTTTCATTGGAGAATACGTAAAGGAGAGTCGAAGGTTAAGAGGGTTACCGAACATAAGGGGATTGAGGGTCGAAGGGGTTCCGAGTCTAGGAACCAGGAGGGTTGGAGGGCTACCGGTCGAGGGGGGAAGGGAGGGAGGTTGGTCGTTGGTCTCCCATAAAAAGCGAGATCCTAAATGTTACGGATGCTGCTACTTTGATCACCATGCATCCTCTTGCCCAGAGAAGCCTCGTTGCTTCGTCTACAGTTCTGTGGGCCATCGACAGGCCACCTGCGCACTGTCAAACCGGTGCAATCTGCAAGTCCCGAGAAAAGACGAGCGATGCGGTCATCCTCATCCTTGAGATCTTCTCGTACCTATGTGAATGCCCTTTCGTCGGTGGTGCTGGTGGAGAAGAAGACAGTTTTTTTGGTCAGTTATTGGAGCGTAGGTGATTGAGATTCAAGGTCCTAAAAGAAAATCACGACGAGTACACTTGGAGCGGGGTTCACAGGAAACATAGTTTTCCTTGATGAAGGTCGTGCTGTACAAGAGGTTTGTCGACGAAGGAAGCAATTGAGTTTCTAGATTCTGTCATGGAAACAACCATCCGGTGGAGAAGGGCTCAGCGAATGGAGAGTCGGCATCGAACTCTTTGCATGAAATCCACGTTCATGGGGTATCGTTTTGGCAAGGACGAAGGAGCAAGGCCCTAAATATCGGTTTCGGTCGCCATCTCGGTGATTGACCAAAACGGAATTTCAATCGAATTTTGATGAAATTTCGATCGAAATTTCGGTCATTTCGGTCATTTTTTGTACTAGGACCCCCATATTTCGGTCATATCGGCCATTTCAGTCGAATTTCGATTTCGACGGGATATCGATATTCAACAGAAATTCTACTGAATTTCGCTAAAATTTGAGGCCATGTGATGGAGGCCCTAAGTCCGATTCTGCATAAGTTAGGGGTATTGAAGAAGATCCTCTCTTCTGGATGTCTACTGAAATAAGACCATCGCACTACTATTGTTGTTTTAGAAGGAAGAAAGGTCCTACCATCGGAGTGGGTTTGCCCACTTTTAGTCAGAAGAGTGTTCTTCCGTCTGATGGTGAGGGTCGTGCCTCCTCTGTCGTCGCCAGCAACCTCGATTATTCTAGGCTCGATCTCTGTCTCAACCAACGACTAGGAAGTTTATGAACTAGCCGACCAGTTCTACCTCAGCTCCTTCCTCAAAGGACCCTACGCCGGAGGAGGACCATCATCCGGAGAAAACAATCCAATCACTGAAGAAGGAGCTCTTGCCGGAGAAGGTCCAGTTGCCGAAGAACCCGTTGTACGCAAGGATCTCATCGGAGGCAAAATCTCTGAGAGATGTGTTTTCTGCAGAAGTTGTTTTGGAAGGTGAAGCTCCGCTACTGGAAGTGGATTTGCAGGAGATTTACAAATCCCGTCCTCTGTCTGTTTGAACGCACAATCCCTCGATGATTCACATGGGGCGGCATTTCTGGAAGGAGGCAAAGATTGCGGGAGAGTTGGAGTAACGATTCGAGAGGGAGGTGCATATGTTAAGTTTTAGGGTTGCCCTGGAAGTCGAGGTCCGACTCCTCCTTTTGGGTATTCGGATTAGACCAGATCTAAATAACCGGATGATATTGTTGGAGCTCCGCAGAATAATTGTTGGGTTGCGGCTTCTTAGAAGACATGATTGTCCTATTTTTGACCGTTAAGACAGTCGTTTGTTGTACCAGATGGTCCTGCGCCCAAGAGCTCTAATGAAGATTATCACGAATTTAGTTATGCACCCCAACAGCATTTGATAGTGTTGAATCAAGACAGAGCCTCCATCAACAAGGAGGAACAAATAGATTCCAGATCGTTGGTGGGAGTCTCGAGAGGATTGCTCTCATCGTTTTTTGATTTGCAGTGTAATTACAGGCGTTATCGACGGCGGTGGCTTCTCTGGGAGTGGTTTTGGGCGATGAGAACGCAAACTTTCTCCCTTCCTTAGGAGATGACTCCTCTTCAAGTGAGGCGCAACACTCCTCGTTCGCATATCTCATGACAACGACGAGGGTGCCTCAAAGCGATATTGGAATCGTAAGCGTAGGCGAGCCAAGACCTTGTAGACAGCAATTATTTCAGATCAAAAGTGCCAAGTGGCAAGAGTAGCAGGAGCCATTGCGCTTTCGAGCCCTTCCACTATTCCTAAATGAAGGTTTTGACTTGGAATGTTAGGAGTCTGGGTGACCCAAAGAAGAGACGATCAATCAGAGTGCTTCTTCGAGATTGAAGATGTGATATAGCCTTGATACAAGAGTCAAAACTTGCTTCTTGCTCAGATGTGACATGGAGATCCAAGGGAACATCAGCTATCTCAGATTTCAAGGCCATTGAAGCAGTTGGCAGTGCAGGAGGCACTCTTATTGCTTGGAAGGGATCTCTCTTTGATTTTATTATAGAGCACAAGGGTATCATATGCAGTTAGTTGCCATGCGAGCAATTTCCTCCAACGAACTGGTTCTCTTTTCTTGTGTCTATGGGCCTACAAATCCTGCAAGTAGATCGAATTTATGGTCTGATTTTCTTGAGGTAAGGAACCTTTTTCCAGATATTGCATGGTTGGTGGATGGGGACTTCAATGTCACCCTTCTTTCCTCAGACGCCCCTATTCTCGTGGGGGTCAAGACTCTAGCTCCGTTGAGTTTGCATAAATGGTCAATGATCTGCAACTGGATGTTTAGATGGTGCACGATATGAAGTTTACATGGCGAAGCTCCAGTTCTCGATCAAGATTGGACCGTTTTCCGGTCTTGGTACAGCTTTTGGATCTCTTTCCTCTCTCCTTGACCTCTTCCAGGCCAAGGTCCAGATCTGATCATACACCCCTCATCTGGGACTCTGGTGTAGTACAACCTTCGTGTGACTACTTTAAATTTGATAAGGATTGGCTTTTGGAAGAAAACTTCAGAGAACTAGTTTCTGACCACTAGTCTTCGACAGTGACCGCCGGTATGGCGGTGCCGTGCCTCGCACAAAGACTTATGTCACTTCGTACCAAACTCTGCAAGTACAAGGAGGTTCGGGATAGGAGGAGAGCTAAGAGAACTATGGCTGAGGAGAGTGTGGGCAAGCTAGACAGAATCAAAGACGACAGATATCTTACAGGGTCAGAGCTCAGTGAAAGGGCAAACCTACATAAAACCAAGGTTTAGAAAAGCAGTATGTGTATGCGTTTGGACAGGTCATCGAATACTGAATAAGATATATGATGGGGCATATGCAGGGTATATGCGATTTTGTGTTGTTTTCTTTTTTTTTTGACGCTCTAATTTTTAATTTAAAAATAGCATTACTATTGAATTTATGTATGAAAGTGGAGTTAAAGAGGATGTAAGAAAAACGGTTCATGTTAGATGGCTGATTAGATGCTTTTAATTGCCTGACATTTAATTTCAAAAAAAACACTTAATCATAAAAATTGTACATATTAGATGATTCATAATAACAAAACTTCAATACATATGCAAGTACATGAACAAAATCTTAGTCGACATATATTAAAATATTTGACCATACATTGCATATACTCATGAAAACAATACATGAAAAAAACATAGAATATTGCATATACATAATGGTACAATGCATTGCAATTGTATACAAATGAATTGCATATTCTTATTATTGAATGGAGGAAGAGGCGGGGTTACAAAGGTAAGCACCTCAATTACACTAGAGGATTGGAGAGTTAGAGCTGATGGATCAGTATGCGGGGCATATGCAGGGTATACGGGGCATATGTGGGACGTATATCCGGGGATGGCACATAATACATCGATTCAGAAAATCGATTTTTTCTGCATACCACAAGGGTGGCCCATGCATCCAATTTCATGAACATTGCAGAAAACAATTGCCTTCGAGGATAAAAAAATACGTGAGGGAATGGAAACATAGGTCTAGACAAACTTGGAACGGTGAAGGGGATGCAAATACATAGTATTTCCAAAGAGTTGCTAGTAGTAGGAGAAGGCACAAGCACGTTCAGACGATGGTGGTAAATGGGAGGCGTGTTGAAGGGGATTGAGATATGGAGTCGCTATTGCATATTATTTAGGGGCTTATCCAGAATTTTGAAGTTCAGCAATGGAGGTGGTCAAGTTTAGGAGCACAGGCATTGTCAAATCAACATGCTAGACACCTTATACATAGTGTCAGTTTAGAGGGAGCTCAAAGTGATGGTCTAGAACCTAAATGCAGATGGGGCACCTGCCCCAGATGGTTTCCCAGTGTCCTTTTATCCGAAGTTTTGGACAGTGCTAGGTGGTGACATTCTGGAGGTTACAGAGGTGTTCATGAGTGACAATGCAAGATTTGAACGGGTAAACAAGACTCTCATGTTTCTTCTTCCCAAGAAGGATGTCTCATAGAGGGTCGAGGATTTCAAACCGATTACTCTCTCCAATGCAATCTTCCTGGTAATTATGAAGTTTTTGGCAAACAGACTCACCGATCCAATAAGCTTTTATTCTGATAGACAAATTAGTGATAGTTTGGCAATGGCCACGAAAATTATTGCAAACTAGAAAAAAAGAAAGGTCAAAGGAATGCTCTGGAATATAGACTTCTCAAAAGCTTATGACACTATTGATTGGTGTTTGCTTTGGGCTGCTCTAGCAAGAAGAGGCTTTCAGATGGTTTGGATATCATGGATGAAGAGATGTGTAACTACAGTGTCCTACTCGGTACTGGTTAATGGTCATCCTGAGGGGTGTTTCTTTCAACCCCGGAG
The DNA here is from genome assembly GCA_037367405.1 of Ottelia alismoides. Lineage (NCBI taxonomy): Eukaryota > Viridiplantae > Streptophyta > Magnoliopsida > Alismatales > Hydrocharitaceae > Ottelia > Ottelia alismoides. The sequence goes on from JAZKJV010004568.1 coordinate 320,354, forward strand.
AGGGGTGCGTCAGGGGTGCTCCTTAGCCCTTATGTTATCTGTGATTGATGCTGATGTTTTGGCATGCATGGTGGAACAGGTTTCTATGCAAGGTTTGACGGCAGGTTACACTCATGGCGACATTCATACTCCCCTATTGCAGTATGCTGACGACACTCTTGTTCATTGAAGGTGGCCGTACATAAGCCAAGGGGATGGCATTCACCATGGATATCGTTAGGGAGCTTTCTGGGTTGAATCTGAATCGGTCTACATCTACAGTTGTCCCCTTTGGCATGTCAGAAGATGTAGTTGCGGCTTGTGTGGAGGAATTAGGGACTGAACGAGGAACTCTACCTAACAGATATCTTGACCATTCGATGACAGACGAGAAACTCAGGTACGTTGGCTGGCTTCCAATTATTGAGAAGATGGAGAAGAAAATATTAGGTTAGAAGACGGCTATTCTATCGAGAGGAAGTCGTTTGATGCTTGTAAAAGCAGTTCTTACAACAATCCATGTTTTTCATATCCTTTCATCTTCTCCTAGTAAGCATTCGAAAAAGATTGGAGACAATTATGCGAAGATTTTTATAATCCCCGAGCTTTCTGGGATACCTCTGGTGAATTGGGATGATGTTGACTTTACCCGAGTGTGAGAGGGGTTTTGGAGTGGCATGTCTAGAGACAATGAATAGAACGCTACTCCCAAATGGATCTCTAGACTCTGGAAAGGGATGAAGACATCTGTTGTAGACTTATTTGACAAATTTACAGGATTGGATCTCAGGGTGTTGTGCACACTGTGACCCTCTTTCTGCTCGTCAGCTTTCTGGAAGGGAATCTCCACTCTTATCCCTAGTTACATATTATTTTCAGATCGGTGCTTGGGGATGATCTCACTTTTGCCTTCTGGACAGATGATTGGACCAATGGTGGCACGTTCGCATCCCGATACCCACAGCTTTTTGCCTTGTCGGCCAATAAGGAGGCCCATGTTGTTGACTATTGGGAGAATGGGAACTAGATGTCCTCTTTTGTTGCGAAATTTTCTGATCAACGTATGGATAATTTTTTCTCTCCTGGACTCTCACACTCATCCATGGTCATGAGGGTGGGAGAGATCACTGGACATGGAAAACAGAAGACTTTTATATCAAACGATCGTATAGGGAATTAACTATTCCAACACCACCTTATGTCGACTCGTTGGATCATGATTGTGGATTTATTTGGAGTCTCAAGCTCCCTAGTTGCATTGGTGTTTTTCTTTGGATCTTACATATGTGTGTGTCCTTACCAGAGACCGTTGCTACAGACTGTTCCCGAGAACGTCCCAGCTTTACCCTCCATGTAATGATGAGGTAGAGACTATCGACCACCTTTTCTTCTAGGACGAGAAGACTTTGGTAGTTTGGCACTCTATGAGCATTCCCTGGCCAAATTTTTATAATCATCAAGGCTTTTGGGATTCACTTTTTTTGAATAAGGATAGACCAAGTTCAGACTTGCTTTTTCCACTTTCTATGGTCTGGGCGATCTGGTTAGCTAGAAACGGTGTAGCTTTTGCATCCGATCATTTTTATAGGGAAATGTAATTTTTCATGCCAAATCTCTTCTTGAGTATTGGCAATTGTATGTTCCTTTTCTATGTTGATACAATTTAATTGGGGCAAACATCACTGCGTGTTTCCCTCTCTTTTGACTAAAAAAAGAAATAAAAGGATCACATGGTGCATAATCTCCTGCTACACTGGCTCTTTTGAGGGTTGAACTAATTTGGATCAGTTGTGTGCAACCTTAACATATTTATTTTAAAAGAGGCAACAACAACAACAATAATAACAAAGCCTTTTCCCACAATTAAGTAGGGTCGGCTACATGGATTCTTTACCTCCATTCAGATTTATCTTGGGTCAATCTCAGGCTTATATCCAAAAAATTAAGATCCCTTCGTATAGTCTCATTCCAACACTTACTGGGTCGTCTTCACCCTCTCTTAGCCGGCTCAACATCCCAAAACTCGCATCTCCTAACTGGTGCATCAGCTGACATTCTTTGCAAATGACCAAACCATCTTAAGAGGTTTTCTTGCATCTTATCCCCGATCGGAGCCATGGAAGGACATATCGATATCGATATCGTTTCGATATCGTGTCGATATCGATATATCGGTGATATATCGCCGATATATCGCCGATATATCGCTATATCTAGGAATCTTTCTGAAGAAAATGCCTGAAATCGGATATATCGATATATCGATTTCGATATCGATCCCATGTCGATATCGATATATCGGCGATATATCGCCGATATATCGGGATACGGCCTTCCATTCGGAGCTACACCAACTTTCTTTCTGATGGCATCATTCCGATATCACTTTTTCTAAAAAATCATTCCGATATCACTAATTACTAGGTTGAATCTATATCGCTAATAAAAGAAAACAGCATCAGCCATTATGCTTTTAACCCTCCTACATAGCAAACATTCTCTGAACATAAAAATCACATGGAAGTATATTCCCTCTGCTAAATGGAAGATAGAAAAAGTAACAGAACACGTCGTAGCTACCAAATAAGTCATTCACATATTAGTTTTGATCAAATTGGTTGCAATGCCTCGCCTTCTAAATTTGAAGATAAAGGATGACAATCCAAGATGGGTAATAAATGAAAAAACACCTCGACAACCCTTCCAATGAAAAGCCTCCAAAAGCCATCAAAGATGGGACATATTGACTCATGATATCTGCTTAGATCGCCAAACTAGAGACATCATCCGCCATATAAAATACCAACAATCCGCATACTCATCACCACATCCACTGATTGGAATTTGGACCAGTCTTGTCCAAATCAATACCCTATCCTACTTACAAATGCCTTCACAGTCAACCTCTATGATGGAGAAGGGAAGATGTGACTGAACTGAGTTTAGGAGATTGATGGTTGTTGAACTTCTATCCAATGACACGATGACAGCATATCATGGCATAAATTATCAATATGGTCGTGGGTTCATTATGTCAAAAAAAGTGAGATATCTTGGATTTCTGATGCAAATCGAAAATTGCGCGATGTTGATGAAATATTTGACGGTGAATTTCGGTGGAGAAGAAATTGGAGGGATTGAGAAGAGAAAGCAAGCCGGTTGCGCGAGATTTGAGGAAGAAGAAGCGCGCAGACCGCGTCGAGGGAGAAGGAATAGAGAGAAGATAGAGATAAATCTCAATTTTCCATATAATCTGACATGTCTCAAACAATAGCATATCATCCCTTTATATATGAGGGATGAGATTACAAAAATAGAAATTCAAATTCAAAACTACTTATCCTAATTTGACTCTAACCGACTAACTAATAAATTCAAATCTCTAATTGACTCTAACTTGAAATTCGAAATTCAAATTGAAAGTAACTAATTTGAGATCACAAGCGATCTCTTTTATTTAAATAAATTACGACGACTCAAATAAACGTAAATAAAATTAGCCTCTAAATAACGAATAAAAAATAGAACATGAGGCCCTATTTATCCGTTTCACTCTGCATCAGTTCTCCTCCGCTTGAAAAAATTCGTCTCCCGACGAATTGCTGGATCTGCAGGCCTGAGGGTTGATAAATTTAATTCAGTATTTTTTATCATCCCTTGGAAGAACTGGTGTGGAGCAAATGGCGGAATCCATGCGTGCGCAGTGCGAATGTTGGAGTCGGTAGCTTCATGACGGAATAACATGTGTGGCGCGAATGCGGGCGCCCATCCGGTTTCTGTCCCCTTGATATGGTGCTTGAAAAACTGATGTGGCATCTTCATATCGGACAACTCGGCCTTCGGAGATTCCATAGCAAAGCAATAGCACAAGTAGACTAGAGGAGGAGATGTGGCCAATGAATTAGGCCATGAGGCCTTTAAATAGGTGAAACCCATGATCCTAATCCTAAATTGAGTAAGGAGGCCACTCAGATTTCTTTCTTTCTGTACTTCCCTTTAAATATTTTTGCATGGGGGGTGCAACGCATTTCCGTACCCCTTCATTTAATTATCTCCTCTTACATTCCCATTTACTTTAAACCTTTATACCAAAGGTTTTAGGTCTAGGGAAATTCCTGCAATTTTTCCAAAGGCCCTCCAGATCCCTAATTTCAAGGGATTGACCCTTCGATGGAAATAACTCATGAGTCCGTGGGTTTGGTTCTCCTTCCCATCGGCATAGGCGGCACCGAACCCTCAGATTAGGGTTCCAACGGTGTCAGCGGCTCGAGACTGCGTCACGGAGACATCGCATGACCTCGTATGGGCGGTGGCGCGCAGCTCTCCTATAGTCCTATGGTGGCGGCGCGCGGTGAAGCAGGACCGCGGAGAGACGACCTGCGGTGGGTTGCTGGCAGCATCGGGTGGGGTCGTGGGCTGCAGGGAAGGGGCTGCGGGAGTAGCGATGGCGATGGGAAGAGGTGGAGGGGGATCGGGGAAGGCGACAGCGGGGCGGGGGCAATAGCACAAGTAGAGTAGTACAATTCATTGAATATAACATTGATATTGTCATAAGCATCCACAATTTATTTTTTCCTCACAAGAAACCAATTAACCATGTTGCTAAAAACATCAAATGCTCCAGACTAGTACATGAAAAGTATTTTCCTATAAAATGAATAATACTGTGAAAGCAATATTTTGGTTGTAGGGGGGATGGGTATCCTCAGCACCAAATATTCAAAAAAAAGCATGCTGTCTATATATGCCAGGGTTGACCAACAATTAACATGGAAATGCTGACATGATATTAGTAGAGATCTTTTTATTGTTTGGAAATAATAGCATCGGTTAAGAAAAATCATCTTGACAATGCAAAAGGCCGAATCAAATGTAAAAGAAAAATGTCAGGAAATGCATAATTATACCTTGAAGACAGTTGATTCAACATCCTCAACTACCACCTTGTCCATTTTGGGTTGCAATAAGACCAAAGAAACTGTGCCCTGAACACAGGAGATCTTGCGGCAAGAACCAATTTGTGTGCCTTGAAAATCTCATCCTCAACCTCAAAAACTATATCAGAAGAAATTCCAGTTTCTAGCAGATACTTTAGGTGTCTTCCATGTCAGGAGGTGGAACAGAGATACTGTAATGTCTCGGTGCCTCCATTCTTGTCCTGACAACACCTACTGTACAATTCATGGCAAGAGAAATCATCCTTCAGGAAAATCTGAAGTTTCCAGAGATGTCCTTCTGAAAAATCGTTTATAACCCCTGTGAAGTTGAAAAGGATAATTATGCACTCAATCAAAAACTACTCGAGATCATATATTTCAAGCAAAAACAAGTACTCTGGACATTAGCTTTGACTAAAACAGATAAATCGCGCTGATCTTAGCTACAAATGATATGACTACAACAAAATATCAGAAAACTATACCAACTTCATGCAAATAAAATCAACACAATCGCAAAATATAGATGATCCTGTCTACACATCCTCACTATTGTTGGGTTTATATATAAAGTCAGAGCTACACTTGGCAGACAAAGTGTGGTCATCAATACATGGAAGGAACATCTCATGGGGTTGATGATGGTATAGGATTTCCTTTTCTTGAATTGATCTTAAAAGAATATTCAGGCACAGTGGTTGTATGACTCCTAAGTCCATATAAGGTCGAACATGAATGTAAAATGGGTACTGCACACCATATCAGACCCTGTTCTACATCTCTATGTCCGCCCTATTGATGCAGTCTTAAAGATTTATCGAAGACGCTACAAGGAAAAGGTAGGGTTTATCACCATCCACCTTTCAAGTTTATTTTTATTTTTTTTGAAAAAAACCCTTCAATTTTATAATCAAGTGAAATATCCGACTGGTCTCTGTTCTCCAAGGGTGAGAACATGGACTAAAGAATTCTCGCACACCAAATGTGCAACGCATAAATTTCATGTATCATATACGAAAATGATTTAAATATCCTCTCACTTGCATCCCTTAGAATTATGGTAAAGGCAAACCATACATCAGATCGAAAACACTGCATCCACTACAACTAACTAGACTTATGACACGGCGCTTGCCACAGCACACTCAGTCATCTCAATTGACGACTTCCTAGATCATGTTCTACAATTAACATCTTTCTAATGAACATAATCTTATTTTATGCAGTGAAATCGGAAGCAATGATCAATAAGAACAAGGCACAACAGCGTGAAATACACAGCCAACAACTCAGAAACAATGAAATAGAATCGGCAACACAAGGGATCGCGATCATACCACATGCTCCCCTTGTACTTGAGCATGTACGGCCCGCTCTCGAGTGCGCGATCAAAGTGGCTGTGCACCTTGTGCCTCCCCTTCCCGCTCTGGTCAAGCAGCGTCAGCTCGAAGAGCGCCCGCACATCGGTCCCCTCGCTCGCGAGCGCGATGAAGACCGAGACGTACATCGAATTGTCCTCCGGATTCTTTCCGTCCGGGTAAAAGTACACCGCCCACTGGTAGCCACCGACCGTGAACGTGTCGCTGGACATGTACTTCCCCGTCCCCATCCCCTTCGCCAACGAGTAGCCCTTGATCACATACTGGTGTGATCCGTTCACGGTCTCGCACACCAGTCTCGATCTCGACGCCCCATCGTCCTTCTGATCGAACGAACACGATGCCAACGCTCGGTTCTCCCCCATCCGCGATCGATCGAAGCTACGCGATCGTCCGCATTGGGCGAAACCCTAACCCTAATTGGGCGAATCTGGGGTCAGGAGGTGGCGGATCTGATCGAGAACGAGAGGGTTTGGTCGAATGTCGCGGCGGAGATGGGGAGGCGGATGGGAGTGGCGAGTTCTAGAAGAAGCGGGAGCGGGGAAGGAGGAGGTGAGGAGCTTTATCGCGAGGTGAGGGAGGAGATGGGGGAGACGGTTGGGATTACTCGCGGTGACCATAAGCTGTGTTTTTCGTTTATGGTGACCGGGACTTGAGGAAGAAGGAGGAACATGTGGAAGCGATTCAGACAAGTCCGGTCAGCATACCGAGCTTGTATCACAACTTTGTAAGGACAAAAAAAATCCCGGTCCGTAGCAATGGGTTGTATTGATTATATGCGAAAATATAATATGGAAGATGATAAAATAATTACTATAGAAAATAAACTGCTTATAATATCTGTATTTTGCAGATGTGTCTTAAAATTAAAGAAATCATGTTTGAGTATCAGAATATTGTGTGCAGAAATATAGGTAAAATGGGGTTAACTTGGCTCCCTCCTACTTTATTTTCCCTAGTTTTTTTATTTTTTATTTTGAAAAATAATTACGTTGAAATGCATCATTATATCTCTATATTATTTCATTCAAGTTTTGTATGAAACAAAGACTCATGCGGCCTCCATCCAGACAGTCATTTCTTTACTGTCGCAGAAATTGTTAAAATCGATCATGTCTGGTTGGGAGGCTGTAGAAGTCTTTGTTTTGCACAAAACTTAAATGATGTCATATGTGGATATAGTTATGAAAATCCACGAAATCATTTTTTTCGAAAAAAATGAGAAAAAATGAGGCTAGGAGAGCTAAGTTAGCTCTCCCCGTGGAGCAACCCATTTTACTCTAAAAATATTGCAGTTATAAATACTTTGTATTAGTTAGTATTTTTCAATTTTGCATACGTAGATAACATCTTTTCCCATGCTCCTTGAGGAGCGTCGAAACTGACCGTTCCCAAGTGTATGCCATACCCCTTGCTTCTAATGATCATACTCGACCCCCCCCCCCCCACCTGATCGATCCATTCCAACTATCTGTCCATGTAATAGCTCAGCTACATGACTGAGATCTTGATTTATCACAACTAGCGTGAGGTACATGATAGAAGATATTATTCATTTCAAAATTATACCATATTATTTAATTAAATTCACATTTGTAATTGTTGTATTGCTAGCAACAAAATCATATAAAAATGACTGTATGTGGATCTCTTAACTATTGCTAAATTAACAACGATTGTTACGATTTAAGTGAATGGATAATCAAAATGCTATGAATTTTTAATAAGGAATATGACATTTTTATCGAGAAGTAAAATGTTATATACCATTGTCATGTCTTTCTTAGTTACATGTATAATAACAACAGAAGTCCATTGTAAAATATCTTCTAATTCTATAAATTCCCAACAAAAATTGCATTCAATTCTATATTGGTACAAATGATTGATATAACAAAGTCACGTATTGATTTTTTTTCTCTTTTAATCATTAGTAAATTAGCAGTTAATAATGAGTGGTACGAAAATTAGCAAAAAACAATAGATAATCATTATTTTGCGAACCTTTAGTGATGAATAAGTCGTTAATTGTAATTTGTAACGATTTAATAGTTATTGACCTATCATCTATATGTAATGAATAACCACAACCATTATTCACGGCAAAAAATACATAATTCTTTAAATTCGCAACAAAAATCCTATTCATTCATTGGTATGCTGCTAGCGATGAATCATATACCAACCGCAACCTGTAGATTTCTTTGTTTCTAATCATTGCTAAACTAATAACATTGTACAATTTTTACGAAAAAAGAGAGCCAATAGTCATCGTTTTATGAACTTTAGCAAGAAATATGATATTCATTGTGAATTTAGATAATATGAAGTTCGTTGACATATCTTTCTTAGTTTAGCATATACCAAGGGATATTATTCATTGCAAAATTATACCTGATTTTTTAAATCCATATCAAAAATCATCTGTGTTGCTATATTTCTGACCATCAATCATTTGGAGACGAATCCGATCAAGCACCACATAAATATGACAGCAATTAGAGAAACAATAAACACATACATAATCACCTAAGACATGGATTTATAGTGGTTCAACAATGTATCTACATCCGCTTGCTCTCATCAAACTCTTTATTTTTTTATTGATTTTAGGATATAATATGTAGCAGTAACGATTATGAAACATGTCATAAACTGTCAAAGCCACACAAAAACTCTAAATTATTTCATTTATGTATTCAATATTAACATCCCTGTTGAAAAGATCTGTCCGTCATGAGGCAACTTCCTAAATAGTATTTAAAAAAAATATTTAGGAAGTTGTCTCCGACTGTTTTATGCCGGTTGTCGGCTACCTAACGCAACTCTCCTCATTTACCCAAGAGACTATACGAAGTGATAATTGTTTTTTGGATATAAGACCGATATTGACCCAAGATAGATCTGAATGGAGGTGAAGAATTCATGTAGACGTCCCTACTTAATTGTGGGAAAAGGCTTTGTTGTTGTTGTTGTTGTATTCAATATTAACATCATGCCATATATGAATTGAATTGATGCAATTCACTTTTCAATTGCATGGATCGATATGTTTTAATAGAGAATTAATGAATAGGACTGTTGTTTTGAGTTAGATGGATTTGTGATATTTACATGTAATTTTATTATTTGAGCTTGAATTGTTGTTTGACACCTAGATCGAGTAGTCATAAAAGGACTAGGTCATTTGCAACATTTCTTAATAGTATCAACTTGATCAATTTTATAAAAGGAATGACCAATGTCACGACCCCAATTTCCGGGCTGTTGGATCCTCCCATATACAGATCTAGTTACTCAGTAATAATTTATTCAGCAATCATAACTAACATTCAGAAATAGACTGCAATTAAAAATACACAGAAGTAAGTATTTCAACACTTTTCCATTCACAAAATAAAGTTCACATGACACATTATCACACTATAATCATTTACATGTACATCAGCTGGAAGGAAACACACAAAAAGATTACTAACTACCTTACAGAATAAAGATATTGTGGATGGCTCACCGACACCTGCTGGGTTTTTCAAAAATCATAAGATAACAATTAGCGAATGCTAAGTAATGAGGAAGAGAAAAGCAAACAAATTGTGCAATTTTCAAAAAGTTATTTCACAAAAAGTCTATTCCTTCTCATTAATTTAAGTCATATTCCTTTCTATTCCACGTCAGGGATTAGTCCAGGGAATTAACTCACCACTATATGGACTCCGAAGCTGTGGATACTTCGGGATTGGAGATTGCGTTGATCTAGGAAGCTTATGCCGTCGCACGCCGCCTCAACCAATCCTCCAATACTAGCTTGACTATTTCCTTTTCTTTTATTAATCATGATCTCAAGCCCTTAGTCTGGCAAACAAAGGAGCACACCGTCCTCGAGGACTCGGTTGCTTAAAACCTCATGCTAACATTTAATCATATAACATAGCGGCTTTAACATGTTATCGTGACCCAGCTGCTATCCAACCACCCGTGCCTCCACATGGCACGACTACATCTTCCGCCGTTCAACCCGAAGATATTGGCTTCCGGTACCACACGTTGCAAATCATTCATTTCGTGCACACTTATCATAACAGGGCAACCGTACCACCTAGGTAGGGAAACACCAATACGGGTTCCTTCCGACAAACCTACAGGTTGCATGCCCGACATGTAGTTCTATTCCCAGTCATCCTTAACGTGACACACAACCCTTTTCAGGATCCGACTCAAAACACATCAATTCCCATGATGTAATTGCTTCATTAAGCCTTAGACTAGTGTAACTATAAATACTGAGTATAGACTTACGCATATATTAATTCATATATTTATATACTCAATTTATGCTCTTTTTAACTCCAAACCCTAACTTTCCAAACCACTGCATCCATTTGATGCTTAAACTTTATTTTAATGGGAATCACAAAGCAATTTTTCATACTTTCTAAAAAATAGCCAAATTAGCGTTCTTTATAGTGAAGCACAAAAAATCAAGAATTTCAATAATCTCGTATGAAAATCCAATAGCAAAAGGAAGGATTTTGTTACCTAATCGAGCACTCTCTCGCGTATGCAATGATTTATCGTAATTATTTTTCAAAAGGATGATTTATAGCTCCTGAAACGATCGAATTTCATTTTTGTATCAAAAACGCTAAGAACGTGCCAAGAACGCAAAGAACGAACGAAAAACACGAAGAACATATTTTCTCTTGAAATTTCAGCAGAGCTTCCCCTTTTACAGGATGATAATTTTAGGAAAGAAAATTTCGGCAGGCTTTCCCCTTATATTGGGGCATATTTATATAAAAATTTTGGCAGAGTTTCCCTTTATATCGAGACATATTTGTATAAAAATTTCGGTAGACTATCCCCTTATAAACACCGAAAGGAAAGCAGCAAGGAAACTAAACATGAATCGAAAACCTAGCTCGCGAAGCAAACTAAGAGAGGAGCGTACCTTCCTCCTCCTCATTCTCCCGGCAGCGCTTCGCTATCGCTCCTTCCCTGCTTCCCACTCCTCCTCCCGGCCTCTCAACCCTAGCCCTTGGGGTGGTGGTGGTAGTGGAAATCGTAGAGAATGAATGGGTAGGGGGTATTTATAGGCTCCAGAAAACCGCTAACCATAGTTAGTAAAGGATGGTTTAGACCTTAACTACGGTTAGCGACCCATGGTTTTGGCACATGCTATTGGCCAAACCTTATCTGTAACTTAGGCTTAAGTTAGAACATTCCAGACGACTCTATATTTGCTAGTGACGCTTAATTAACGCTAATCATGATTAACTTTTACTAATCGTGATTTAACTTCCGCAGCTTACGCTTATCTTTTGCTAATTATTGATTAGTATTCGCTAATGGTTATTAGCGATTTTCAATCTGTTATTAGTTTCTTTAATCATGCTTAATTAATCTTAATGATAGTCATTACGGGTTAATGACATCTTAATCCTCCTTACTTCTCTTTCTTCTTAAAGTCATAACAAATCAAAACGAAGTCCAATTCACACGAAACAAATTATATTGGTTTCCTCTTGACGAGTCAGATCTTATGATATAGGATCCGAAAGATGTTAAGTTCAAGGCTTTACAATTATAATAACCTTAAAGTGTGTCTCGTCATCGAGACTAGAAATGCAAGCATAACAACCATAAGGAGGATTGAAACCATAACAACCTTAAAGAAAATGAATATCATTTCATTTATAATAAAGATATACACAGTACATAGTGTTATCATTCAAACAAGTACGGGTATTTTTCTCTCATTTCTACCTTAGGTTCCCATGTGGCTTCATCGAACTCTTGGTTGCGTCACGACACTTTAACTAGAGGTACCTCTTTGTTCCTCAACATCTTGATATCCCTGTCAAGTATTTTGCACAGGTATTTCTAGGTAACATGAAAATCATTATAACTTATCTTATGCTCTGGATCCTCAACATACTTTATTAGATTTGATATATGAAAAATATCATGTATTGCCGAAAGGTGTGGAGGAAGCGCAAGTCTATATGCAACTTTTCAACCCGTTGAATGATTTCAAAGGGATCCATGAACCTGTGTGCCAACTTCTCATGCAAGCCAAACCTCTGAACACCCTTCATAGGTGTTACTTTGAGAAATACAAAGTCACCTACCTCAAATTCATGGTCTCTTCGTCTGGTATCACTATAGCTTTTTCTGGCGACTCTGAGCAGTCAATAGTCTTTTTCGAGCAAGCTTTATAGCTTCCCGTGTCTCTTGGGGTCTATCCGAATCGTAAAGGTTCTTTATCCTGACCTCTTGCCAATACAAAGGAATAGTACACCTTCGTCCATATAGTGCTTTAAACGGTGTCATGTTAATACTTGCATGGTAACTATTGTTGTAGGTGAATTCTGCAAGAGGCAAATGTTTCACCCATGGTCCTTTCCATTCTAAGGCACATGCTCGTAACATATCCCCTAAAGTCTGAATCGTACGTTCTGATTGACCATCTGTTTGTGGATGATACGTTGTGCTCAAGCAGAGCTGTGTGCCTAAGGCTTTCATGAAGTTTTCCCAATAGTGTGAGGTGAATCGTGAATCTCGATCGGAAACTACTTCCCTTGGGATATCATGGAGGCAGATTACATGTATAATATATAACTCAGCAAGCTGATCTGGAGTGGAAGATAAGTTTATTGGAACAAATGTGCTACCTTGGTCAGATGATCTATTATAATCCATATGTTATCTTTCCCACCAGTCGTTTGAGGTAAGCCAATAACGAATTCCATGGAATTGCTTTCCATTTCCATACAGATATAGGGAGGGGGTGCAATAATCTTGGTGGCTTTTGGTGTGAAGCCTTTACCTGCTGGCAGGTAAAACACGGATTCACGAACTCAGCAACATCCTTCTTCATTCCTGGGCACCAAAATTTTGAACGAAGATCCTTATACATCTTCGTAATTCCTGGATGAATAGATAATCTAGAGCAATGCGCTTCACGTAAGATATCTTTCCTCAATTCGGGTGTACTTGGTACATAAACTCTATGATGGTTATACAATATCCCAGCTTGTATATGGAATCCCTCTATCTCATTCTGCTCAAGTTGTTGTCTCAAGTCTTTAAGGATCGGGTCATCCTCTTGTCTTTTCTTTATTCTATCCCAGATCTCTGGTTTATATCGGTGAGGAATAGTTATAGTATCGGCACTACTATCAAATGGTTTCCATTCACTTAACGTTGATAGTACACCCCATAAGTGGATAGTACTCACCAACTCATGTAGATAGGTTCTTCTACTAAGAGCATCTGCTATGACGTTCCCCTTAACGGGGTGGTAGGAGATGGTGCAATCATAGTCCTTAAACAACTCTAGCCACTGTCTCTGTCTCATATTGAGCACCTTTTGATTAAACATGTATTTCAGACTTTTATGATTAGTAAAGATTTCAAAACTAATACCATAGAGGTAGTGTCTCTGTATCTTTAAAGCAAAAATTACGACTGCTTATTCAAGGTCATGTGTTGGGTAGTTCTTCTCATGTGTCCTGAGCTGTCGCGATGCATACGCAACTACCTTACCATTTGCATAAGAGCTGCCCCAAGTCCTTCTTTAGGTGCATCAGTGTACACTATAAATCCTTCAGTGCAGATGGTAGAGTAAGGATAGGTGCAGATGTTAGGCATTCTTTTAGTGTCTGAAAACTAGTTTCACATGCATCAGACCATATGAATGTGACTTCCTTCTGAGTCAGCTTAGTCATTGGCAATGCTATTCGTGAAAAGTCCTTCACAAATCTTCTATAATACCCAACTAGACCCAGAAAAGATCGTATTTTTGTGACAGTCTTCGGACGTTCCCAACTTATCACCGCACTAAACTTTGCAGGATCATATGATATACATGCTTCTAAAATAACATGACCTAAGAAGGATACTTCAGTTAACCAGAAGTTAAATTTATCATATTTAGCATACAGTTTATTCTTCCTTAGTGTTTCGAGTGCGTGCCTGAGATGGTGTTCATGTTGGTACTTATCCTTGGAGTAAATAAGCACATCATCAATGAAAACTACTACAAAGTGGTCTAGGAACTCCCTGAATACTCGATTCATAAGATCCATGAAGGTTGTTGGGGTATTTTTCAGTCCAAAAGGCATAACTGAAAATTCATAATGCTTGTATCTAGTTTGAAAGCTGTCTTGGGGATATCTGTATCTTTAATTTTCAACTGATGGTATTCAGATCTTAAATCAATCTTGAAATACACGGTCGAACCCTGTAACTGGTTAAAGAGATAATCTATTCTTGATAGAGGATACTTATTCTTTATTGTCCTCTTGTTTAGTTGTCTATTGTCAATGCACAACTACATCGACCCATCCTTCTTCCTTACAAACAAAACAGATGCATCCCATGGTGAAGTACTAGGACGAATGATGTCTTTGTCTAACCGTTCTTGTAATTGTACCTTTAACTCCCATAACTCTGCCAGTGCCATCCTATATGGAGGAATAGAGATAGGTTGGGTATCATGTGTGAGAGAGATTTCAAATTCAATCTCTCGCTCAGGTGGTAATCTAGGTAATTCTTTTGTAAATACATCAGGAAACTCGCACACTATAGGCACATCTTATGTCGCTCTATCTGACCCTAATGTAGTGGATACATAAGCTAAATAGCATTGACACCCTTGTGCTAACAGTTCTTGAGCCTTTAGAGTAGAGATGTATTTGACATCATCACTGGATATCTTTCCAATAATCTGGAATTCTATCGAGTTAGGAATGCGAAAGTTATTGTCTTCAGGAAACAATCAAGGCATGCATGATGCCTTTCTAGCCAATCCATCCCCAGGATGAGATCAAAGTCATCCATTTCAATAAGTAGTAGGGAAATATGTAATTGATGTCCTGCTATCAGTACTATACAATTATTTAGGATTTCTCGGATTATAAATACTTATCCTCCTGGTCCCTTGATCAGATAGGGTTGTTGTACTTCTACTGGTATCTTACCCAAAGTGGATAATATCTGTCGAGCAATAAATGAATGCAATGAGCTGGCCATTAGGAATAGGTAAGCTAGAACCCGCAACCTCTTGTGGTGGTTGCTGTGTAGGAGACACTCCTTGTGAGCATGACCTCTACCCTGTCTTCCTCCGCGTGTTGCTCCATTGCTCGAGGTGGATGTTATACTATTAATTGGGGTTGGTTTAAACCCTGAACCTCTCAAATTCGAACAATCTTTCTTGATGTGGCCTTCCTGATGGCAGTAATAACACACACGTGCTCCTGTTTGAGATGAAGACCCAGCCACAGAGGTACTAGCTTCTGCTGCTGAGTTATGAGGATATAGTGGAGGTCTAGAGAAACCCCCTCTTCCTGATAATTCCTGACCCAAAGTCTGTGGTGCGCTTATACTAGAACCAACAGGATGATAGCGACTTTCTCTGCGGTTATAATTCGCCTTACATCTTGATGGTCCACCATTAAAGTGGAAGCTTCTTCTTTGACGATTTTTATCCCTTTCCATCTCAATACGAGAGGCGGTGTCCATTGCTTCATATATGGTTGTAAATCTAAATCTTGCAAGCTTTTCTCCCAGATCTGCCTGAAGGTTACTAACAAATTTGGTAAGACACTCTTGTGGTGAAGCTTCTAGAGCTGGGGAGTAACGTAGTAGCTCGATAAAGTGGATATGATAATCTTGTACAATCTTAGAACCCTGTTTCATAGAGCCAACTCTCTCCTCTTTAATTCTTCCCAATGGGAGGGACAAAAGTGAGCATGTAACCTCTCTTCAAAGATATCCCATGGAACATGATCTGCTAATTTCTTGGAAATTGCTCTCCACCATCGTCGTGCATAATCTGCTAGGTAATAATCAGCAAAGTGCACTCAAGTGTCAATTAGTGCGTCATCTTGCTAACGTCATCGAGCCATAATTCAACCTCAGTAGGTGTCTCTACACCTTTGAATTGAGGAATCTTTCCCTTTCAGTAACCGTCAAGTAATTTTTGATGTCTAAGAAGGGCCTTCTCCGTTGCTCCTTCATCTAGGATCGGAGCAGACTCAGTGGAAGGATGGTAACTCAATTCTTCCTCAGAAAAGTAGACAGAACCTTCAATCCTAGCGTCCACAGGTCTGGATGCCTCAGATCTCTCAGCTTGCGTATTGAGCCTCTTCTCTAAAGCTTGCTGCTTTTGCCCCATTTCTTATAGCATTGTCATCATAGCCGCCAATTGCCTAGACATGTCTTGGTATGTCATGATCTTGGGATGGGTCAAGGATAAAGGTTAGGTCCTATATATTTTATCATGATGTACATAAGGGACAATGACTTGTGAATGGTGCTGTAGTCACTTATTAAGATCAAAGGATCTTAAGACCACCTTAGTTTCTGAATACCGCTTATAGATATCAATTACTGAGTAAATTACTGGAGTGACCGGGCTCTGATACCAAACTATCACGACACCGATTTCTGGGTTGTCGGATCCTCCCATATCCGGATCTAGTTACTCAGCAATAATTTATTTAACAATCACAACTAACATTCAGAAACAGACTGTGATTAACGGGTTTCTTAGCGGTTTTAGAAGGTTAAAATTAAGGGATTTGAGTCGCTGCAACCGCAATTTAACCAATTAAAGCATTAATTTCAAAAGATATTTTTTTACTTGTACGATGGTAAGCACAAGGTCGATCCACAGAAACACGGATAAATTTCGAAAATTAATTCAAACCATGAATACGATGCACAATTCTAATTATCCAATTACTCCAATCTTCATTAGTTTTCAGTTTTGATTTAAGCAAATGAAGACACAAGATCTTTTTGGTCTTTTCAAAACCATTTTTTTAACACTATGGTCACATACTCTTCATCTCTATGCAATTTAGGAGAAATATGAAAGTGATTTCTAGTAAAAGTATCCACTTAACTTAATCACCTTCTTGAGTTAAGAATTATAAAAGTCTCCAATGAAGTTTCTAATAAGATGCTCCAAACAAGGAATAACTAGATGATTGATCAGCAAGGGACACTCAGAATGTTTGGCAAGTTACGTTGGCAATTAAAATTATGACAAATAGATGGAGTAAGCAATAAACATAGTGATTTTTTTTTATTTTTTTATAAGAAAAAGCAACAGAACATGGAAAGCATACGGTGGCCCACTTGGCCTTTTGGAAACAAATAAACAGATTCAAGTAACATAACAAGCTTTAACAACAAAAATAACATACATGAAACAACTACTAAAATTAACAACAATAAAAACTGAGAAGGTTGGAATGTCGTCACCGAATCAAGGTTCACCACTACAATGTGGACTGTCACTCCACATGCGAATAAGGCGCAAACATCTTGCTGAAATCGGTGGCGTATGCGAGCGAAGGATGTCGCGCGGCTGTCACCCACGCGTGCTTGTGTTGGAAAACGCTCGATGGCTGGAATGAATGTGAAATGTCGAGGATGTCGTGGTCTAGAGAGAACTCGGCTTCTCAAATCCGTTGTGCGCGAGAGCCCCTCGATGCTCGGCTGGCTCAACCCGGTATTATGTCTTCCTCTTAGGAGCAATGCTCTACTATTGAACCTGTGAAGGGAGGAGGAAATACATCAGGGAACTGACCCCTCCAAATGAGAATAAGATGATGTATTTATAAATCAAACACAAAGGGATTGGATATGTCAATGATGCAGCCGTTGTTGGAAATGAAGAGATCGTTTGGCACTGGTCATACGTGAGGATAATGGCTGGGGAACCGAGCAGTAGTTGCTGCTCATAGGCGTGAGTTGAAGAGAATGCAACCGCAGGGACTGTGGATGTAGCAGTTGCTGCTCGCTGACGAGGAAAAGAGTGGGGGGTTGCCGGTTGCTTTTGCGTGAGGAGAGGCCGATGTGGCATGGGCGGTTCTGCACACCCGTTATTGCCAAAGAAGAAAACCACTGGTAACTGCTGTGATGGATGGAGTTTGTGGATGAATGAGTATTGGCGACTTTAGCGGGAAAAAAAGGATGCCCTCTACCTAACTGATAATGGTGATACGAAATTATTAGATCCTATCCTACAGTAACGAATTAATAGTGTGCATAGGACATGGGCGTCAATTCAAAGATGGAAGAGGGCACTGGACTTAAATTGATTAAAGCCAATGGAAAAGTCCACGTGATGAATTGCATGGGAGCACAAACGTGTACGTGAGTGGAAGAAACAATATAACCACTTCATAATAAGACCAATTGGTATTTTAGGATAATCCAATACCCTAAATAATATTATAAAAGTCTTGTTGTTGAGAAGGTTATTTGGATTGCTAACTTGTAAAAACAACTCATTCCTTTCTTAGAAATTTAGCACGTGCCACAAGGTACTTTGATATATTTTTAGCATTAATAAAAGTACAATTGGCTTATATTATGAGGATGAGATTTGGTCTCATCATACCCCCATGCTTAAGCTTTGCTAGTCCCTAGCAAGACAATCCAAGGAAGAATCCTACATGGGAGTTCGGACCAAGTTTTGTACGAAGAATAAGAGACAAGCTTGATTTGACCTTTGAATTCATAATGTGTTCGAGACTCGTATGGGCTCAAAATTTCAGATGCAACAGTCTCCAAGTTCCACGAACCTTTAAGCAGGTTTGACTCCTTAGTCAATTCAGCTCATTCGATCATAATCACATCCTCTTATGACATATGAGTTGGACTTGAACTTGTGAGTGTGAATAGGTAGCTCTTCCCACTTAGAAAGATAAAAACTTATGCAACCATGTCCAGCACCCTTGGATTCCCCTTCTAGCTACTCTTTCCTCGCGGAGCGGGGTATTTCCTTCTAAGTTCGGGTAAGTTGGCCAAAGAAGTAGATAGGAAGAAGTAGTTATTTAGAGTGTGACCAGTGTAGCCACATCTCTCAATTTGAGCTTGACCAGTGTAGCCAAGTCTCACAGAAAAGAAATGCCGGCTTCTGTTTTTTTCTTTTTTTTCTTTTCTCTTTTTTTTTTGGCACGGCTTCATGCAGGTATAGAATCTTTTTCCCGCTCCTTTTGAATTTTTTTTATATGTGGACAAGATATGAGCATTGTGCTCTATTTGGTGGAAGAGAAGAAGATTTTTGCCAACTGACCGTTCCTCATCCGAAGCTTTATTTCAACCCACACTCTCCGGTCCTCGGACGTCCATGCCGTCAGAAAGGGATCCATATAGATACCATTCATAATCACAATCGCTTTCACACATCCTATTTGAGTCGAGCTACGTGCATGTGAATTTAGTTCAAGTAGATCAATCATCAAAGAGTATGTGATTCTTCTCAAAAATGAGCAACTTAGACACGGGGAGTCAAAATCTGCGTAAAGATTGAGGACTTGGAAAATTAAGTCAAGAAGACCTGAAGGATCCGAATTCTCAAACCTATTGAGTCTCTATGGATATTAGGTAGATTAAAGTCAAGATCAAACTCAATCTCCTTAAGCTTTGCCTCAAATCCTGGTCCAAACTCTCACAAGGAAGAGGAGATATGTACAAAGAAGAAGAAGTTTCTTTTTTTTCTTTTTTTTCCTTTTTTTTGGATTTTTAGAGATTTTTTTTAAAACACATAGTGATACATATATATAAAAGGGCTTAGGATATATATACATAGATAAAATTCCACCCCCCATGCTTAAATGAAACCATGTCCTCATGGTAGAAAACCTGACCTCCTTAGAGAGAGATTTTTTTTTGTTGTTTTGTTTTGTTTTTGTTTTTGTTGTTTTTTTTTAAATATAAAGAGAAATGGAAAAAGGAATACCCCCATGCTTATCTGATACTAATTCACAAGAGAATGTAGTTAGCATGGAAGTAAAGAAAAATAGAAAAGAGAATATACAAAAAAATACAAGAAAGATAGAGATGGGGTGCCTCCCATAAGCGCTTGTTTTACGCCTCAGCTTGGCGTACAGGTTCAGAGATCCTGAAGAACTAAGGACTCGGTAGCCGGAAGGGGGCCGTCGGGTTCAATGACAGGCTTGAGTCTCTGCCCATTGACCCGAAAAGAAGATGAAGTGGAGGGGTCAAAGATATCAATAGATCCATTATCATAGATATTCAAGATGGTGTAAGGACCTTTCCACTTGGAACGGAGTTTTCCAGGGAAGAGTTTGAGCTTGGAATCAAATAACCAAACCTTTTTATTGACACTAAAAGATTTGCGTGAAATGTGAGCATCATGCCATTGCTTGATTTTGGTTTTATAAATCAAATCATTTGAATATGCCTTTGCTCGCAACTCTTCGAGCTCATTCAAATCCAAAAGACTTTTCTTGCCAGCTCCATCATGATCTAAATTACATTTTCGAATAGCCCATTCAGACTTATGGTGAATCTCTACTGGGAGATGGCATGGTTTCCCATACACTATACGAAATGGGCTCATACCAAGAGGAGTTCGAAAAGCTGTACGATATGCCCATAGTGCGGTGGGAAGATGTTGAGACCAATCTTTCCGATCAGACCGGACTATCTTCATCAAAATGGTCTTTATTTCTCTATTGGAAAGCTCAGCCATGCCATTCGACTGGGGATGGTATGGTGTAGCGACTCTATGTTCAACTCCATTATTATACAGGAACCGTCGCACCGAGGCATTTAGAAAGTGGGTGCCACCGTCACTAATGGCTACTTTAGGTAAACCAACGCGTGAGAATATGTCATTGAGGAACTTAGTGACAATCGCGCTATCAACAACGCAGGTGGGAATTGCCTCTACCCAGCGGGAGACGTAGTCTACTGCCAATAAGATGTACTGAAATCCATGAGATACCGTGAAAGGGCCCATAAAATCTATTCCCCAAGCATCAAAAACCTCGACCACATGCACCGGAGTAAGGGGCATCATATCTCGTCTAGACATTACTCCAATGGTCTGACAAACAGGGCATGTCTTCACAAAATTGTGGGCATCACGGAATAGGGTCGGCCAAAAGAAACCAGACTGTAAGATCTTAGCGGCAGTACGCTTTCCAGAGTGATGTCCTCCACACCCAAAGGTGTGGCAGTGGGTAAGGACACTCAATATCTCAGACTACGGAATACAACGTCTCCAAATGCAATCAGCCCCTTCCTTAAAAAGGATGGGGTCCTCCCAGTGGTACCAACGGGAATCAGATCGAAATTTTTCTTTCTTGGTTTTGGGCCAATGATCTGGAAGTCGAGAAGTGACAAGAAAATTCACCATATCAGCATACCAAGGTAACTGACTGATGGTGAGAATGGACTCATCGGGAAATTGAGCAGTGATAGGACTAGGGGTGGCATCAATGAAAGACTCATATGATGGGAGAGAAGGAAGTCGAGAGAGATGATCCGCCACCACATTTTTTACTCCTGGCTTATCTTTTATTTCAATATCAAATTCTTGCAGGAGCAGGATCCATCTCAGAAGTCTCGGCTTAGAGTCTTTCTTTGTTAACAAGTACTTGAGGGCTGAATGATCAGAAAAAATGATAACATGAGCTCCTAACAAGTACGATCGAAATTTCTCCAAAGAGAAGACTACAGCCAGCAGTTCCTTTTCAGTAACAGTATAATTACGTTGGGCCTCATCCAATGTCTTGCTGGCGTAGTGAATAGCAAATGGTTTGCCATCCTTCCTTTGTCCAAGAACCGCCCCTACAGCATATTCAGATGCATCACACATGATCTCAAAATCTAAAGTCCAATCGGGGGGATGTAAAATCGGGGCTTCAGTGATGGCCTGCTTCAAAATCTTAAAGGACCGAAGTGCTTCTTTAGACATCTCAAAATCACGGTCCTTTTCCAACAGCTGAGTCAAGGGACGGGCAATTTTTGCAAAATCTAATATAAATCGTCGATAAAAGCCAACGTGCCCTAAGAAGGATCTGATTCCCTTGACGTTCGTAGGCGGAGGTAAGTGTGTAATGGTATCTACCTTGGATGGGTCAACCTCCATGCCTCTTTCTGACACAATGTGTCCCAGCACTATCCCTTGCTTAACCATAAAATGCGATTTCTCCCAAGACAACACCAGATTAACATCAATGCATTTCTTTAAAACCCTATCCAAAAACTCTAGGATCTCATCAAATGAGTTGCCGAAGACGGAAAAATCATCCATAAAAATTTCCATAAAATCCCCCACCATGTCTGAAAAAATAGCCAGCATACATCTCTGGAATGTAGCTGGTGCGTTGCATAAGCCAAAAGGCATTCGCCGGAAGGCAAATGTCCCGAATGGACATGTGAAGGTCGTCTTCTCTTGGTCCTCAGGAGCGACCGCGACCTGATTATAACCCGAATATCCATCAAGAAAACAAAAGTATTTCTTTCTTGCCAATCTTTCGACAATCTGGTCGATGAAAGGAAGAGGAAAGTGATCTTTTCGGGTTGCTTTATTCAACTTCCTGTAATCTACACATACCCGCCAAGATGTTGCAACACGGGTAGAGATATCCTCCCCTCGGTCATTCTGGACCACAGTGAGGCCAGCCTTCTTGGGAACCACATGAAGGGGGCTAACCCACTTACTATCTGAGATGGGGAAAACGATCCCTGCACTCATCCATTTGCAGATTTCTGTCTTAACAACTTCTCGCAAATTTGGATTCAATCGTCTCTGAGGCTCTCGAGAAGTTTTGGCATCATCTTCCAGGAAGATCTGGTGTGTACAGTAAGAAGGGCTAATTCCTCTTAGATCAGAGATAGTCCATCCAATAGCCCTTGAATTTCTCTTAAGAACCTCAACGAGTCTATATTCCTGTATATCATCTAAATGGGCATTGATTATCACAGGAAGCGTCTGATCTGAGCCAAGAAAGACATACTTTAGGTCCTTTGGGAGAGGTTTAAGTTCTACTTGGGGAGTAGTGCTGGGCTTATCAAACAGATCCGAGAAATCCAATTTTTCAGAAATGGGGTGATTGGAATACACAGCTTCTATGAGAGAGACAGGGGAAACAAGGGAAGAGGCATTAGGGATCATGCACTGCAGTTCTCGAATCTCATCGGCCATGATCTCTATGCAACGCTTCACTAGGTCCATATCAAGTTTCTGATTAATCAATAGTGAGGCTAGTGAAGGGTCAACCTGGACTGACGAAGTCGATGGTGAAGGCTCATGGTGACCTGAGTGTGAAGATAACTGATTCTGTCTGTAATACTCCATCAAAGTAAACATATCAGCTACCTTTCTTGCAATGTCAGGAAGGTCACTATCAGAAAGGAATTGAGATAATGAATACCCCCCAGAAGGGCTTATTATCTCAAAGGGTGGACTCATCATGGGCATGATCATAGACGAAAGAGCACACAACTCTGCATCTAAATCATCCCAAGCCATATCTAATTTGCAGAAAATCTCATCGTGAGAGATGGGAGTCGAGTCCAAACACTCAGACCAGTACTGTATGTTTTCTGCATGTCCAATTGCGTCAGCCAGAGAAATGGTGGCATCGAGTGGGTCAGATGCCACATGAGCAAGAACAATCTCGGTGTCCAAATAGGAACAGTCCTCTATCCATCCACATTCATCATCTTCAGTCTCATGACCAGTGGGGACAACAAGATCGATAGGAACGATCTCGCCATTGACCTTGAATTCAACTTTTCCCAACTCAAAGTCGAAGTGGGCTTTGGCCGTAGAGAGAAAGGGACGACCCAAAATTATGGGTGTCTGGGCCAAGGTTTTAGTGGGGTCCATCTCCATAACTACAAAATCAACAGGAAACTGCTTCCCTTGGACTGTCACTATAACATCCTCCAAAAGTCCTCGTGGTCTCCTAACAGATCGATCTGCCATCTGTAAAATCATTGAGACCGGCTTTAGCTTTCCAAAATCAAATTGCCGCAAAATGGCAGCAGGGAGGAGGTTGATTGAGGCACCATTATCCAGGAGAGTGCGCTCGAAGGTCATATTACCAATGGTACATCGTACCAAAGGTGCCCCAGGGTCCTTCATCTTATGGGGAAGGAGTGAGGAGATAACATTGGATGTAGCTCTGGGAAGCACATGCCGTTCCTCTTCTTGCTCATTATTTTTCTTCTTCTTAGATCGCCTCCGACGCGTGCATTTTTCTTTTAAAAATTTTGAGTAGGCGGGAACCTGCTCAAGCGCCTTCAGAAGAGGGATCTCAATCACAATATTGGAGAATAGTTTCTCCAATTCTGGGTCGGTGGTGGATGATTTGGAAGCTTTCCGTAAGCGAAGGGCCTCCGGAAAGGGGACGGAGATGAGAGTGGGTGAAGGGGATTGTGGAGAAGTTGAGACCACTTGAGGTGGAGTGGAAGTGGTCCTGCCAGAAAAGGGGTGAAAGTCATTCTCTCCATCAGATTTCTCTTCGTCACTTGTCTCGAAATTACAAGGTTGAGTTATGGGTGTAGACATGGACGGAGATGAGTCAACCACTTTTTTTCCTCGCCTGGTCAAGATTGCATGGGCAGACTCGTTACTGAAACTACCAGGGGTCTTGAATGTCACAGGACCTTTTGTGGATGATGTAAGGTCCCTTGGGAAGTACCCGCTACAGAATTGGGATTCTGAAGGGCTTGTGGTGATAGCGTAGGCAAATAAGATCGGATATCTGCAAATTGCCTAGCATTCTCTTGATTATTCTTCTCCATATTATTCTTCAACTCTTGCATCATTTTCATGAGAGCACCAATGTCATTTGAAAGTGGTTGATTGCTCACAGGAGAAGTTGGTTGTGTACTAGATGAGGCTGGAGCCTGTGGCAAGTACAACGGTTGTGCTTGTGGTGGTGGTTGCGGTGGTGCAGTGATGTATCGACCTTGTTGATTGACCTGGATAGGTTGTTGCGGGTTTGAAGTTTGCCATGCAAAATTTTGATGGTTACGCCATCCAGGATTGTAAGTGGGTGGCACTGTGCTTCCTGAAGTCCCCGATCCCATGGCAACCGCATTGACATCAGGAGTAGGTTCTGTGACCCAAAATACCTGCTCTGGTTCTTGAACTTGGTCCAAATGTGTAGGAATGGCAAACATCCTACTGACATTCTGTGTCACTTCTTTGGTCATATTCCTACTCATGTCATCAACCTTCTTGTTAAGAATTTCTAAATTATCCAACTTTTGAGCAATGAGTTGGAGGTCAATCACCGTACTATCCGATCGGGTTTTGGTATCTTCGATTTGCTCAACAGGTTTCTTATGGCGGCTATATTGATTAAGGGATGCCTTATTCAATGAAGTCTCTGCCATCTCCTCGTATAGTTTCCACACAAATGTTTCTGATTTGAGGAGGAAACCACCTCCGCAAGTGCTATCCACAACCACCTTAAAATTCTCATGCATGCCCTCATAAAAAATCTGGACTAATTTCCATCTATCCATGTCATTATTTGGGCATTTACGCAATAGCTCCTGAAACCTATCCCAAGCCTCATGAAAAGGCTCATTTGGGCGCATTGAAAAGGAGGAGATTGCGTAGCGGAGTGCATTAGCTTTTCCGATCGGGAAGTACTTCTTAAGGAAGGCTGAATTCAATGCAGCCCATGTGGTGATTGGTTTCCCATAGCTCCGGAGCCAATTTCTCGCCTTGTCCTTCAAGGAGAATGGGAATGCCTTAAGATACACAAGGTCTGGATTATTATTTTCAATATGCATGGTGTCACACACCGCAAGAAAATCATGAATGTGTTGGTAAGGGTCCTCGTCACTCTCCCCATGAAACTTGGGAAGTAGAGAAACTATAGACGACTTTATATTGATCTGGCGTGCCGCAGCAGGCAACTGAATCCATGGAACTAAGATTTGTTGGGCAGGATTGTGTCTTTCCCCCATAGGTTGAGGGTTTTCCTCTTCATCCTCAACAATGCCCATTTGAGCTTCAATTCGAATTTGGCGATCATTGATTCTTTCAAGTTGGGCCATGATGATCGCCAAAGGGTCTGGATTTTCGCCTTGTTCAGCCATGATGGAAGATGAAGAAGATAGCGGAATAGAAGAGAATGATCTGAGTGATGTCGGAGAAGAGGGAGGTGAAGAAGGTAGTGATGTGGCAAGTGGATGAATGTCAAGAGAAGAAAGGGAATGAGAAGAGTTGGGTCTTCTTCTCGAGAAGAAAGGATTTGAATTTAAAGGAACAGCAAGAGAAGGATTGAGAGATCGTCTCCCTTGCATGCACCTCCTATTCTATGCAATCAAAACACAAAGCAAGGT
This sequence comes from Ottelia alismoides, assembly GCA_037367405.1. Classification (NCBI taxonomy): domain Eukaryota; kingdom Viridiplantae; phylum Streptophyta; class Magnoliopsida; order Alismatales; family Hydrocharitaceae; genus Ottelia; species Ottelia alismoides. Next base: position 346,794 of record JAZKJV010004568.1, read on the forward strand.
CACTTTGATACGCACACTGGTGAAGCCCTTTGTGGCTTTATCTTTTCAATTTTAGTCTTATAAACACGAAGTTGAACATCCAACGTTTACACTCTTCCTTCCCTCAGGTCATCCACTGTACCTTGAGAGAGTCACAAGGCACACCGATGGGGATTTTGGCTCTAGTGACCTTAAGGTGCGTCGTGCAACAAACAACCAAGTGTGCAATCCCACAAGTGCAAATACAAGTAATTAATTCAGACAGTGGTGGGATTAATCAATTTTAACCTTATGTGACCACTTGATTAAAAAAATTGATTTTAATATCTACGTCCAATTGCTTTGAGTGATATTCAATCAAATCGAGTGAGGTGAATTTCCTTTTTTCGAAAAAATATTCTCAAGGGGGAGAAGACCAAGGAGAATGATGCATGCAAGAAGGTTAGAATCGCGTACCTTTCGCCAGCAATCTACGTGCAAGAATGCAACGCGAAAATATAGACCTATTCTAAATGCTCCTAGCAGGCAACTTCTAAAGAACTCTTTTTTTTGTGATTTTAAATTTTTCAAATTTTTAATTTTTGAAAATCGAGCACAAACAAATTACACTAAGGAAATTAACCTAATGCAATCTAATGCAATGCAGAAACCTAGTAAAATTATTACAATAATAAAAGTCCAGTCTCTAGGCCACAACTCAGCCCGAAATGAATATAAAACAAAAAATGCTAAACTAAAGAGGATGAATCTCTCAAATGGAAATTAAACAAGCTCCTCGTCCACGGGTTTTCTTCCTCCTTCGCCTCACCGGCTTGAGATTCGAGTTGAGAGAAGAATCTCCCGAGCGTTCCGCATAACAGAATGTGCGCGGTCACCTACGAAAAGAGCAAGCCAGTCAACCAGAACAAGATGCTAACATGTGACAACAACAAATGTGCATAGAAAAAGTGAATCAATCAAAAATTCAAGCCGTGTCCCCGGCAACGGCGCCAAATGATTAACGGGTTTCTTAGCGGTTTTAGAAGGTTAAAATTAAGGGATTTGAGTCGCTGCAACCGCAATTTAACCAATTAAAGCATTAATTTCAAAAGATATTTTTTTACTTGTACGATGGTAAGCACAAGGTCGATCCACAGAAACACGGATAAATTTCGAAAATTAATTCAAACCATGAATACGATGCACAATTCTAATTATCCAATTACTCCAATCTTCATTAGTTTTCAGTTTTGATTTAAGCAAATGAAGACACAAGATCTTTTTGGTCTTTTCAAAACCATTTTTTTAACACTATGGTCACATACTCTTCATCTCTATGCCATTTAGGAGAAATATGAAAGTGATTTCTAGTAAAAGTATCCACTTAACTTAATCACCTTCTTGAGTTAAGAATTATAAAAGTCTCCAATGAAGTTTCTAACAAGATGCTCCAAACAAGGAATAACTAGATGATTGATTAGCAAGGGACACTCAGAATGTTTGGCAAGTTACGTTGGCAATTAAAATTATGACAAATAGATGGAGTAAGCAATAAACATAATGATTTTTTTTATTTTTTTTATAAGAAAAAGCAACAGAACATGGAAAGCATACGGTGGCCCACTTGGCCTTTTGGAAACAAATAAACAGATTCAAGTAACATAACAAGCTTTAACAACAAAAATAACATACATGAAACAACTACTAAAATTAACAACAATAAAAACTGAGAAGGTTGGAATGTCGTCACCGAATCAAGGTTCACCACTACAATGTGGACTGTCACTCCACATGGGAATAAGGCGCAAACATCTTGCTGAAATCGGTGGCGTATGCGAGCGAAGGATGTCGCGCGACTGTCACCCACGCGTGCTTGTGTTGGAAAACGCTCGATGGCTGGAATGAATGTGAAATGTCGAGGATGTTGCGGTCTAGAGAGAACTCGGCTTCTCAAATCCGTTGTGCGCGAGAGCCCCTCGATGCTCGGCTGGCTCAACCCGGTATTATGTCTTCCTCTTAGGAGCAATGCTCTACTATTGAACCTGTGAAGGGAGGAGGAAATACATCAGAGAACCGACCCCTCCAAATGAGAATAAGATGATGTATTTATAAATCAAACACAAAGGGATTGGATATGTCAATGATGCAGCCGTTGTTGGAAATGAAGAGATCGTTTGGCACTGGTCATACGTGAGGATAATGGCTGAGGAACCGAGTAGCAGTTGCTGCTCATAGGCGTGAGTTGAAGAGAATGCAACCGCAGGGACTGTGGATGTAGCAGTTGCTGCTCGCTGACGAGGAAAAGAGTGGGGGGTTGCCGGTTGCTTTTGTGTGAGGAGAGGCCGATGTGGCATGGGCGGTTCTGCACACCCGTTATTGCCAAAGAAGAAAACCACTGGTAACTGTTGTGATGGATGGAGTTTGTGGATGAATGAGTATTGGCGACTTTAGCGGGAAAAAAAGGATGCCTTCTACCTAACTGATAATGGTGATACGAAATTATTAGATCCTATCCTACAGTAACGAATTAATAGTGTGCATAGGACATGGGCGTCAATTCAAAGATGGAAGAGGGCAATGGACTTAAATTGATTAAAGCCAATGGAAAAGTCCACGTGATGAATTGCATGGGTGCACAAACATGTACGTGAGTGGAAGAAACAATATAACCACTTCATAATAAGACCAATTGGTATTTTAGGATAATCCAATACCCTAAATAATATTATAAAAGTCTTGTTGTTGAGAAGGTTATTTGGATTGCTAACTTGTAAAAACAACTCATTCCTTTCTTAGAAATTTAGCACGTGCCACAAGGTACTTTGATATATTTTTAGCATTAATAAAAGTACAATTGGCTTATATTATGAGGATGAGATTTGGTCTCATCAGACTGCAATTAAAAATACACAAAAGTAAGTATTTCAATACTCTTCCATTCACAAAATAAAGTTCACATGACACATTATCCCACTATAATCATTTACATGTACATCAGATGGAAGGAAACACACCAAAAGATTACTAACTACCTTACAGAATAAAGATACTATGGCTGGTCGGATGACTGTATTAGTTGGCTAATGTCCTTGCGATGGCTCACCGACACCTGTTGAGTTTTCCATAAATCTTAGGATAACAATTAGCGAATGCTAAGTAATGAAGAAGAGAAAAGCAAACAAATTGTGTAATTTTTCAAAAAGTTATTTCACAAAAAGCTTCATTCCTTCTCATTAATATAAGTCCTATTCCTTTCTATTCCACATCAGGGATTAACCCACGAAATTACCTCACCACTATATAGACTCTGAAGCTGTGGACACTTCGGGATTGGAGATTGCGTTGATCTAGTAAGCTTATGTCGCAGCACGTCGCCTCAACCAATCATCCAATACTAGCCTGACTATTTCTTTTTCTTTTATTAATCAGGGTCTTAAGCCCTCAGCCTGGCAACAAAGGAGCACACTGTACTCGAGGACTCTCTTTCTTAAAACCTCAGGCTAACATTTAATCATATAACCTAGCATCTTTAATATGTTATCGTGACTCAGCCACTATCCAACCACCCGTGCCTCCACATGGCACGACTACATCTTCCGTCGTTCAACCTGAAGATATTGACTCCCGGTACCATGCGCTACAAATCGTTCATTTCGTACGCGCTTATCATAACAGGGCAACCATGTACCACCTAGGTAGGGAAACGCCAATACGGGTTCCTTCCGATAAACTTACAGGTTGCATGCCCAACCTGTAGTTCTACTCCCAGTCATCCTTAACGTGACATACGACCCTTTCCAGGATCCGGCTTAAAACACATCAATTCCCATATTGTAATTCCTTTGTTAAGCCTTAGATTAGCGTAACCATAAATACTGAGTATACTCTTACACATATATTAGTTCATATATTTATATACTCAATTTATGCTCTTTTTATCTCCAAACCCTAACTTTCCAAACCACTACATCCAATCAATGCTTAAACCTTATTTTAGTGGGAATCACAAAGCAACTTTTCATACTTTCTCAAAAATAGCAAAATTAGGATTCTTTATAGCGAAGAATATAAAATCAGGAATTTCATAATCTCGTATGAAAATCAACAGCAAAAGGAAGGATTTCGTTACCTAATCGAGCTTTCTCTCGCGTATGCAATGATTTATCGTGATTCTTTTCAAAAGGATGATTTATAGCTCCTGAAACGATTGAAATTCATTTTCGTATCAAAAACCCTAAAATGCGAAGAACACACGAAGAACACGAAGAACATATTTTCTTTTGAAATTTCAACAGAGCTTCCCCTTTTACGGGATAATATTTCTAGGAAAATTTCGACAGAGTTTCCCCTTATATCGGGACATATTTATATAAAAAGTTCGGCAGAGTTTCCCCTTATATCGGGACATATTTCTATAAAAGTTTCGGCAGAGTTTCCCTTTATAAAATCACCAAAGGAAAGCAGCAAGGAAACTGAACATGAATTGAAAACCTAACTCACGGAGCAAAGTAAGAGAGGATCGTACCTTCCGCCTCCTCGTTCTCCCGGTAGCGCTTTGCTAGCGCTCCTTCCCCGTTTGCCACTCCTCCTCCCGACCTCTCAACCCTAGCCCTTGGTGTGGTGGTGGTAGTGGAAATCATAGAGAATGAATGGGTAGGGGGGTATTTATAGGCTCCCGAAAATCGCTAACCATGGTTAGCAAACGATGGTTTAGCCCTTAACCGCAATTAGCGACCCATGGTTTTGGCCCATGGTATTGGTCAAAGCTTATCCGTAATTAGGGATTAAGTTAGAACATTCCAGAGGACTCTAGATTCGCTAATGATGCTTAATTAATGATAATCGTGATTTCACTTTCGCGGCTTACGCTTATCTTTTGCTAACTATTGATTAGTGTTCGCTAATGGCCGTTGACGGTTTTCAATCCGTCATTAGTTCTTTAATCATGCTTAATTAGTCTTAATGATAGTCATTACGGGTTAATGACGTCTTAATCTTCCTCACTTCTCTTTCTTCCGAAAATCATAACAAATCGAAACGGTGTCTGATTCATACGAAACAAATTCCATTGGTTTCCTCTTAACGAGCTAGATCTTATGATATAGGATCCGAGAGGTACCAAGTTCAAGGCTTTACAACCAACACGATTAAACTTCGACCGAGTAGAATTAATTCAAGATCCAAAACAATTGATTTATTTCAGGAAAATCTAAATCAATTTACAAAAATCACTTGTTGGATTTTACAACTAATTATCAATCATGTTTTGATTACAAAGATTCAATAGTATTTGATTAAATTTAAATGGTGATTAAAATACATAAGTATTAACTTGAACACTATTTTTTTGAATTCACTTTATGGTATGGTGGTTGAAGCAGTGGGCTCTTACTCCGAAGACCATGGTTCAACCCCTCCCTCCCCCCTTAACTAGTAAAAAAACTGTGGATTTTATCTAGTTGTCGACTACTTAAGATAAGGTAAATTTACATCCCAAATAGATATTGAATAACTAGATTAAGAAATTAAGAGGAGATTAAAAAAATGAACTAGTTGAAGAAATTTTAGGATGCCATCAAGAGATGGTGTGTAGCCTTAAAATGATTTTAAAATTATTTGATCTCTCTTCTAGCCTCGGAGACCAAGTAATGTGAAGATGATCTAAGGTTCGGTGGATCATTTCGATCAGTCGAGACAAAGGTGAACATTCCATATCCCTCCTCATGCGCTCCAAGTTGTCATGTATTTACTATTTGGGCCACATGAATTGTTGATTAGATATCATTTCTTATTGGCATTGAGCCAAGACCTTGCTGAAGAAGGTAACAACCTCGTAGATTCATTCCCCTTATAGTTCTATCCTTCCTAGTAAAATGCGATGTGTTTGAGATTACTCCTATGCGAGAAAGGGGGACCACCCTCTGACGCCCGACATCTTACTCATTGACTATTTGTGAACAAGTACCCATGAGGAAAAGGTGGAAAGGGACCCATTTGGGGAGTGCAATATAGAAACTAATAAAGGAGCGACACACGAGCACACTCACTCTGATGGTGTACCTTTCGCATGGAAATGGGAACAATGGCTTATGCCATTAGGTGTAGGCGCTTATCCGAAACTGATCAATCCAACCATGAGTAGGTTTAAGAGAGCTTGGAAAGGCCTTGGAAGCCCTCATCGCCAGTGCTTTAAGAGGAGATGATCGGACATCTAATTTAGTGGATGCGAGAATTATAAGAATCGTCGGCGATGGAACTAGCACGAGGTAAATGCGAAGAACAAAATGGAAAGGCACTGCCAGAAACCTCTACTTAATTTGATATAATTATATAGTATATCGCTAGCCAATGGTGGAAAAATCATGAAATATACAAGACAAAAACCAACTAAAAAGAACCAGGACTTGATAATTGTTGTAATATTGATCTTGATGGCATTGATGCAACTGTTATGCGATCGGAATCTTGAATGCATATATTTTTAAGGATATTTACATACGTAACCTTGAGCACCATGGCCCTAATTCATTTTATACCCATAATCTTCTGTTAGTTTAGTTCATTAGCTCAACCGGACGAATGAGTTAATCTAACCAATCAACGATCTAACGGCTAGGATTGACCAAAAGAAAAATAAATAGAAAAATATCCCACCCATCCCCCTTCCTCCTCTAACCCTAGCCTCCCCCCACACCGACCACCTCCTTCCTCCTCCAGCCACAGCCGCCCCCTCCCCCACGTCAACCACCTCCTCCCCCCAACGACACAATCTTGTAGCTCTGGAGGAGTTGCCCGTTCACCTTCATTAGGTGCTCCACTGATAACTCAAATTTTACGAGGGTCTAAAGTAGTCTACATAGGACGAGACCACAATGTCATTGAAGCGACTGATGAATCTCATATTCATCACTCTAAATCTCATAAGCTCAAATCCCTCAAAATCATCAGCATTTCTTCATTTATTCTGCATAATTAGGACTCATGCATGTTTTCATAAGAATTGCATTTTATCCCTTATTTTTGCACATATAAGGAGCCAAAAATCCAAACCAAAATTGACCTATAAATATACTAACTTCCCTGATTTTTAACTCATTCGTGCTAACTTCGAATGACCCAAAACCACCTCCATTGTGTACATATCACTAACAAGAATAAATGAAAAATACAAAAAATCACTAACCCAAATAAGTGGACCAAAAACCCAAACCCTAGTTCTAGGATTTTCAGGCTAAAACCCTCATATCTTCCTCATCCAGTGTCCGTTTTGATCCTAATCATTTTGAACTAATGTACATTCAATTACCTTCAAAACAATACCAAGTTCAAGTAAATCAGAGCTTACATGTGAAAGTTGGGTTTTGGGCCTCTTTTGTACATTTTGTATTTTAGCTGATTTTGACCTAGTATTTTAGGTACATACTTAACCTATTTTAGTTAATTTCTTTTTCATTTGTCTTCTTTGATGAAAGTTTTATTAAAATGCGTAAAAATCCAAATCCAAACTAAGCTTGAAATTAAAGAAACAAATTGAGTCCAGGTCTTCACTAACCGACTGTACAAAATTAGTCTTTTTCATATTTTATTTTATTTCTTCTTTTTCTTAATTAAAAAATCCAAAAAATTAGATTAATATGTAAATATTTATCTTTGATTTTATCATATTTTTTTGGATTTTTATCTGGTTTATAAATAATAAAAAAATTATAAAACTCAAAATCAAGGTATTCTATGAACATGGGATACCCCAAAAATATCACTTTGTGCAATTAATCTATTTTAGTTTTGATGTCTTCATAAAAGTTGTAGATCTCATCGAGACAAGCAATTTTCATGAAGAAACTTTTTCGATCCAAGGCCGTTTGCTATTTCTTTTGTATTTTTAAAGGATTTATTCTCTGAATTTTCTGGTGCTGACACGTGGCCGCTCCTGGAGTCGCCACGTGTCAGACGTTTTTGGGGTTTTTATTAATTTGTTTTTATTAAAAAAATTATAAAAAAAATAAAAAAATAAAAGCTCTCGCCTCCCAGGCACGCGCCAAGCACGTGCCTTGCCGCCCTCTCCCCTTGATGCCACGTGGCCCCATCGTGGCCGTCCGATCTCGACCGATCGGGCGGCCACTGTGCTTCGTCTCCGCTCACACTTCCCCCTTTCCCGATTCGGCCAGCGCCGCCTCCCTTCGATTTCGCCGCCGCCCCGCAAATATCGCCCATCTCCGATCTCCTAATCCCAGATCCCCTCCTTCAATCTCCGATCTCAAAACTCGTCGCCATCAATCCCAAATCTCGCCCCAATCGCCCTGATTATTTCCCTCTCCGGCCGTGCTCGACGACCTTATTTAAGAACCACCGTCGCACCTTAGTTCTTCATCCGCCGATAGCTTGCATTGCAGGGAATTCCGGTGGTGACAACACCGGTGTTCAATTTTCCCGACGAGGTCCGAGGTCTTCTAACCTCGTTGCAAGTCCACGGTGAACCTCCCTCGCCGTTGTTGTGCTGCTCCGCTGCTCCGCTTCGACGTTGAGCCACTCCGACAACGATATCCCTACAACTACTTCTCCATCGGTCGCCGCTATCAAACAACTACCGTCCAATTCAACGCCGTCGACTTCTCCACCAGCATCAGACCGGCCGTCAACCTTCAAGCTACTACGACTTCGACGATCATCGACAACCTCCAGCCAAAGTCTTCAACCTCTGACTCCACCGAGCTCTTCAGGAGCCCCCCTTCGTCCAGCCGGCCTCCGCAGCTCGCCCACTGCCTTGGTCGGGCCTCCACCACCTCCCAACCGCGCTGCCGGGGCTGTCCCGAGACCCCCCCACCCCGCGCACATGCGAGGCACGTGCGTCCCAGGGGGGACGTCAACACTAATGTCACCAGGGGTCACGTGATACGCATGTGACCCACTGGGTAAATTTGCAAGACACACCCGGAGGTCCTCCTATTTGCACATCAGTCCGCCGACCAGAGGGCACGTGCTGCGCACGTCCCCCTCTAGCACTTTTGCAGAAAAGCCCCCTGGTTATCGGTAATTAAACATAGGCCCCCTTTTGCATTTCATATTTATTTTAATTATTTACTTTGCAAAAATACCCCTATATTCCCCCTCATTTTTGGACTGCTTTATTGCATTATTTTATTATTTAAAAAAATAGCATTTTGTTCCGTATTTGATTCATTACGTTTTGACATATTGTGGATATTTTTATGATCAATGGTTAATTAATAATTAGTTGTTTTGTGGAAAATTGCATACTTTGCCCAGTTTATGCTTTAATTTTCGTAATTGATTAACCATTGCTATAAAAATTCCCGAAAAATCACATATTGTAGAATTAATTGTCCTTGACATTGTATCCAAAAAAGAATCGCATTTGCATGCATAGTTTGTCCTCTAAAAGTCATTTTGCATATTTCAATATTTGATTTTTAATCAGTATTAGATCTCACATTTTCGAGGTTTAGATTTTTCTGAGGTCCATTACCTAGTGATAGATCTTAGATAATTTTATTCTTTGAAAATAATCTGATTTAATATTTATTGTAATTAAATGTTGAAATTCATTCTGTTTGCATTTAAAATTCATAAAAAATTCATCTTGCATCCAAAAAATTCCAAAAAAATACATTGCATTCATTTCATCATATTTTGCATCATGACCAAGTTTTGTATTTTTTGTACATCGTTTGAGCGTAATTTACATTTTAGTCTCTAAAATAGGCCGAATTTGCATTTTGCATCCTTTATTGCATTAAAAATTACAAAAAAAGACCGCCTCGAAAACCTCAAACGAATTTTGATAAACATAATTCTAGGTTGTTCCTTTGCCTCCTTGTGTTCGGCCTTGTGACTTGCCTAAGTAAAGTAAACATAAAACCACATGATTAAAAATTGAATAAATATTTTTGGTTATTTTCTTGACCGATTCCGATTTCCGCCTATAACGAAATGATAAATATTTTTTACGAACGACAAATTCACGACACACACATTTTAAACAGAGCAATCTCGGACTCGTCGGATGACGTCGTTGCCGGGTGTCGAACCCGGGTCACCCGCATGACAGGCGGGTATACTCACCACTATTTTACTCACTCACGAAACCCGGGTTAATCAACAATTAACTCACGATAAATGATCAGACAATAAAAATAAATGTGGAGTTAAAATTTATTTTATTTAACTCTACAAAATGTGTGTATAGTGCAAGTATGTAGAGGGTCGAACACATGGATCAAACTAGATAGACCAAGCAATTTAATGTACAAAAATGACCGTGAGCTTCTTTGTATATATTCCTTTTTTGTAAGTTTTTTATTTTTAATGTTTTTATTTTTATTATATATTTTATATTTTGTTTTTAGTTTTCTATTTTTATGTTTTCTTTTTCTTTTTAAATATATAATATAACTATATATAGGATATATATATAATGTAAGCTAATATAGATATTAAATAATAATAATAATAAAAGTAAAAAATAAAAAACAAGATATTTTTGGATTTTAAATATTTTTTTTACTATTTTTGTGATTTTTAGATAATTTTGTTAATTTTTATGTATTTTTAAAGTTAAAAATACCCTAAAAGGGATAAAATAAACACCCGGAATTGAAATGGAAAGTAAAAAGAGCAAATCAAGTCTAAAATTTTCCAAATTAATTTTATTTAAAATAAGAATAATATATGAAAATTTAGAGATAGAAAATATTTTTTTGAAGTTTTTAATGATTTTTCAGATTTTTATAAAGGTTTTTAGGGGTTTTCAATTTTTAAGAATGTTCTTTTGTAATTTTATGGATTTTTGATATGGGGTTGTAAAGTAACTAAATGAAAATAAAAAACTGGGTGAACCTGAGATTTTTATAAAGGTTTTTAGCCGTTCTTGATCCGATGGCGGAGAGAGGATAAGGAAGAACTGGGATGAAGCACCGCCGGGGCGAGCTTCTCCGGGCTAGATCTCCCTCCTCTGTCGATCTTTGTTGCTCCAAAAGGGCTCCATACACTTCTGGAATGGTCCTCGACCGATTGCTGGTGCCAAAATGGCCAGGAGAGCTCTGGTGCACCGCCGCGAGGTCAAGGGGAGTAGGTTGGTCCAGGTACCTGCAATGTTACAAAAATCGACCCATCGCGGGGTCTGAAGCCTCCAGGACCTGCAAGAGTTGAAAAGAGAGGGGATTAGAGCTCTTATTTGTGACGGTGGATGAGTGGATGGCTGGTAGGCGCCCTGACGAAAGCGGAGGAAGGAGTGTCGGGGCCTCTCCAGGTGGAGTCGAGATGGGATGGAGGTGGACAAAGGTGGAGAAGGGGAGGGGGAGGAGAATGGAGGTGGTTTGGGAGTCGGTCGATAAGGGGGGCATAGGGAATGGAGTTCGTTGGAGAGGGGCTCCAACGAACTTCGATGGTGGATCTTACCGCTAAATCGAGCGATGGAATCACAAAATAAAGACAATAAGTAAACCTAAGGGTTAAACTAAGATAATAAAGCAAGAAGATGATGCCTCGAATGGTCGGGAAACCATGATATGTACTTCGACGACCGTGAGCCACCGGAGATGGCTGAATGGGACTTCGACCTCGCCTGGATCCACCGCGAAGGGCTAGAGGAGGTACTGTCACGAACTCCAATATAGAGCACCAGCAAGAGACGACCCAAACTCGGTAGTGGCATGTTCGAGACCTTCATAGATCGAGAAAATGGCAATGATGCAGTGCTCCTCGTCCCAAGGAAATCATCGGGTGTGTATGTACAATGAACGAGGAGGGAAATCAGTGAAGGAATCGAGGCAGATTGGTGAAAGGAACAATGGGGAAAATATCGAGAAGAAGGGCTAGGCGCTAGGTCTGACAAGGCGCAGGGGGAAGTAGAGGAGTTGACCGCCGGTCAATTCCAAACTCCACCTGGTTGGTCCACGTGGACCAACCAGGAAAAACCTGGCCTAAAAAGAATGAAAAATCAATATTAAATATAAAATGATTTTATTAATTTTAAGTTATAAAATAAAAAATATTTATTATTTTCTAAATTATTTTATTATGATTTTTATTTATTATTTAAAGGTATATAATTATAAGTTAGTTTTTGGGCCTTGATATATAGCTTTATTTATCTATATTTTGTGTCTTGTATTTTTATTTTATATTTTTGATTTTATTATTTTATTTTTTTATTTCATAAAATTATAACTTATATATATATAAATATTTTTATTATATTTTTTCGATATAGTAAATACACTTAAATAAATATGTATATTAAATATACATGTATAGTTATAGATATTTCATCTATGTATTTTATATTTTGTTTTAATTCAGTGTTTTATTTATGGGTTTATTCTAATTTTAATATGCACATATATTATAAATAATATTTACAAAATATAAAATATAAAATTATAAAAATAATAACGAATGAATAAAATAGTTATTTTAATCAGGTTTACTATACAATAGGGGTCCAAAAACTAACTTTCACATCTTAACTCCAAAAATAATGAAACCACCATCATTAAATAGGTTATTAAAAATTATATACAATTAAAGGTGATTTTTGATATATTCTGAGTTTTTATTTGAGAGATATGGGTATGGGAAGTCGGGATTTTGGAATTTTGTTTAGATTGTAACTTTTGTTCTGTATATTATTTTTGTGTAAACTTAATTTTGTATTTTTCTATATTTTATTATCTACAAATTTCATTTAAAAGTTTATTTATTTGAGGTAAAAAAAGTAGAAAATAAAATAGGTCCCAAAATGGATAAATAAAAAAGGATTTTTATTTTATTTTGGACCCGTATCTCCCCCTACTTTATTCCTTGTCGACCTAGTCATCGAAATGCCTAGGTCTCAGGGTTTACGATCATAAAATATCTTTGATATTTTATTTTTTTCTTTTATTTTCTTTATTTAATAATTTTGGCATTAAAAATAGTATTTTATACAATATTTATACAACAATGCATGAATGTAAATTTATGCAAATTAAGGGTATTTACATGCATTTACTAGGCTTTTTAAGGTCAAAATGATAGAATAAAGGTAATGAAATGGAGATTCATCATACACCTGACCAACGAGGTTGTCTAAGTGCTTCTACTTCCTCATTTGGGAGCCCCTCATGGACTCGAGGTTCGAGATCATCCGCTTCCGCCGGTCCATCATGCTCCTGTCGTCATCCCCGCGGGAGAAGGAGTTGGACGCGGAAGAGGTGCCGCTAGAGGAGGCCATTGTCAGTGGGATATTGATGAATCTCAGTTACATCATGTTAAAATCTATTTATTATTCTCCTAGCTTAAACAAATCAATAAAAATCACAACAAAATCCATGTTATTAACTTGTATTATATTGTAAATAATGTGTGTAATTAGCCACTATTTTCTTACCCTAATTTTATTGCATTTATTACTAACATTTTTTGTTTTCATTTTTTATTAAACCCCCCTAAAGTTAGATTAAATACTGTATATATTTGTTTTGGCTTTAAAAAGAATTAAATATAAAATATATCAAAACCTTTAAAATTAAGTGTTTTTAAGTCTTAAAAATACTTGCAAAAATACATATATGTACAAGTGGCTTATTTTGGATTTTTTACCAACATGAAACTTGTAGGTCTCGATGAGGTCTACAATTTTCATGTTTGACTTTTTTCTAATTCAGCTTTTAATTATTTGTTTTGATTTATTTCTTTATTTTCCTATTTTGAATTAATCTCATTAGGCTACGTGGCACCCTCTTGAGCCGCCACGCGACCTGCTCCATCTGGTGCCACCCACCCCTTTTCTTCACTAATGGTTTTGATCTGGATGTTTGCATCTGAACCATCCAGGCCCTTCTCCTCTCCAACCTCCGATCTCCCCTGATCGATCCCATCTCAACCATCCACCTCTATCGTCTCTGCCACCGTTATTTGATCTCCCATCCAACGGCCAAGCTCCAACCATGTCACCCCTCCTCTCATGGTCGATGGACGAGACTCCATATATCATCTAAGTTGTTCACCCCCATCGTTGTCTAGCTGTTGGATCAGATCATCTGATATGATCCACACCCTTCGTTCGCACCCTAATCAGGGCCATTGAATTGCAAGATCTAATGGCTCTGCCTCATCGTCCTCCTCCAAACACCCAATTCTCTAGTCGTTACGCCTTGCAACTCCGTCTCCCCCTTCCATTTCTAGCCATCACCTCCGGCCTCCTCTCCATGACCTAACGCCTCCTCTTCATAGCCATAACGCCCCTCATCCTCACGTAGCCATCAAAACACCCTACCATCACTCTTGTCCTTCACTTCAGCCGTTTCAAAATGCCCCGCAACCTTCACAACGGTCGACCTCCTCAACCTACAAATAGCTGACCTCCGCTACGATAGTCTCGTCCACCAATTTAGAGCAAGAGCCCTAGCGTTTCTCCACCTCCCTGTGAAAGACGGAGGTCAGAGGAGGGCCATCATGGCCTCCCTGCTCTGGTGTTTGACCCATGGTCCTCCGACCATGTCGCGGTGCCTCCTGTGACCGCTGAGCTCCGAGGAAAAGGCTGACCTCGCTGGGCGACGACCCCGAGTTCAAACGAGGCTCAGCACAAACCTACGCCCAGCCCTCTTCTTCTCTGATCATCCAAGGTATTATATTTTTACTTTTCTTCATTTTTCTCCACATTATCCAACATTACTCACCCACCTCCACGGTTCACCGATCACACTACTATCTCCTACATTCATCCTTCATTCACGTCGACCCCTCCGCTCACCGTCTTCCTTATACACAACCTCCTCCCATCCCAGGTCGTCTCCTCCGCCTCTGGCAGCAGAGACCCCACTCCAGGCACTCACCTTCTCTGCCTACCACCCATTCGCCATGCTTCGGCTATCCCCCCTCCCCCACTAACATCATTGTAGGAACCTTCAATGATCGGAATTTGCACCTCTGGTCCGTTCTCCGCCACCACCTCCGACGATGGAGCACCACGATGACACTTCAACCACCTAGACTCCTCTTCTATGTTAGATAAACCTTCACCGAACCATCCCCGAGCAAACACGATCATTCACCATCGAACACAACGTCGGTGGAGCCAGCCCTCTCCGGTAGGAGGGGCGGAGCACGAAGAAGTAGATACCGTCCGATCATCTGTATCGGATGATCTTGATGTTATCCGAGCCTCGAAGCATGCCATGTACGTGCAGGCTGGGTGAATTACATCCAGGCCCTCCTGATTTTACAATATCACGTTGCGATCCCCAGGCACGTGGCCCACGTGTGCGTATGGGGTAATTTATATGGAGTCCCAATCGGGTTTCAATAATTGAAAAGAGGCCCCTATGCAAAGGAAAAATTTCACAAGGGCCCCTCCGAGTTTTGGTTATTACAAATTGGTCCCTCCAGGGACCTATTTACAATATTTATCTTTATTTTCTTAATTGTTTTTAGCATATCTTGAGCATTTTAAGTCCAAATTGAATGATTTCAGTTTTATTTTGATGCTTGTTTTACCCTCTATCTAATGGCATCCTTAATTTCATGTTTTGACATTGTATTAAATAGGCTATATTTTTATGTGCTCAAGTGTCTCATGTTCTTTGATAAAATGTCATTCATTATCTCAACGCTTGATTTCACTCTGAAATTGAACCATAATCTGTTTCTCAATTATTTGACACTCTGTAGGGTATATTTGTATATCTTATTTTGCATTCTTGTTCTTTGTATTTCATCTTGCAATGTGTTCATCTCATCCTATTTTTGCATTTTACATATCAAATAAAAATACATGCATCAGAGCTTGTGATTCTATCTACATTTCTTACATTATTTTATCTGCATATTTTATTTGCACGTCACATCTGCATGAAGACATAATACTAGAAAATAACCATGCATTAATGAAATAATAATTTTCGATAAACAGATGAAGAGGCTTGTGTCCCTGTGTTCGATCTTGGTATACGTGCCACGTAAATTAACTTCCATATATTCAAAAGTGTGGTTTTTGCTGATCCATTTTCACCACCTGTACTACGATGAAAGATGACCAATAATGTAATGAAAATGTGATTCATCAAACGTTGTCGTTGCCGGGTACACAGCTCATCTTTATTTGTTTACTGAATTTTATTGATTTATTTTTGAAGAGGATATTTTCAAAATTTTTGGTCTTTTCATCGTGTTGTTTTTGCATCATTTCATGATTAAATTCTTGATATTTTTCTGACATTATTCTTTTGTGGAAGGTCCCATGGAGATCGAGACGCTTAAGACCCATGGAGGCGTGGAGTTGGGAGCTCCTGCTGCGAGGGGCCGCAAAAGAAAATCAAGGAAGATTCAAGGAACTTTAGTCAACATTTCTTTCATGCATTTTGTTATAAAAAATGTATCATGTGCATTTCTAGCGATCCTCGTTCGAGGGCTCGCGTGTGTTAAAAAAAGGAAAAAGAAGTAGATCACTTGATGATCTACCCCCCCCACCATCTCTATATATTCACACAATGCATACACCCCCCCCCACACACACACCTTCATATGTGAAAATTCACCACCCATCCTCCCCCAACTCTATGATAATCATCTGTGTATGTACACCCCCTAACCTTAACCAATCATGACCCCCCAACCAAAATTCCAGATCCATTACTTAGGCTATTTTCAGCCTAAGTATAGGGGGCTCCAAATCAATCAACCTTCTCTCCATCTGTCTTCTTATAGTTAAGTCATTTTTGACCTAAGTAAAGGAGGACCTCCGAATCAGTTCCTCTATGTCACCTTGTATTTAACCGGAGCTATGTCTTCATATCACTTGTGCTATGAGGATATGACAAAAGCTAAGTATAGGGGGTATACCGTATATACTGTATATATATACTTTAGCCATAGCTCGTATGTTAAAATTTTTGAAAATTTTTTGAGCTATGTTTAAGTTTACCTGTGAACTAATTTTTTATTTTTTTGTAAACATCTTTTTATAAATTGAGGGATTAACTTTCTGTAAATAAAATTAACCTTTTTCAAAATTCCATAAAAATCTGAAAATTAAAAAGTTTCTTTGGTAGAGGCTCTGAGTACTAGGCTTAAAATTGAGTAGCTACTCTTCAATGAGGGAAATACAGTCTCCTTAGCAGAGTGGGCGGTTTAGAGGACAATGTCTATGGCTCCATCCTCAAGTAACACGGGTAGCCGTCTAAACGGTCCGTACTTACACCCATACTGGCTGTAAGTAGATGCAACTATTCACATGAGCTTGGGTCAGTCATTATCTCTCTAAAGAAATGAAAAATTAAAATTCATAAAAAATTGCAAAAGATAAAAATCACAAAAAATCACTAACCAAGGAGTTGGTGTATTCCTGACACATTCACTGACACTCAAGGCTTAAGGATTTAAGGATACTTGATTTCTGAGATTTTGAGAGTCTGAGTTAGCCAACCTTAGTCATTAGGGGTTTTAACTTAATAATGCACACTTCCCTATTTTGAAAGATTTGAGCGCTATATTGCTCTCTTCATCTCTATCTTCTAAAGAATATGATAATCACATCACTTTTACAACTGCATGATTGATGAGATGAGTTATCACTTGAGGAACTAGGATGGGTTATTTGAGTCTTAAATTGATTTAATGATGCTCGAGGATGGGATAAAGTCAATGAAGGTTTCAACAAACCTAAATGTCAGCAAAACCCTATCCAGTATGTGAACAAGTTCACGTGCTATCGTTTGATGTCTACCTACGTGCCGGGGTGTGATGAAACCTAATTAAATTGTTGATCAGTGTATGTCAACTTTTGGTAAAAGCAGTAGAGCCAGACAAAAAATGAAATGAAAATCGAGAGAAGTTCTCTCATACAATAAAAAACCCTATCATTACAATTACAAATTCAAAAGAGATTCCACCCAAAGGCAAGCGCTCCCAACCATTTCAAAGTGTCCACCTAGACCAAAGGCTATTAGGACCAAGGAGTCCGGCTAGCACCAAAAAAGGGCTCTGCATCGTATTACAAGTCTGGGTGTCGAAGGTATCTTAGATACTCAAAAGAGACACACCCCGGTGTATTCCCAGGAAAACAAGTGCAGATGACTCCGAATTCTCTTGATGGACACATTGATTAACAAACAAAAAATATATATGTGTTGAGTAATAAGGTACTCGAGAGGTCCCTTGTTCCAACATGAGGAAGAGAAAAATATATACATTCCTATGCCCTCCATCATTTGGTCGTCCATCTACACGTTCAAGTCTGATGAACTGATGAGACAGTTGATTGAAGTAAGAACCGACTTATTCCCTAGTGTTAAGGATTAGGTCTAGAGGAGAGTCTCCTAGACTGGAACCTTGGGTGAAATCTCGACTCGACTCTCATGATTGCAGTACACTAATTTTCATATCCTTATACTTTATGTACAAACAGAGAGTAAGATAATTAGAGAAGATGGGTTCCTTTTAACTAGATCATGGTTCAACCCAGAATTTTAGGATCACTCAAATTAAGGGTCTTCGATGAATTAAGCCTTGAAAATTTCACATGCGCTGTCAGGAATTAATCTGACTCCTTCATTCTTTAGATGCTCGAGGACGAGCATGGTTTAAGTTTATGGGTATGATAAATCTCAGTTACATCATGTTAAAATCTATATTCTCCTAGTTTAAATAATTCAATAAAAATCACAACTAAATCCCTGTTATTAACTTGTATTATATTGCAAATATTTTGTGTATAATTAGCCACTATTTTCTAAACTTAATTTTATTGTATTTATTACTAACATTTTCTTTGTTTTTATGTTTTATTATCCCCCTAAAAATTAGATTAAATATTACGTACATTTGTTTTAGCTTTAAAAAGAATTAAACTAAAAAATCAAAACCTTCAAAATTAAGTGTTTTTGAGTCCTAATAATACTTGCAAAAATTCATCTTTGTAGAAAAATGACTTATTTTGGATTTTTGACCAACATGAAACTTGTAGATCTCAATGAGATCTACAACTTTCATATCTTTACTTTTTTTCTAATTCGGTTCTAATTATTTGTTTTTGATTTTTTATTTATTTTCCTATTTTGAATTAATATCATTGGGACATGTGGTGTCCTCTTGGGCCGCCACGCGACCCGCTCCGTCCGGTGCCACCCACCCCTTTTCTTCACCATTGGATTCGATCTGGATGACCGCATCTGAACTATCCAGGCCATTCTCCTCTCTACCCTTCGATCTCCCCTGATCGATCCCATCTCAACCATCCACCTCTGTCGTCTCCGCCACTGTTAGATGATCTCCCATCCAACGACCAAGCACCAACCATGTCACCCCTCCTCTCCTGGCCGATGGATGTGTCTCCATATATCATCTAAGTCGCTCACCCTGCCACTCTCTAGCCGCTGGATGAGATCATCTAATCTGATCCACTTCCTTTGTTCGTGCCCTAATCAGGGTTGTTGGATCGCAAGATCCAACGGCTCCGCCTCATCGTCCTCCTCTAAACACCCCCTTCTCAGTCGTTACGCCTTGCAACTCCCCCCCTTCTATTTCCACCATCACCTCTGACCTCCTCTCCATGACCTAACACCTCCTCTTCGTAGCCATAATGCCCCCCATCCTCGCGTAGCCCTCAAAACACCCAACCATCACTCTTGTCCTTCACTTCTGCCTTTTCAAAATGCCCCACAACCTTCACAACGATCGACCTCCTCCACCAACAAATAGCTGACCTCTGCCACCGATAGTCTCGTCCACCAATTCAGAGCAAGAGCACTAGCCCTCCTCCACCTCCTTGTGACAAACGGAGGTCGGAGGAGGGCCATCATGGCCTCCCTGCTATGGTGTTTGACCCATGGTCCTCCGACCATGTCGCGGCCCTCCGGTGACCGCCGAGCTCCGGGGATAAGGCTGACCTCACTGGGCGACGACCCCTAGCTTCAAACGAGGCTTAACATAAGCCCCACCCCGCCCTTTTCTTCTCCGATCCTCCAAGGTACTGTAATTTTAATTTTCTTCATTTTTCTCCACATTATCCAACGTTGCTCACCCACCTCCATGGTACACCAACCATCCTACTAGCTTTGCCATTCATCCTTCATTCACGTCGACCCCTCTGCTCACCGTTGATGAATCTCGTATTCATCATGCTAAAATTGATCAATTAGGCTATGTTCCCCAAAATTCACATGCACTTAATCATTAGTAAAGCATCATTAGCATTCATACACGTGTAAATAATATTTGCATTTCATCATGCATAATTACATTACAAATTCCAAGTGTAAATTAGCCCAAATATCCGCGAACTTCTCATATTTTTAACTAATCCATCCTAACTCCGATTGACCCCTAATCACCTCCATTGTGTAGATATCACTAACAATAAAATAAAAAATACAAAAAATTACTAACTTAAATAAGTGTCAAATAATCCCAAAAACTAATTTCACGTATGACGGACTAAAACAAGCATATCTCCCTCATACAGTGTATGATTTTGGTCTACTCACTTTTAAAATACTCCATTTTCAAATATCTTCAAAATAAGATCAATTTCGTAAAATTCAGAGCTCATATGTGAAAGTTGGATTTTGGGCCTCTTTTGCGCATTTTAACTTTTTGCTATTTTGACCTGAGTTTTTATGTACATAATTAACCCTTTTAATTTTATTTCTTCTTCATTTGTGTTCTTTGATGAATTTTTTATTAAGCGACACAAAAATCCAAATCCAGATTAAAACTGAAATTAAAGAAACTGACTGAGTCCAAGTGTCCTTTGTGAGTATGCACAAAAATTATGTGTTTCATACTTCTATTTTATTTTCCTGTTTTCTTATTTATTAAAAATAAAAAAAAATCAGATTAGTGTGTAAATAATTTTCTTGTATTTTATTGTACTTTTTAGATTTTTATCCTTTTTAAAACCGCCAAAAAATTACAAAACTTCAAAAGCCAGTTTTCTATACACATAGAGAACCACCAAAAAGTCCACTTCACATAGATGACATCTTTTGCTTACGGGTCCTTCATGAAAGTTGTAGATCTCGTCGAGACGAACAATTTCGTGAAGGATTTTTTTTAATCCGAGGTCTTCTCCTATTTCTTTTATATTTTCTTTCCCTTTTTAATTTTGAAAATTTTTTGGGGCAACACGTGGCAGCCACTGGGCATGCCACGTATCACCCCACCTCATCTCTCTCATCTCTCCTAATCGGGTCGCGTGCCTAGCACGTGACCCCTTCCCCTTCCGCCAACCGTTACCAACCTCCCCCCCACCTTACGTGAACAGCCGACGCCGCCCCTCCCCTTCTTCCCTCCGGCCGTGCATGTAACGCCTCCACGCCTTCACTCCACCGCTCCTCCTCCCCGTAACAGCCGCGAGCACATAACTGACGTCATCTCCCTCCTCTCCTACAAAGACCCATTGACCTCCATCAACTAGACCATCTGCTGATTGCAGCCATTAGTGAAGACCCTCGCCGGTGGCGACAACCCTGCAACCTTCTCTTCTCCGGCGAGATCCGGAGCCCAACGGGGCTTCGTCGCTCAGAGCATCCTCCTTGGCTTGACCGCTTGCTCCGACCGTCGTCGTCGAGCTACTCATGCCACTCCAGGTACCCCCCTTCCTCCTCTCCCTCCGGTCCTGCTCCAAGGCCTCCACCCTCGCCCCAGCCAGAACACACTTCCACCTCCGACCTTGCACATGCTGGAACCCCACCCCCTCCTTTCGCCTGATCACCGACCATCCTCCATCCTCGAGCTCCACGCAGCCAGCTTCACAACCTCGCTTAGATCTTCCCCGGCCAGTATAACAGTGTGGCCAACCGCCTCCCCCTCCATTTTTGCTAAACACGCTCCAGGTACAACTTCGCCGACCGAGCTGCCGCCCTCCTTCGCCGTGGCAGGCAGAGGTGAAGCTGGTGAGTCTGAGCAGCTGGAGTGGTGTGAGGGCCGAGTCTGATAGCGGGACGGAGCTCGGCCGCCGTGGCCGGCCGAGGCCAAATTCCTCCTCGCGCTCGGACGCCGTCTCCGCTCTGGCCGAACCCCCACCCTTGCCACGTACAATTACCGTCAGATCTAGCAACCAGCCCTTGATCCGATGGCCCACAGGCCACCACGTCATTCCTCTCTGAGCCTCGTACCAAGCCTCGAGGCTCGGGTCTCCCGGACCATCGATCGCCGCCACGTGGAGGCTCGGACCATCCGAGCCTCAACCTCAGTCCGAGCCTCTCGCCTCCCTCATCGAGCCTTTGGTTCAGGCTCCAAACCTCAGCCCCGTGCCCGAACCATAGGCTCGGCCTCACCGAACCTCTTCCTCGCCGTCCTACCCTCCATACGTACGTGCGAGGCATGCGCTGTGTGGGTAAATTGCAAAGCACCCCAAGGATTCCTGATATTGCAGATATACCCCCACTAGGGGTAATTACATACAACCTCCCCCGTCTTTGCGAAATCGCAGATAAGCCCCTCCAGGGACCTGTTTGAAGGAAAAACTTTATTCTAATTACATTTTAGTCCCTGAAATTTCATTTCATCATATCTTTTTCATCAAAACTCTGATTTAAGTATAAAATATGTCATTTTGAAGCTATTTTCATGCTCTATCTTTTAGCATAGTTTGTGGACAGATCTGAGGTTGTTTATTGATAATATTATTTGAGGATCTCTGTTGATAAATGCTGTCTAATTTTGATATATATGCACTATATTTTCATTGAGAAATTAACGATGTCTTCTACAGGAGTTCAGTTGAGGAATTTAATTGGATTAACCTCTTGATATCATCGTGAATTATTCTAAATAAATTATCTTTGTAGGGGGCTAAATCGAGCAAGAATTTAATTTACTTATCATTTCTCTGATTAAATTGTGAGTTTTGAGGAGCGAATTACAATGAGTCCTGACAAGATAATTCATTACCCTCCTTGCAACTTGAATTTGATTGGATAAATTACAATTTGAATTTCTTTTTTATCTGTGATTGATTTTGAGGATTTATTGGTCATATTATTTGAGGATTTAACACGTTTAAAATCACAGATCCTGGGCATAATCTTCTCTGTTTATTTTCTTTACATCGCATCTTTATCATTGCATTGTATCATATTATCCCAACACAGAAATTCATCAACCATTAATTAATTATTTAAATTAATTTAAGACCACACAACTAAAAATCACCATTCCCTGTGTTCGACCTTGGTGAACTTGCCAAGAAAATTTTTCCACAACATTCAAAGATTGTGATTTTTAAGCAACCGATTTTCGCCTCCTATACTATAATTATCGATTATTAAAGAGGCGAATTTCGCATATCATCAAATGGCACCGCTACTGGGGAACGAAGAATTTTTAGAGTTTTAAATTATTTTTGTAATTAATTTTTGTGAAAATTATTTCTGTGTCATTTTTTCTTCTTCTGCATTTCATTTTGCATTTCTCTCTTACTTCTGTTACTAACCACAATTTCTCTCTTTGCAGACTACTGGGAGCAAAATTTTGAGATTTAATCAAGGATCTGCAAGGAAGATTGAATTTTAATTTCTATGAGAGAGAGCTTAGTCTAGGTTTAATTTTCAATTGTATTCTCAGGATCCCTCTCTCTGAACCCTTGTAATAATTGGACTGAACTTATCTGTGGTGTGTCGGGACTGTTTCAATCCCTTATGTGTGGTTGGGACCCAGCTTAAGTGGCGTAGGATTTAGGCACATATACGTTTGTTTATTTATCATTGACTGTGCTTGTAATTCTTAGGCCACACTCTCACTAACTATACGCACTATAGATCGTTCAACATTAGCCAAATTTTGAAATCAATTCTTCCCGCTAATAGAACTATCTGCTTAGGGCGTTTTTCATATATGCATATCATTTAATGTAATTTAAATTCCTTGTCTTGCATCCCGCATGAAGAACGCGAGGATTCACTGTAGGTCTTCTTCTTAAGCATGCATCATTGATTTACGTTTGCATTATCTTTTTCGATTCTCCTTCCTCAAGTTTTACAACTTAGGAATTTAAGGAATTGGGACTGCTCATTAGGCGTGAATTTCTGTGCTCACATAAACTTCAGTGACAACCTTAAGTTAAAATTGGGACTGCTAATCAAGGCGGCTGTAAATAAAACTGACATAAAATTAACCTGTGTCTCGTGGAGAGAAACCCACTCATTGTTTGTAAGGACTAGAACACACACTTATGACAGAGCCAAAACTGAGAAATTTGACAAAGACTACTGTTTTAAAAATAATTAGCTACTTTTCAGTGAGGGTTTCGGGTAGCTGTTTTACGATCCGACTTCCCTTAGCAGCGTGGGTGGTTTATAGGACACTACGAAAGACTCCGTCCTCAAGTAACACGGGTAGTCGATTAAATGGTCCGTACTTACACCTATACTGGATGAAAGTAGGTGCAACTAGTTGTACGAACTCGGGACAATCTTTGTGAAATATTTCGGTACCTAACAGCTCTGCTTAATTTTCAAGATTGTTTTGTCAATAAATAAAATTGAAAAGATAAGCGGTCGAACCCTGACGTGCCTTCATCAGTGTTGAGTGGGTGAACCTGAGAATTTGACTTGTGTTTGCTCCGTGTTTGCGTACTCGTGAAGACTCTCTTCTCAACCATTCTTGGTCTTAGGGTCATCATCTTTAGCACTCCTCCTCCTTCAGGGTCCAGTCAATCCCAGACTAACCCTTCATTTCACTCCTCCACTGAGGAAACTTTTATCCTTAGCAAATCTTCACTTAATTCTGACACTTAATTCTGAACTCTTTTCTTTTGAAGGTGAGTCACAATGCCTCCAAAGAAGAACCCTGGTGACGACGAGAATGACAATGACCCCATCCGAGCACTCTTGGCTAGGATAACCGTTGTTGAACAACACAATGAACTGCTTAGGGCACATATAGAAGTAATGCAACGTGGAGAGGCTACTATGGAAGACATGTACCTCCCTGAATTGGATGATGATTATAACTGGTTGAGGTCGGTACCCCATGAGGATGCTTTCGAACACAAACCGCAACTTCCTTGCACTATTGCCGAAGTTTGGAGGGAATAATAATGAAGAACCATATATCTTCCTTCGTGATTTCGAGTTAGTCGATGCTAACCTATGCCACCCTAGGATTAGCCAGGACTATATAAGGTTGAGATCTATCCCCTCCACCTTGACTGATAAGGTAGTTTACTGGTTGAAAAACTTAGGGGGAGTAGTCACTACATGGGACACATTCAAGACTCTATTTTTAAAGAAATTCTACCCAGTTAGTAGAATCAATCAGATGAGGATCAAACTCACGAGATTTACCCAACAACCGAGCGAACCATTCCATGAAACCTGGGAAAGATTCACAGACTTAATTCAGAAATTCCCAGGACACGGGATAAGTAAAACGATGCTGGTCCAAAGTCTTGTTAGTGGGATGAACCCTGAGACCCAAGGGTTAGTAAGTGCATCCTGCGGAGGAAGCTACATGGGACGCTACGAGGACATCGTCTACAAGGTATTTGAAAGACTTGATGAATCCAGTCGTGCACAAACCACCAGCCGGGCTTACATAGCCGGCTCCAAAAAATGGTGAATAATTTGACGACCGATCAGAGTGCTGATATGGGAATAATAGCTGATAAACTAACTATGGTCGCACAGATTTATAAAAAGGTGGATGAACTCCATAAATCATCTGATATGGAGAATTTGGCTAAATTGCCTAAGCAAATGGAGGAATTGGCTGACAGGATATCTAAGATTCAGATACATGCCCTTACTTCATCCCCTGTCCCCATACACCAAATTCACTACATTCAAGGTCAAGGGGTAGGACAACAAAGCCATTGGGGTGGAGACCAAGTCTTGTCCCATCAAACTGAAGAAATCTCCACTCAAGCTATTTACGAGGAACCTCCACAAGTCATGGAGATAAATGGAGTCTGGTATAACCTGGAACCTGTCAACCATTCAAACCAAAACTCTACTCCGAACCCTCGTCCACCACAAGCCCTATCCACCTACTAGTCTCAACCGCAACAGTAACAGTACCGCACGAGTTATCAGAACCTGCAACCTCAACCACAATAGAATCAACGCCAAGGCCAATTCAGACAATATCAGCAGCCTCAGGTTCGGCAGGGCCAGGGCTCCTCCTCTTCTTCTATCTCTCCGGAACTCCAGCGAGTGCTGGACGAGCTTCATGACATGAGAGTCGACATAAATCGACTCTCTCGATGGAGAGATGAGGTGACCGTACCCCAAACCCTGATTCCATCTCAAGTCCAAGCTAACCCAAATAGCCTTGGACATAATCAGGTATTAATCTCCGAGTATTCTGTACCTGAACACGAGCTCTTGTTGAATAATAATGCTTATCACATTCTCTTAGGAGCGTAACGACCGTAACCATGCCTGATCGAGTGAGGGAACACGATGACATAGCCCCGGTATCCACAAATTCACACAATCCTGGGGAAACTGAGGAAGAAGGACAAGAGAAGAAAGAAAAAGACCCACCCACACCACCCGTAATACACTGCACAACTGAAGAGTCAGATTCTGAGACTGACGAAGAAACGCCACCAAGACATCTGCAACAACTGACCACCAATTTCCCTGCTTTTAGTCCGAGTCATGTAAATAATTTTTCATTCAATAAAAGTGATATGTTTGATCACAACAAGTCCATCCCTTTCCCCCGTGCTCTTACGACAGGAAAGAAGAAAAACATAAAAAACCTAAAAAAATGATAGCGAGATGGCTTGCATCTGCAAAAGAAATATTAAGGTCACTTTATTCCTAGACGAGATGATAGAAAGAGACTCGGCTTTTCGAAAGCACCTTAAGGTGAGATGCACACCAACAAGGGCCAGCAAACAGACTCCTAACCGCACAAAGAAACACATACTCTCTGTTGCCACATCTCGTCTTATAAAAAATGAGTTACCAAGGAAGAAAAAAAACATGGGTGCTCACCTTGTCACTAGCCAAATCAAAGAAACTAAGTTTGCAAGAACATTGTTAGATAACGACTCATCCATCAATCTCATGCCCACAACCCTATTTGAGCATCTGAATCTAGGTCCTCTTAAGCAATCTGTAGCTATACTTCAATTGGCATATACATCAACTAAGAGGCCTAGGGTGGAGATTCAAAATGTTGTCGTCAACATAGAGGGACAAAATTAGCCAGTAGATTTCACAATACTTAACATGGATGTCCCTAGAAATTGGAAAGACTCCCAAATGATATTAGGGCGACCTTTCCTTAGGACCGCAGGAGCTACTATAGTCGATTACACATCCGGGAGAATCTAGTTTGGAAAAGGGGAACTTAAAATGGAGCAAACTAGGTTTCAAAGACCTGACACTGAGTCGAGCACCTAGTATGAAAAATCAGAAACTGGGGCAGAATATACAGAAGCAATAATTGGGCCCTGGAGATAAAATCCAACCGCTATGATAGAATCAACCTCATCTGGAGAGGAAATTATTGATGATTTAGTCTGTCAGCTCATTCATGCATCTACGTATACTCAAGGAGACTCAGAGGCCCCTCTGGACCTGTCAGTCCATTCTCCTTATGGACAATCCCAGAGTGAGGAACACAGATTGGATGCGGCGCTTGCCTCACCACATTCCATCATTAGCAATCCGATCCCAAAAACACCCACGATGGTGGCCCATATCGATACACTGCAAGCATCCACATCATAACAAGAAGTACCACTGAGATGACCATATTCGAGTAACAATACAAACCTACCTGAACTCAACCATTGCCCCCTACGCTTAAGTATGCCTTCCTTACAGGAAATAAGGGACAGTTTCCGGCCATCATCAGCTCACATCTGATCGAAGAGCAGGAGATCTGCCTGCTTAATGTTTTGGAGAAAAATCACAAGGCTATAGGCTGGTGATTGTCTGATCTTCCAGGGATAAACCCAGCCCTGTGCTCACACCATATTTACCTAGAGGATAATGCTAAACCCTCACGTGAATGCCAACGTAGGTTGAATCCAAACTTACGGGAAGTGGTTAAGACTGAGATCGAAAATGATGTAAGGCTGGTTTCATATATCCCATCTCCAACTCCTAGTGGGTGTCGCCCTTGCATGTTGTTCCGAAAAAGTCGGGACTTCATATTATCACCAATGAGGAAGGAGAAGAGATCACGATACGGATACCTACGTCGTGGCGTGTCTGTGTGGATTATAGGCGCCTGAATGCCGTAACGAAGAAGGATCACTTTCCGCTGCCTTTTATTGATCAGATCCTGGAGAGATTGGCAGGGAGATAATACTTATGTTTCTTAGACGGGTACTCGGGCTACAATCAGGTAGCCATTGCCCCCGAGGACCATGAAAAGACTACTTTTACATGTCCGTTCAACACATATGCATTCAAGCGCATGCCTTTTGAGCTTAGCAACGCCCCCGACACCTTTCAACGATGCATGATTGCGATTTTTGCTGACATGGTTGGGGATTTCCTGGAGGTCTTCATGGATGACTTCTCGGTCCATGGTGATTCATTCGATGATTGTCTAGCGCACCTGGATCGAGTCCTCCAAAAGCACAGGGAAGTGAATCTGGTGCTCTCTTGGGAGAAAAGCTATTTCATGGTAAAGGAGGGCATTGTATTGGGGCATGTCATCTCCAATAAGGGAATGGAGGCTGACCATGCCAAAGTCGATGTGATCAAGAAGCTCGAGCCACCTACCAATGTGAAACAAGTACGGTCTTTTCTGTGGCATGTCAGATTTTACAGGAGATTTATCAAGGATTTTTCAAAAATTATTTGACCGCTAACTGACCTCCTAGGGAAAGACACGGAGTTCCTAGTAAATCATAAGTGTCTTGAAGCCTTCGAACTATTCGAAAGGAGGATTATTGAGACTCCCGTCCTACAAGCACCCGATTGGTCCCTTCCCTTCGAGATCATGACAGATGCATCCGATTTCACAGTAGGGGTTGTGTTAGGACAACGTAAAGATGGAATCCCGTACGCTATTCACTACACAAGCAAAGTTTGAGACCATGCTCAGAAAAATTACACTGTGATCGAAAAGGAACTGCTTGCTATAGTCTTTGCCTTGGAAAAATTTCGATCTATACTTCTAGGATCGAAGGTGTCAGTTTACACAGACCATTCTGCCATTCGATACTTAATGGCCAAAAAATACGCAAAAGCACGACTCCTTAGGTGGATACTATTACTTCATGAATTTGATTTGGAGATTAAAGACAAACCTGAGATTAAGAATGTCGTGGCTGATTATTTATCACAGATCGAACATAACAGAATCCCTGAATCTAAATCCATCCGTGAAATCTTTCCAGACAAGTCAATTTCTGCTATTGACTCACTCCCTTGGTATGCCGACACGGTGAATTATCTTGTCTCCAAGAAAGTTCCTCAGGGTTAGCCCATGAATAAAATCGATCGACTCATATCTGAAGTGATACACTACCATTGGGAGGATCCGTTCCTTTTCTTTGAAGGACCGGATTGCATATGGAGAAGATGTATTCCTCAATAGGAATACCAAAGTATCCTCAATCTGTGCCATACTCTGGAGGCAGGATGACATCACTTTGGGAAGAGGACCACTGAGAAGATACTGCAATATGGATTTTACTGGCCGACCTTGTTTAAAGATGCTTACAATTTTATCAGGTCGTGCCCCGTCTATCAGAGAATGGGAGGGACCATTGGTTCTAAAGATGCCATGCCTATGCAACCAGTGATTATCTGTGATGTATTTGATACATGGGGCATTGACTTTATGAGCACATTCCCTAATAGTCAAGGATTTGAATATATTTTTCTCGCGGTAGATTATTTATCTAGGTGGGTGGAGGCTATCCCTACTCGAGCAGCAGATAGCAAAACTGTTTGCAAATTTTTGAAAGATATTATTATTTTGAGGTTTGGAATTCCAAAAGTATTAATATATGATGGGGGTAGCCACTTTGTAAACCGAGAGGTGAAGAAGTTAACTAAGGAATATGGCATCGAGCACCGTGTCTCTAGTCCTTACCATCCACAATCCAATGGCATGACCGAGGTGTCAAACAGGGAGGTCAAAGTAATTTTACAGAAGCTCGTCTGCCCTGACAGGAAGAACTGGTCCCAACTCCTGGACCAGGTTCTATGGGCTTATCGGACGGTGTATAAGACCCCATTGGGCACCTCCTCGTTTCGAATGGTATATAGAAAGCCATGCCATTTGCCCGCAGAGCTCGTGCATAAATCAGAATGAGCAATCAAAAAGATTATTTGGAACTGTCACCAAGGGAATAAGAACCGAGAAATGGATTTGAACGAACTTCCGAAATCCGAAATCATGCTTATGAAAACATCATCATTTACAAGGACAAAGTAAAGAGATTGCATAACAAGAACATTCGAACAAAGACCTTTATCCCAGGGCAGAAAGTATGGTTATTTAATGCAAAATTGAAAATTTTTCAAGGTAAATTCAAATCAAAATGGACGGGACCCTTCATCGTAAGAGAGGTACACAATAACGGCAGTGTTGAGATCTCAGAGACCGCAGATAGCATGCAAACATCTATAGTCAACGGTCAGCTACTTAAACACTTTGTCGAATCCAATGAGCAATTGGTACAAGTAGAACAGATCTCCTTCACTCAGGGCATAACTTTTGATGAAAGATTTGAACTGCCCAGATAGACCACCTCTTCGAATCCAATACTCTCCTGTATATCCATCAACATGCCCTCGGTTCCCCAATACTTAGTATAAGGGGACTAATATCATTGTGTATACATCACTTCCATTCTTTCCGTTCACCCTCGACCGCCTCATTTCATGCTTTTATTCCATGCTTAGTCCCTCGAAAGTCTAAGTATAGGGGGCATGTCAACTTCTATTTCTATTGTCTCAGCTATACTTAGTACGAACTATGTCTACATTTCACTTTGTGACATGAAGACATAGCACAAGCTAAGTATAGGGGGGTGTTTGTATATACTCCATCTACCTTATCCATAGCTCGTACTTTAATCGCTTTTATCTAACATCGGGGATGGGTACAAGTAGTGTATATTATGTTTATAATACCTGTTTTTCAAAAAAAACACTCATGGTCCTGCATTTCATCAAGCATTTCAGGCATTCCTTGGTGGAGATATTCCTAACACATTCACTGTCACTCATGGCTTGAGGATTTTTGAGGACTTTGATGTCTGAGATCTTGAGATTCTGAGTTAGCCAGCCTTAGTCATTAGGGTTTTGAACTTAATTATCCACACCTCCCTAGTTTGAAAGATTGAGCGCTATATTGCACTCTTCATCTCTACCTTCAAAAAGAATATGATCAACACAATCACTTTCACAACTGCATGATTGATGAGATGAGTTGAGATATCACTTGAGGAACTAGGACTAGAGATTTGAGTTTATACCCGATCTAATGATATTCGAGGATGGGATAAAGTTAATGAAGGCTTCAGAAAACCTGAGTGTCAGAACAATCCCAGCCAGTATGTGAACAAATTCATATGTTATATCTTTGATATTTACCTATGTGCCAAGGTGTGATGAAACTTAATAAAAATTGCCGATCATTGTACGCCAACTTTTGTTAAAAGCAGTGGAGCTAGCCAACTAAAGAAAAGAAAAAGAAATGTCAAAGAAGAGCTTTTTTATCCAAAGTCAAATTACAAATGAGCTTCCACCAAAGTCGAGTGCTCCCAAAACTTTTTCAAAGTGTCCACTTGGACCAAGCGCTAATTAGGACCAAGGAGTCGGGCTGACACCATAAAAGGGTTCTTCATCGTAAGCGATACAAGTCTGGGTGTCGAAGGTATCTTAGATACTCAAAAGAGACACACCCCGGTGTACTCCTAGAAAAACAAGTGCAGACAACTCAAATTCTCTTGACGGACACATTGATCAACAAAATAAAATATACTTGTGTTGAGTAATAAGGCACTCGAGAGGCACCTTATTCCAATGTGAGGGTGAGAAAATTAGACACAATCCTATGCCCTCCATCATCTGGCCATCCATCTACACTTTCAAGTCTGACAAACTAATGAGACGGTTGAAGGAAGCAAGAATAAACTTATTCCCTAGTGTTGAGGATTAGGTCTAGAGGAGAGTCTCTTAGATTAGAACTTTGGGTGATGTATCGACTTGGCTCTCATGAATGCAGTACACTAAAATCATATCCTTATAATATATGTACAAACAGAGAGTCTAAAAATTAGAGAAGTTGGACTCCTTTTGATTAAAGCATGGTTGAGCCTAGAATTTTAGGATCACTCAAATTAAGGGTCTTCTATGAATTGAGCCTTGAAAATTGACATGCACAGTCATGGATGTATTCAACTAAGTCATTCATTTAATAATGCTCGGGGGACGAGCATGGTTTAAGTATAGGGGTATGATGAATCTCGTATTCATCATGCTAAAATTAGTCAATTAGGTTCTGTTCTCCAAAATTCACATGCATTTAATCATTAATAAAGCATCATTAGCATTCATACATGTGTAAATAATATTTGCATTTCATCATGCATAATTGCATTACAAATTCCAAGT
Organism: Ottelia alismoides; assembly: GCA_037367405.1. Classification (NCBI taxonomy): domain Eukaryota; kingdom Viridiplantae; phylum Streptophyta; class Magnoliopsida; order Alismatales; family Hydrocharitaceae; genus Ottelia; species Ottelia alismoides. Next base: position 379,295 of record JAZKJV010004568.1, read on the forward strand.
GTAAATTAGCCCAAAAATCTGCGAACTTCTCATATTTTTAACTAATTCATCCTAACTTCGATTGATCCCAAATCACTTCCATTATGTAGATATCATTAACAATATTAAATAAAAATACAAAAAAATTTACTAACTCAAATAAGTGTCAAATAATCCCAAAGTCTAATTCCACATCTGATGGACTAAAACAAGCATATCTCCCTCATATAATGTCCGATTTTAGTCTACTCGCTTTTAAAGTACTCCATTTTTAAATATCTTCAAAACAAGACCAATTTCATAAAATTCGGAGCTCATATGTGAAAGTTGGGTTTTGGGCCTCTTTTGCGTATTTTAACTTTTTGCTATTTTTGACCTGAGTTTTTATGTAATAATTAACCCTTTTAATTTTATTTCTTCTTCATTTGTGTTCTTTGATGAAAGTTTTATTAAGCGACATAAAAATTCAAATCCAGATTAAAATTGAAATCAAAGAAACTGACTGAGTCTAAGTGTCCGTTGTGAGTCTATACAAAAATTGTGTGTTTCATACTTATATTTTATTTTTCTATTTTCTTATTAATTAAAAATACAAAAAAATCAGATTAGTGTGTAAATATTTTTTTGTATTTTATCATATTTTTTCAGTTTTTTAACCTTTTTAAAACCACAAAAAAACTACAAAACTTCAAAAAGTCGGTTTTCTATACACATGGAGAACCACCAAAAAGTCCACTTCACACAGATGACCTCTTTTACTCACGGGTCCTTCATAGAAGTTGTAGATCTCGTCGAGATGAACAAATTTCATGAAGAATTTTTTTATTCGAGATCTTCTCCTATTTCTTTTTTATTTTCATTCCCTTTTTATATTTGAAAATTTTTTGGGGCGACACGTGGCAGCCGCTGGGCATGCCACGTGAACGGCCGACGCTGCCCCTCCCCTTCTACCCTCTGGCCGTGCATGTAACGCCTCCGTGATAAATCGGAAAATCGGCCCTTTAATATAGTGTTTTTAGCACTTAATAATGTCGTAGCAGTCGGGCCGAGATGGGCTCATCAAAAGATCATCTCATTTAAATATGTGTATAGAAATCAAAATGAGATGATCATTATTATTTTTTTTACTTGGAAAGATACCAAGGTCGAACTCAGGGACACGAGCCTCTCTCGTATTAATCGGACTTAAGCGTATTTAATCAAGTGTTTGAGTTAAAGGCACATAGGTCAAATGATGCAAAGACACAAAACAAGGCAATGCATTCAAAAGAACATGCATTTTTTTTAAACATTTTTTTTATCATGCAAAGGAATATACATGCAAAGCTAGTGATATGCCCTGAAATGAAAGTCACTTGAGCCATAAAAAAAAATCACGAGTCAATCCAAGTTTGACAAAAAGAAGCCTCTACTAATATGAAGCACGTGGGCATGACAAATCAAAAAAATTTCAAGACACTTAGATAAGAAAATAATACATCACAGTTCATAGTATCAAATCTGAAATTTAATCATGCCATAATGAAGAGGATGAGAAGAGCTTCAAAACGAAACTGGAATCAACTTAATCGGAGCTACGAGGCTAAAGATATTCAAGTTCAAAGATAAGGGCATAAATGCAATAAAACATGAAAGATAACTAGCATATAGGTCCCTGGGAAGGGCCAAATTGTAAATAAAATAACCGCGAGGCCTTCCCTGTAAATACCCCATGCGCGCGGGGGTATTTTTGCAATTATTAGAACCCACAGGGTGTAGATTGCAAAATACCCCAGGCGCGCATGCATAACACGTGATGTCTGGACCTAAATGCAAATTGGAGAAGTCGGCAGGGGTCCTCTGCAATTTTCCCAGCCACCACGTGCCTGGGGCACGTGAGGCTAGGCTCGGAGGAAGGCGGAGGCTCGGCAGAGGTTAGGGTTGCTTCGGCAGGCTCGGCTCTTGGTTCGGGCTCTATGCAGGCTCGGTGTTGCTTCGGGATTCCCAAGCCTGGAGGCTCGGTGGTCGAGGCTCGGGGACGCTCAGACTGCGCCACGTGGCTGACTGTTGGCCCTTGGATCGTGATGATCCAAGGGCTGCTAGTAACGGTGCCTCGGGGTGACGTGGATGCTCGAAGGCCGTTGGATCATCGATTATCCAACGGCCTCTGGAGGAGGATCTGAATGATGACGTGCCTGCGTAGTGGCCGTTGGATGAACTCCGGGGCGGAGCATCCAACGGTCACTGTTCCTCCTTCTTCGGCCGAAGGCTGGCGGCGCTATCTGGGCTCCGGCGACGGGAGCTCTTCTCCGCCGCTTGGTATCAGCTGATGGCAACCTCCCCAGAGCTCCTTAGATTGATGTCGGAGGAGATGGAAGCTCCGGGGAGGTCCCAAAACCTCTGGATCGGTGCGTCGGAGCTCGAGGCTTTGAAGCGGAAGTGACGAAGATGGCTCCGGCGTGCATTCCGACCATTGAAGGTTCGTGGAGACCTGCAGTGTTAGGCCAAATCAACGAAGCAGAAGATGTGCGTGCGTGCGACATGGAGTGAGGTGGGAGCTCAGGGTATGAAGGAAGCGGGGAGCTCGGAGCTCCTCCGCCGCGAGGGCGGAAGAGGTGGCAGGAGGGTGATGAGGTTCTGGGGAGGAGAAGTAGGGTGTCGGAGATGGTCGCGAGGAAGGGGGAGGCGTGGCGAGTCTAAATGGATGGTCATCAGAGCGAGGAGGTGGCCGGAGAGGCCTAGAAAATTAAAAGAAAATAACTAAAAATACAGAGGAAGAAGGAGGATCTTACCTGATCGGAGGCGGAGCGGAGGGCTTGGGCTGGAGCTCTGAGCGAGCTCCGGGTCTTCGCAACGTACTGGGCAGCCTCCCCAGCGAGCTCGGGCGGCTATAGGTCGCCGCAACTCCGCCGTTAAAGGCGGAGGGTCTCACCAGAAGCCTTGTCGTCTTCGCTCTATCCGACCACCTCCCCCTGTCACTGGGAGGTGGCGGAGGGCTGGGCGAGGCCCCATGTAAAGATGGACAGGCAAAAACCGAGGTGGGGGCGGTGTATTTGAAGATCGAAGTGGCGGAGCCGATGGTGGGCGACGTGGTTTTGAGGGGGAAATGGGGACGACTGGGAGGGAGTTATGGGTCGTGGAGGTGTGCGCGAGGGAGAAGGATGATGGGGGTTGACCGGGAGGTGTTTGGTTAGGTGTGAGGGGCTCTGGAGTCGTGGAGAAAATGGAAAGGGGGAGAGGTGTGCAAGTGTTGAATCGTGGGAGAGTGGGGAACCGCTGGAGGTTGACGACGACCTGCAGCCGTTGGATTTGAAGATCCAACGGCCGTCGTTGAGGCGCGAAGGGAAGGCCGTGATTAGATCTGGGGCGGTGAGATCGATGGTCGATGAAGCAGCCACGTGGCGTGAGGACAGGCAGGCGGATGCGAGCGGTCGAGATGGATCCTTGCGTCTGATCGAAGGGATGGAATCAGATCCAGGGATAACGGCGGAGATGTAAGGTCGGAGATGCCATCAAGTGGCCTATGAAGCGCCACGTGTCGTGTTCTGGACGAGGCGCTAACGGATGGCGCAGATGGAACGCGGGGAAGATCTGATGGCTGAGGTCAATGAGCGGCGTGGAGAGGCCTGGACCGTTGGATCAAGAGGCCGATCCAACGGTCGGAAGGACAGGCGGATAAAACAGAAGAGGCAGGGCCACGTGGCTCGCCCAGATTGGGCCACGTGGCCCAATCAGGTTATTGCAAGAGTATTTTTGATTTTTGAGGGCTTATTTGGTCGAATTTGAGAAAACTCAAAACATGAAAGTTGTAGATCTTGACGAGATCTACAAGTTTCATGTTGACCAAAACTCGAAAAGAGATCAAACGAGGACACAAAATATTTTTGAGGGTATTTTTATGTCTAAAAAATACCACGAATTTTTGTTTTGTCATTTTTTTGTCGTTTTTAATTTATTTAGGACTCTGTTAATTATTAGACACTAACAGGGATTTATTGACAAAACCTTAAGCAAGGGGGTTAATTATAATAAATAAAGATGATGAAACTGAGGTTCATCACCCCCCTATACTTAAACTATGCTCGTCCTCGAGCATCAAAAAGAATGACTAAGTTGGATTAACCCCCTTGTGCATGTGAATACAGGATCCAATCTTATCAAGTTGACTCGGCTTCAGAGATCCAAAATTTTAGAGTTCAACCCAGCCTTAATCAAGAGGCTTCCAATTCCTCTACTTCTCTAGACTCTCTCTGATGTACATATAAACTAAAGGATATGAAATTTAGTGTTGACTGCAATTCTGAGAGTAGAGTCTATTTGTCACCCAAAATCTTGGTCCGAGAAAATCTCCTAAGGACCCAATCCTCAGCACTAGGGAATAAATCAAATCTTGCATTCAGTCTACCGTCTCTTTAGTTGTCAGACTTAGAAAATGTGGATGGCAGGCCAGAAAATGGAGGGCATGGGATTGTGTCAATTCTTCTCTCCCTCTCATTGGAACAAGGATTCTCTCTAGTGCCTTTTACGCAACACATTTTTTTTGGTGTTGATCAGTGCGTCCGTCAAGAGAAGTTGGAGCCGTCTGCACTTGTTTTCCTGGGAGTACACCGGGGTGTGTCTCTTTTGAGTACCTATCGTACCTTCGACACCCAGACTTGTAGCATTTACGATGCAGAGCCCTTTTTTGGTGCAAGCCCGACTCCTGGTCCTAATAGCGGTGGTCCAAGTGGACACTTTGAAAAGTTTGGGAGCGCTCGCCTTTGGTGGAAGCTCTTTAATATTTGACTTGGTGGAATGAGAGCTTTTTTTTTAATTTCATTGACTTGTATAATTTGTGGCTAGCTCCACTGCTTTTACCAAGAGTTGGCGCACACTGATCAACATTTTTTTTATTTATTTTTCACACCCAGGCACTTAGGTCAATATCAAGAGATTAGTATAAGAATCAAGTTCTCATACTGGCTAATATTGCTGACACTCAGGTTTCCTGAAGCCTCCAAAGATTTTATCCCATCCTCGAACATCATTAGATCAAAATCCAAATTCGACTTCCTCATCCCAATCCCTCAGGTGAAAAATCAACTCATCTCAATCAAAACCGTAGTCGTGCATGTGATGTGCTGATCATATTCTTTTGTCTGAGACTAAGCATGGAATATAGCATGCAAATCTAGAAACCTAGGGGAATATGGATGATTAAGTCGAAGACCCTGATGGCTAAGGCAGGTTATCCTAAAATCTCAAAGACTTCTAAAAGCTAAGTCTTCTTGACCGAATCAGATCCTGGGTGAATGTGAAAATGTAGAGGACTAATCCAACTTCTTCATTCAAAGACAAGACACTTTTTTTTGTTTTTTTTGTTTTTTTTGTTTTTTTTAACTTCAAGAGATATTAGAACTTCCTAAGCTCAATTGAGCATTCGCGGTTCAGCCAGTATGGATGTAAGTACAGGCCGAAGCCCGTTGCTTGAGGACGGGGCCTTGCGCGATGTCCTCTAAACCATCCAATCTGCTAAGGGCGAACCCTCACTGAACGCGGCTGACTTAATTGGGCTTAGTTAGTCACTAATAACTCCTAAAGGTTTTTAGGGGTTTTTTGATTTTTATGGATTTTGATAAGAGTTAAAACACAAGTTAGACTCAACTTCCCTTGAAAAGAGATGGCGATTTTTCAAAACCAAGTCACACAAAATAAAAAAATTTTCAAAACATTTTCAAAAATTATTTTCGAAAATATTTCTATAAAATAGTGTAACATAATATCGAAAAACCGCGAAAATCCTTTGAGTTTTCTTAGTCCAATGAATTTTACCTTAGCCAAAAAGTTTTTAATTTTTCAAAATTTTCAGATTTATAGCTAAAGTAAATATACAGTATATACGGTATACCCCCCTATACTTAAACTTTGCTATGTCCTCATAGCACTAAATGTTACAAGTACATAGGTCCACTTAAGTATAGAAGAATATACGGGAGCTAAGAGGGGCTCCCCCTATACTTAGGTTAGAAATAACCTAAGTATAAAGGCAAGAAAAGATGAGTAGAGAAATCACGGGGACTTGGGTCCCCCCTATACTTAGGCTGAGATTAGCCTAAGTATAAAGATGGAATTTGATGTCGGGAGGGACCCAAGGTGAACGAAGAAGAGGGATGGATATACAAGTGAGCGGTTTTAAATCTTGTAGATGAAATGGAGTGACTACGGTTTTGAGGTTGTGTGTCGCAAAATATACGGCTCAATCAAGCAAGCAAACCCTTAATTTCACCAACTCACACATGATACCAACCAAGGTTGGTCAATTATCTTATTTGTTTTATTGGTGATAAAGCCTTAGATATTTACGCAAAGAAAAGATGTGACGTGAAAAATCATTGCGTAAGCGAGGGTATTGCTCTCCCAAAACCGAATTTTACTCCATTTTTGGTTGACTTGCAATTAACAGTCCCAATTTTATTTTTAAATTGTCACTGAATTAAGGTTAGCCATCAATCAGAAAATCATCGTCTACCGTTCGTTTCATTTTCCATTTATCCTAGGTGATCAATCTAGAAAAAATGAAAGCCGATAAAAACATGTATACGATGAAGAAAAACGCGATCGAGGCTAAGCGAGAAATCATGCAGTGATTTGACGATAAAAGCCGCAAAAAAAATCTGGGCCGTTTTGAAAACCAAAATCTAAGTATGCAAGTCGAATAAAAAGCCGCACCTAATCATACATCTATTAGCGGTGATTGATATCCATGAATTTTAGCTAAGTGATGCGAGATTAAGTGCGTCTATATTTTGAGTGTGTCCTAACCTACGATCAAGCACAATAAAATATGAAAATTGAGCTCGGAGAGCCGTGTGCCTAGGTCCTAGGTCGACACTCAAGTGGGGACGATCCCCACACAACCACGATCGTTCGATTACAATCGCGAGTCTTCGATCGAAGACCGCTGTAAAAGACGAGTTTATTAACAATATAATGCAACAAAAATGAGAGATACATTTTTTTTTCTTTTCTTCCTCCTTTGCTCCAAGCATGCTCCTGCGGCTCCTCGCAGCGGGGAACTTCCTGCTCCTCGCCTCCTTGATCCATCAAGGGCCCTGCCATAGAAACAATTGTTAGAGATCAAATAAGGAAGGAAAAACTTTATATGCAAAATATATGACTATTTAACCTATAAAAAGAAACACTAGATTAATCACACAAAAATCCAAAAAATAAAAGAAATGAGCCGTGTCCCCGGCAGCGGCGCCATTTGATAAACCGGAAAATCGGCCCTTTAATATAGTGTTTTTAGCACTTAATAATGTCGTAGCAGTCGGGCCGAGATGGGCTCATCAAAAGATCATCTCATTTAAATATGTGTATAGAAATCAAAATGAGATGATCATTATTATTTTTTTTACTTGGCAAGATACCAAGGTCGAACTCAGGGACACGAGCCTCTCTCGTATTAATCGGACTTAAGCGTATTTAATCAAGTGTTTGAGTTAAAGGCACATAGGTCAAATGATGCAAAGACACAAAACAAGGCAATGCATTCAAAAGAACATGCATTTTTTTTAAACATTTTTTTTATCATGCAAAGGAATATACATGCAAAGCTAGTGATATGCCCTGAAATGAAAGTCACTTGAGCCATAAAAAAAAATCACGAGTCAATCCAAGTTTGACAAAAAGAAGCCTCTACTAATATGAAGCACGTGGGCATGACAAATCAAAAAAATTTCAAGACACTTAGATAAGAAAATAATACATCACAGTTCATAGTATCAAATCTGAAATTTAATCATGCCATAATGAAGAGGATGAGAAGAGCTTCAAAACGAAACTGGAATCAACTTAATCGGAGCTACGAGGCTAAAGATATTCAAGTTCAAAGATAAGGGCATAAATGCAATAAAACATGAAAGATAACTAGCATATAGGTCCCTGGGAAGGGCCAAATTGTAAATAAAATAACCGCGAGGCCTTCCCTGTAAATACCCCATGCGCGCGGGGGTATTTTTGCAATTATTAGAACCCACAGGGTGTAGATTGCAAAATACCCCAGGCGCGCATGCATAACACGTGATGTCTGGACCTAAATGCAAATTGGAGAAGTCGGCAGGGGTCCTCTGCAATTTTCCCAGCCACCACGTGCCTGGGGCACGTGAGGCTAGGCTCGGAGGAAGGCGGAGGCTCGGCAGAGGTTAGGGTTGCTTCGGCAGGCTCGGCTCTTGGTTCGGGCTCTATGCAGGCTCGGTGTTGCTTCGGGATTCCCAAGCCTGGAGGCTCGGTGGTCGAGGCTCGGGGACGCTCAGACTGCGCCACGTGGCTGACTGTTGGCCCTTGGATCGTGATGATCCAAGGGCTGCTAGTAACGGTGCCTCGGGGTGACGTGGATGCTCGAAGGCCGTTGGATCATCGATTATCCAACGGCCTCTGGAGGAGGATCTGAATGATGACGTGCCTGCGTAGTGGCCGTTGGATGAACTCCGGGGCGGAGCATCCAACGGTCACTGTTCCTCCTTCTTCGGCCGAAGGCTGGCGGCGCTATCTGGGCTCCGGCGACGGGAGCTCTTCTCCGCCGCTTGGTATCAGCTGATGGCAACCTCCCCAGAGCTCCTTAGATTGATGTCGGAGGAGATGGAAGCTCCGGGGAGGTCCCAAAACCTCTGGATCGGTGCGTCGGAGCTCGAGGCTTTGAAGCGGAAGTGACGAAGATGGCTCCGGCGTGCATTCCGACCATTGAAGGTTCGTGGAGACCTGCAGTGTTAGGCCAAATCGACGAAGCAGAAGATGTGCGTGCGTGCGACATGGAGTGAGGTGGGAGCTCAGGGTATGAAGGAAGCGGGGAGCTCGGAGCTCCTCCGCCGCGAGGGCGGAAGAGGTGGCAGGAGGGTGATGAGGTTCTGGGGAGGAGAAGTAGGGTGTCGGAGATGGTCGCGAGGAAGGGGGAGGCGTGGCGAGTCTAAATGGATGGTCATCGGAGCGAGGAGGTGGCCGGAGAGGCCTAGAAAATTAAAAGAAAATAACTAAAAATACAGAGGAAGAAGGAGGATCTTACCTGATCGGAGGCGGAGCGGAGGGCTTGGGCTGGAGCTCTGAGCGAGCTCCGGGTCTTCGCAACGTACTGGGCAGCCTCCCCAGCGAGCTCGGGCGGCTATAGGTCGCCGCAACTCCGCCGTTAAAGGCGGAGGGTCTCACCAGAAGCCTCGTCGTCTTCGCTCTATCCGACCACCTCCCCCTGTCACTGGGAGGTGGCGGAGGGCTGGGCGAGGCCCCATGTAAAGATGGACAGGCAAAAACCGAGGTGGGGGCGGTGTATTTGAAGATCGAAGTGGCGGAGCCGATGGTGGGCGACGTGGTTTTGAGGGGGAAATGGGGACGACTGGGAGGGAGTTATGGGTCGTGGAGGTGTGCGCGAGGGAGAAGGATGATGGGGGTTGACCGGGAGGTGTTTGGTTAGGTGTGAGGGGCTCTGGAGTCGTGGAGAAAATGGAAAGGGGGAGAGGTGTGCAAGTGTTGAATCGTGGGAGAGTGGGGAACCGCTGGAGGTTGACGACGACCTGCAGCCGTTGGATTTGAAGATCCAACGGCCGTCGTTGAGGCGCGAAGGGAAGGCCGTGATTAGATCTGGGGCGGTGAGATCGATGGTCGATGAAGCAGCCACGTGGCGTGAGGACGGGCAGGCGGATGCGAGCGGTCGAGATGGATCCTTGCGTCTGATCGAAGGGATGGAATCAGATCCAGGGATAACGGCGGAGATGTAAGGTCGGAGATGCCATCAAGTGGCCTATGAAGCGCCACGTGTCGTGTTCTGGACGAGGCGCTAACGGATGGCGCAGATGGAACGCGGGGAAGATCTGATGGCTGAGGTCAATGAGCGGCGTGGAGAGGCCTGGACCGTTGGATCAAGAGGCCGATCCAACGGTCGGAAGGACAGGCGGATAAAACAGAAGAGGCAGGGCCACGTGGCTCGCCCAGATTGGGCCACGTGGCCCAATCAGGTTATTGCAAGAGTATTTTTGATTTTTGAGGGCTTATTTGGTCGAATTTGAGAAAACTCAAAACATGAAAGTTGTAGATCTTGACGAGATCTACAAGTTTCATGTTGACCAAAACTCGAAAAGAGATCAAACGAGGACACGAAATATTTTTGAGGGTATTTTTATGTCTAAAAAATACCACGAATTTTTGTTTTGTCATTTTTTTGTCGTTTTTAATTTATTTAGGACTCTGTTAATTATTAGACACTAACAGGGATTTATTGACAAAACCTTAAGCAAGGGGGTTAATTATAATAAATAAAGATGATGAAACTGAGGTTCATCACCCCCCTATACTTAAACTATGCTCGTCCTCGAGCATCAAAAAGAATGACTAAGTTGGATTAACCCCCTTGTGCATGTGAATACAGGATCCAATCTTATCAAGTTGACTCGGCTTCAGAGATCCAAAATTTTAGAGTTCAACCCAGCCTTAATCAAGAGGCTTCCAATTCCTCTACTTCTCTAGACTCTCTCTGATGTACATATAAACTAAAGGATATGAAATTTAGTGTTGACTGCAATTCTGAGAGTAGAGTCTATTTGTCACCCAAAATCTTGGTCCGAGAAAATCTCCTAAGGACCCAATCCTCAGCACTAGGGAATAAATCAAATCTTGCATTCAGTCTACCGTCTCTTTAGTTGTCAGACTTAGAAAATGTGGATGGCAGGCCAGAAAATGGAGGGCATGGGATTGTGTCAATTCTTCTCTCCCTCTCATTGGAACAAGGATTCTCTCTAGTGCCTTTTACGCAACACATTTTTTTTGGTGTTGATCAGTGCGTCCGTCAAGAGAAGTTGGAGCCGTCTGCACTTGTTTTCCTGGGAGTACACCGGGGTGTGTCTCTTTTGAGTACCTATCGTACCTTCGACACCCAGACTTGTAGCATTTACGATGCAGAGCCCTTTTTTGGTGCAAGCCCGACTCCTGGTCCTAATAGCGGTGGTCCAAGTGGACACTTTGAAAAGTTTGGGAGCGCTCGCCTTTGGTGGAAGCTCTTTGATATTTGACTTGGTGGAATGAGAGCTTTTTTTTTTGAATTTCATTGACTTGTATAATTTGTGGCTAGCTCCACTGCTTTTACCAAGAGTTGGCGCACACTGATCAACATTTTTTTTATTTATTTTTCACACCCAGGCACTTAGGTCAATATCAAGAGATTAGTATAAGAATCAAGTTCTCATACTGGCTAATATTGCTGACACTCAGGTTTCCTGAAGCCTCCAAAGATTTTATCCCATCCTCGAACATCATTAGATCAAAATCCAAATTCGACTTCCTCATCCCAATCCCTCAGGTGAAAAATCAACTCATCTCAATCAAAACCGCAGTCGTGCATGTGATGTGCTGATCATATTCTTTTGTCTGAGACTAAGCATGGAATATAGCATGCAAATCTAGAAACCTAGGGGAATATGGATGATTAAGTCGAAGACCCTGATGGCTAAGGCAGGTTATCCTAAAATCTCAAAGACTTCTAAAAGCTAAGTCTTCTTGACCGAATCAGATCCTGGGTGAATGTGAAAATGTAGAGGACTAATCCAACTTCTTCATTCAAAGACAAGACACTTTTTTTTGTTTTTTTTGTTTTTTTTGTTTTTTTTAACTTCAAGAGATATTAGAACTTCCTAAGCTCAATTGAGCATTCGCGGTTCAGCCAGTATGGATGTAAGTACAGGCCGAAGCCCGTTGCTTGAGGACGGGGCCTTGCGCGATGTCCTCTAAACCATCCAATCTGCTAAGGGCGAACCCTCACTGAACGCGGCTGACTTAATTGGGCTTAGTTAGTCACTAATAACTCCTAAAGGTTTTTAGGGGTTTTTTGATTTTTATGGATTTTGATAAGAGTTAAAACACAAGTTAGACTCAACTTCCCTTGAAAAGAGATGGCGATTTTTCAAAACCAAGTCACACAAAATAAAAAAATTTTCAAAACATTTTCAAAAATTATTTTCGAAAATATTTCTATAAAATAGTGTAACATAATATCGAAAAACCGCGAAAATCCTTTGAGTTTTCTTAGTCCAATGAATTTTACCTTAGCCAAAAAGTTTTTAATTTTTCAAAATTTTCAGATTTATAGCTAAAGTAAATATACAGTATATACGGTATACCCCCCTATACTTAAACTTTGCTATGTCCTCATAGCACTAAATGTTACAAGTACATAGGTCCACTTAAGTATAGAAGAATATACGGGAGCTAAGAGGGGCTCCCCCTATACTTAGGTTAGAAATAACCTAAGTATAAAGGCAAGAAAAGATGAGTAGAGAAATCACGGGGACTTGGGTCCCCCCTATACTTAGGCTGAGATTAGCCTAAGTATAAAGATGGAATTTGATGTCGGGAGGGACCCAAGGTGAACGAAGAAGAGGGATGGATATACAAGTGAGCGGTTTTAAATCTTGTAGATGAAATGGAGTGACTACGGTTTTGAGGTTGTGTGTCGCAAAATATACGGCTCAATCAAGCAAGCAAACCCTTAATTTCACCAACTCACACATGATACCAACCAAGGTTGGTCAATTATCTTATTTGTTTTATTGGTGATAAAGCCTTAGATATTTACGCAAAGAAAAGATGTGACGTGAAAAATCATTGCGTAAGCGAGGGTATTGCTCTCCCAAAACCGAATTTTACTCCATTTTTGGTTGACTTGCAATTAACAGTCCCAATTTTATTTTTAAATTGTCACTGAATTAAGGTTAGCCATCAATCAGAAAATCATCGTCTACCGTTCGTTTCATTTTCCATTTATCCTAGGTGATCAATCTAGAAAAAATGAAAGCCGATAAAAACATGTATACGATGAAGAAAAACGCGATCGAGGCTAAGCGAGAAATCATGCAGTGATTTGACGATAAAAGCCGCAAAAAAAATCTGGGCCGTTTTGAAAACCAAAATCTAAGTATGCAAGTCGAATAAAAAGCCGCACCTAATCATACATCTATTAGCGGTGATTGATATCCATGAATTTTAGCTAAGTGATGCGAGATTAAGTGCGTCTATATTTTGAGTGTGTCCTAACCTACGATCAAGCACAATAAAATATGAAAATTGAGCTCGGAGAGCCGTGTGCCTAGGTCCTAGGTCGACACTCAAGTGGGGACGATCCCCACACAACCACGATCGTTCGATTACAATCGCGAGTCTTCGATCGAAGACCGCTGTAAAAGACGAGTTTATTAACAATATAATGCAACAAAAATGAGAGACACATTTTTTTTCTTTTCTTCCTCCTTTGCTCCAAGCATGCTCCTGCGGCTCCTCGCAGCGGGGAACTTCCTGCTCCTCGCCTCCTTGATCCATCAAGGGCCCTGCCACAGAAACAATTGTTAGAGATCAAATAAGGAAGGAAAAACTTTATATGCAAAATATATGACTATTTAACCTATAAAAAGAAACACTAGATTAATCACACAAAAATCCAAAAAATAAAAGAAATGAGCCGTGTCCCCGGCAGCGGCGCCATTTGATAAACCGGAAAATCGGCCCTTTAATATAGTGTTTTTAGCACTTAATAATGTCGTAGCAGTCGGGCCGAGATGGGCTCATCAAAAGATCATCTCATTTAAATATGTGTATAGAAATCAAAATGAGATGATCATTATTATTTTTTTTTACTTGGCAAGATACCAAGGTCGAACTCAGGGACACGAGCCTCTCTCGTATTAATCGGACTTAAGCGTATTTAATCAAGTGTTTGAGTTAAAGGCACATAGGTCAAATGATGCAAAGACACAAAACAAGGCAATGCATTCAAAAGAACATGCATTTTTTTAAACATTTTTTTTTATCATGCAAAGGAATATACATGCAAAGCTAGTGATATGCCCTGAAATGAAAGTCACTTGAGCCATAAAAAAAAATCACGAGTCAATCCAAGTTTGACAAAAAGAAGCCTCTACTAATATGAAGCACGTGGGCATGACAAATCAAAAAAATTTCAAGACACTTAGATAAGAAAATAATACATCACAGTTCATAGTATCAAATCTGAAATTTAATCATGCCATAATGAAGAGGATGAGAAGAGCTTCAAAACGAAACTGGAATCAACTTAATCGGAGCTACGAGGCTAAAGATATTCAAGTTCAAAGATAAGGGCATAAATGCAATAAAACATGAAAGATAACTAGCATATAGGTCCCTGGGAAGGGCCAAATTGTAAATAAAATAACCGCGAGGCCTTCCCTGTAAATACCCCATGCGCGCGGGGGTATTTTTGCAATTATTAGAACCCACAGGGTGTAGATTGCAAAATACCCCAGGCGCGCATGCATAACACGTGATGTCTGGACCTAAATGCAAATTGGAGAAGTCGGCAGGGGTCCTCTGCAATTTTCCCAGCCAACGTGCCTGGGGCACGTGAGGCTAGGCTCGGAGGAAGGCGGAGGCTCGGCAGAGGTTAGGGTTGCTTCGGCAGGCTCGGCTCTTGGTTCGGGCTCTATGCAGGCTCGGTGTTGCTTCGGGATTCCCAAGCCTGGAGGCTCGGTGGTCGAGGCTCGGGGACGCTCAGACTGCGCCACGTGGCTGACTGTTGGCCCTTGGATCGTGATGATCCAAGAGCTGCTAGTAACGGTGCCTCGGGGTGACGTGGATGCTCGAAGGCCGTTGGATCATCGATTATCCAACGGCCTCTGGAGGAGGATCTGAATGATGACGTGCCTGCGTAGTGGCCGTTGGATGAACTCCGGGGCGGAGCATCCAACGGTCACTGTTCCTCCTTCTTCGGCCGAAGGCTGGCGGCGCTATCTGGGCTCCGGCGACGGGAGCTCTTCTCCGCCGCTTGGTATCAGCTGATGGCAACCTCCCCAGAGCTCCTTAGATTGATGTCGGAGGAGATGGAAGCTCCGGGGAGGTCCCAAAACCTCTGGATCGGTGCGTCGGAGCTCGAGGCTTTGAAGCGGAAGTGACGAAGATGGCTCCGGCGTGCATTCCGACCATTGAAGGTTCGTGGAGACCTGCAGTGTTAGGCCAAATCGACGAAGCAGAAGATGTGCGTGCGTGCGACATGGAGTGAGGTGGGAGCTCAGGGTATGAAGGAAGCGGGGAGCTCGGAGCTCCTCCGCCGCGAGGGCGGAAGAGGTGGCAGGAGGGTGATGAGGTTCTGGGGAGGAGAAGTAGGGTGTCGGAGATGGTCGCGAGGAAGGGGGAGGCGTGGCGAGTCTAAATGGATGGTCATCGGAGCGAGGAGGTGGCCGGAGAGGCCTAGAAAATTAAAAGAAAATAACTAAAAATACAGAGGAAGAAGGAGGATCTTACCTGTCGGAGGCGGAGCGGAGGGCTTGGGCTGGAGCTCTGAGCGAGCTCCGGGTCTTCGCAACGTACTGGGCAGCCTCCCCAGCGAGCTCGGGCGGCTATAGGTCGCCGCAACTCCGCCGTTAAAGGCGGAGGGTCTCACCAGAAGCCTCGTCGTCTTCGCTCTATCCGACCACCTCCCCCTGTCACTGGGAGGTGGCGGAGGGCTGGGCGAGGCCCCATGTAAAGATGGACAGGCAAAAACCGAGGTGGGGGCGGTGTATTTGAAGATCGAAGTGGCGGAGCCGATGGTGGGCGACGTGGTTTTGAGGGGGAAATGGGGACGACTGGGAGGGAGTTATGGGTCGTGGAGGTGTGCGCGAGGGAGAAGGATGATGGGGGTTGACCGGGAGGTGTTTGGTTAGGTGTGAGGGGCTCTGGAGTCGTGGAGAAAATGGAAAGGGGGAGAGGTGTGCAAGTGTTGAATCGTGGGAGAGTGGGGAACCGCTGGAGGTTGACGACGACCTGCAGCCGTTGGATTTGAAGATCCAACGGCCGTCGTTGAGGCGCGAAGGGAAGGCCGTGATTAGATCTGGGGCGGTGAGATCGATGGTCGATGAAGCAGCCACGTGGCGTGAGGACGGGCAGGCGGATGCGAGCGGTCGAGATGGATCCTTGCGTCTGATCGAAGGGATGGAATCAGATCCAGGGATAACGGCGGAGATGTAAGGTCGGAGATGCCATCAAGTGGCCTATGAAGCGCCACGTGTCGTGTTCTGGACGAGGCGCTAACGGATGGCGCAGATGGAACGCGGGGAAGATCTGATGGCTGAGGTCAATGAGCGGCGTGGAGAGGCCTGGACCGTTGGATCAAGAGGCCGATCCAACGGTCGGAAGGACAGGCGGATAAAACAGAAGAGGCAGGGCCACGTGGCTCGCCCAGATTGGGCCACGTGGCCCAATCAGGTTATTGCAAGAGTATTTTTGATTTTTGAGGGCTTATTTGGTCGAATTTGAGAAAACTCAAAACATGAAAGTTGTAGATCTTGACGAGATCTACAAGTTTCATGTTGACCAAAACTCGAAAAGAGATCAAACGAGGACACGAAATATTTTTGAGGGTATTTTTATGTCTAAAAAATACCACGAATTTTTGTTTTGTCATTTTTTTGTCGTTTTTAATTTATTTAGGACTCTGTTAATTATTAGACACTAACAGGGATTTATTGACAAAACCTTAAGCAAGGGGGTTAATTATAACAAATAAAGATGATGAAACTGAGGTTCATCACTCCGCACCTTCACTCCACCGCTGCTCCTCCCCGTAACAGCCGCGAGCACATAACCGACGTCATCCCCCTCCTCTCCTATAAAGACCAATTGACCTCCAGCAACTAGACCATCCGCAGATTGCAACCATTAGTGAAGACCCTCGCCGGTGGTGACAACCCGTGCAGCCTTCTCTTCTCCAGCGAGATCCGGAGCCTAACGGGGCTTCGTCACTCAGAGCATCCCCCTTGGCGTGACCGCTTGCTCCGGTCGTCGTCGTCGAGATACTCACGCCACTCCAGGTACCCCCCTTCCTCCTCTCCCTCCGGTCCTGCTCCAAGGCCTCCACCCTCGCCCCGGCCAAAACACACTTCCACCTCCGGCCTTGCACAGGCTGGAACCCCACCCCCTCCTTTTGCCTGATCATTGACCATCCTCCTTCCTTGAGCTCCACGCAGCCAGCTCCGCCCGCCTCGCTTAGCTCTTCCCCGGCTAGAACAACAATGCAGTCGACCGCCTCCCCCTCCATTTTTGCTAAACACGCTACATGTACAACTTCGCCGACCGAGCTGCCGCCCCTCCTTCGCCGTCGCCATCGTTCGGCCACTGCGGAGGCTGAGCTCCGCCCCGCTATCGCACTCAGCCCTCGTACCACTCCAGCTGCTCAGACTCACCATCTTCACCTCCACCCGCTGCGTACGATCGCCGTGGCCGGCCAAGGCCGAATTCCTCCTCGCGCTCGGACGTCGTCTCTGCTCCGGCGGAACCCCCGCCCTCACCACGTACAGTTACCATCAGATCGGGCAACCAACCCTTGATCCGATGGCCCACAGGCCGCCGCATCATTCCCCTCCGAGCCTCCACCCCAGCCTCGAGGCTCGGGTCTTCCGAACCACCGATCACCGCCACGTGGAGGCTCGGACCATCCGAGCCTCTTGCCTCCCTCATCGAGCCTCTGGTTTGGGCTCCGAACCTCAGCCCCATGCCCGAACCATAGGCTCGGCCTCACTGAACCACCGCCTCGCCGTCCGACCCTCTATACGCATGTGCGAGGCATGTGTTGCGTGGGTAAATTGCAAAACACCCCCAAGGGTCCCTGATATTGCATATATACCCCCACCAAGGGTAAATTACATACAACCTCCCCTCTTTGAGTTAAGCCCCTCCATGGACCTGTTTGAAGGAAGAAATTTATATTAATTACATTTTAGTCCATGAAATTTCATTTCATCATATCTTTTTCATACGAACTCTGATTTAAGCATATAATATGTCATTTTGAAGCTATTTTCATGATCTATCATTTAGCATAGTTTGTGTACATATCTGAGAATGTTTATTGATAATTATTATTTTAGGATCTCTATTTATAAATGCATGCTAATTTTGACATATCTGCGCTACATTTTCATTGAGAAATTAACGATATCTTTTGCAGGAGTTCAGTTGAGGAATTTAATTGGATTAACCCATTGATATCATTGTGGATTATTCTCAATAAATTAGTCTGTGCAAGGGACTAAATCGAGGAAGAATTTAATTTCCTTATCATTTCTCTAATTAAATAGTGTTTTTTGAGGAGCGAATTACAATGAGTCCTGACAGGATAATTCATTACCCTCCTTGTAATTTGAATTTGATTGGATAAATTACAATTTGAATTTATTTTTGATCTGTGATTAATTTTAAAGATTTATTGATCATATTATTTGAGGATTTAACACGTTTAAAATCACAGATCCTGGGCATAATCTTCTCTGTTTATTTTCTTTACATCGCATCTTCATCATTGCATTGTATTATATTATCCCAACACAGAAATTAATCAACAATTAATTAATTATTTAAATTAATTTAAGACCACACAACTAAAAATCACCGTTCCCTATGTTTGACCTTGGTAGACTTGCCAAGAAAAAATTTCTACAACATTCAAAGATTGTGGTTTTTGAGCAACCGATTTTCGCCTCCTATACTACAATTATCGATTATTAAAGAGACGAATTTCGTGTATCATCAACCGTCTTCCTCCTCCACAACCTCCTCCCATCCCAAGCCATCTCCTCCACCTCCGACAGTGAAGACCCCACTCAAGGCACTCACCTTCTTCGCCTTCGACGCCTGCCACCCATTCGCCATGCTTCGACTATCCCCCCGCTAACATCTTTGCAGGAACCTTCAATGATCAGACTTTGCACCTCTGGTCCATTCTCCGCCACCATCTCTGACAATGGAGCACTGCGACGACACTTCAGACACCTAGACTCCTCCGTTATGTCAGCTGGACCTTCACTGAACCTTCCCCGAGCGGACACGATCCTTCACCATCGAACACAACGTCGGTGGAGCTCGGGCGAAGTCGTCGGAGCACAACCCTCTCCGGTGGGAGGGGAAGAGCATGAAGAAGCAGGTACCATCCTATCATCTGAATCGAACGATCGTGATGCTACCCAGGCCTCGATGCCTAATTTATAGGCTCGGAGACCAATCCCCCTCCCCCCGCCCCCGAAGCGCCAGCTGCTTCCACGTGGGTTCCTAACCTCCAACTTTCTGAGCTTCACTCCAAACCGAGCCCGTGCACATGACATTCACGTGCTTGCTAGGTAAATTACATCCATGCCCTCTAGATTTTACAATATCGCGTTGAGGTCTCCAGGCGTGTGCCTCACGTACGCGTTTGGGGTAATTTATATGGAGGCCCAATCGGGTTTCGATAATTGCAAAGAGGACCCTTCATAAAAGGGAAATTTCACAGGGGCCCTTCGGGTTTTGGTTATTACAAATGGATCCCTCCAGGGACTTATTTGCAATATTTATATTTATTTTCTCATGCATTTTTATTAGATTTAACACCCTGTATTGTTTTTAGCATATCTTGAGCATTTTAAGTCCACATTGAATGATTTCAGATTCATTTCGGTGCTTATTTTACCCTCTATCTAATGACATCCTTAATTTTATGTTTTGACATTGTATTGAGTAAGCTATATTTTATGTGTTCAAGTATCTCCTGTTCTTTGATAAAATACCATTCATTATCTTTAATGCTTGATTTGATTCTAAAATTGAACCGTAATCCGTTGCTCATTGATTTGACATTCTGTAGGGCATATTTGTATATCTTATTTTGCATTATTGTTCTTTGTATTTCACCTTGCACTACATTCATCTCATCCTATTTTTGTATTTTAAAAATCAAATAAAAATACATGCATCAAGGCTTGTGATTCTATATGCATTTCTCGCATTATTTTATCTGCATATTTTATTTGCACATCACATCTGCATGAAGACCTAGGACTAGAAAATAATCACGCATTAATGAAATAATATTTTTTGATAAACAGATGAAGAGACTCGTATCTTTGTGTTCAACCTTGGTATACTTTCTAGGTAAATTAACTTCCACATATTCGAAAGTGTTGTTTTTGGTGAACCATTTTCACCATATGTACTACGATAAAAGACAACCATTAATGTGGTGAAAATACGATTCATCAGATCTCAAGGTGGGTAGCACCCAAATTGTAGAAAGGTGGGATCTTTGGGGAGAAGGAGTTGGTCGACTGGGGGGGAGGTTGGTGCTGGAGGAGGAGGTGTTCGATGGGGGAGGGAGGTTGGCGCTGGAGGAGGAGGTATTCGAGGGGGGGTGTGGTGGAAGGGGAGGTTGGTGCAGGAGGAGGTGTACGGCAGGGGGTTGGGGTTGGTCTGGGAAGGGGAGGTTGGTGCTGGAGGAGGTGGTTGGCGAGGAGGGGGGGGGAGGTTGGTGCTACTGGAGGAGGTGTTCGGCGGGGAGGAGGAGGTGTATGCTAGAGGAGGAAGAGGGGAGGAGGAGGTGGGAGGAGGGAGTGGATTCATTTGTAAATAATTGAACTTAAAGATAGAAAATATAAAATGTTTGACGAATACCATCGTAGTTAATAAGAAATTGGATGGAAGTTAACACAGGGGTAATGGGTGTGAGAGTTAAGACTATTAAGATTCTAATTATGAACTTACTCATGATTACGGGTGTAAATAACTCATATTTTTTTATTATTGAATGATATAAGGAGAATGGATCGGGTATCTCGGATCTCGAACGATCAGATCTGAATATATAGGTCGAGTTCCAAATGTCTTGGATTAATTTGATAGGAGTAGATTGGGTTATTTTTTATTTTATAATTTAAACATCTAACTCAATCACGCCAGTCCCAAAGAAGCATCACGATGCCTCTTTATAAGAAAAAAAAGAGACAACCAAATTGTTCAAATTCCATAGATATCAAGATGATGAGTCACACTATGAATTGAGAGCGTGTGATCGAAAGAAGGTTGAGTCAAGTTTTCGAAGTAAAATAAAATCAATTCAGATTCATACCAGGTCGCTCAATTATTGAAGCCATCCACTTGCTAAGGAGAACAATGGAGATTTACATAGCTAAAAGGAATAACCTCCAAATGATTTTTATTGACTTAGAGAAGGCTTACAATTCTGTCCCACGAGTGATACTGTGGAGAGCTTTGGAGAAGAGTCAAGTACATATCCTACACATTAACCTCATGAAAGATATGTATGATAGGGCTTCATCTTGTGTAAGGATACAGTCTGGGAAGACTGATTATTTTGACATCAACATTGATCTGCAGCAATGTTCAACTTTGAGTCCATTCCTTTCTACTTCATTACAAATGAGTTGACACGTCACATTCTGAATGAGATATCTTGGTGTATGTTATTCGCTAATGACATTTTGTTGATTGATGAGACTAGAGATGGAGTAAATGAGAAGCTTGAGGTATGGAGACATGCATTGGAGACTAAAAGATTTCATATAAGTAGGACTAAGATCAAATATGCGGAGTGTACTTTTGATGGAAGCAATGGTGAAAGAATTGAGGTTAAGATATGTGATGATAACATTCAGAAGAGAGATTCTTTTAGATACTTGGGATATATTTTGCAACATGATGGGAAAATTGATGGAGATGTTACAAATAAAATAAATGCAGGCTGGCTAAGTGGAGAGGAGCCTATACTGTTCTTTGTGATAAGAAATTCCTTTGAAAATCAAAGGAAAGTTTTACAAAGGAAATGTGAGGCATGCTATGCTCTATGGATCTATATGTTGGCATGTGAACCATAGACATGTGCAGAGTATGGCAGTATCAGAAATGAAAATGCTAAGGTGGATGTGTGGACACACACACACATACATAAAGGTCGTATTCGGAATGTTGCCATCAGAAGAAAAGTTGGTGTATCTCTGATCGAGGATAAGATGCGAGAAAATCACCTATTGACCATTTGCAAAGGAGGTCAGTTGATGCACCAGTGAGGAGATGTGAGACTTGGAATGTTGATCCGGCTAAAAGAGGGCGAGGAAGGTCCAAGAAGTGTTGGAATGAGACTATATGAAGGGATCTTAGTTATTTGAATCTAAGCCCGGAAACGACTTAAGATAGATCTGAGTGGAGGCAAAAAATCCATATAGCCAACCCTACTTAATGTGGAAAAACACTTCGTTATTGTTGTTGTTATTTTAAACGTCTGATTAATTCATACACACCATTTTCGTGAGATTAACATATTAGACACATTTTTCATATCCTCTTATATAGTCATCTGTGAATGCTCCAATTAGGTCAAATGATCAATAACCATCATCGGGGTTGACGAACCAACCTTTAGTCGTGACCCATCGGATTGCAACCCTCCACCATGCAAGTTGGTTGAACCATCTGTAATTTATCTATGCTTAGAGATGATAATGGATCGAGTATGCTTATTTCCATATACATATTTGTTCATCTATATCAAATCTGAATATATGATATAAGCTTATACCAAATATTTGTCGAATAAAGAGCGAATATGGGGATGGATTGAATTAAGATCAGATATAAAAATGTTCGACTAAAGTTAAACTACAAATTTACGTTGAATCATTATCAAGTATGAAGTGATATAAAAAGTACATTGCAATAATATATACCATGATAAAAATGTTCAATGAATCATATAATTGCAAAAAAGTTTGCTCTGACCTACATCATGTACTATCACAACTCTTACGAAGTTATCGAGGAAAAAAGATGTAGTGGATAATATTATGTATTTAGATATACAAATCCAAATATTTTTGTTTTACCATGTCCATTTCCATATTCAATTTTGTTACAACTACTATTCATATTCAGTAATATTCAAATACGGATATCTGCATTTAGTAATTTTTCGAATATGATACATGGACTGCGTTGATCATCATGTACTATCACAGCTCCTACGAAGTTGTCGAGGAAAAAAGATGTAGTGGATAATATTATGTATTTAGATATACGAATTTAAATATTTTTGTTTTACCATGTCCATTTCCATATTCAATTTTGTTACAACTACTATTCATATTCATTAATATTCAAATATGGATTTCTGCATTTAGTAATTTTTCGAATATGATACATGGACTGTGCTGATCATTTTAACCTCCCATCCGAGTAGCGAAGTTGCTCACCAACGCCACAAGATGATCAACAAGAAAGGTGGCAGGATTCAAATCCCTTGCCAACTCGCCCTGAGGGTAGCCCTCACCCCTCGTTGCCTCTGTACCCGAAACAAGATGCGCTACCGCGAGTTTGATATCCAGAAAAGTCCTCTCTTTCGGTTCATTATCAATCGCGGGGGACAACCGGGTCAGCCGCCCATGGCTGGAGGAATTGGGAACTATGTTCACAATCCCAGGAGCAACTCCTACCTCTCTGTGCAGTTGCCCTCTTTGTTTTCTACTCTCTCTCACTCACACACATATATATTTATAAGAAATTCGATATAACAATTTAAGCGTTTATATGGTAATATATGCATCAAAGCTGAGGCTATAATTTCATTTATGCTAAATTACATTTTTCTTATTACTTCCTCGTGATCTATTATTACTTTCTCATGATCTATAGAAAGTAACTTAGAAAGCTTGAATCATGTGATAACAAACGAGCATATAGAGGTATAAATGTATGTGTTATCACATCATTATTCGTTTTAGCTTTAAATCAGTGGCTCTTAAATTTTGACACATCTATGACTTAAAATCTAATTAAAAGTGTCACCAATCATTGCTTGAATACATTCATAAGGTCGGATTTTAAGCCAGTCGTTATTTGAAAATAGACGACTCCGATCTTCAACATAGGTATTGCAAAATATTAAATATAAAAATTAACTTTCGGATGAATAATAATTTGATCAAATGAAAATGCTAAGGTGGATGTGTGGACGCACATGTAAAGATCGGATTCAGAATGACGCAATCAGAAAGAAAGTTGATGTTGCTCCGATCGAGGATAAGATGCGAGAAAACATCTTAAGATGGTTTGGTCATTTGCAAAGAAGATCAGCTGATGCACCAGTTAGGAGATGCGAGTGTTGGGATGTTGAGCCAGCTAAGAGAGGGCGGGGATGGCCCAAGAAGTGTTGGAAAGAGACCATACGAAGGGATCTTTGTTTTGTGGATAAGCCCGGGATTGACCCAAGATAGATCTGAATGGAGGCGAAGAATCTATGTAGCTGACCCTACTTAATCGTGGGAAAAGGCTTTGTTGTTGTTGTTGTGATTCTAACGGTGATGGCTAACTTTTCACCTGTGCAAAGCATGTATATGCACTAATGTTTATATTATTCGTTACCCGTATATGTCAACCTTGTTGTAGCGGAATAATCTTACTATTGATTAAGAGCCGTGATGTAGGCACTATAGCAAATGTTGTAGTCTGCAGCTACAATGCGTCTGTTTAGGATCTGTTTAGTTAATGGGATGGGATGTGTTGATAGTAACTTTTTTTTGATGATTATGAGAGTTTGAATAAAGAATATGACGTGATGTCACAATGATTTGTGATGTAATTCCAACCCAAGAATGCATGGGGATAAATCGGATTATCTCGAAGTATTCCGATAATCAAATGGACCCTTACAGTGGTGCGATGGTACTTGCACCACATGTGGACATTTGGGAAAGTAAGTTCGAAACGTGCAGATCTCATAGATTTATTACTGGTTAATGTTCTTTAAATTATTTTGCCATATTCGAGTATAGCAAAGGAATTGGATTTATGTACGAACGGCATCATTATATCCATTTGCCTACGAAATCATATTATTTTCAAGCTAATATATATATATATATATATATATATATATATATATATATATATATATATAGGGTAAAATGGGGCTGCCCCAATGGGGGAGCTAACTTAGCTCCTCCGCCCCCATTCGGTCCGATTTTTTTTATTTTTTTTTGAAATTTTCTTCCGTGGATTTTCGTTAATATATCCATATATTATGTCATTAAAATTTCGTGTGAAATAGAGACTCCTATGGCCTCCATCCATACGGGATCGTTTTTAGCAACTCTATTACCGTTAAAAAATGACTGTCTTGATGGGGGTTGTAGAAGTCTCTGTTTCGCACGAAATTTTAACGACATAATATAGGGATATAGTGATGAAATTTCACGGAAGAATTTTTTAAAAAAAACAAAAAAACTAGGCGAAATGGGGCGGGGGAGCCAAGTTAGCTCCCCTAGGGGGCATGCCCATTTAACCCATATATATATATATATATATAGAGAGAGAGAGAGAGAGAGAGAGAGAGAGAGAGAGAAAGAGAGAGAGAGAGAGAGAGAGGAGTGATCCTATGAGATGAGATTTGGTGAGATGGTGAGATTCTGGACCACTAATTTCATCCTTCACTCTCCTGGTTTCTCTATCCTGACTGAAACTAGTGGCCCAGAATCTCCCATCTCACCATCTCATAGAAATATCATCTCATAGGATCGGCCCTATATATATATATATATATATATATATATGGTAAAATGAGGCTGCCCCCATGGGGGGAGCTAACTTGGCTCCCCGGCGCCATTTTGTCCCCTTTTTTTTCAAAATTTCTTCCGTGGATTTTCATCAATATATCCATATATTATGTCATTTAAATTTCACGCGAAATAGAGACTCCTACGGCCTCCATCCAGAAGGGTCATTTTTAGCAATTCTGTTACTATTAAAAAATGATTATCTGGATGGAGACGTACGAGTCTCTGTTTCGCACGAAATTTTAATAGCATAATATAGGGATATAGTGATGAATATTCACGGAAGAAATTTTCAAAAAAAAATAAAAAAATCAGGCGAAATAACGCGGGGGAGCCAAGTTAGCTCCCCCATGGGGCAGCCCCATTTAACCCATATATATAGGTTGGGGAGCTTGCACCATGGTGCATGTAACTTTACAAGCACCGGTGCCACAAACCTGTATTTTTTTGAAATAAAACATGGGGGATTTACCTAGGGTTATTAGTGGAATACATGTTTCAAATTTCATGTAAAATAAACATTCCTAACATGTCCATATGTAAGGGATAAATTCCAGCAATTCTGAGACCGTTAAAATTGCGCAATCTTGATGGATGGGTTAGAAGTTTTGAATTAAGTTGATTTTTGAATGACATCATTGTGACATATGGTGATCTAAATCTCACATGATTTCATTTCAAAAAAATATCAAAAAATGATCGTTTATGACACCGGTGCATGTAAAGTTACATGTACCATGTTGCAAGCTCCCCAACCCCATATATATGTGTATATTGATTTTAACTCATGTGAATAGAGATATAGGCTTTTGTTATTTTAGAGATATAGATATTGTTTTCATTTTTTTAAGATATGGATGCATATATAGTTATATTTTGTTGGCGTACACGGATATATTGATATATGTATTAATGAATATATATGTGTATATTGTATAAATATATATCAATCGTTACAACAAAGTGGACCTATACTGACTTTTTAAATATAATAACGATATTATTCATTATGAAATTATTTATACACTTGAAAAAATTAGTGATGAATATCATATCCATTGTTACATCGTTATTGGTAGTGCATGTAGCGATGTTTATCTGTTGCTAATTTTCACAAATTTAACTAATGTCATTAAAATTTTATTTCATATTTTAGCACAGATTACCTAAAATTTTGAAAATAGAAATAGACACATGCCAGCTGCGGGCCAACCAGCCTAGCCCGCTCATGGGTCAGGCTTGGGACGAGATTTCGGGAATGGACCGGTCCGACCCGATCCGTTCTTTGGCTCGCCCGTCAATTAGGCGGGCCATGGGCATATGTCATAAAACCTGGGCCGACCTGGTCCGACCCGGACATATAAAAATATAGGTTTAAAAATTATATTTTAGATACATTTAATATAAAATACTTCAAGTTTTTATTTTACATTATCAGTATTACATCTTATTTTATAGTTTATATGCAAAGTAACACATATTATGGTTACTTGGATTTAAAAAGATTAGATGACGTTAAAAAACTTAATTATCTCCATAAATTTGATTAAAAAATTAATAAAAAATACTTTACATTCGGCCCATGGCCCGATCCAACCTGGTCAAGACGGGGCCGGACTTGGGCCCCTAAAGTATGGCCTGTGGACCCGACTGGATCGGACCTTGGACAAGGGGTTTTAGAACCCCGGCCCGATGTGTGGATGTATTAGTAATATGGAATAGCTATAATAAATTTATGCATAAATGGAAGACAATGTTACATATGTTAAATCATTACTTATAAGGTTCGTTGTGTATAAAGGACTTACAGTACTAAGTAAGTAATAGGGATGTAAATCTAGGTCTACTTATTGGATACCCGACCAAACCTTTGCAAACCTGAATATAAATATAAATATAAATATACATATTTCATCTTATAGTTCTCAACCAACACATATAAATTACAGCTCGATTCCACCCTCCATCCACCTCCATCGATTCATATTCAATTACCTTTTTTATATCTGATAAATAAAAGTTACTAACCTAAAGGAATTAAACACCTAATATATGAATTCTTCAACACTAAGGAATACAATCAGATATAAATGTATTTGTATAGTCAACCAGTGAATTTGTTTTAGGCGATTATGTAATTTTGATTTTTCGTCGATATGGATACAGACACATGTATGAGTTTTTACTTTTTTTTTAAAAAAAAGGTATATATATAAATACATGTATTGATATCAGGGTATGGATACATATATTAATTTCATATTTTTAGGATATGTTGATTGCATTTTTTACGGATACGGATATTGGTTTTATTTCTTTTTAGCATGTTATCCCACTATAATGCATATTGTCCTTATCTGTAATCCATGTGTGAAAATATTACGTAAATTTAGATAAATGGGTGTCCGTTGGGCATACATGTACTCGTTTGGAACTATCCATTTAATAATCAGCCAGGTTTGTGTAGTGATCTTATAATTTGATTTGGATCTAAGAATATCGATGCATGCCTCAATTCCGACCAGTTGAAATCTTATTAAATAATCAGATATGGATGTAATTGCCGGATTTGTAATTTTACGAGAGAAACACCAAAATGTGTGAAATATGAAATAGTTTTTATGCAAGGAAAATATATAAAATGGACATGATTTGTTAATATTCATTACTTATAGGGATTGCTATGTAAAAAGGACAAATACGACCATTTTAACCAAGTATAGTTTGTGCCCGTTCGGTAGGAGAATAAGCAGGAATAAGGATGGAGAATAAGGGGAATAAGGGTATATTCTCTGTTCGGCTGGAGGATAAGAATAAGGAGAATAAGGTGAAATAAAGGTAGATTAAAGGTAGGTAAGGTGGGATAAAGATAGAAATAAGAGTGAAATAAGATAAAATAATGGAGAATAGTCGTACCATTGGTAACCGTGTTAGAATGAGCTTTTCAAGAGCTAGACGTCTAACTAACCTTTTGACTGGAGCAACCCAACCATGTCATCAAGTCAGCAAGTGTAAGAGGGGAAAATTTTGTAATAATTCTCACATGATAGGATAATTACTCTCCTAGCTAGAATCTGCACTGATGGGACTACTCCACAAGTCGAGGAATAATTTTTACAATTTAAAAATTCATGTAAATTACTCATTTCTGAGATCCGTAAATATACAAAATTGCTGTTAAATCGATTTTTTTATTTTAAACGACTAAAATTAGCAGATAAAATTAGTCTACGGCAAAAGGTAAGGAGAAGGACCACAGCACAGTGCTTGATGTGGAGAGGAGGGCATCGCTGTCGTGCATCGATTCGCAGGCACATCAGACAGATTCGATGCCGTGGGACAACCCTCGGCAGGAAAAGATCTCCACCGTCCATCGGTGGGCACCGCGGCCGTACCCACCGTTCCTTTTCTCTGCCACTCCTTTTATAATAATTTCATTTCATATCCTCGCAAATCCCAAATCTACGTCACATCACACCCACCCCCACACAAAATAGTGCTAACTTAACCATGTTCTCAGCGATGCTCCCAGAGATCGCCACAAGGAATTCCAATTATTGAAGACATTGCTCAAACCAATTCCCTCCGTGTAGTTGCTGTCCACGAGCTATTGCTCCAAATTATAGACGGAGATACGTGCAGAATAATAATTCACGGTTCGATATTATTTGGGTTTTAACTTATATAACCCAGTCAAATAATTGAATACATACAGGTTGCATGGGGTCGATCATTAGGCTTTTGGGTCAGACTGTGTTCTGTTACGATCACAGGAACTTCCATCACAAAATTAACATGAACCAATGCCCATTATCGCGATTAGATTAATGTAATCAAACCCAAGATCCACTTATCAGAAACGTAAGATGGCTCAAGAGATATGTTTTTTAAAAAACAACAACAACTTGTGAGCCATTCCCAATTTCCCATTCCTCGTCCTATGTACAATTTTCCCATCCCTATCCTCTACTTTGCTCAAATTGCTGAAAACCCCCCGAAACGAATACACTCAAACTTGTGAGACTGAACCGGAGCTCCGGCGTGTGCCCCTCCTGAGATCCACGACGAGCACGCTGACGTTGTCCTCCGTCCGCCGCGCGAGCGCGAGCTTCGTGAGCAGTATCGCCGCATCGATGCAGGCACGGTCCGACCCGCCACGCTTGTCCGTTCCACTTTCCACCACTGTCGTGCGTAGCTCGCCAATGTCTCCTACACTCAGGCATGTCGCAGCCACTTCACACGCAGTCTCATTCGATATGACGTCCCATAGACCGTCGCTAGCAATTATCAGGCAGTCGTCGTCCTCTGTCCTCTTTGTTACCGTCACCTCCGGCTCCGCCGTCACGTATGGCTTCAGGTGATCGTCTCCTATCGCCCTCGACATAGCGAGCACGCCTAGCACCCTTGCGCCGTCCCAGTAGATCACCTTGCCCCCGGCCGCCTGGATCCTCTGCATCTCGTCCGGCCGGTCTGGCTGAATTAATCCCATAGAAAATTGAGTCAAATCCATAGTCATGTGTTTTATAGTCAACCATAATCACAAAAAAATTCAACTACATGATTTCTTATCTTAATAAGATAACTGACGATAAAACAACAGCCAGACTACCTTGTGATCATCGGAGAGGGGGACGGGAACGCCACGGCGGCAAAGAACCGCACGAGAATCCCCGCAGTTCCCGACAATCACGCTATCGGGAGTCACTACGGCGACGACGGCCGTGGAGCCAACATGGTCACACTTTGCTAATTGCCGAACACAGCGGCAATTCACCTTCGGGTCGAACTGGCACACCTCCGCATCCATCCGGAGGAAGCTCCTAGTCATCACGTGCTTCCACTCGGACATCTCCTCACAACCGTTCGTCGTGATCTCATCCGCCATGAGATCGTGCATCCTCTCCTTGCAAGATTCCGCAGCCTAAAGAAAAGCAAGAATTTGTCAGTTGATCAAGAGCGGATGGATGCAAATTGGATGGTGGAGCTCGATTATATACATGGGAGCAGCCGTGGCCGTCGAAGACTGCGAAGAAATGAAGGTCAAGATCGCGATGGAAGACGGGATGTATCGACACGGCGTCCTCCATCTCCCGTCTCCGGCCGCAGACAGAGGTCATGCCGTAACCGGGACACGTCTCGGCCGCTACTGCTGCAGAGTAGGTAATCGGATCCTCGACACCTGGAGCTCCGTCGACATCGGAGGTGGAAGCGTTAAGGTCCAGTTGTACTCTCGGGCGCTTCCCCTCGAGTGGGGGGGAGGAGACGATCCTGAACTGTCGGATCTCCATCCGACGCCTCCGGGCGATCTGGGAGGCGGTCTCGCAGGAGTCCACGGTGGCGTCGCTTCCAGTCACTACGTCACACATGATATCCGCCATGGGCGGGGAGCTTGTGTGTGTGTGGGGTTTGGTTAGGCCGGTATTGTCACCGCGGTTTCGAGGTTCGAAGGTGGGCGTTGGGGAGGTGACGGAGGTGGACTTCCCCGCTTTTAAAGAAGAAAGGGAGGAGTCCGGGCAGCTGCCCGTGCGGGGAAGGGCAGAGACACGTTGGTGGGGGCACGTGCGTATCCAAACGTAGATCTCACGGCCCGCCTTTGCGTACGAGGCCTCTCCTTCAACACGTGGGAGGGAGAGAAGCCTCACACGTACACGAGGCCTCTCCTTGCGAGCGTGTGGTGGCAGCTCCGGTTTCCGCTTTGGAGATGCCATTGGCTATGTCTGCTTGCCGTAGTTTTTGTGTCTGGTTTCCAGATATTCCTGTGATCAAGTATTTGTTGACGGTAAAGAATTTCCGGCAGCGTAAAGAATTTACCATTGGATTAAGTCATGAGGGCATTATTATTTCGTCACTCTGCTTATCATTAATATTGGATGGATTTGATTGAACGCATAATTTAAGAGTAGTTATTTCAAAATATTTAAGGAATGACTGTCAAAAAAAATCTCGGTATTCAGTCAGATTCGATTCAATAAGAGTTAGATTCGAATTCGGTTTTAACATAAATGAACCGAACTTTGACATCGCTTTGGACTCGTTTATATAAACGAACCGAACTCTGAAATGTCAGCAGGTTTGATTCATTAATAGTTTGATACATACATACATATATAAATATATATAGTTAATACGATTTGTAAATTGATAGCTTATACAATGGTAAAAAAGTACACAATCGTTATATATCATGTTTTATGTTCAATTGTAAAAAATCAAGGGGCTATATAAAAAATTTCCAATTTTATGGATGGATAGAATGTAAAAGTTTTCTACTTTCCGAAGAGTATAATCCGTAAAATTACAAACCCTAACCCTCCCTCTCCCCACCTACATGTCATTGCCGCCCCCTCCCTCTCCTTACCCACACATCAGTAAATGAATACCCCCTCCCTTTCCTCACTATTCAGTATTCACCCTTGAGGGCCTATCCACCTCCTTCCCCCTCCCCAAAAGCAGTGGCTCACCAACCCCCTTCTCCTCCTTCCAACAACAATGACTCAATAGCCACTCTATCCTCCTATGCAGCAGCAACCCGCCAATCCCCTTCTCCTCCTCCCCAATAGCGGCGCCACCCCCGTCCCCAACGACAATGCCCCACCGACCCCCTCTCATCCTTCAAGGGCACATCGACCCCTCTCCTCGCAAGTAGTAGCGGCTCGTCAACCCCCTCTTCTCCTCCACAACAGCAGCAGCCTGTCGGCCCCCTCTCTTCCTTCCAGCAGTAGCAGCCCACCATCCCTCCTCTCCTTCTAGTGCGAACAAGCCGTCGGTGAAAATGAGTTCACAAGGTTTGCATTTAATCATGATCTCATTCTCTATTTTCATGGCTACATGTTATAACTACATCCATAAATTGCACATTAATATTTTTTTGCATGATGATTTATCAATTGAATTATTGTTCGGATGTCTGTTTAATGTTTAGTAAAATGGTGATATAGTGTTAAGAATCATTAAATATTGAACCATACACTTTTTATTGTTATACACCATCCTTCCAACAATCTATTCATCAAATAATGTTAGGGGATGAAATACATGGCAGAGAAAATGTGAGATCCCTTGTATTAGGACCCACTATTTTCTCCAATTTCCGCTTTGATTCAGTACTAAAACATACAAATGACAGCACCATCTTACAGTACTCGTCGAGATCTTTCCAACGAGTTTAAGAACATTGAAATTGGAGTCCGTAAGCGAGAGATACGTACAAAATACAATCAGGCCGTGGCTATCGGTCCCATATCCGAATATGGTTTCTTATGTAGAGTGGGGCTAAGACAAATTGGCAAGTCAGACCACTAAACCAATCTCGTCAAAGCTCCTCCCCTATCGCTTGAGCGCCATCACCGGACCGAATTTCCGATCACCGATCGGACGTCCGAGTACATTATTTCGAAGAGATCGACGCGAGGGTCGTCATGAACACATCCATGTTCTACAAAATGCTGCGGAACTCTCATTTTGGGGCGAAGGAAGCTCACAAGAGAACGTTCCCATAGGTACGGATTTTACTCCTCTCTTGCCGTCGGATCCACACGATTTTTGCATCACGAGTCGTGTATAGTGTTTAGAACACGTAGATGATGTTGATTTCACGTTTGGGCAGGTTTTTATGTTGAAACCCATTTTGTATTGCTTTGTATGTTTACGATTTTCCATTGAACGAATGAATGCATGTAAGAGAAAAAATATGATTGTGATGTGGGTAACAACATGATCAAGGGGGTGTGATTTGTTTCACGATTGGAGCGATTTCATGGACATCGTCGACGATGAATCCAACTATTGTCCAGTTAGATGATCGATCATGCCACATGGTTGATCGATAATGCACTGTTTGCTGGTCAATCATGCCATTCCAGAATGATTGTTCATGCATGTTTGACTGATCGATCATCTTGGACTATGGACCCATATGGAACTAAAATTTGATGCAAATTGATTCTAAAAAGATGTAGAATCATCGGGGATATTGTAATATATGATAAATGCCTAGATTTATTGAAACAAATTGATAAATGACCGATATGAGTCCATTGTGAGTTAAAGTGAAATAGTATTGATGTGATGAGCCTCGGTGAGTTAAGATCATCTTGAGCATCATTCGAATAATCAAGGGAAATATCCTTATCTATATTATTACTCCATGTTCAGCGAACAACCTTCCTGTTGTGTCTTTGTTTTCCATACTGCAATGATTTAATCTTAAGTGATGTGTGCATAGTAGAGTGATTGCTGCTAAGTGACGGGCATGCACCCTTAGGATCTCGGGTAGAAGCTTAGATACCATGAACCCAACAGTTATGTTGGATGGAGGACATGTTGCTTTCCACAAAAAGGTGCTAATCTAATAGTGTTCAACCTCAGTACTTGCGTGCCTTAGCCTAGTACTAGAGAGTGTGCCCAACAGTCATGGTTGGTAGTTTATTGCTTCTCTTTTTCACTTAGGATTAACACTCATGTACCAGTTGATTTAGGCCACATTGGTTAGTATTCCCGGTGATAGCAATAAGGAGAGAGTTTCGGGAAATGCGTGTATGGAAGTTGGGAATTTGAACAAATGAAGTGATCTCTTAGATATAAGTAGGATTGGGATAGTCAACGGGTTTTCTGACTATAGTATGAATGATCTCAGTGATCGATGCCCTATCTCGTGCCCTACGCCACCATGGACTCTTACACGTGGGCACGATACACATCTTAAATCTCATAGTGCAAAATGATTTTACACACATTGAAAATGCAATCATCTCCATTAGAGAAAGTGTCAAGTATTTGAAAATGCAATCATGATCCATGCGCTTGAGGATGCATGGGTGTCTTTTGTAGAGTACTCGCTGACATGGTACACAGAGAGGTGGTGGAATGCCACCATGGAGCACATGACCGAGCCCATCACTTGGGATGTTTTCTATGATGAGTTTCGCAATGAGTTCTTCCCATATCATTGGGTAGAGGATCATAGGAGAGAGTTCACTAAGCTGACCCTGGGTCGTTGACGACCCAAGAGTAACTGATTCGTTAACAACCCAAGAGTAACTGATCCGTTAACGGCCTAAGAGTAACCGATCCGTTAATGGAGTTGTCTTGCCACTCCCCTGCTATTACAACTTACCCATGAAAAATTTGTGGAAGTTCATCTAGGGGATGCATGAGGAGGTACAAGACAGATTCTCCCAATTCGGACCTTACCTCCATCAAGGAGGCTACAACAAAGGTGATAAAGTGGGAGGACGCACATAGACGACTACATGGAGGTCTTTCGTAACGCCCCCACCCAGCCTAGCAGAGCAACACATCAGGACTTCTCTTGATTATGTAGAGATCATCACCACCATCTTACAACAACGACACCAACAACTAGCAGGTTTATACCATTCCCTACCTTAGGACACGCCTTGGTGCGTTGTGCTTCAGTCTCTTCCCGCCCTCATATGCAGGCACAACATCGTAGGTCTAGGGGCGACAACTTTGCTTCTGCAGCGAGTTTGTTACAGGTAGGTAGTCATACTTGTTGCCTTTGCAGACACCTGGACCTCTTCAAGACCCAATGCTGATTGCATGCTAGTAACTCGCGCGCACAACAACTGTAGAGTGGAAGACCAGCTAAGTATTCCAGGCTATTTCAGGGTTCGAGATTCCGACATGGAGATCGTGACTTTCAACGAGTCCTACAACAATCATTTATTATTATGGGATCTAGCACACAACCACGAGAGTAGCTGAATGCAGTGATGCGAGAGTAGGCACATGCTTATGGATCGATTGTCAGAGGTATGATTTCAACCCGCATGATTTCTTTACAATCATTGTTTGATTCATGGGCTACACATCCCTTCCTTGCACACCGATTTGTGCCCACATCGACAAGTTCGTAAAGAGGGTTTCTCCCCATTTTACATCAAGGGAACATGAGGTCGGTTGTTTGTCATCTGCCATAAGTGGAGGATGTAGTTGTACAAATAGGTGGTCACGTGATGCCCACATTCCTATTGTTGATTCTGTTAGAGGACTTTGACATCATTTTAGGCATGGGCTACTTAATCATGCCTGAACTGTTTTGGGAAGATAGTGGTCTTCCATTGACATATAGTGTTGTCATTTTAGTTTGATGGGCGCATTTCTGATGGTGGTTGAGTGCATCTCCTCCTTGAAGGAACAATAGTTTCTCAGCCAGGTTGTGCATGCTACCTTTCCTATGTGGTTCACTCACCATGCAGGATCAGATGATCAAGAATGTTAGAGTTATGCACGAGTTTCCTGACTCATTTCCCAGATGAATTGCCCAGACTACCACCAATGAGGGAGATAAAGTTTGAGATCATCCTATTGCCAGACACACATCCGATCTCTATCCCTCCATACAGGTAGGCACCTGTTGAGCTCAAGGAGCTCAAAGTGCAGTTACAGGAGCTATTGGAGAAAGGATTCATCAGCCCCAGTAAATCACCATGGGGAGTATCATTAATCTTTGTGAAGAAGAAGGATGGATCCTTGAGGCTATGCATAGACTACAAACACTTGAACAAGAGAACGGTCAAGAATCATTATCCACTCCCACGGATTGATGACATGTTCGATCAGTTATAGGGAGCGGCAGTGTTCTCCA
Source organism: Ottelia alismoides (assembly GCA_037367405.1). Taxonomy (NCBI): domain Eukaryota; kingdom Viridiplantae; phylum Streptophyta; class Magnoliopsida; order Alismatales; family Hydrocharitaceae; genus Ottelia; species Ottelia alismoides. The sequence continues at coordinate 415,253 of JAZKJV010004568.1, forward strand.
AGATCGACCTACGATTTGGTTACCACTAGTTGAGGATGACGAATGCATATGTGATGAAGTCTGTGTTTCGTACTAGATATGGTTACTACGAGTTCGTGGTGATACCTTTTGGACTTATGAATGCACCCACCACATTCATGGACTTGATGAATCGAGTCTTATGTCCATATTTGGACTACTTAATAATCATGTTCATTGATGATGTCCTGGTATAATCCCATGATGTGCATGAGCATGAGTCACATCTTCACACTATGCTAGAGACACTACAGGAGCATCAGTTGTATCTTAAGTACAATAAGTACAAGTTCTTTCTTTCTGAAGGTGGCATTCCTAGGCCATGTGATTTCATTGGTGGGGGTGTCAGTTGACCCCCGCTAAGATAGAGACGGTTGTGTCTTGAGAGCAGCACAAGATAGTTATAGAGATCTACAGTTTCCATGGACTCCCTAGATAGTATAGGAGGTTTGTCAGAGGGTTCTCTTAGTTGACCATACTCCTCATGCGATTGATGCAGAAGGATGTGCCTTGTGTTTGGAGTGACAGTTGTGAGTTGAGCTTCCGTACGCTCAAGGAGTGGTTGACTTCCACACCCATTCTCACTGTTCCTTATGGTACCTTGGACTTCACAGTTTACATAGATGCTTCCAAGGAAGAATTGGGTGCTATGCTGATGCAGTGAGGACATGGTGTGTCTTACACGTCATGACAACTGAAGACACATTGGTGTAACTACCTCACTATTTGTATTTTGAGATCTTCACTACCCCAAGAGTCTGAGGTACATTTTTGACTAAAAGAATCTGAACAAGAGGCAGAGGCGATGGATGGAGTTGTTGTTGGACTATGACTTTACCATCTCCTACCACCCTAGTAAGGGGAATGTGGTATCATACACCTTGAGTAGGAGGTCACACATCGAGAGTTCAACGGCTTGCTTGCAGACTTGAGATGTGTGGACGACACTTAATGAGTGGCATCCATTAGATGTGTGGACGACACTTAACGAGTGGCGTCCATTAGATAACACATCCAATGTAGTGACTGTACCTACGAACTATAGTAGCTTGTGGGATAAGATTGTCTAGGGAAAACGGACAGATTAGAGGATACATGACTTGTACCACATATGCATGAAGGATGAGTTCGATAGATTCCGAGTATGTGAATCCATCCTATGGAAGGGGTACATAGTGAAGAGCTTTTGCATCAGTCTGCTAATCAAACACGATCAATAATCACTGTAATGGCCAAGTGTCTCTCAATCAACAATCAACCCACAATTCAGATAAATCAATCAAGTGTGTGAGTCAAAATTTATTACAACTCTACAATAGTGTGTATAGGTGCAAGTACTGTAGAGTGTCTAACTCAGGGAAGCGAACGAGGATAGATAAAATATTGTTAATTATTGCTCATTAATAATATTTTGGGATTTTTAGTTTTCTTGTTTTTATCCCCTTTTTCTTTTTATAACTTTGTGGGGTTCTAATTATATTCAAAATTTTATGGATTTTAAGGTTTTATATTTTTTTATGTTTTTTATTTTGTAAACTTTTAATATCTTTTTACTTTTGGAAATAAGATATATATATTAATAATAATATAGATACACGTAATAGAGGAAAGGGAAGCTATTCCATGGACATTTTTCGCCATTTTTTAATTTTTTTGGAAAAATATTACTGTGTATTTTCATCACTATATCCATCTAATATGTCAGTCTAATTTCATCAGAAATTAGGACTCCTATGCCCTCCATCCAAAACATGGAATTTTGACGGTCTTAGAATCAATGTAATCGACCTGTTTTGGATGGAGGGCTGATGAATATCCATTTCATCACCTTTATTCTTTCATTTTAGCCTTTAAACCCAAGCTAAATGCATGTATATATCATTATTTTGCATAAATTAACATCTAATTATTTATTGTGTAAATATTGCATAAAAGACTATATTTAAAGCTAAAATAAAAGAATACAGAAAATAAAAGAAAAAGAAATAAAATACCGAAGGTATTTTATGACCTTGAATCTCGTGACCTAGGCATTATGATGACTGGGTCAACAAGGAATAAAGCAGGGGAGATAAGTGTCAAAAAATAATAAAAACCTTAATTATTTATTCTTTAATAATTCATTTTTAGGACCCGTTTTATTCTTTATTATTTATACATAAAATAAAGAACTTTGTACACAAAAGTTGTAGATAAAAAGACAGAAAAATACAAATTTGTTTCACATAAAAATAATGCAAATTATGAATTCTACATTCAGAATAAAAATCCAAAATCCAACTTCGCATATCTGTATCTTCTCCATATGAACTCAAAATTCATCAAAATTACCTTTAATATATGTAACTTTGAATAAGCTATTTAACGAAGGTGGTTTTCATTTAATTTGGAGTTAAGATGCAAAGTTAGGTTTTGAACCCCTATTATACAATATGTCTGAATGAAATATTCATTTCATTTATTCTTTATATTTTTCATAAGATAATATTTTTTATAATTTTGTAAACAGTGTTTATAATGTACGTGCATAATTAGAATACAATAAATCCATAAAAATACAATAAATAAAATAGTATACTAAAATACATAGATGAATACATATACTTATACATATACATTGTATACCTTCATTTATTTAAATGTACATATTATATCAAAAAATACAATAAAAAACATTGTGCATATTTAAACAAGCTATAAATATATAAATTTAATGCATAAAATGATAAATTTAAAATACAAAATAAAATAAAATACATATTATATAGGTAAATATACCTATGTTTATACTTGTAAAAATAAACATATAATAAATTTATTAATAAAAATAAATAAAATTTATATTAAAATACTACATAAAATAATACACGATTTTATTTTATAAATTTTATTTAATTAATTCATTTATTATTTAATTTTTAATAATTTACAATTTTAATATTATTTTGTCCTTTAGCGGTCCCTGTTGGATTAATGGGGAGCCACCCACTATTGACCGCAGGTCAACTTCTCTGACCTACGCCCTAGCCCACTTAGAAAAGGTGAGCCCCCTTTTCTCGAATTTCCCACCATGATACAAGGCTCCGGGGCCTTATACATCCTTCACAAGATTTCTTCACTATTCATCCAAGATTCTTGTCGAGCATATCTCCTTTGCCATATCTTCTTCCCTCCCTCATAATTTTTCTTCGAACATCTTCCCATCCTCGCATGTACATAACTCAATCCCCTCTTCCATTTATTTGGTACCCTTTTAATCCACTTTAGCCTCTCAATTTGTGCCCTATGGCTTGAGTTTGGTGACAATGAGATCGCTGCGCCATTTTGTAGCGAGGAGGGCGGCGTAGAAGTGGTTCCCAGCGAACTCCGGCGGTGCTCCGCCGTGAGGTTCCATCTTTTTGGCTCCAGCCAAATCGAGTTAGCTTCTTCGCTTCTTAGGTAGATTCAGTTTTTGTCTTTCGATTCTTCATTTTAGTTTATGTTTTGATTGATGTTTTAACATATATTGGGTCCAACTTTAGTTCGTAGGATCTCTAGAGCTCCGACCTCTGTTTGTCATTGTGAACCCCCTATTCCGAGCCGCAACCACCCATTTCGTCTCCCCTTCGATTCTCCCGTCATCCATACTTCACCAACCACCCAGATCAACCTTAGTCTGGCGATCTAAGTGCAAAATCCACCACCTCCACCGGACTTAGGCATATCTTCCATTTTCACCCTCGACCTCCATCAATAAAGGCTAGGACCCACAACCCTCAGGTCACCATTCTTATATTATCTTTGTAGATTGGGTTGTCTAAGGCCCAAAGATTTCGAGCCTTGGTTCCCTAGAGACCTTGTCTTCTTTGAGCATCCATGACCTCTCCCTGGGGTCTTGGGATCTTTTTGAGGCTTCAATCAGTTGCGTACATCACCCCCGAGCATGTGGACCACTTCAACATCAAGAAAGAGGCTTGTGGAGGGATGATTTGAGGATCGAAGCTCAGGGAAGGAGGAGTTCCTCCCTGTTCTTCGAAGATAGCAGCTTGATGAATCTGTGATTCATCACTCTAAAAGTTGAAAATAGAGCTTTGTTCCCGAGTAATTAGTTGCATATTTCCACTTATATTGCATAACTAGCATTCATGCATGCAAGCATAATATCTGCATTATAGCATTCATATTTGCATAAAATAAGAAGCCAAATTCACTTGTAAATATTCACCTGTTTATTAGCGAAAATACCTTATTTGTATATATTTTATACTAACTCCAAATCTAATAAAACCAACTATAGTGTATATATTACTAACACTAATTAAAGAAAAAATAGCAAAAAAATACTAACTTGTAAAATTGACCAATAAAACCCCAATCCAAGTTTGAGACCACGAGCCTTAAATGCACATATCTCTCTCATACAGTGTCCAATTTAGGTCTACTCACTTTTAGAGTAATATACATTCAAAGACCTTCAAAATAAGATCAATTTCATTAAAATCGGAGCTCGTGTGCAAAACTTAGTTTTTTGGCCCCTTTTGTATATTGTACATAATGACCAAAATGCCCTCACATTTTATCCTTTTATTTTCTTAATTATTAAAAATCCAAAAAATTAGATTCAGTTGTAAATATTCCTTTCATATTTTTTCTAACTTTATTTTGATTTTTCTCTCTTTTGAAAATGACAAAAAATTACAAAAGATAAAATCCGGTATTTTATATCTATAAGGTAGCACCCAAAAATACATTTTGTACAGATGACTTCTTTTGATTTTCAGCCCATCATGAAAGTTGTAGATCTCGTCGAGAAGAGCAACTTTTGTGTTGACCACTTTTTGATTTAATCCCTTTTGTTATTTCTTTTTTATTTTTCTTTACATTTAATTTTTGAATTTTCTAGGAGCGACATGTGGCAGCTCTTGAAGCCACCCCAAGTCAGCCCTTTTTTTCATTATTGTTGGATTTATTTTATTATTTTCGGATTTATTATTATTATTATTATTTTATTACTATTTTAATTATTTTTAGTAGCTTACTATATTACTTTATTAATTATTTATTTTATTCCCCTTTTACCTCTTCTCCCCTTACTTGTCTTCCACTCCAAGTCACCACTCTCCCCACTACTCCATTCTCCCACTTCTTCTCCAACTTCCCTCTCCTCTCCCTTTTTATTCCCATCATCCTCCACCATTTTTCTTCATCCATCGATCTTGAGAGAGAGCCCCAACCCTCGTATCGTTCCTGGTGACAGCACGGACGAGACGATCTGAACGACGACGAGAGCCGCACATCGCAGCTCCACCTTCGGTGACCACACAGGTATATTTTCTATCCTATCTTTTCATTTCATTTTTTTATCTAACATATTTCCTTATTGTTCATCATTCAACAAATCCATCACAATCGCCATACACACACTTTTCATTCATTGCATTTTACTTTCAGTTAACATTAAGAAAATTACAATAAAAAATTACAAAGAAAAAAAACAAAAAAAGGGAGAACAGGAGGAAGCAGCTGCCGCCGCCCCCTGCCTCCACGCCACCGCCCACCACCGTCGGCGGCCGCCCCGCCGGTGTTGCGCCTCCAGCCCCGGCCTCCTCTCCAGGCCGTTGCGCGCGTGACTGCCGGCTAGCCACCCGACTGCCGCCCCATGGCTAAAGTACTTCCCCAGCACCGCGCTCACCCCTGGACGCTAGCGCACAACCGCGCCCTCGCAGCAGCCCCCGCTGCGCCCAAAGGCCTCCCTCCAGCGATGGGCCGCCTGCGCTTCCCGACCTCCTCCGTCAACGATCCCTCACCGCTGCACCGCCTGTGCCGCGACGCACCGTTCTGTCCCTCGGCGCCGCGGGTTACCGCCGCCGCCTCCGATTCGTCCGCGCACACGCGGTACTCCTCCGTATCCGCTAGCGCCACCAACGTCCCCCCTCCCCCCCGCGTGCGGTTGAGCGGTGGCGCCGCCCGTTGCTTCAGGCCGCAGCCCATCAGCCGCCAGCGCCGCCAGCTCCAACACCCCAGGCCGACGCCACGCTCGCCCCACTCCATCGCGTGCGGCTGAGCACAGCCCGCCCGCTACGCCATCCCCGAACGATCTGCACCGCCGCGACTCTCGCCCGCGCACCGCACGACGCGTGGCCCACCGCCTTGCGATCTCCTCCGCCATCCTCGACATCTGCGCCGCCCCTAGCCGCACGCCGACCCTGCTCGCCTCGACCGTCGTGCGCGCGGCCCGCCGCCTCGCATGCCCTAGCCCTCCCACGTTTGTGAGCCCCTGCTTGTAGGAGAAGAAAAGAGATGGCCATTTTATTTTTTTTATTTTATGAAAATTGCATTTTCACCTCTGCATGTTTATCTATTTGCAAATGTGTCCATGTGCTTAGTTTCAGTTTATTAGTTTCATTTATGTATTGCATTGATACCCCCGATTTCGCATGGTAATTTGGACATTAAAATAGCTACTTCTTATTTAATGAAAAATAGCACTTTGATGAGCAACTAATTCTTTATCTTGTGACCATTTATTTACATTTTTATGAGCATCAGATAATTTACTAAACATCAGAGATTGAAAATCAAAGATATTTTGCCCATTTAAGCTCTGAAATTTGCACAGATCTATTTCTTGCTCTAAAAATTGTGAAAAAATTGTAGATGATGCCTATAAATGTGCTTTAATTACTATCCAATTTCATCGAAATTGGAGTTGTCATTTGCATAGAATAAATTGTAGGGTGATTTCTGTAACTGATTTTTAATTAAATCTACGAATAAGATTTTTGAGAAATTTCAATTCTCCTGCATTCCTGACTAAAATATCTATTTGAGATAAATAACTCTCTGGATAATTTGACTTCGTGGATTAATTAGGAATTAAAGACTCACAGTCGCTCTATTTTCAGTAAAATATTCATAAAAAATCATAAAGTGTCATAAAATTCTAAAAAAATAGGTAGCTTCATTTCATCATATTTTACTTTCAGTAAAATTTTCATAATTTTTGCATATCATTTGCATGAAATATTGTATAAAAATCCCCAAAAAGTTTGTATTTTTCATTTGTGCATTTTAGACCCGAAAATTCCAAAAAAATACATTTTGCATTAATCATTGAATAAGGTTTACAGAAAAAAATACAATTTGGTCAGTTTGGACTAATTTCAGATTAAAATTAAATTTGGCTAAGTTGTTGATTTTCTTGATAACCTGGTTCATTCGCATCAGTGCATCTGCTTTTTTATTGCATCAAAAATACCAAAAAAAATCCCACTTGGAAAACCGTAATCTAATCACTCTAGCTTGATCTCGAGTCGTTCCTTTGCCTCCGTGAGTCGACCTTGGGGCTTGCCCAAGATAAACAAACATAAAACCGTGCGTTTATTCCATTCGACGATTCATTGATTTGTGCGGTTATTTTTTGTCGATCCGGATTTATCTGACTGCAATGAAATCGTTAATTCGACACCATTAAAAGGGTAGATCCGAGGTTTATCACATCTACCGTCCAATCTGGGGAGGAGCTCAAGATCATCTCGCAACCGTCAGATTTGGAGGAGCTCGACCATAGATCCCATCTAAAGGATCTAATCCCAGACGTCTGCTACTAAACCATCATCACACTATCCAGTGTCGCCACACGTCTAGTGGATCGTCTTCGGTCGTTGGATCAAGTGCTTTAGGGGGTAAATTACATATCATCCCCTGCTTTTATTTTATTTTATTTCAGTCCTGTAATTATTTAAAGTAGTTTATAATTTGTGTAAAATTTGCAAGTGAACCCCTGAGCTTTTTTGATATTGTATCTAGGTCCCTACAAGCTCAACTCACGTGGCTGTCCATGTGAGCTAGGCATTTTGCAAAGATAAACCTTGTGGGTTTCAGATATTGTAGTTTAATTTATAAAATTTGCAATTCAATTGTAAACTTTTGGCTAATTTGCATTGTAGCCTCTATCCTTTATTTTAATTCCAAATATACCCTTGTTAGTTCAACTAAATTTTGTGGTTGTATTGTATTTTCTAAAAATATCACCCGTGCTCCAAAAATTATGAAAAAATAGGGTTTTGTGCTCTTTGCTTGCTTTCCACGCTATATAAGTAGTTTTGCATGTTAGGCATTATCCTATTTATTAAAAACCAAAATAGCACATTTTGTTTTTTGTTTGCTTTAAAAAATCCAAAAAAATATATAAAATAATATCTTAAAATTTCAAAAAATTAGTATTTTTTACTTGTATTTTTTACCTCAAGACTAGAAATTCCTAAAAATAGAAAAAGAAAATCACTAAAAATAAAAGGCTCCAAAATCCTTATATTATAAAAAAACTTTAAAAAAACTAAACATATTTATTTTTATATTTAAATTTTCTTTATATTATATTATCCATTAAAAATAGTTTTGGAAAATTTTGATTCTTTTTAATGTTTTTTAATTCCAAAACAATTTAGCCCAATTAAAAAGTCCATGATTTTGTGTATTTAGGACTATAAAAATACCTAAAAGTTAGCAAAAAAATCCTGAAAAATTATAAAAACATTAAAAAATAGAAAAAAACACAAAAAGATTTTATTTTGTAAAATTTGATTATTTTTAGTTGTAGTTGTAATTTTATTACTATATATATCTACATATAGTTATATATATTATATTAAAAAATAAAGAAACTAAAAATCAGAAAATTATAAAAAGAAACAAAAATTTATAAATTTAAAACTAAAAATATATATATAATATAAAAAAATTTAAAAATAAAAACCATAAAAACATTAATTATTCATTAAAAGAGTGGATATTGTACATTTATACTTGTCTTATTTATTTATTGATAATATATTTTTACACTGACTTTCTCCCTGTGTTCCACACTCTACATACTTGCACCTATACACACATTTTGTAGAGTTAAATAAAATAAATTTCAACTCCATACACTTTGCATTTCTTTAAACATTGATTGTGGGTTAATTATTATATGAATTAGGGTTTCTTGTGGGTTGCCACATCAACTTTGTCTTTGCCTTGTGAGGATATATTAGACCCATGAAAAATCCTTTTTAACAAATGGCACCGTTGCCGGGGAATAACGGATCATGGAATTTTTGTACATTATTCCTCTTTTATTTATGCCTTTTGTTTTTGATATTTATTTTACTACTCTGACCACTTCTTTGGTTGTTAAATTTTTTTGCGAGGTACTGGACGACAACGATGACTTCTTAGGTAGTTTATGCACTCGAGCCGACCAGGAGCGAGCATGAGAAGGAGGCAAAGAGAGAAGAGGACTAAAGTAGTCTCTTTTAGCATTTTTTGTTGTTCTATTTTATGTGAGAGAGTTTTCTTTTATTTTTGTAAAATTAATTGTAACATTTTTTGGACATCGGACATTGCTCCACCTTATGAGGTCAGTGCCCGGGTGATTGTTCACCTGGGGGCCTCACGAGATTTTTCGCATTTTCTTGCTTTTATTTTCCTTTGTTTCACAAGTTTTGAGTTGTTTGCCCTTCTTTTTATTTGTTTTTGTGTGATTTAGCCCTAGTTCTATGATTTGTTTGCTTGATAAAGTAGGTCCAATTCCCTAATTAAAATTGCGCGTACCTATAGTGCATGCTTGGATCTAGTCAAATCTAATTGTTGATTATTTGGATTCGAAACCGCGCGCCGCTTAAGTCTCCACACAGTTCTTGAAGGACCTACTATGGTGGGCACGGAGGAGTCTCCAAGACCGGACCTATGGTTTCTTCTCTAGATAGTCAACTCTTGTTCTTCACGCTAATAGCAACTCCTGTTTCTGCGGCAATTTCATTGGCTTGCATTGCAAATAGAGTAGGTTTCAATTCTGTATAGCATCCTACACGAAGAGAGATAGAGGCACGGTGAGCACCATCTATCTTTTTATGCATTATTGATCACCCCTTGCATTGCTTTTCTGACTCTCTCCATCTGATTTTGACAACATAGGATACTAAAGGAATTGAGCCCTCATTATGATTCGTGCATTTTTATTAAAAATAAAAAAATGATAACCAATAATTGTATTCAACATTTTATACTTGACACATATACACTAAGGATTAGTTCCCCAATTCCAAGCCTACCTGCGTTATTGTACAACTTTTTTTGAAATTCACCTAACTCTAAATTGACAAGAAAAAAAGACTAAACTTTCATGATCATCATCGTGTTGAGTTGGTGAATTGAGGGGTTTGTTTGTGTGCATACTTGATCTTCTCTGCGCATTTGCGACTTTTCTTGCATATCCTGACTTGACCTTCGTGCATTCCCAATCCCTTCTTTTGTTTCAGAGATGGTCAACTGGAGTGATATTTATTCGAACTTCGCAGATCCTTTGTACTCTCTAGCTAGTCTACCTCCATTAGACCAGGAGGACTTTGTTCCAGATTTTTCTTTTTGTACATATGATGAATCTACGTTTCATCATCTTTATTCTATCATTTTGGCCTTAAAAACTCTAGTAAATGCGTGTAAATAATAATTTAGGCATTTTAGCATCCATGCATGTTTGTGTAAATATTGTATAAAATGTGGTTTTTAAATCCAAAATTATAGAATAAAGAAAAGAAAAGAAAAGAATAAAATATTGTAAATATTTTATGACCCAAAACCTCGAGACCTAGGCATCTCGATGACTAGGTCAACAAGGAATAACGTAGGGGGAGATAAGGGCCGAAATACAATAAAAATTCCTTTTAATTCATTCATTCTTTATTCATTTTAGGACCTATTTTTGGTTCCACTTTTTACACCTCAAATAAAGAAACTTTGTGCATGAAAGTTATAGATAAATAAATATAGAAAAATACAAAATTCATTTTATACAAAAATAATATAGAGATAAAAAGTTATGGTCTGAATAAAATTCCAGAATCCCAACTTCCCAGACCTGTATCTCCCAAATAAAAACTCGAAATGTGTCAAACTCACTTTAATTGTATATAATTTTAAATAAGCTATTTAATGGAGGTGGTGTCGCGTTTGGCGGAGCTACGGTTTGAAAGTTGAGTTTTGGACCCCTATTGTATACTGTACAGATTAAAATATTCATTTTATTATTTAATCATTACTTTTATAATTTTATATTTTTATAATTTTGTAAATAATATTTATAATTTATTTATATATTAAAATCAGAATAAAAATACAAAAGAAACACAAAATAAAATACTTATATATAACATACATAGGTATCATACCTGTATATGTACCTATATAATTCATACTTTTATTTTACTAAGTGTACAAAATATTTTAAAAAAATAAAAATATATTAAGTAAATAAAAATATTTTATAAATTTATAAAATAATAAACAAAAATAAATAAATTAAATATACAAAATAAAAATAATATAATAAAATATATATAGACATATATACCTATATAGGTCTAAAAAGGTAACTTGTAAATTAATACCTCGAAAAAATAAATAAAAATCACCATAAAATAACTCATAAAATAATAAATATTTTTTTTATTTAATAATCAAAATTAATAAATTAATTTGCTATTTTTAAATGAATTTATAAACCTTTTATCCAAGGTTTTTTCTGGTTGGTCCACGTGGACCAACCGGATTTGTTCCTTGGTTGACCTCGGTCAACTCTCTGACCGAGGTCTAGCCTGTGTCAGACCTGCGTTTGTAGCCAACTTTGACCATTTTTCTAGAATGCCTCGCTCTTCCTTTCATGATACTTTCTTCTGCAATTTTTCTCCCCATTGATCCATAATACACGCCTATAGCTTTCTTTGGGGATTGGACCACTGAAACGCCTGTGACACCTCGATCTTTGCACCCTATTCACCATTGTTCAAAACCGCACCCGTCATCATCTTTCTCCTTTGAACTCTCTTTTGGATCGTTTCTCTTCTCCTTCGCGTGAACTGAGGATTGAGAGAGTGACAGCAAGCTCTCCTCACCCGTTGGAGGCGCAACGGAGCGGCGCCGAGGGGCATTCCACACCATCTCCGGCAGTGAGCCGCCGTGAGGTCTACCTTGGGTATCCTTGACTTTGAGGTCGATTTTACTTGATTTTATCGCATTGTCTTTACTTGTCGTAGCCTTAGGAATCAGATTGAAATCTCCATTTTGCTTGAAACCCATCGAATCACTTACGCCACCACCTCGCAGGAGCAAGCTCGGACGAGTCTCCTTCCCGTCATTTTCCGCCTCATCCTACACAAGGAGGGGCGAGGCACTTTGCCCTTGCCCTCGTTAACGTCTCCTACAGGTACCTGGAATGATAGAACCGCCTGGTGGCGATTTTTGTGTCTCGCCGGAGGCTCTTGGAGTTCCTCTTCGACTCGCAGCCGTAGGAGAACTCCAGGGGTCGCCATCCTCTTTTGGCGTCACCGGCTGTAGGAGGGGCCCGGGCTCGTTTTGAGCTTCAGCCAATCGCGGAGGAGGAGTATCGGAGCAGGGGAACTTCAGCTCGCCGGAGTTCCTCCCTGTTCTTGCGTCACTTCTCTCCACCGTTCGATTCTAGGGCTACCCCAGTTCCGATCACATCCGTTGGATCAAGCACGCCCGCCAGCCATCCAATCTTCGAAGCCCCATCTAATCTGGGCCGTTGGGAGCGAACCGTCATCGGGGCGCAGTGGAGCGACATGTGGATAAGTGGGAGGGATCCTACCGTCTATCAGCGCCCAAGGTTGGGAATTTTGCAATCTACTCCCAGCCAATTTTGTTAATTATTTATTAGATTACAAACTTTCATATGTTGTTTGAATATATTTGTAATATTTATAAACTAGCCCCCTAGATTTCTATTGTTTTGTTTGGGTCCCTTCTAGGTCACGTGCATTGCGCACGTGATGAGTCGCTAAATACGATATTTAATTTGGCCATGTTATAATACGTGTACTTAGCGAGTCGGTCAGAACCGAGAGAAGATCTCCGTGAAGAGTGTCTCGGCTTAATTTTTATCCCGGGCAAGTCCGGGGTCGAACTCAGGGAGGCAAAGGAACAACTTCGGTTTTAATTCAAAAACTTAGGTCTAGATATCCAATGCGATATTTTTTAGATTTTTTTAATGCAAAAAGAATGTCAAATACAAAATGCGGGTGAATTAAGTACTAAGAAATCACACAACTTAGCCAAATTAATTTTAATGTTAAATTAATCCAATTCATCCAAATTATATTTTTTTCTAAAGTCCTAATCCAGTGAGGAACACAAAACACATTTTTTTTGTATTTTTTAGGTTTAAAATGCAACAATGAAAATGCACACTTTTTATGGGTTTTTTCGCAATTTCTCACACAAACAGTAAGCAAAAATTATGAAACTTTTACTGGAATTCAAACATGATGAGAGGAAGCTACAGTATTTTTTTTAGAATTTTTTGACAAAGTATGAATTTTTTTCTGGATTTTGTTTTACTAAAAACAGAGTGGCAATGAGTAATTAATTTCTATTAAATCCACATTATCAAATTAATCAGAGAGCGAATTATCTCAGAAAGATATTTAGATAAGCAATCCAGGAGAGTTGAAATTTCACAAAAATGATTTATTTAGATTTAATTAAAAATCAAACACTAAATCCACTCTACAAATTATTCCAGGCACAAGACAACTCCATTTTGGATGAAATTTGGATGTAAGTTAATCACATATCAAGGTATCATTCCTATTTTTTGTGGAATTTTTAGAGCAACCTTTTGTGAGATATAATTTTAAGAGTCCAGATTGGGTAAAATATGCAAAAGTTCAGTTGCACAATTTTAATTTAATTACCCAAGGACCACAAAAATATAAATAAATATCCACAATATAGAGAATTAGTTGCTCAACATGAAAGCATTTTTTATTGAATAAAAGGATGCAAAAACAAGGTCCAAATTAGCAGTGAAACACAGGGTTATCCGTGCAAACTGGAAATTGAAAATTACAATGCAAGTTATATACAGGGATGATTATGCAATTACATAAACATAGAAATAAAATAATGCAATTTTTACATAAAAATAGAAATAATTCGGACCTTCTTCTTCAGGCGTACTGGGCAGAAGAACCCAAAAGGGTTGAGGCTGGCGTCGGCGGCTGCGGCGCCGCGCTCGGCCGCGCGCAGCGGCGGAGGCGTGGGCGGCGGCCTGCGGTGATGAAGGCCCTGGGGCGGAGGTGAGGCGCAGTTGCGGCGCCGCGCTCGGCCGCGTGCAACAGCGGTGGAGAAGGTCGCGGGTAGGAGAGGGGGCGGCGGTGCCGCACTGGAGGTGGCGGCCCTGGGGCGGAGGAGCCCTGAGCTGGGGGCTGCGGACCTGCAGCCGGCGAGGGCTGCAGGCCTCGGCGGGCCGCCGGCGGTTTTGATGGGGGAGGTGGGGGCGGCGGCCGTGGAGCTGCTGCTCCACCTTCCGATTTTTTTTAATTTTTTTAATTTTTTTTCTTTTTACTGTTGCAATAAAAGAGACTTTTTTTGTTTTAAATTTTTAATTTTTTTTGATTTTAATTAGACAAGGAATACGATTAAAGAAAAAATAAGATGGGTTGGTGGTGATGATGATGAACTAAACAAATAAAAAAAAATGATAGTGGTGGTGGAAGGGATGAGTGGTGTGCTAAAAGAAGAATTGCAAAAAGACAAGATGAACTAAAATTACCTACGATGAACGCGGGCGCCTATAGAGTGCTCACGAGAGCACGGTCTTCGCTCAAATCACCGGCGTGGATGAGCTCGAGCAGCGCGCGGTTGCGGCTGCGATGTTGGCCAAAAAGCCAACGGATTTCACCGGAGAGAGGGTCGTCGTCGCTCGACCGTGGTTGCATCGCTGTCACCGATTCAACTCAGGGAACTAGGCTCTCCTCACATAAAGATGGATCAAAGGTAAAAATGAGGAGAATGGCATGTATATAAAGAAGAAAAAAATGGAAGTTAAAATTAAGATGGAGTGTGATGGAGGTTAATAAAATGGTGGAGTTGAATTAGAAGTTAGAAAATATGGTGGAGTAATGGAGTTGAATTGGTGGTTATTGTAGAGAATGTAAAATAAAATAAATAAAAAATAAAGTTGGCTACTTTATATACAATAGAATAAAAAAGAATAAAATAGATAGTAGAGAATTTACAAGGGAAGACAAACAACATGTACACATTTTTTTTACTTTTCTAATATGTATTTTTTTTGTCTTTTTAATAAGAGATATTTACAACAAAAAAATACCATAAAATAAGATAATTAAAATACAACACAAGTTTGATTTTTTTGTATTTTTAGTAATTAAGAAAGATACAATAAAAATTAAAGAGAGAATGAATATATACATGGTATACAATGTACATCTAGGTCCCAAAACCCAACTTTTGCAAACGAGCTCCGATTTTAATGAAACCACTTCCGTTGGATAGATAATTTTCTAACTTGAACTTGAACTTTAAAAGTGAGTTTGGTGAATATGGAGTTCATACGGAGTGGGAATTTAGCTTGGAAGTTGGACTTTACTGCTTTTTCTCTTTGGGATCTAAGAGCATTTATTTAAGGTGAAATTTGTTTTGTATTTTTGTGTTTTTATATACATTTTTATAAACAAGTTAGAGAAAGAATTAGGTAAAAAGGAGTTGAAATGAAATTATTAAAAATACATGAAATTTTATGCTATTTACATGTATAAAACTCCTGTGATTTTGCGGCTTTTTATGTGTAATTTATTTTGTACAATCTAATATACAGTAATTAGTGAGTTTTATTTACAAGAGATATTTTGATAGTTTATTGATTTTATGGACATTTATTTGGGATTTTACTCATGGATTTGGCTAAGATCAAGATATTAAGATGATGAATCGTGGATTCATATACTTAAACTTTGCTAGTCCTCGAGCAAATAAAGAATGAGTAAGTTGGGTTAACCCCTGACTGTGCATGTGAATACAAGACTTGATCCGTTCAAGAACTCTAGGCTTTAGAGATCCTAAAATTCTAAGCTGAACCAAGCTCTAGTCAAAAGGTACCCAATTCCCCTAACCATCAGACTCTCTTTGTATACGTATAAGGGATATGACTTTAAGTGTGGACTGCAGTTATAAGAGTAGAGTCGCAACGTCACCCAAGGTTCCAGTCTAAGGGACTCTCCTAAGAACCCGATCCTCAACACTAGGGAATAAACCATTTCTTGCATCCAATTCACCGTCTCTTTTGTTGTCAGACTTGAAAGTGTAGATGGCAGGTCAGTTGATGGAGGGCATATGATTGTGTCATTTCTTCTCTCCCTCTCATTGGAACAAGGATCCTCTCAAGTGCCTTATTACGCAACACTTTTTTTTGGTGTTGATCAGTGCGTCCTCCAAGAGAAGTTGGAGCCGTCTGCACTTGTTTTCCTGGGAGTACACCGGGGTGTGCCTTTTTTGAGTACCTATCGTACCTTCTACACCCAGACTTGTAGCATTTACGATGCAGAACCCTTTTTTGGTGCAAGCCCGACTCCTGGTCCTAATAGCGGTGGTCCAAGTGGACACTTTGAAATGGTTGGGAGCGCTCGCCTTTGGTGGAAGCTCTTTTGGTAATTGACTTTGTGGAATGAGAGCTTTTCTTTGACATTTCATTGCTTTGTAGTATTTGTGGCTAGCTCCACTGCTTTTACTAAGAGTTGGCGCACATTGATCAACATTTTTTTATTTTATCACACCCTGGCACATAGGTAAATGTCAAGAGATAGTACAAAAATCATGTTCTCATACTGGCTAAATGTGCTGACACTCAGGTTTCATGAAGCCTTCATTGATTTTATCCCATCCTCGAGCATCATTAAATCAAGTCCAAACTCAAATCCCTCATCCCAGTTCCTCAAGTGAAATTTCAACTCATCTCATCATAACTGCAGTCGTGTACGTGAGGTGCTGATCATATTCTTAAGGTAGAGACTAAGCATGCAATATAGCATACAAATCTTTAAAACTAGGGAAATGTGAATAATTAAGTCAAGGACCCTAATGACTAAGGTTGGCTAACTCAAAATCTCAAGACCTCATAATTCAAGTGTTCTTGAACATCACTAGTCTTGTGTGAAAGTGAATTGTGTCAGGGATTAAACCAACTTATTCGGTAGTTTTTTTTAATTTTAGTTTTTTTATGATTGATTTTTTTAAGTTTTAGACTTTTTTTTTGACAAACAAAGGCAAAGAAGGTTTTTTTAAGAAAAATTTTGTTTTTTTTCATGAGTTTTTTTGAAAAACATAGGTAAATAAGAAAAGACTTTTTTTGTGAAAAAGTTTTTTTAAAAGGATTTTTTTGAAAAGTTTTTTTAGCAAATAAGGAAAAAGAGTTTTTTTAGGAAAAAGTTTTTTTGTTTGTTTTTTTACCCACCCCATAATTATTGTATAATATATACAAAAATACGTGAAAGTACGAGCTATGGGTAAAGTATATATGTAATATATACACGCCCCCTATACTTAGCTTGTGCTATGTCCTCATGGCACTAGGTGACAAAAAGACATAGCTCGTACTAAGCGTAGGAAAGCTAAAATAATAAAAAAGTATAGAAGTCGATCCGCCCCCCTATACTTAGGCTCTGGTCAGCCTAAGTGTAGAAGAAGAGCAAAAATGGGGCGGACGAGGTCAAGAGGAGAAATGATGAGTATATACACATGGCTGGCATTGGTCCCCCCTATACTTAGGCTTTGGTCAGCCTAAGTATAGGACAAGAGTAAGTGTGAGAACCGATGTGATCTCGAGAATATACAAAGAAGGGAGAATATGTACAAGAGTGATTGAATCTTCTAAGATGTTGAATCTTGATGCTGCGTCTTCATGAAGCGTAATAAGATGTATAAGCTCTGTGCTCACTCTGTATGAAGTTGATGACCTCGACTTGGACTAACTGCTCTTTCGAATCAACAAAATGCTTCAACAGTTGTCCATTCACCACATGAGATTGTGCACCATCTGTGAGATCAGCTATCTCTACACTTCCATTCTCGTGCACATTCTTAACCACAACGGGACCCGTCCATTTAGATTTGAGCTTCCCATGGAACATCTTCAACCTGACATTGAACAACCATACCTTTTGCCCAGGGACAAAGTCTTTGCACCTAATGTGTTGATCATGCCATCTCTTTACTTTGTCCCTATAAATCAAACTGTTATCATATGCCCTGTTTCGGATTTCCACGAGCTCGTTCAAGTTCAAGTCTCGGTAAAGCTTCCCTAGGTGACAACTCCAATCAATCTTCTTAATTGCCCATTCGGATTTATGAATCAATTCTGCGGGCAAATGGCATGGAATACCATAGATCATTCTAAATGGTGAAGTACCCAATGGTGTCTTGTAGGTTGTCCTATAGGCCCACAGAACTTGGTCCAAAAGCTGAGACCAGTTCTTCCTATCGGGACGAACCAATTTCTGTAAAATACTCTTCACCTCTTTGTTCGAAACCCCTGCCATGCCGTTGGACTGTGGGTGGTAAGGACTAGTAACTCTATGATCAAATCCATAGTCCTTAGCTAAAGATCTCATATCTCGGTTCACAAAGTGGCTACCCCCATCAGATATCAAAACTTTTGGCACCCCGAACCTAGCAATAATATGGTCTCTCACAAACTTACAGATAGTCTTGCTGTCTGCGGTTCGGGTTGGGATAGCCTCCATCCACCTGGATAAAAAATCAACCGCCAACAATATGTACTCATGTCCTTGGCTGTTGGGAAAGGGACCCATAAAATCTATGCCCCATGCATCAAAAACATCACAAATAATCATTGGTTGCATAGGCATCTCATCTCTCTGTCCAACTGTCCCTCCCATCCTTTGACAAATCGGGCACGACCGTACAAAATCAATGGCATTTCTAAACAAGGTCAGCCAATACAATCCACATTGAAGTACTTTGTGAGCGGTTCTCTTTCCCGAATGGTGTCCTCCAGCCTCAAGTGAATGACAATATGTGAGGACACTATGGTATTCCTCCTGAGGAATACACCTTCTCCAAACACAATCCGGTCCTTCGAAGAAAAGGAAAGGATCGTCCCAGTGGTATCTCCTCGAATCTGACTTCAGTCGATCAATGCTACTCCTAGTCCAACCATGGGGAACCTGCTTGGAGACAAGATAGTTCACCATGTTGGCATACCACGGGAGTGAGTCAATAACACAAATTGACTCATCTGGGAAGGTCTCTCTAATTCGCTCATGATCAGGAGAATCCTTAAGTTCAATCCGAGAAAGGTGATCAGCCACAACATTCTTCACTCCAGGTTTATCTTTTATCTCCAAATCAAATTCCTGGAGGAGTAAAATCCACCTAAGAAGACGTGCCTTCGCGTCCTTCTTTTCCATTAAATATCGAATAGCTGTGTGATCTGTGTAAATTGTCACCTTAGAGCCCAAAATATATGATCTGAACTTCTCGAGGGCACATACTACTGTGAGCATTTCCTTTTCAGTCACTGTATAATTTTTCTGTGTAGGATCTAATACTTTGCTCGCATAGTGAATCGCAAACGGAATCCCCTCTCGCAGTTGTCCTAACACAGCTCCTATAGCGAAATCTGAAGCGTAAGTCATGATCTCAAAGGGGAGAGACCAGTCAGAAGCTTGTAGGATAGGCGAGGCACAAATCTTCCTTTTCAAGAGCTCAAAGGCCTCCAGACACCTGTGATCTACAACGAACTCTGTGTCTTTCCCTAAGAGCTCAGTCAGTGGGCGGGCGATCTTTGAAAAATCTTGAATGAATCTCCTATATAATCCAACATGCCCTAAAAATGACCGCACTGACTTCACGTTGGTAGGTGGATCGAGTTTCTTGATCACCTCCACCTTGGCAGGGTCAACCTCCATTCCCCTTTTGGAGATGACATGCCCCAACACGCTACCCTCCGTCACCATAAAGTGACTCTTCTCCCAGGAGAGTACCAGATTCACCTCTCTACACCTCATGAGGACTCGGTCCAAGTGCGCTAAACATGTATCAAAAGAATCACCATGGATCGAGAAGTCATCCATGAATACTTCCAGGAAATCTCCCACCATCTCGGCAAATATGGCTATCATGCACCGCTGAAATTTCCCCGGGGCATTGCAGCGCCCGAATGGCATGCGTCTGAAAGCATAAGTACCGAATGGACATGTGAATGTGGTCTTTTCCTGGTCCTCAGGGGCTATGGCCACCTGGTTGTAGCCTGAGTACCCGTCAAGAAAACAGAAGAACTCTTTCCCTACGAGTCTCTCCAAGATCTGATCAATAAAAGGCAAGGGAAAGTGATCTTTCTTGGTCGCGACATTCAGGCACCTGTAGTCAACACAGACACGCCACGACGTGGGTACTCGTGTTGCGATCTCTACCCCCTCCTCGTTGGTGACCATCCGAATTCCCGATTTCTTCGGGACAACATGAAGTGAGGTCACCCACTTGGAGTCAGAAATAGGGTATATGAACCATGCTTTGCACCATTTCTTAATTTCTTTCTTCACTACTTCTCGTAGATTGGGGTTAAGTCTCTTCTGAAACTCACGGGAAGGTCTCACGTTATCCTCAGTGAAAATGTGGTGCGAGCAGAGAGCGGGGTTGATGCCCACGAGATCCGACACTGTCCAGCCTATTGCTTTGCGGTTCCTCTCTAAGACTTCTAACAACCTAGACTCCTGCTCTAAAGTCAAGTCTGAGCTAATGATGACAGGATATCTCGCTTTGGGTCCCGCAAGAAAGGCGTACTTGAGTGTAGGAGGTAGTGATTTCAGTTCTGGCAATGTGGTATCATCAAGCAGATCTGGCTGAACTGAATCTGAATTTGGTTCCGTGCTGCATGAAGGTGGGCTAAGCTGAGTAGTACTCGCCACCAAATCAGAAGTATCGGGAGTCGGATCATCAAAAATATCCAAACAATCGGCAAAAGCCACGTCCGACTCGTTATCTATGTCCCATGATTGTTCCGAAGAGGATGGAACTGACAGATCCGGATGGATCTCTAAGTCATCATGAGAATAGGTTGATGCATCTCTAGTAAGATTAGACAACACCTGGCAAACTGCATCATGCACTATATCCTCTCTAGATGAAAGGGTATCGCTCTGTCCTGAAGGAATCTGTCCCCAAATCCCAACTGTGCTAATCAAACTGCAGTCTGCCTCTGAAGATGAGTACTCTGTGCTACTCTCTGAATCGGGTTGCTGACACTTGGTTTGCTTCATCTCAAGGTTCACTTCTCCGCCTGGAGAACGGAACTTCATCATTCTCATACCATAATCGAAAGCGGCGCATGCGGTCCTAAGGAAGGGTCGCTCGAGAATGATCTGAGATTCTCTCCAATGATTGGGGGTCTCCATGTCCAAGGCTGTGAAGTCCACCTGATAGTTTGCCCCTCAATCGAGATAACGACGTTCTTCACTTCTCCCTTAGGTCTCTTCATTGAACGATCTGTGAATTGGAGCAAAGCTCTAGATTTGCGAAGTGTTCCCAACTCCAATTTCTGATATAATGCTAAGGGAAGTAAGTTGATTAAAGAACCGTTATCTAAGAGTGTGTGTGCAAATGCAATGTCGTCAATACGACTCTCCACATAGTGAGCACCCATGTCTCTCTT
Organism: Ottelia alismoides; assembly: GCA_037367405.1. Lineage (NCBI taxonomy): Eukaryota > Viridiplantae > Streptophyta > Magnoliopsida > Alismatales > Hydrocharitaceae > Ottelia > Ottelia alismoides. The sequence goes on from JAZKJV010004568.1 coordinate 436,782, forward strand.
TTTTCTTTGGCAAAGTTTGATTCTTGAGACAATAGGTTGTGGCTACTGATAAGACATGTGTCTTTATATTTCGGTTATCTTTCTTCCTGCTAACCCTTCTAGGTGTGCATCTCACCTTAAGGTATTTTTGGAAGGCAGGATGGTTAGCCACATATTCATCAAATGGCACCTTAACTGTGATGTTTTCTTTACAAAACCGTGCCATATCGGGGTCATCTTTCTGAATCTTTTTGATGCGCTTTCCTGCCGTAAGAGCACGGGGGAAAGGGATTGAAGCTAGGGAAACATAGGATGAAGAATCTGAATCATGAATTCAAAGATCATTCTTTGCATTAACGAAAACAGAGTTCTTCATACAAGAATCTTTTTGATGCAACATGGACTCAAAATCTAAACTATCTACTACAAGTTGTGGAATAGAAGCTGGAGTGGTATCCGCCACAACCGGAGATGCAAGGTCCTCCGTAGACTCAGAAGAATATCCCTGCTGACGATGCTGCATACGTGCTCTCCTCCTCCTCTCGGCTCCCTGAGTGGAAATCCTCGAATGGTGCTGATGGGGCTCTGAAATATGATGCCTCTCCTCCTCATCCTCTGAAGACTCCTCAGGTAGAGCTCCAGAGATGCCCCTCCTCGTGTCCCTCGCCCGGTCAGGTACGACCACGGTCCTTCCGCTCCTGAGTGACATGTGGTTAGCCTCGTCACACGAAAGAATCTCATGTTTAGATTTAGGAGATACTGAATAGTATACCTAACCAAAGTGCTGCTGAGAACTAGAACGGTGCAGGCTATTAGGGTTAGCCTGAACTTGGGCTGGGATCGAGGTAGAGGGTGCAGTCTGCTCGTCTCGCCATCTGGACAGGCGGTTGACATCCACCCGTAAGTCCTGAACCTCGTTCCTGTAGGAACGTAGCTCGTCGAGTATCTGCTGCTGAATATCCATGGGACTAGACGATGAAGGAAGTGGATAAGACTGGGAAGAAGAACGGGAAGATTGGCCCTGTTGGCCAGTGTACTGCCTCTGCTGCTGCTGCTGGGGTTGCGGGCCCTGTGGCCCATCTGGTAATGGCCCTGTCGGCCATACTACTGGTACTGCTGCCTCTGCTGCTGGAGTGGATGGAATCCAGGGCTCTGTTGTGAAGGAGGTGGTGCGGAGGTGAATGCGGTGTTGTGAAATGTCGGGGGATGCTGATAGGTCTGTCGGTCTCCCATACTTCCCTGCCTGGTAGGGTCCTGAGTATACCATATCCCATTCACCTCCCAAACTGGTGGAGGCTCCTCCTGGACTGTCTCTGCTACTGGAGGTGGCTGCTGGAAAGAGTGGGTGTAGGATTGGTCCTGCTCCCACGGATGGGGTTGCCCTGACACCAACTGCTCATGAATATGGTGAACTCGGTATACGGGAGCAGAGGGTGCAGTCACGGCGGGTATCCGTATCTTAGATACCATCTCAGTCAACTCCTCCATTTGTTTTGGAAGTTTGGAGACGCTCCGGTCTAACTCATCAATCCTCATGTCGATCCTCTCGACTACAGTAAGCTTGTCAGCAAGGAGTCCCATGCTAGGGATCACGTCCTGAGAGAGATCGACTACAGCTGATTTTCCCCCTCCAGATGAGAGTGAACTGGGGGATGGTGTATAGGCCCTGCTGGCCATCTGTGAGCGGCTAGTTTCAGCCATCTGCTCGAATACCATACGGTATCCGCTCCTCGTGATGTGTAGTTGCCTCCACAGGCAGCGCTCACTAAACCCTGCATCTCAGGGTTAAGACCAGTGAAGAAGGATTGGACCAAGATGTTATCATCTAAATTGTGACAGGGACACTTCTGCAGGATTTCTTTGAATCTTTCCCAAGCATCACAGAAGGCTTCATGGGGTAACTGGGAAAAACTCGTAATTCGCGTCCTTATCATGTTAGTTCTACTCAAAGGGTAGAACTTCTTTAGGAATAGGTCCTTGAACCGGGCATAAGTGGTAAGGATGATTCCAAGATTCTTTACCCAGTAATCGGCTTTTCCACCCAAGGCAAATGGAAGGGCTTTGAGCCTAATATAATCCTGGCTAACATTATTATGTTTGAGGTTAGCACAGATGAGCTTAAAGTCCCTTAGGAATGCATATGGCTCCTCAGAAGCATTCCCATCAAAACGTGGCAGCAAGTTCAGAAAATGCGGCTTCAATTCAAAGTCAACAGTGGGTTCGACCGGACTCAAGTAGTTATGAATTCGATATTGTCCGAGGTTGTATGCCGCATCCATTGGTGGTTCGACCCCAACATGTAACTGTCCTAACTGAGCTCTCAGTAATGCATGTTGCTGCTCAGATGCAGCTAATCGGGCAAGTATCATTCTCATTGGGTCTTCATGGTTCTCTTCTTTCTCTTCTTTCTTCTTTGGCATTTTAGTTGAATCTTCTTTATGTCCTGAATCAGCAATGTGTTCTTGATTAGAAGAGGATTTATGAATCAAGATATTCTCACCAAGGTGATGGTCTTCCTCGGTGAGGTGGGAAGAGAGAAAGGGAATGGTTTGAGAGTAACCATCCCGAGAGTGAATGATCCTGGGCTCAAGAGGGTCATGAGTCCAGGTTGGTCCAAGTTGCGCTTGGACCTTTGAAGACATACTTTTTGAAGGGTTCAACGAGAGAGTCACAAAGTCCGAATAAATATCCCCCCAATCAGTCATCTTTGATGTCAAAAGAACCGATTAGATCACGATAGTCAATGAGGCACTAGTTCTACGGTGCACGTAAATGTTCAGAATGAACTCACACAATACAAACGCAATTCAAACCCTCAATTTCACCAACTCAACACATGATGGCCGTAAGAGTTCGGCCGAATTATCTGATCAGTTTTAGTTGGTGAGAATACAATCTTGGAAAGATTAACGAGCTGTTAGGTGCCCGTATTTTCTTACAGACTGGCCCGCTTCTTACGACTAGTTTGACCTACTTTCAGCTAGTATAGGAGTAAGTACGGACCGTATAAATACGGCTACCCGTTCCTTGAGGACTAAGGCGTCCTCTAAACCTCCCACTCTGCTAAGGAAGTCCGGACCGTTTACCGACTACCCGTAAATCCTCACTGAAAAGTAGCTAATCGCCTAAAAATAAAGAACCAGTAGTAAGTAAGAAATCCAGTCTTGGCTCTATCCTAGGGTCGTCTCTCTCTCACTTGCAATTAAAACAAACAATGAGGGCTTTATGCACCCGAGAAAAAGGGTTCTTTTTATTCCAATTATTTTAATCGACCTGCTCAATTCAGCCCCAATTTTAGAGTTAGGTTATCACTTGAAATTTATGTGAACACACAAGCACGTCTACCATTCAGTCCCAATTTCCTTTTAACCTTAAGTTGTAAAACTAGAGGGGATCGGAAATCAGAATGCAAATGAGAAACTATGATGCATGCTCAGAAGAAGGTATACATACAGTGAATCCCAGCACTCTCCATACGTTATGCAGAACAGAATTTATAAATATTACACTAAATGCATGCAGATCGAGAAAACCGCACCTAAACAGTATACTATTAGCGGGGAAGAATTGATTGAATTTGAGCTAAGTAGTACGTGTCTATGTGCGTCTCATTATGAATCTTATCAGATAAGTAAATCTTCTAAGATATGTGTGGCCTAATTTACGATGGGCACAAACAAGTTTGAATCTAAACTACAGTTTGCCTAATCCTTAAGTTCGCCACTCAAGTCGAGACCCCACCCTCACCGGAGAGTGAAACAGGCTCGACGCACCACAAATAATGTCCAAGTCTTTTTACACACGCGAGCTCTCAAACAAGAGCCGCTATAAAGAGCAAGCAAAATAATTACAAAAATTTACAAACGCTCTCTCAAAAATAAATAAATTATCCTCGCACTTCAGCAGTCGGCGCTCCTCGCGTCCATCGACCTCCGATGCACTCCAAGTCCACCGGGCCCTCGTAAGGAAAATGAGATTTATATTAGAGAGATAAACAATAAGATATATACAAAAATATGAAGAGAAATAATTGCAAAAAATGAAATAAATACAAGTGGCTCGGGGGTCAGACTACCCGAGTAAATGAAAATCTAAATCCAAATTTTTAAATTAATCCATAAGCCGTTTGCCTCCCCGGCAACGGCGCCATCTGACGAGTCGCTAAATACGATATTTAATTTGGTCACGTTGTAATACGTGTACTTAGCGAGTCGGTCAGAACCGAGAGAAGATCTCCGTGAAGAGTGTCTCGGCTTAATTTTTATCCCGAGCAAGTCCGGGGTCGAACTCAGGGAGGCAAAGGAACAACTTCGGTTTTAATTCAAAAACTTAGGTCTAGATATCCAATGCGGTATTTTTTAGATTTTGTTTAATGCAAAAAGAATGTCAAATACAAAATGCGGGTGAATTAAGTACTAAGAAATCACACAACTTAGCCAAATTAATTTTAATGTTAAATTAATCCAATTTAGCTAAATTATATTTTTCCTAAAGTCTTAATCCAGTGGAGAACACAAAACACATTTTTTTGTATTTTTTAGATTTAAAATGCAACAACGAAAAATGCACACTTTTTATGGGTTTTTTCGTAATTTCTCACACAAACAGTAAGCAAAAATTATGAAACTTTTATTGGAATGCAAACATGATAAAAGGAAGCTACAATAATTTTTTTAGAATTTTTTGACGAAGTATGAATTTTTTTATGGATTTTTTTACTAAAAACAGAGTGGCAATGAGTAATTAATTTCTATTAAATCCACATTATCAAATTAATCAGAGAGCAAATTAGCTCAGAAAGATATTTAGATAAGCAATCTAGGAGAGTTGAAATTTCGCAAAAATGATTTATGTAGATTTAATTAAAAATCAAACACTAAATCCACTCTACAAATTATTCCAGGTACAAGACAACTCCATTTTGGATGAAATTTGGACTGTAAGTTAATCACATATCAAGGTATCATTCCTATTTTTTGTGGAATTTTTAGAGAACCTTTTGTAAGATATAATTTTAAGAGTCCAGATTGGGTAAAATATGCAAAAGTTCAGTTGCACAATTTTAATTTAATTACCCAAGGACCACAAAAATGTAAATAAATATCCACAATGTAGAGAATTAGTTGCTCAACATGAAAGCAATTTTTATTGAATAAAAAGATGCAAAAACAAGGTCCAAATTAGCAGTGAAACACAGGGTTATCCGTGCAAACTGGAAATTGAAAATTACAATGCAAGTTATATACAGGGTTGATTATGCAATTACATAAACATAGAAATAAAATAATGCAATTTTTACATAAAAATAGAAATAATTCGGACCTTCTTCTTCAGGCGTACTGGGCGAAAGAACCCAAAAGGGTTGAGGCTGGCGTCGACGGCTGCGGCGCCGCGCTCGGCCGCGCGCAGCGGCGGAGGCGTGGGCGGCGGCCTGCGGTGATGAAGGCCCTGGGGCGGAGGCGAGGTGCAGCTGCGGATCCGCGCTCGGCCGCGCGCAGCGACGGTGGAGAAGGTCGCGGGTAGGAGAGGGGGCGGCGGTGCCGCACTGGAGGCAGCGACCCTGGGGCAGAGGAGCCCTGAGCTGGGGGCTGCGGACGTGCGGCCGGCGAGGGCTGCGGGCCTCGGCTGGCCGCCGACGGTTTTGATGGGGGAGGTGGGGCGGCGGCCGTGGAGCTGCTGCTCCACCTTCCGATTTTTTTAATTTTTTTAATTTTTTTTATTGCTGCAATAAAAGAGACTTTTTTGTTTTAAATTTTTTATTTTTTTTGATTTTAATTAGACAGGGAATACGATTAAAGAAAAAGTAAGATGGGTTGGTGGTGATGATGATGAACTAAACAAATAAAAAAATGATAGTGGTGGTGGAAGGAATGATATGTGGTGTGCTAAAAGAAGAATTGCAAAAAGACAAGATGAACTAAAATTACCTACGATAAACGCGGGCGCCTATGGAGTGCTCACGAGAGCACGGTCTTCGCTCAAATCACCGGCGTGTGATGAGCTCGAGCAGCGTGCGGTTGCGGCTGCGATGTTGGCCGAAAAGCCAACGGATCTCACCGGAGAGAGGGCTGTCGTCGCTCGACCGCGGTTGTGTCGCTGTCACCGATTCAACTCAGGGAACTAGGCTCTCCTCACATAAAGATGGATCAAAGGCAAAAATGAGGAGAATGGCAGGTATATAAAGAAGAAAAAAGGGAAGTTAGAATTAAGATGGAGTGGGATGGAGGTTAATAAAATGGTGGAGTTGAATTAGAAGTTAGAAAATATAGTGGAGTAATGGAGTTGAATTAGTGGTTATTGTAGAGAATGTAAAATAAGATAAATAAATAAAATAAAGTTGGCTACTTTAATTACATTAGAATAAAAAAGAATAAAATAGATAGTGGAGAATTTACAAGGGAAGACAAACAACATGTACACATTTTTTTACTTTTCTAATATGTAATTTTTTTGTCTTTTTAATAAGAGATATTTACAACAAAAAAAATAATAAAATAGGATAATTAAAATACATCACAAGTTTGATTTTTTTGTATTTTTAGTAATTAAGAAAGATACAATAAAAATTAAAGAAAGAATGAATATATACATGGTATACAATGTACATCTAGGTCCCAAAATCCAACTTTTGCAAACGAGCTCCGATTTTAATGAAACTACTTCCATTGGATAGATAATTTTCTAACTTGAACTTTAAAAGTGAGTTTGGTGAATTTGGAGTTCATATAGAGTGGTAATTTAGCTTGGAAGTTGGAATTTATAGCTTTTTCTCTTTGGGATCTAAGAGCATTTATTTAAGATGAAATTTGTTTTGTATTTTTGTATTTTTATATCATTTTTATAAACAAGTTAGAGAAAGAATTAGGTAAAAAGGAGTTGAAATGAAATTATTAAAAATACATGAAGTTTTATGCTATTTACATGTATAAAACTCCTGTGATTTTGCGGCTTTTTATGTGTAATTTATTTTGTACAATCTAATATACAGTAATTAGTGAGTTTTATTTACAAGAGATATTTTGTTAGTTTATTGATTTTATGGACATTTATTTGAGATTTTACTCATGGATTTGGCTAAGATCAAGATATTAAGATGATGAATCGTGCATTCATCAGCACGTGACGTGGCAATTTTGCGAGTCAACCCCGGATAGTTTCCATATTTACTTTTAGTCTGAGAACTTTTATTTGCAGTTATAATTTTTTTTGGCATTTTTGCATATCATCCCCTGTAATTTTGATATATCACATTTTGGTCCCCACCGGGCGTACGTGCTCGTCACGTGCGTCTGGGAAATTTTGTAGTAGTTGCCCTGCATTTTTGGTTATTTGTATTTGGTTCAGAAAGTTTTCAATTGAGTTATATAATTTCTAGAAATTTTGCAGGCCCTCACACTTTTATGTAATTACATTAATGCCCCTGCTTGTGTGTATTTTCTTGTTGTTATATCTATTTATTCCATGCATCTTTAAAATCCCAAAAATTACCAAAAAATATCTTAAGCTCCCGTTGCATCATATTATCATGCTATATTTTTATTTTGCAATTTTTATTGCATTTTCATATTTATAAAAATTCAAAAACATGCATTTTCATCACTGATTGCATTAGAAAGTACATAAAAATATAAAAACACCTTAGAAAATTCCCCCAAAAATATATTTTGCTTATTTAAGTGTGTTTTAACTTCAGTAAGCCCAAAAATCTTCATAAAAATATTAAAAATCCATAAAAAATCCTAAAAATATAAATATATTTCTAAATTTTCTGTGTTTTATTATCTTTTATTTAAAATTAATTTGAGGAATTTTGGATCTGATTTATATTTTTTATCCTCATTTTAGTTCCATTCAGCAACTTTGTTCACTGTTTACTAGTATTTTTTTACTTTAAAAATATCAAAAAATTAGGAAAATATAGAAAAATCATAAAAACATTATAAAATTATAAAAAGCCAAAAAATATTTTATTCCTAATTTTTGAGTATTTTTACCTATTTTTATAAATCTTTGTTCCTCTCTTTCTTACTTTGTACATATATTCCTTTTAAAAGAAAAAGAAAATATAAAAAATATAAAATATAAAAAGAAAATATAAAATCAAAAAATTAAAAATCAAAATATAAAAATATAAAATTAAAAATCAAATAAAAAATATAAAATTAAAAACCCACAAAAAATAGCATAGATAGACATTTGATCACATTCACATTTTGAGCAATTTTGCCTCGTTCTACGTGTCTACTCCCTGTGTTCGACCTCTACACATACTTGCACCTATACACATCTTTGTTATAGAGTTATAATAAATTTTAACTCCGCACATTTACTTTCATTGCTTTATTTACTTGTTATGGGTTAATTGTTGTTTTAATCCGGATTTTGCATGGTCGATTCAGCGACTGAGTTCCCACCTTGTGTGGAACTTAAGACCACCGATTTTCGGGTTAAACAACATATCCACCTCATCCATAATTCATGCATCTTACTTTTACCCATCACCACCATCATATAGCCCACCATCTCGTCTACCCGAGACTGAGCTGTTGGAGTCACCTCTCATGGACACCACAATCGAGTACTTGACCCAGATAGTGGAGTAAGTGAATTTGAGGATAGGTGACCTCACGAGTATAAATAAGAGCCATATTTTACCATCTGATTTCATGGATTCATTTGAGGATTCACATGAGAGCTTGCAATCTCCCAAAATACAAGAAATAAGAAAAATTTAGAAATCTAAAAAAAAATCATGAGACACATAGCCGAGTCAGTTTGTAAGGAAAGTGTACCCTTGCTTGAACACGTGCCCACACACACACTCACCACAGTTCCCACCTTTGACCCCAAGGATGAATTGTACACACTGCTCTTTGTCATCGTTGTGTAGATGATGATTCTGATCTCTTCCCTTATATGGAAGAGATGGAAAATCTTTAAAAAATGATCACCAATCCTAAAGTGGTGGCATCTATTCATGATATTATCGAGGCCCCTCTTCACCAGGCCATGAATCAATTATCTGCATCCAAATCCAAGAAAAGAAAGCGAAGAAGCAGATCTGAGCGACACATTCTGACCATGGCCACTGCTCATGCCATTGCCCATTGTCCACACATTAGGAAAGGGAACACAGTTATACCTCTTGTGAGATGCATCATTTCTGACTATTCTTGTGATCATACTCTCCTTGACGACGATGCTTCGATTAATAGAATACCCTTCTCATTGGTTCAACCTCTTCATCTAGTGCCTCTCAAGAAGATCGGGATGATTTTTCAATTTGCATATGGATCAACAAAAAGGTCGAATGGTATCCTAGAGAATATCATCATTCAGATTGTACTGCCCAAGGAGACCTCACCCCTGTGGTGTCCTCCAATCATCCTGAGATGACCTTTTCTCGCCTTTGTGAGATCACCCCTGTGGTATCCTCCGATCATTCGGTGCCATACGCATTGTGTTTTAACTAGCCACTTTGCTAATAGAGTAATTCCCTCACTAAAAAGTATCTAATCATTTTTATATCTAGTAGTAAGAATTAATACCAAAGAATGTGTTCTAATTTTCTAATTTTTATTGATTTTTTTAACAAAGTAAAGTAATTAGACTCATTTACACTCTAAGCTTTGAGAAGATTTTTTATTTTTTTTACAAACACTATCACATATATATATATATATGTTTTCAAAAGATTGTACAGATGATTTTCCAAACATGTCAAGTCGTATTTTCATAAATCATATAAAAAATTTTGAAAACCATGTCAAATATATATGTAATTTTCAAAACTCATGTTCAAATTCTTTTGTTCAAAACACCGTTCAAAAATGTAATACGGTACCCATAACCCCAAAAAGTTTGAAAATTTTTAAAAGTATGAACTATGGCTAAAGTATATATGTAATATATATGGTAGACCCCCCTATACTTAGCTTTCCTTATATCCTCATAGCACAAAGTGATATGAAGCCATAGCTCAACTAAGCATAAAAGAATATACAAGAGCTGAGTTGAGAATAAGACAAGTGTAAGAATGAGAAAGAATGATTGATAAGGAATATACAGGGATGGTCCCCCCTATACTTAGGTTTTGAACAACCTAAGTAGAAAGATGGAGATAAATACATAGAAGAGACCTAAGTAATGGAGATAGTATGGACATATTCCCCCTATACTTAGGGTGAGAATATCCTAAGTGTAGGTAGTAAAAAGAATAATAATAAAAGGGAATATACAAAAATAGAATCAAAATAAAAATAAATCTTTTGATAATGAATCTTTTAATGTGAAATATCATGATGATCATACCTTCTCTGAGAAATATGAAACTGAATCAATAGGCATGAACTCGATCATCTCAATGGGAGTTAACCTTTCCTTGAATTCTATAAAATGCTTTAGTAACTGCCCATTAACCAGAAAAGAAGGTGCATTCTCTAAAAGATCTGAAATCTCTACACTACCATTCTCATGCACTTCCTTAACAATGAGAGGACACGTCCTCTTTGACTTGAGTTTCCTGTAGAAAATATTTAACTTCGCATTAAACAAGCATACCTTTTTTTATGGGACAAGGTTCTTGCATCTAATATGCACATCATGCCACCTTTTAACTTTGTCCTTATAGATCATGTTATTGTCATATGCTCGATTGTAGATTTTCACTAATTCATTTAAGTTAAGGTCTCTACACAATTTCCCTAAATGACAGCTCCAATTTATCTTCTTTATTTCCCATTCAGATTTGTGCAATAACTCAGTGGGCAAATCACATGGCTTGCCATAAATCATCCTGAAGGGTGAAATGCCAAGAGGTGTCTTGTAGGCCATTCTGTAAGCCCACAGAACTTGGTCCAACAACTGAGACCAGTTCTTCCTATCTGGACGGACTAACTTTTGAAGAATGCTCTTCACCTCTCTACTTGAAATCTCTGCCATACCGTTTGAATGTAGGTTGTAAGGACTAGTTATTCTATGCTCAAATCCATAGTCCTTTGATAATGATTTCATCATTACATTCACAAAATGGCTACCCCCATCAGATATCAAAACTCTAGGTACCCTGAACCATGAAATGATATGATCCTTTATGAACTTGCAAACAGTCCTACTGTCTGCGGCTCGGGTTGGAATAGCCTCCACCCATTTTGATAACTAATTTACCGCTAACAAGATGTACTTAAAGCCATGGCTATTAGGGAAGGGACCCATGTAATCTATGCCACAAGCATAAAAAACATCACAAAAAGTCACAGGTTGCATGGGCATCTCATCTCTAGAAACAACATTCCCTTCCATCCCCTAGCAAACAGGGCATGACCGTACAAAATCAGTGGCATCTCTAAATAATGTCGGTCAAAAGAAACCACACTATAACACCTTGTGAGTGGTTCTCTTTCCTGAATGGTGCCCTCCAGTCTCAAGTGAATGGCAATACGTGAGGATACTGGTATTCCTCCTGAGTAATACACCTTCTCCAGATACAATCCAGTCCTTCAAAGAAAAGGAATGTATCCTCCCGATGGTATTTCCTCGAATCCTACTTGAGTCGGTCTATACTGCTCCTAGTCCAACCATGGGAAACTTTCTTGGAGATAAGGAAGTTTGCCTTGTTGGCATACCATGTAAGTGAATCAACAAGACAAATAGACTCATCTGAAAGGTCTCTTGAATAGGCTCAGTATCAGGGGAATCCTTTAATTCAATCCTCGAAAGATGATCAGGACACTACATTTTTGACTCAAGGGTTATCCTTAATCTCCAAATCAAACTCCTGAAGTGATAATATCCACCTAAGAAGACGTGCCTTCGCATCCTTCTTTTCCATGAGATACCTAATGGCTGAATGATTGGTATAAACTGTCACTTTTGAGCCAACAATCACAGACTTAAACTTATCTAAATCCCAAACTACGACAAGCATCTCTTTCTTCAGTCACTATATAACTCCTTTGTGCTGGATCCAAAACTTTACCTGCATAGTGAATAGCGAACGGAATCCGATCTTTCCTGTGCTCCAATACGGCTCCTATACCAAAATCCGAAGCATCGGTCATGATCTCGAAGGGAAGAGACCAATCAGGAGCCTGCAAGATAGGCGAATCACAAATCTTCTTCTTAAGGAGCTCAAAGGCCTCAAGACACTTATAATCTACAAAGAACTCAGTGTCCTTTCCTAAGAGCTCAGTCAGGGGTCGGGCAATCTTAGAAAAATCCTGAATAACTCATTTACAAAATCCATCGTGCCGTAGAAATGACCTCATTGACTTGATGTTGGTTGGTGGATCAAGTTTCTTGATTATATCCACCTTGGCAGGATCAACCTCCATTCCCTTCTTGGAGATGACGTGCCCCATCACAATACCCACCTTAACCATAAAATGATTTTTTTCCCAGGAGAGTACCAGATTCACCTCCCTAGACCTCTGAAGGACTCAGACCAAATGCGCTAAACAAGAGTCAAATGAATCACCATGGATCGTGAAGTCGTCCATGAAGACCTCTAGGAAATCCCCAACCATCTCGGCAAACATGGCAATCACGCACCTTTGAAAAGTATCTGGAGCGTTGCATAGCCCAAAAGACATTCACATGAATGTGTATGTGCTGAAAGGACATGTAAAAGTGGTCTTTTCCTGATTCTTAAGGGTGATGGATACTTGATTGTAGCCGAAGTACCTGTTAAGAAAATAAAAAAACTCTTTCCCTATTAATCTCTCCAAAATCTGATCAATAAAAGGTAGGGAAAGTGATCTTTTTTGGCTGCAACATTCATGCGCCTATAGTCGACACCGACGCACCACGGCGCGAGTACTCGTATCGCAATCTCAACTCCCTCCTCGTTGGTGACGATATGAATCCCTGACTTCTTTGGGACAACATGTAAAGGTGCCACTCATTTGGAGTCAGATATTGGGTAAATAAAACTCGCTCCACACCCTTTCTCAATCTCTTTCTTAACTACTTACTGTAGATTTAGATTATGTCTCCTCTGGAACTCATGAGAAGGTTTAGCATTATTGTCAACAAAAATATGGTGTGAACAGAGTGCGAGATTTATACCCACGAGATCCGACACTGTCCATCCTATGACCTTACGGTTCTTCTCCAATACTTGTAACAACCTAGTCTCGTGCTCTATAGTCAACCTATAACTAATGATAATAGGAAACTTATTCTTTGGTCATGTAAGGAAGGAATACTTGAGTGTAGGAGGTGTTAACCATGTGATCCTGAGGCGAACCATTCTTACAATAAATGTTATTGTAATGAATATGTTTTATCAATAAAAGTTATTGATTGTTCACTCCCTTTCTGAAATTAAGTGAATGAATGCACTATAAGGTCACTCTGTACAATTAGGGTTATGTACCATGGCCGTCTTGATAATCATATAGTTGTTGATTCATTAAATGAATCATAGAGGCTGGTGTTTGGATGAATATCTAATGAATTAGATAGTGGACTCACCAAGCACTGTCAAATGATTATTAAGAGATGATCTCCAGCCTGAGTAGGAGATGGAAATCCTTTCTCACATAGGCTGATATCTGACCGACCTCTTGATGCAGGTCCTCTGCATGGGAATAGTGATTCAGAGATGTCAGATTAGTTAGGTCAATGGGTTGACTTAGCGAGATCGAGATAACCTAAGCCCTATGTTGAAAGCTGTCACAGCATAGGCACGTATCCTCTGACCGGAGACAGATGTGTTACTATACGTCTGAATATGTACATTTGGCAGACCATTAGGTTGATGACCTAACCAAGGTCTATACACCGGCGAGCTGGTGTGCATATAAGGTCATATGAGTAATACGATCTCTCAAAGGGATCATACAGGTTCACTTATGAATCGGAAGACATGAGCTCACTCATGAGGTACTGGGACCGATAAATTCCATGCATGGTCGTTGTGCGTTGGAAGCATGACAAGAATTTGAAGGTATGATATATGCTTTGGGAAAGCATATGATCGATACCAAATCCCAATGACCAAGATTGAGAAACTTGGTGATCAAACCCGGAAGAAGACAATGTAAAATTGATCTTCATCTTTAGGTTGATCATTGGTCTTCCAGTGTGCAGGATGTGCATGTATTGAGAATACCTGAGGGTGATGTGATCATAAACGATTGTATAACCATGAAGCTTCCAATCTGAGGGAGTGATGAAACAGTCGGGATTTTAGTGATTCCTCTCTGTGGAGAAGTAACTTGATCTTAGTCCAAGTGTTGGGCATTGATCTGAATGAGATTCAGATGCAATGAGAAGATTAAGTATACGGACATGATTTAATCAAGCATCTATGTGAGGTCCGTTAGATCTGGATTTGAGATGAGATCTCAACATCCAAGTCACTATACGTGGAACAATACAATCGCCCTGTCCTTATCTCCAAGTATCTGCGGAGAAAGCATATTATTCTTGAAAGAGTTCAAGAATAATTCCTATGATGAATTTTGTATCCAAGCAAGAAGGTCTTGATGACTAAATGAGATTTAATTATCAAGTATAATATGAATAAGATTCATATTGTGAGAATGATTATCCAAGATAATTAAATGAGATTTAATTATCAAGGAAGAGCAGATCGTGGATAGTGCTATCCATAATATCTGTATATTATAAATGTGATTTATAATATAGCAGAGAGAGAGAGAGAAACTTTGTAAATAGCATTTATTAATTTTTAATGTTGTTTGGATTCACATTAATTAATTAGAAATGTAATTTACAAATTAGTTTGGGTTGTGAATATGATTCACATATTTTTCAATGGCATGATTGAAATATTCACAAATTTATTTGGAATTAACTTGGTGAATAATTTTGCAAAAGTAGTTATTGCAATTTATTACGGAATAGGATAAAATAAAGAGGAAATAATCACCACAAAAATAGGTGACATCACCTATAGGTGATGCCCCCTATTTTTACGGGGGTGATTAATTATCCTCTCTTTTGTTATCTTTTTATATCTTAATAATTGATTTATGTCAAATTAAATTGTGTTGATGATAATGCAACATATATTTGATTTGATATAAATTAATTTTGTTGGTTTTTAACCAACAATCATGGCTGTTGATTGATACGTAGATCAATCTAGCCGTTGGATCTATGTATGCCATGGATTGAGATCCATTGGATCCCAAACTAATATATAAGGAGGGCAACCCTAGCCCCTTCAAGGTACACCTAGAGTACACGCCTACTCTCTCTCTCTCTCTCTCTCTCTCTCTCTCTTTCCCTCTCTCTCTCTCTTCTCATTCTCGCCATCCTCTCTCTCTCTCTAAGGTGGCCGTGGCCGTCCATCTTATGTGTTGAGAGAGACCATCTCGCCTTCGCCTTCGACTACTCGAGGATCTCCATCTTCTTTTGGGGCTGCTTGCTCTAGAAGAAGATGACGGATTTTGTTGGACAAAATCAGGGGATTTGAGGCTTGGATCTTTGTCGAGGATTGTGGAGTCACGCGTCTCATCATCGCGCCCGCAAGTGCTGTCTTCGTGGATCAGACTTGAGCGAGGAGGGTCTATTGCTTTAGAGATCTCGTGATCGCAACCACGCTTTAGAGGTTTTTCTAATACTTTGTGGTTTGATGAAATGATCCAAGAAATGTTCTTGTGATCATGTGGTTTCATCACATGTTTTTAATTTTTAAATTCCGCTGCATCGCACTTGTCACCCCGATCGCATAAGATGCGATCGTCACGCTTCCGTGATCCGCTTGAGGATTCTCAATATCCTTCAAGTGGTATCAGAGCCTTAGGTTGAAAAGGTTTTAGATACGATCTATGAACCTAAGACGACTTGGGTTTGAAAGGGTCGCGAAAGTTTTATCGCATTTCAATTTTCGCACCTCTGTCTAATTGGATTTTTTCGGCACTGTTTAAATTGTTTAAACATAAATATTCAATTGTATTTTTTTACCCATTAAATAAGGAAATCATAGAATCTGAGTTTACGAAATTTGGATTTCATTTGCTCAAGATATGGCCTTTTGAATAAGCATGTATTCACTGTTGCGGGAACAGCAAATGTGAACGTAATTAATAAGTTAATTACTGTTTTGATACACCTCGAAATACGTGAAATATCACTTAGGTTCTGTTATAAATCAAGTTGGCAATCTTAGGAAACTGATTTTGCGAATTTTGGATTTAAATTGATCAAGATAAGTTAATTTTAGTGATTAGGGGTCACTGCTGGAAATTGACAAACTTGATCATGAACCTTGTGATAGTCATTCAAATTAATTTGATGAAAATTAATTGTTAATTTTCTGAAATGATTATTGATAAGTATTTATGAAATATTTAGAGATGATAATCGTTTCTTTGAATGACATCCCACTAATCAAAATGATAAGATAGTTGATCTTGATCATTGGTTAATATGAAATCATCAACAAACATTGTTTGCATACAAAACCCTAGGTCATCCTACAATAGTTGTAGGACAACTTTTACATGCAAAACTCTCTTGCTTGAATAGGATTGGGGATCTGTTTAGCAAATCTCCTTATAATATAATCAAAATTATTTTGATGTATATTATATGGTATAATTTAGGTTGAAAGACCGATGAGCATCTCAAAGTACATGATGATCTATCTGGCATTATCCTTTCCTGAGGTGGATATGGTGTCTAGTCGGAGAGCATTAGGATAGCGGGTTGCAACGTATGTGGTCATCCTACTGTCATCGGTACTGGCCATGACAGCGGGTAGGGACTCGATAATGCCGGAGAAATCAAAGTGTATTTTTCTAATTATTAAAATTCAAAATAATACGTACTTTGAGATTATACCTGCTATTCAAGTAAAATTCAAAGTTTGTTGTTTGAAAATTAGATTGATAATTAATTTAATGTGATTAAATTAATTATATCCTATTAAAACACTCTATTATGAATAGATGTGTATTTCCCTTGGAAGAATTAATTATGTGAATATGATTCACGATAATTAATTATTTCAATTTGAATAAGAGGTGGAGGATCACATAAGTGACATCCATGGTCTCCCGTCAAGGCAAAGAATTTTGTCGCCAAAAGTTGTATACAAGAGACGCATGTCCGAAGTGACAGATCCTATATACAATTATTTGGATCGGGTTCTTTGCTTCTCGAAAGAGTAAGGCCGTATACGTAGTTACCCCAATATCGGGTCCTCATATTATTGGGGCGATATTGGATTGCGTATAGCGAGTATTAAGCCTGTTGACAGTTGGTTCAATCAGCAACGGGTCAACATCATCTTAGGAGTGGTGGGCCCGGGTGTTAAAGATCGAATTGGGAAATGCAAGTTGGACTTGCAAGGCGGAATGTGTTCCCGCTTCTCTTTATTCGAGCCACAGGTTCTCATATTATTGGGATGTGGTAAAGATAGAGAGGAGATACCAGATCTTGCTTGACATATAGCAGTAAGTATATCTCTTACTTTGAAAGACGATTAGGGAATAATCTTTCATCGTGGACATAGCAAGATAAATTTGATTTAAAATACCCTAATCAAATGTTTTAAAATTGGATATATAATTATTTATATATTCTAATATAGTGCATTCTTAATTTTAGAAAATGAAGTCCATGAACCAACTGAGCAGGCTCGTGGAGGTCAATCAGTTGACCGGACCAAATTATTCGGATTGGATCCAAAATTTGGATCTTATCCTATTGATTTAGCCAAAATTCACGGAGTCTAAAAGTGGTGTCTCACACAAGGCGGAGACAACCGTCGCTGTGACGACTCACGATGAACTCTGAACTAAAATCAACAATTAACCCACACTAAAGATCAATAAATTAGAAATAATGTGGAGTTAAAAATTATTTTTAACTCTGCACAAATGGTGTATAGTGACAAGAATGCAGGGAGTTCGAACACAGGGAGCAAACAGGGTAATTCAAAAATTTGTGCACAAGTGAGTGTGTGTGTCAAGTGTCTACACTAAGCAAGCAATCAAAGGAGATTTGTGTGGGTTTTTAATTTTTAATTTTTTTTATTTTAATTTAATTTTTAATTTTGTATTTTGATTTTTAATTTCTGATTTTTATAATTTTATATTATATATATATTTTTTTATTTTTGAATATTGGAAATTAAAAACAATGTAATGAAAAACAAGATAAAATATTTATAAAAATGTGCAAAAATAAGCAAAAATTCAGAAATAAAATGTTTTTGATATTTTTAGGATTTTCTACTATTTTTGTGATTTTTGAGGATTTTTCAAGGTGTTTTTGGTATTTTTAATTACTGAAATAAAGCAAAACAGTGAAATAAGTGCTGGCTCTGAATAAAATGCAAATTAAAATTAGCAAACAGCAACCAAAATTTCACACTAATTTTCAAATAAAGAGAATAAAATAGAGAACAAACAGGACTGAGTTTATATTTTTTGGAGTTTTCTTTAATTTTCTATATTTTTTTGAAGTTTTTGAGTGTTTTTAAATTTTTAGTGTTTTTCTTTTGAGATTTTTAATGATTTTTGGATTGACACTAATATAGGTTAAAATAGACACTAGGTAATTTCTTTGGAATTTTTGGAGGTATTTTAATATTTTTTTGGCATTTTCTAAGCTAGACAGTAGACAAAAAGCATGTTTTTGATTTTTAATAAATGTGAAAATAAAATAAAATCAAAAACTAAAATGATAGCGTGGAAGAATAAGTATCCAGGAGCTTAACCCTATTTTTGTGGAATTTTTGGACTTAAAAAGATAATTTAAATAATTAAGGCAAGCATCCAAATATTAAACAAGCCTGGCAGGGGTATTTATGCAATTTCTCAAACATCCAGGGGCATACATGCAATTTTCCACAAAATATTGAACTAAATATGCAATTTTTAGGGCTAAACAGCAATCACAAGACCCGTAAGGGTATCGATGTAAATTGCCCCCCAGAGCGCGCGATTCGCACGCACCTAGCAGGGACCAAAATGCAATATTCCAAAAGCCTGGGGCGTACTTGCAATATTTCCAAAAATATTTGAACTTAAACAAGAAGTTCATGGACTAAACGCCAATACCAGAAGCCGCAAGGGCTTGATTGTAAAACCCCCAGGCTCACGTGCGTCGCACGCACGCCTGGGAGGGGTACAATCGCAAATATTAAAAGGTCCGATGGCTGTATCGCAAAATGTCCCAAAAGTTTAGAACTGCAAATGAATGTTTTTGGATTAAACTTTAATACGCAAAATCCCCGGGGGTCGCTTGTAAAAACACCAAGGTCACGCGCGCTGTGCACGTGACCTGGCGGGGTCCCCTTAGCAATATGGCAAAGTTATGGGGGGCTAAAAGTAAATTTTACAAAGATTTAAAGCTTCAGATGAAAGTTTAAAGAGTTTGAAATAAATACAAAAAGTACTGGGGGTGAGTCGCAAAATACCCAGCAGAGGGGGGCGATCCGACGGTGGATAGGCTTTACTTAAGACACGTGTCGTCACCACAAGCGCCGATACCCCTTCGTCTGGACGCTCAGGATTAGGAGATCTCAGCGCGATGGACGGTCCTGGGCGGCCTTCATCTGACGGCTCCTATCAAAACTGGGGGCGGCCTTCAATCCGACGGAGGAAAGGAGTGCCGCAAGAACAGGGAGGAACTCGCGGAGGAGCGAGTTCCCCCAGCTCCGACCTTCCTTCCCCGTGGCTCAATGATGCTCCAAGAGGCCAGAAATGCTCCTGCAGGGTCGCTTAAGATCCCGGGGGTGTCAAAACGCTCCGGCGGGTGCCGGAGTGGCCGCGCGAGTCCGGCGGCGCTGGGAGGCTTCCAGCACCTCGGCAGGCCTTCAAAATCACTCCAGGGCCGCGCTTTGATGCCTGAACCTGCAAGGAAGAAGTGAGAGGGTCGGGGGTAAATTGCCCCGACCCCACGGAATGGTGGAAACAAGATGGAGGCGAAGTGCTGGGCGAAGGTGGAGGTGGCCGGAGTTGTTTCGGCCGTATGTCGATTAAGCGAATCGACGAGCGGATGAACCAGATAAATAAGGGAGAATGAAGCTGGGAATGTCAGGAATGAAATGATGGCGAAAAAACTAAAGGAAATACACGGCCTCGAGCCCAGGTCAGGCGAGGGAGGGGGGTACCTCGACGGGGAAACCACCGGAGGTAGGAGGGGCGCCCAGACCCTGCCCAACTCGTCTCCGATGACGCGAGCAAGGTGTTGTCACCACCAGCTTGTCAATGGTTCAGAGAGATGGAGGGTGTAGGTCACAAATGGGGTCCAACCTTTCAATTCAGGTCAAGGGTTAGTTTTAAGGGGTTGACGAAGGAGGCCCCTTGATCGAGGTGCAGCGCCTCGGTCAGTGATTCAAAGCCCAAGAATTACTTTGGGCGTGAATCACGAGTGTCCGAGGAGCAAAAACTCTGAAGAAGCCATCACGAAAAAATGCAAGGGCTGACCTAGAGAAATGGGTGAAAAGAGACAAAAACTCATTGCTGACATGCTACAGGGGAGGTCAGACAGTTGACCGGAGGTCAACTGTCAGACCAACCAGGTTGGTCCACGTGGACCAACCAGGGAAAAACCCTTGTAAAATCAATAAAAAATAACAAATGATATTATTTTAATTAGGTTATAAAATAAAAAGTTCTTATAATTTTATAAATTATTTTATTCCGATTTTTAATTAATTTTTTGAGATATATTTTTACAAGTTGCTTCTATACCCCTATATAGGTATATTATTATATATATGTTATCACTTTATTTTTATTTTGTGTATTTTAATTTCTTTAACTTTGTTTATTATTTTGTAAAATTATAAGATACTTTTATATACATAAATATATTTTTATCTAATTTTTCTGATATGTTTTGTATATTAAATAAAATATAAGTATAAAGAGTATAGGTATACATATAGGTAGGATACCTATGTATTTGATATATACAAGTATTTTTATTTGGATTTCTTTTGTATTTTTATTTTGATTTTCATGTACATAATTATTATAAGTAATATTTACATAATTATGAAAAAAAATACAAAAATAATGAATAAATAATAAATTGAATATTTTAATCTGTACACTTATACAATGAGGGTCCAAAACTCAACTTTCAAACCGTAGCTCCACCAAATGCGAAACCACCACCATTGGATAGATTATTTTATTCTATATACAATTAAAGGTGAGTATGTTGCATTTGGAGTTGTCAGTTGTGAGATACGGGTCTGGGAAGTTGGGATTCTGGATTCTTATTCAGACCATAACTTTTTATCTGTACATTATTTTTCTGTGAAATCGATTTTGTATTTTTCTTTATAAAATTATCTACAACTTTCATGTACAAAGTTTCTTCATTTGATGTCTAAAAAGTGGAACCAAAAATAGATCCCAAAATGACTAAAGAATGAATAGAATATAAAGATATCTTCTCTGTATTTCTGACCTTATCTCCCCCTACTTAATTCCTGGTCGACCTATTCATCAAGATGCCTAGGTCTCGGGGGTTTTGGGTCATAAAATATTTACAATATTTTATTCTTTTTATTTTCTTTATTTATTCTATAATTTTGGCTTTAATTACAGTATTTTATACACTATTTGAATGCACATGCATGAATGCTAAGATGATGATTTTAAGGGTATTTAAAGGCATTTGCTAGGGTTTTTGGTGCCAAAATGATAGAATAAAGATGATGAAATGTGGATTCATCACCTATCTGCAGAGCGCATCTTATATGTGCTAACCAAGGGCAAGATAGCAGACCCTCAGACTCAGGAAGATAAAACTTTTAATGAGAAATATGATGAAGATCATAACTTGACAAGGTGTTATATCCTTGGCTCATTATCCAATGTGCTTCAGAAGCAGCATGTGGAAATGAACCACTACCAAGAAATCGTGTTGAATATGAAGGATATGTTCGGTGACGTAAATCACACACAGCGTTACAATGTGATGAAAGAGCTTATTCGCTGCAAGATACATGAAGGGACATCTGTCAGAGAACACGTACTCAAAGTGTTTGGGTACCTATCTGAATTGGAAACCCTGGAAGCCTACATGGATGATGATATGCAGGATGATTTCATTCTACTATCACTCCCTAAATCTTTCAACAACTTTGTCGTGTCATATCACATGAGCAAAGTTGATTTCACTAACACTGGGCTGTTAGCTGCATTAAAGTCTACAGAAGACGTAATGAAGAAGGACGACCCCTCTGCTAGTGCAATGGTTGCACAAGCAAAAGGAAAACGCGGGCGGAAGCAAGGTTCTCGGAAGGGCCTGGCCCAGAAGAGAAAGAAGAAGAATCAAGGAGTTGGTTCATCTTCTAGTGCTTCCACGTTAATGACATCGAAGAAGACCGATGTTTGTCACCACTGTAAGAAGCTGGGGCACTGGCAGCATAACTGCCCAGAATACCTGAAGTCTGCCGACACAGGTAAAGTCCCTGCAGGTATGAAATCTACTTTCATCATTGAAACTAGCTTTCTCGTTGGACGAGAAGGAAGTTGGGTTGTAGATTCTGGTGCTTCTGTTTACGTATGCAATTCGTTGAATTTGTTTCAGGAAATTAGGAATCTGGAGCAAGGGGAAATAGTCATCCAGATGGGATCTGATGCACGTGTTGCAGCAGTCGCCATTGGGACCTGTTGACTATCGTTATCTAGTGGTCGAGTCTTAGTACTTAAAGAGTGTCTTTATGTACCTGAAGTCAGGAGGAATTTGATATCTGTATCTAAGCTTGTTAGACATGGATATTCCTTCCTTTTCTGTAATAAGTTAGTCATTAATCAGTATTATAAATTTATTACGGATGGTGTTTTGACTTTTGGTGGACTCTATGAATTGTGCATTGATGAATGTGTCATGAATGTCACTACCACTAATAAAAACCCTAAAATATCCAGGGAGAATGGAAATCATTCGAATATGATTTGACATCAAAGGCTTGGTCATTTATCTGTTGATAGGATCAATAGCTTGATAAACGATGGACCCTTAAATTTTCTACAGGTCCAATCTTTACCTACATGTGAACGCTGCATTCGAGGTAAAATGACGAGGATGCCTTTCCGTAACAAGATTACGAGATGCGAAGGTATTCTTGACCTAATACATACTGATGTATGTGGTCCCTTCAGTACCGCGACTCGGAATGGATATCGATATTATTTGATGTTTATTGGTGACTATTCACGATATAGGTTTATCTTCCTACTACGTCATAAATTTGAAACCTTTGAAAAGTTCAAAGAGTTTAAGGCTTTGGTTGAGAACCAAACCGATAGGAAGATCAAACGAATTCGATCTGACCGAGGTGGCGAGTACCTCTCAGATGAATTCAAGGGATACCTTAAAGAGAATGGAATTGTCTCCAATCTCACTCCCCCTGGAACTCCCCGACTTAATGGTGTTCCTGAAAGACACAACAAGACCATCATGGACATGGTTTATTCAATGATGAGCAAAGCACGTTTACCTCTTAGTTTCTGGGGATATGCAGTAGAGACTGCAATATATATCATGAATAAGATTCCTAGCAAATCTGTGCCTAAGACTCCTCATGAGCTCTGGTATGGAACCAAACCTAGTGTTAATCACTTGACGGTTTGGGGTTGCTTGGTCCATGCGAAGAATGTGGACGCAGGTAAGCTAGAATCTCGCACTTGTGAGTGTTACTTCATTGGGTATGTTAAAGATGGTATTGGATATCAACTTTATGATCCTGAGCCCCAAAAGATTTTTGTCTCTAGAGATGTGAAATTTTTGGAGGATGATTTCCTTAAAGGTCAAGATAGAAATGAAGTAGAGGAACTCATCGAATTCCCTGAGGATTCTGAGATTCCTGAACCAGAAACTAAGGAGATAAATGAAGATGAAACACCCATACCTCTTCGAAGGAGTTCGAGGGTGGTTGCACCACCTGAAAGGTATGGATTCCATGTGTCAAGTGAAACTGACAATGATCCTACTTCATTTGATGAAGCACTCACTGATCATGACATGGATAGATGGATGCTAGCAATGAAGTCAGAGATTGACTCCATGCATAAGAATGGTGTATGGACCCTAGAGGATCCACCTAAAGGGCTGAAACCCATTGGGTGTAAATGGATCTTCAAGAGAAAAAGGGGACCTGATGGGAAAGTAGAGACTTTCAAGGCACGACTCGTAGCCAAGGGCTACACACAGAGAGAAGGCATCGACTACGATGAGACGTTCTCTCCTGTGGCTGTGCTTAAGTTCATCAGGACACTGCTAGCTATAGCTGCATCTCTTGACTATGGCATCTGACAGATGGACGTCAAGACAGCTTTCCTCAATGGATACCTCAAGGAGGATATCTATATGGAGCTGCCCCAGGGCTTCATAGTGAGGATGGTAAAGTATGCAAGCTAAAGAAATCCATCTATGGGATCAAACAAGCTTCTCGTAGATGGAACATCAGATTTGACTAAACCATAAAGAGTTATGATCTTGTGCAGAATCCTGATGAACCTTGTGTGTACAAGAAGCTTAGTGGAAGCGCCATTGTGTTCATCGTGCTTTACATAAATGATATCCTTATCATTGGAAATGATACAGGAATGATGACCAGTGTAATGATTTGGCTATCTCATACCTTCGAGATGAAATATCTTGGAGAAGCCTCTTACATCTTAGGCCTGAAGTTGTTCAGAAACCGAGAAAAGAGGATATTGGGATTGTCACAACATGGATACATTAAAAGATTCTTGAACGATTCTGTATGGATAGTTCCAAGAAAGGATTCCTCCCCTTAAGACATGGTATCCATCTGTCTAAAGGGATGGCTCCTCAAAGTATTGAGGAAAAGAAGGCCATGGCTGGATGCCCCTATGCATCAGTTGTAGGAAGCTGAATATATGCCATGATGTGTACTAGGCCAGACATCTGCCATGCAATGGGAATGGTAAGTCGTTACCAATCCTGCTATGGAGAGCAACACTGGAATGCAGTAAAGAACGTATTCAAGTATCCAAGACGGACGCAAGATTACATCTTGATCTACGGAGATGGTGATCTTCAAGTCTTGGGATATATAGATTCAGACTTCCAGTCGGATATTGATGATCGAAAGTCGACATCAGGGTTTGTATTCCTGTTGAACGGTGGTGTTGTGAGCTGGAGAAGCAAGAAGCATGACACTATGACAGATTCAACAACAGAAGCTGAATACATTGCCGCATCGGATGCTGCAAAGGAGGCGGTGTGGTTGTGCAAGTTCATCTTGGAGCTTGGCGTAGTTTCCTCTGATACTCCCATCCCGTTGCTCTGCGATAACACGGGAGCCATTGCCCAGGCAAAGGAACCCAGGTGGCATCAAAAGAGCAAGCACGTGGAAAGGAATTACCACATCATTCGAGAGATTCAAAAGCATGGTGATATCATCATCACCAAGGTGGCCTCTACCGACAACGTTGCTGATCCTCTTACCAAACCTCTGACGCAGAAGGTTTTCGACCAGCATATATGAGTATGGGTTTAAGGACTGTTCCTGAATAGTTCTGAGGGCTAGTGGGAGATTGTTAGCCATGTGAGCCTGAGGCGAACCATTCTTACAATAAATGTTATTGTAATAAATATGTTTTATCAATAAAAGTTATTGATTGTTCAGTCCCTTTCTGAAATTAAGTGATGAATGCACTATAAGGTCCCTCTGTACAATTAGGGTTATGTACCATAGCCATCTTGATAATCATATAGCTGTTGATTCATTAAATGAATCATAGAGGCTGTTGTTTGGATGAATAACTAACGAGTTAGATAGAGGACTCATCAAGAACCGTCAAATGATTATTAAGAGATGATCTCCAGCCTGAGTAGGAGATGGCAATCCTTTCTCACATAGGCTGATATCTGACCGACCTCTTGGTGCAGGTCCTCTGCATGGGAATAGTGATTCAGAGGTGTCAGATTAGTTAGGTCAATGGGTTGACTTAGCGAGATCGAGATAACCTAAGCCCTATGTTGAAAGCTGTCACAGCATAGGCACACATCCTCTGATCGGAGACAGATGTGTTACTATATGTCTGAGTATGTACATTTGGCAGACCATTAGGTTGATGACCTAACCAAGGTCTATACACTGACGAGCTGGTGTGCATATAAGGGCATATGAGTAATACGATCTCTCAAAGGGATCATACAGGTTCACTTATGAATCGGAAGACATAAGCTCACTCATGAGGTATTGGGACCGATCAAATTCCATGCATGGTCGTCGTGCTCTGGAATCATGACAAGAATTTGAAGGTATGATATATGCTTTTGGAAAGCATATGATCAATACCAAATCCCAATGACCATGATTGAGAAACTTGGTGATGAAACCCTGAAGAAGACAGTGTAAAATTGATCTTCATCTTCAGGTTGATCATTGGTCTTCCAGTGTACAGGATGTGCAGGTATTGGGAATACCTAAGGGTGATGTGATCATAAACGATTGTATAACCATGACGCTTCCAGTCCGAGGGAGTGATGAAACAGGTCTGGATTTTAGTGACTCCTCTCAGTGGAGAAGTAACTTGATCTTAGTCCAAGTGTTGGACATTGATCTGAATGAGATTCAGATGCAATGAGAAGATTAAGTATACGGACTTGATTTAATCAAGCATCTATGGGAGGTCCGTTAGATCTGGATTTGAGATGAGATCTCAACATCCAACTCACTATACGTGGAACAATACAATCGCCATGTCCTTATCTCCAAGTATCTACGGAGAAAGCACATTATTCTTGAAAGAGTTCAGGAATAATTCCTATGATGAATTTCGTATCCAAGCAAGAAGATCTTGATGATTAAATGAAATTTAATTATCAAGTATAATATGAATAAGATTCATATTGTGAGAATGATTATCCAAGATAATTAAATGAGATTTAATTATCAAGGAAAAGCAGATCTTGGATTGTGCTATCCATAATATCTGTATATTATAAATGTGATTTATAATATATCTGGGAGAGAGAAACTTTGTAAATAGCACATGTTAATTGTTAATGTGGATTGGATTCACATTAATTAATTGGAAATGTAATTTACAAATTAGTTTGGGTTGTGAATATGATTCACATATTTTTCAATGGCATGATTGAAATATTCACAAATTAATTTGGAATTAATTTGGTGGATAATTTTGCAAAAATAGTTATTGCAATTTATTAAGGAATAATAGGATAAAATAAAGAGGAAATAATCACCACAAAATAGGTGACGCCCCCTATTTTTGGGGGGTGATTAATTATCCTCTCTTTTGTTATCTTGTTATCTCTTAATAATTAATTTATGTTAAATTAAATTGTGTTGATGATAATGCAACATATATTTGATTTGATATAAATTAATGTTGTTGGTTTTTAACCAACAACAATCATAGCCGTTGATTGATTCATAGATCAATCTAGCTGTTGGATCTATGTATGTCACGGATTGAGATCCATTGGATCCCAAACTAATATATAAGGAGGGCAACCCTAGCCCCTTCAAGGTACACCTAGAGTACACGCCTACTCTCTCTCTTCTCATTCTCATCGTCCTCTCTCTCTCTAAGGTGGCCGTCCATCTTATGTGTTGAGAGAGACCATCTCGCCTTCGCCTTCGACTACTTGAGGATCTCCATCTTCTTTTGGGGCTGCTTGCTCTAGAAGAAGACGACATATTTCGTTGGATGAAATCAGGGGATGCGAGGCTTGGATCTTTGTCGAGGATTGCGGAAGTCACGCGTCTCATCATCTCGCCCGCAATTGCTTTCTTCGTGGATCAGACTTGAGCCAGGAGGATCTCTTGCGTTAGAGATCTCGTGATCGCAACCACGCTTCGAGAGGTATTTCTAATACTTTGTGGTTTAATAAAACGATCCAAGAAATGTTCTTGTGATCATGTGGTTTCATCACATGTTTTAAAATTTTAAATTCTGGTGCATCTTGCGAATAGTGCGACTAGTCGCCACGATCGCATAAGATGCGATCGTCACGCTTCCGTGATGCACTTGAGGATTCTCAATATCCTTCAGGAGGTAGTGGTTTCAACTCTGGCAAAGATGAATCATCAGGTACATCAGGTTGAACAACCACTGAATCTGGAGCTGTGCTGCATAGTGGAGATGAATCATCTGTAATATTGTCCACCAATTGAATTAAAGAATAGGGAATCGGATTGTCAAAGAAACACTGTAATTCGGCCAAAGCTGCATCTAACTCATCATCTAATTCCCATGATTGTTCTAAAGGAGAAGGAACTGACAAGTCCAAAGGGACTTCTAAGTCATCAAGGGAATAAAGAGATGCATAACTCAAGAACTCTGGCAACATATCAACAACTGCTCAGTGTACACTATCCTCTTCAGATGAAAGGGCCTCGCTCTATACTATCGGATTCTGTGCCCAAATCCCAACTGTGCTAACCACATTTCAGTCTACCTCTGAAAAGGAAGAAAATTCTATGCTAGACTCTGAATCGGGTCACTGCCATTTCGTCTGCTTCATCTGCAGTTCCACTTCTCCGCATGGAGACCGGAACTTCATCATCCATGTTTAATAATCCAATGAAGCTCTAGCCGTCCTAAGGAAGGGTCACCCAAGGATAATATGTGAGTCTCTCTAATGATTGGGGATATCCATGTCAAGGGCAGTGAAGTCCATCCTATAGTCTTGTCCCTCAATCGAGATAATGACATTCTTGACCTCCCCCTTAGCCCTTTTCATTGATTTATCAGCAAACTGAAGTAATGTTCTAGATCAGCATAAAGATCCCAACTTTAGTTTCTCATATAAGGAAAAGGGTAACAAGTTGATCGAAGAACCATTTTCTAGGAGAGTGCATGCAAACGCTATGTCATCGATATGACTCACCACGTAAATGCACCTAAATCTCTCTTCTTCCATGGCAATTTCTGGTTCTTGAGACAAAACGTAGTGGCAACCAAGAGAACATGGGTCTTGACATAGTTGTTCGATTTCTTCCTGCTAACTTTGCTAGGTGTGCATCTCACCTTCAAGTACTTCTGGAATGCAGTATGACTGGACACATACTCATCA
The DNA here is from genome assembly GCA_037367405.1 of Ottelia alismoides. Lineage (NCBI taxonomy): Eukaryota > Viridiplantae > Streptophyta > Magnoliopsida > Alismatales > Hydrocharitaceae > Ottelia > Ottelia alismoides. The sequence continues at coordinate 465,786 of JAZKJV010004568.1, forward strand.
AATGACACCTTAACCATGATGTTATCTCTACAAAATTGTGCCATTTCAGGATCATCTTTTTGAATCTTATTAATGATGTGCTTTCCTGCCATTAGAGCACGGGGGGAAAGGATAGGCAAAGAAGGATGTGAAGGCTCGGAATCATAAACAGAAACATGTACTCTATTATCCATAGAAACTGAGTTTTTCACACATGAATCTTTTATAAATGGAAAAGCAACCAAATCATCTACTACAGGATGGGGAATGCCCGCTGCATGTGCGTTCTCCTCATACGAAGGTGCAAGGTCCTGCATAGACTCTGAATCTGATGTGTGCTACTCTGCTCTCATATTCCACCTCGATCTCCTCCTGGAAGTCTCCGCTCTCTGGTGGTCTCTCTTAAGATGCCTGACGTCACCATCTGCTGAAGTCTCCTCATACGAAGGTGCAAGGTCCTGCATAGACTCTGAATCTGTTGTGTGCTACTCTGCTCTCATATTCCACCTCGATCTCCTCCTGGAAGTCTCCGCTCTCTGGTGGTCTCTCTTAAGATGCCTGACGTCACCATCTGCTGAAGTCTCCTCAGATTGAGCCTTAGAGTCAGTACTTTCCATGTCCCTATCCTGATCAGGTATGGCCACGGTCTGTCTGCTCCTAAGAGACATATGATTAACACAATCAAATGGAAATATCTCGTGCCCAGATTGTGAGAATCTGAGTAGTATACCTGATCTAATTGCTGCTGCTGAGGTCTGTTCAGGTAATTGGGATTAGCCTGAACCTGGGTGGGAATGGATGTAGTAGGGTCCACACGCTCATCATGTAAACGGGATAGACAGTTGAGGTCAACCCTCAAATCCCACACTTCGTTCCTGTAGGAATGTAATTCCTCCAAAATCTATTGCTCGAAATCCATGGGACATGAAGATGAATGTTTTGGTTGTGAAGAAGAAGAAGAAAAAGGCAATGAAGAACATGAAGAATGGGCATGATGGCCATATGAATGTTCTTGCTACTGGGTATGCTGTTGAACATGTGGTTGATGAATATGTGATTCATCACTCTAAAAGTTTGAAAATAGAGCCTTGTTCCCGAGTAATTAGATGCATTTCATCACCTATATTGCATAATTAGCATTCATGCATGCATAGATAATACCGGCATTTTAGCATTCACATCTGCATTAAATAAGAAGCCAAATTCACTTGTAAAAATGACTTATCTGTGTATATTTTATACTAACTCCAAATTCCATAAACTCAACTTTATAGCGTATATATTACTAACACTAATACAAGAAAAATACCAAAAAATGCTAACTTGTAAAATTGACCAATAAAACCCGAGTCCAAGTTTGAGATCATGAACCTTAAAATTCACATCTCTCATACAGCCTCTGATTTAGATCTACTCATTTTTAAAATAATATACGTTCAGAGACCTTCAAATGAGACCAATTTCATTAAAATCGGAGCTCGTATGCAAAACTTGGGTTCTAGGGCCCTAGTGTATATTGTATGTATTTGCATTTGTACCCTTGTATTTTATCACCTCATTTGACCCCGTCTTCATTTTTCGCCAACATGAAACTTGTAGATCTCATCGAGATCTACAACTTTTATGTTTTGAGTTTTTCTAAATTTGGTCATTTTCACCTTCTTATTTCACTTTCTTTCCTCGACCAATCTGATTGGGCCACGTGGCGCCCTCTGGTTGCGCCACATGGTCCACTCATTCACCTGCCACGTGCCCTCCTTCCTCTGCCGTCCGATCAACCCTTACATCTCTCCATATGTGCTGTTCATTCCCGCCCAATTCCTGACCCTTCGATTAACCCCATGATCGCATCAAGGTCGTCCGTCAGCGCCGCACCCTCAGCGTGCCACGTGGAGATTCTTACGCCCTTCGATGGCATTGCTGGGATGTAATCACGACTGCTCCTTCGCACCCTTCTCGTGGCCATTGGATCACGAGATCCAATGGCCAAGACATCATCTCCTGCCTCCGAAAATGCTTCACCCACATCAACTTTCCTCGCCAACTCGTCGACCCCTTTTATTTCCGTCGCCATTCCGGCCACTATCTCCACTTCCCGGCGACCCCACGATGAAGCCCATACGTCATCCTCTCCATCGCCCCGTCACCCCATGACAACCTCTCTCTAGCTCCACGATCCCCACGCAAACCACTTCCACCATTAACTGACCACCACCTTCCCCTTTAAATACTCCGCTTGCGGCCATCGTCACTTGTATCTGCCCTTGCATGAGAGTTCCTAGAGCTCGAGTCCTCCTATCTGTGACAGGGATTAGGCTAGATTATGAGCGATGATAGAGATCCTCTCCGACGAGATCCACGGCAAAGCTTTGTCGTGCCAGCAGCTTCACCGATGAGCTGCTAGAGATAGGGCTCCTACCGACCCTCGAGCGAAGACCGTAGGCTTCATCTTGAGCATCCATTCCCAGGTAGCCTTCTCCATCTTCTTCTTCGTTCTTCTTCTTCTTTTCCTATGATTTTCTCTTATTTTCCCCCACTTCTCCGCTCGACATCATCGTCCACACCGACTATCGCCCAAGCTCCGACTCATCTAAGCACCTCCGACCACCGCTCCGCCCCTCCCGGCGGAGGAGCGCGCCGACCACTCAATCGTGTCACGCCTTATGGCCTCAGTCACCCAACTGCACCCATGCGAGCACGAGCACCCTTTTTTTGGCATTCACTAACACTGCAGGAGGCACTTTCTTCATTGGTTAGAACGTCGCCGGAGCTGATTCGAGCTTCTTCGCCTCTGGCCTACAGACCACGCCCGCCGCTTGTAGAACCTCCGACGGCTCCGCTGCACCTCCACGATCACTTCTAGCTACTCAGGAGTCCCCGGGGATCAGCAGCGAGAAAGAACCAAGGCGACGGAGCCAGGAGGGCTTCGCTGGAGCCCAGTTATGCCCTCCGCAGGTGGCGGCAGCGGTGAGGAGGAGCACGAGGCACAACTACCGTCCGATCATCTTGATTGGACGGTCCTCAGCAATCCACGTTAACCTCTCCAAGAGCTCCAGATACCGTTGGATCCATCTCAATCTGACGGGCTTCAGGAGAACACGTCACCCGCTCCAGCCACTGTTGGATCCTTGAGGATCTGATGGTCCATCGTTCGCCACGTCTTCAGCTCCGAGCCTCCTCCCCGACCTTTATGTTCGGAGCATCCGATGCTACCCCGAAGCTTGTCCGAGCCTGCAGAAGACCCGAGTCACCGTCCGAGCATCCGGCACTTCCCGAGCCTAGCACCTCACTTGGTCCTCACGTGCAATCTGGGTAATTTACACCAAGGCCCCTGTAAGTTTCAAGAATTGTATTTCAGTCCTTGCCAGGCAGAGTCACGTGAGGCGCACGTGTTCCGTGGACAATTTGCACGCATACCCCCTACATTATAGGTAATTGCATTTTAGTCCATGTATGCATGTTTTGATTTAATCAATTTTAATTCATGTTTGCATTTTGGTCTATGTGTTTGCACGTTTATTTAGGCATTCATTTAGCATCAATTTTTAATTCCAAAAATTGCATGTTGTAGAGAAACTTGTGCTTTATCATTGTGGACACTTGTCACATTTTTACGAGCTTTTAAGGAATTTATTATAATTATATTTGTGGAAATTAATAAAGTTTTGCCACTGTATGCCTTTAATTCCTTATTAAATTATTTATTACTCCAAAAATCACCAAAAGATCACAATAGATCTAGTTTAAGTTGTTCTACTTCATGCCCAAAAATCACAACATTTGCACGTATAAAGAGGCTTTAATAAAATAATTAGTATTTTTCTTAATTGATTTTTAGTTGGTCCAAAATTCATCATTTTTGAGTTTTAATAATTTTCCTGGATTCATCTCACATAGAAATATCTAAGATAATTTTTGTATCGGAAAATGATCTAATTTGGTATTTATTAAAATTAACTCTGCAAAATTCACCCTGCATTTATTTTTAATTCATATTTAATTCATTCAAGTTGAAAAATTCCAAAAAATTGAAGTAGCTTAATTTCATTGCATTTCATATTCTGGCAAGTTTCATCATTTTTGGACTTAGTTTGACCATACTTCAAATTTAACCTTCAAATTTAGTTTGAATCGCATCGCAGTTTCTTTAATTGCATAAAAAATACAAAAAATATTCTCCTGAAAATCTAACATCGAAATTGACTTCAAATTAATCTAAGAAAAAAGCTGCCTCCCTGAGTTCGATCTTGAGCTTGCCCAAGTAAAATAAAAAACTTTGCCGCTTGTGTTTAATTCGACATTAATCTAAGTGGTTTTGATCTATCTTGATTTATCCGACTACAACGAACGCATATTAAATTTGATCGATAATTCGATTGAATTAAGTAGGGTAGATCTAAGGCTGTTCAGCGGGCCCTACTGGCCCGACTGATACGTCTGTTGATGCCCATATTGTTGTTGTTGTTGTATCAATGTCTGGTAAGGAACAACTCCAGAGCTCTGTGGTGTTGGAAGAGATGTAGGAGTAAATGATGTGTTGTAGAAAATCTGAGGATGCTGGTACGAGAAATGATCCATAGAACTCCCTTGACTGGCAGGGTCATGTGTATACCATACACCATTTACCTCCCATACCTGGGAAGGCTCCTCAATAATTGTCTCCACAGACGGTGGCTGTTGCTTGCAAGAATGGGTTAGAGGCTGGTCCTCAACCCGTGGGGGGTGGCCCTGACATCTGTTGCTCTTGAATATGGTGAATATGGTAAACATGAGCAGTAGGCGCAGTCACGGTAGATACCCTCATCTTGGATACCTTCTCAGAAAGCTCCGCCATCTGCTTAGGCAGTTTGGATAAGTTGTTGTCCAACTCATCCATTCACCTATCAATCCTCTCAACCACTATGAGTTTATCTTATATGATGCCCATGGCGAAAGGATCCACTGTAGCCTTCACTGCCACGCTAGATAGGAATGGAATGGGGGTCTCTAACTGAGCTCTACTCGTGGTTTGTGCTCTAATTGTCTCGATCATCCGCTCGAACATCTTCTAGATGGTTTCCACTCCTCGTGAAGTGTAGATGCCTCCAAAAGTAGCACTAACCAAGTCTTGCACCTCAGGATGTAGACCGCAATATACAGACTGAACCAGGATGGTAGGCTCTAAGCTGTGACAAGGACGCTTCTGTAAGAGATCCTTTAATCTCTCCCATGAGTCACAGAAGGCTTCGTTGGGAAGTTGGAAGAAACTCGTGATGCGTGAGCGCATCAAGTTAGTTCTACTCAAAAGGTAGAACTTCTTCAGGAAGAGGTCCTTGAACTGCACAAAGGTAGTTACAACTACCCCAAGTTCTTCATCCAATTATCTGCCTTATCCTCCAAGGAAAAAGGAAGGGCTTTGAGCTTAATGTAGTCTTAGCTAACCCTAGGATGCCTAAGGTTAGTATAGACCAACTCAAAGTCCCTAAGGAATGCATATGGCTCCTCCTGTGCATTCCCTTGAAAATGTGGCAATAAGCTAAGGAACTGCAACTTAAACTCGTATTCAACTTCAGGCTCTACTGGGCTCAACCAATTTGTCATTCGAACTGCCAAATATTGTATGTCACGTCCATTGGTGCATCTCTACCCAACTATAACTAGCCAAGTTGCGCTCTCATAAGTCCTTTATTCTGCTTGGATTCTACCAAGCTAGCCACCACTACATGCATTGGGTCCTCTCGTTCTTAATGACATATACAAATTTAATTATCCCTATATGGAACTAACATTTATCCCTATCATAAATTTACCATTTTATAGTTCTAACAAGCTGCCTAACCACAATTATCTAGGTCTCACTTCAATCCTTTGTTTGATGAAGGTGACGAAGATTCATTCGTGATTCTTAGCTCCTACTAATGTTGCAATTCTCAATGAAGCTAGCATTACCACTCTCAACAGTTCTTGTACTATAATTAGGACAATGAAATCTATACTCCTTTGATTTTTCAGGGTAGCCAATGAAAAATTCACTGATTGTCCTTGGATCTAATTTCTTTTCATGTTGATTATATACTCTAACTTCCACTTGACATCTCCAAACATGTAGGTGTCTCAAGCTAGGTTTCCTGTCTGCCCATAGTTCAAAAGGGTATCTTTTGAACTACTTTGTTAGGAACCATGTTGAGTAAGTATGATGATATAGAAAAGAACATTTTGTACCTTTAAATTATTTAATAATAAATTTTCAAATATAATCACCGTCCTTTTCAAAAGAGTTTCCAAAAAAAGTGCCTTTCCATTAATGTAATTTAATCCCAAATTTGATGGAGAAGGTTAATTTACAAAGTCCATACAGAGCCATCTCCTTTCAATCTCTCAATATAGGATTATCTTTAATACAATAAGGTTGCGATTTTGATCATCACATACTTTTGTTAATAAAAAAGTATGAAAGATGAAACCATTATGTTAGTCTTACACATCAATAATGAATTACATGAGTTATTCATATTTCTAATTTCTGTGTAATTCTTGTACTGGAGCAGACAGTGTGAACCGAAAAAAATGCCAGCCGCTATTCAATAAAAAAAAGACGCAAATAGAAGTGGATTACACGTGCAATAGAAAACGAGAACAATTATTAAAGAAATTAAATTACACACAACTTTACAAGTCCGTAGGCGTTCGTCTCTACCTATGGAAATGCATCACCTACAGAGGCTCGGTCTTTTGCAACAACCCAATATAATTCCACGTGGAAAACTTGCAAAGTACCAGTCAATAATTATTTTCTTCTAAGAAACCTCGGTTAACTAATAGTAAAGGGAAAACATCAGTCATATCCCTCTTTTTTTTAATATCAGTTGTACCCTGCTTTCTTTCAAAATTCACAGTTTGCTCTTCCGTTAACCTTTACATGGCATAACCCTGTGTCAACTTCTGTCTTATTTCTCCGTTAAATCTAACGGAAATAGTTAATTTTGCCCTTCCAAACTCATCATATTTACAATATGATGCCATTCATCAAAACTGTAACGGAAAAGTCAATTTTACCCTTCCAAACCCATCATATTTACAACATGATGCCATTCATCAAAACTGTAATGGAAAAAGTCAATTTTACCCTTCCAAACCTATCATATTTACAACATGATGCCATTCATGAAACAAAATAACCCCCCCTGCCTAATCGCCGGCAAAGCCTCCAGTCCGAGCTCCCCCACCTCCGCCCGTGAGCTCCCCCCTCCTCACGCCGGTCGCCCGCAAGCTCGAGCACCCCTTCCAGCACGCCTGCGCCCAGCTCGAGACCTGGCCGCAAGCTCCAGACCCTCGCGCGCACGGCCAGAACCCCCCCCCCCCGACAAGCCCCAGGTCGCCCGTGCCCCGCCTCGGACCCCGACAAGCCCCAGGTCGCCCGCGCCCCGCCTCTGGGAACCCATCCCCATCCCCCTCGCTTGCACCCCCCCCTCCCCGCGACAAGCCCCAGGTCGCCCCACCTTGCCTGGGAACCCACCCCCTCCAGGTCGCTCGGGAACCCATTCCCCTCGCCCGCGCCGCCCCCTCCCCTGCAATTTCCTGTTCCAAGTTGAGCCCACCTCCGCTCGTTCTTTTCTTTTTTTATTTTCGATTAATCTCAACCTTTAAATCACGGATGGGTTAGATTAACCCACAGATCTGGTTGAGTTAATGAAGTAAACTAACGAAGGGTTATAGGAGTAAAACGGAGCAATTATTCGAGGTCTGGGATGTAATTCATGATTATCGAGGGTTCCTGAGGTAATTACAAGACTACTCAGGGTTATAGGTGTAAATATCCCTATTACAAAAGAGAAATATGGACATAACCGATATTGCGTAATCTAAGAGGGTTATAATTGATATTTTCCCGTAGTAAAATTGGAAGAGAGAACATAGGTCAAACCGTGTGAGACGGATTACTCGGACACAGAATTCAGCATGGCGGATACCGGATCAGATTTCAGAATGTTTTGTACATACACGAGTAAACAAATGGAACGCGAATAAACAAATAAACAACCGAGACGATCGACACCACGAGAGCCCACAACGCGTGTTGTCGTTGGGAAGGAGGCATCAGCAGTTTGCTCGTAGTATCCACGTCGACTTGTAGGATTCCCAACACTTTCCCCCATTCCCGTGACTCCTCTTCGCGATTCATCTTGGACTCGGTTCGATTCGCAGGAGAGGGTTCGATTCATCACCCCTTTGATTTTCTTAATACCCTTGATAAGGACGACGACAGGGCATGGGGCCGAGAATTTGTGATGACTTTGATACTTCTCTTGGCACTACATACCTTCCCATCTCCGCAACGGACAGACGCCAGCACACCGGTTAAGGTATCGCTACCTTGGTATTCATATACGGACCACGCGATAGCACGGAGGATCGAATCGAAAATCTTATCGAAAAAAGTCGAATCGGATTTGTACCATTGAATCAAATCGGATCAGATGAATGGTGCCATCATCGAACTTTTGATTCAGATGATATAGCATTTATATAGAACGGTAAATTACAAAAAAAGCCATAATTATACGCCAATTGCTTACACATGCACCTTGGGCGGGGACCCGGGTCATCTGCGGTACTGCGGACTCTGCAGTAACCGCGCAAGCCGTTCGATATTTATCGAGCGGTTTGCACGAATTCGCACGGCACGGTACAAGCCCACAAAAATTATGAATTCGTGTGAACCACTCAATCAAGATCGAGCGGCTCGTGCGATTAATGCACAGACTACAGTACCGCAGAGGATCCTCTCGCCATGGACGGACCTATGTGGCCCCTTCCTCCAATCTCCCTATTGCACCTTTCTCATGTGTTCTGATAACCGTGCTTTTAATTGCTCCATGCACCATAGAAATTTCCGACAGAGCAAGACCACTAGGAATTATGGGGGAAGGGAAGAACAATCAGAATAATAAAATAAATCTATAATTACACAAATTTTGAAATATGTAACTATATTAAATATATAACAACAAATATTTTTTTATTGAATAAAGATCACTTGAGATTAGCATTAAATGGTATATCTGTTGTTGTGTCACTTGTTACCGTTACCATTTTCATTAATACTTTGGCCTTGTTCGTTTGGAGGATAAGGGGGAATGGAATAAGGGGAATAAGCCCCCAACACGGTTCCCCGTGATACGACTATTCCTCATTATTTCATCTTATTTCACTCTTATTCTTATCTTTATCCCACCTTACCTATCGTTATTTCATCTTATTCTTCTTATTCCTATCCTCCAGCCGAACGGAGAATAGACCCTTATTCCCCTTATTCCCCATCCTTATTCCTGCTTATTCTCCTACCGAACGGGCCCTTACACTAATTATTGCTGAAAAACTACGATTAGCGCTTTTTAAAGGTTTTTATCAGTTGTGCACTTCCGAGATATTGCAATATCAGTTACGCCCCTTCTTTTTTTGCAATATTAGTTGTGCCCCTACCTTCTAGCAAAATTCACAGTTCTACCTTTTTGTAATATCAATTATGCCCTTACTTTATCTTAACAGAAGGGCAAAACTGTGAATTTTGCAAGAAGGTAGGGGCACAACTGATATTCCAAAAAAAGAAGGGACATAATTGATATTACAATATCTCAGATGGGCACATCTGATAAAAACCCTTCTTTTAATGATAAAGGCAACAAATAGTTGTTGCTAACAAATCGTCTCTAGTGACAGAGATACATATATATCATTCATCTCTAATTAAGTAGAAAAAACCAATTTGCATCAGAAAATACTCACTGGTATATATTTAATGATGAATGATAGAGCGACAGATTTTTAAATGTACATAGAATCATTATGTTGTAGGTAGTCGAGATAAGGTCACACAATACTTTGATGTTTTCCCAAGACACCACATAAATTTCTTAATATTAATTGCACATGGTTCATTCTTCATTCTAGATGAAATATGTCTCAAAAGTCAGATATGTTGTTTGTACTTATTTTGTTTTTCCTTTAATAACTTATAATTTTTACAACTATTTTTATGTTCGAATCATATAGATATCAAAAAATGATGTAAAGGATTTGGAAATGTATAGGACACACATATAAAGCACAACTATAAATAACTTGTAGTATAACTAGTAAATAAATTAAAACTACATTTTTGCATTGTATATAAAGACATTTATGATAATTTAAGTTGTTTTAGCATCGGTGTATGTATATAGTATAGTGCCTCCTATAACATGGAATCCTGGGTCTACCAATGTTATACACACATGTATGTATGCATGGATGGGGTCAAATTATTCCCAATTTAAGGAAATATTAAGATAAAGCCAATGTAAATTTAAGCATTTTCCTTATATTGAACATGGTGTCGATTCATTGATAAATAAGAAAATATTTACATTACATGTATAGGAAGATAGAATTATTAAAATTATCATATAGGATGAATATTAATTACAAATAGATGATTTTTCTTATAAAGCATTCTGGTGAACAATTGTATTGAATGTTTTTCTACTAATTTTATTGAAAATGACGTCTTTTATGGGCTCATGAAAAACAAACTCATTTAAAGGGATTTGTAATATAACATTTCAGAAATGTTAGCGGATCTACTTACTTGATAACAAATCCAATTTGATGTAAATGATTGGAGAAACCACAAGCAGATCCAACTAAATATTATCTGGATAACCAATTGAATAAATATTAATCTAAAAAATGTGGATAGAAAATTTGCAAAATAAGGGAAAAGTAAAGAAATAGACTAGATAAAAGTAAAAGTAATGTAATATTTAATTTGATTATTTTTTGTTGTCAACTTTTATGGTTGAGATAATAAGTAATAACTGAACTTATTCGCTTTATTTAGAAAGAAAAGAGGAGACAATAAATGGATTAACCGGTATAAAAAGAAAGAAGAAAGCTAGGGATAATGGTTGAATTAGTTGGAGGTAGCGATAATTCCCATTACGATTTAATTATCACCATGATTTCTATACAAGAAGAGATGTAGATAACATTCATAAAGTTGAAAATTTGTCGCCCCCCCCCCCACCCCCCCCCCCCCCCCCCCCAAAAAAAAAAAAAGATCTTCCCACCATGTATTGAAGGAGAAAGTTTGGATAACATGTTCCTAACCCATAGGCTTTTGATGGAAGGATGTTTTCCCAAGGTAAAGACTCAAGCCTCTCTTGTCATTCCTCTAACTAATTTTTTATAGATCCAAATGCATATATGATTCTCTTGCTTCTATAAGTTTGATTATGGTAGATCTATATGATTTGATATAGATCATGTCATTATTGTTATTTGCGACAATTAAATATTGGCAATATTTTCGGTGTTAATTTGATTGATCTAATGATGTGTCATGGTATTGTGTATGTGTGGATGACATAAGTCGATTTTGGAAGTAGTCAGATTTGAGTACATCGAAAGTATCTTGAACCATATTGTACCCCTTAGTATTTCGAGGTTTATTTCAGAAGGATCAACCACTGGATTGAGGATTTCTTTTCTTTTTGTTAGAATATATGATGTAAAATTCAGATACAAAATTTCATGATGATTGGAATACGTTTTGATGTTCAAAAGGGGATTTTGAGTTCTAGTCAGATACGTGGGTTTTGAGGAATATGAGAACATAGCAGGGTATTGCAAGTCATAATCATAAAAATAAGAAAGTTAGTTTACGCATTAATCTTGTGTATCCCAAGTAGCGAAGACAATTTGTAGAGTTGTAAAACGAGCGCATTGGTACCAAGCCTGTTGTTAATAGGATCAACATGGTATACGATAAACAGTAATTTTCAAATGAAAATGAATCATTAATAATCCATCGCAGAATAACAGTAGTATAATCATGTATTTCTTATTCATATTACAATTACAATACACAGATAGGAATCGATTTATAAATTAAACCACATATTATGATGAGATCCAGGAAAGGTAAAGCAATAAACAAATTACATCAAATAAAACAATAAGAAGATTAGGTTAGAGATCACCAAAGCGTCCATGTAATAGGTTGTCCTTTAAGAGGATATCGTACCCACAAAACTGGTATGGAGGATACTAGCGATCCACTCCCAGGATATGATGGCATGCGTTCGTCGTCCGTACACACCGATGAGATCGTCCTCGAAAGCACCTCAGAGAACCGCAACCGAAAGAGGAAGAAACAAGTCATAGTTGCGGTGGAAAAACGGAGAGAGAGAGCGAGAGAGAGTTTTCTTACGAGTGAAGAAAATGAGCATCCTGAGATAGGTATAAGTAGACCTAACATGTAGCTCTTCATCTTTTGAAAATCCCCCTCAACGGATGCCTCTTCGGATTCTGAAACGACAGCTAAGTTAGAGTCATTGGATCGAGTCGAATTCTCGTAGTAGTCAAATCATAACTAATCCATTGGATTAATTTATTCAACTCGTAAAAATAAATCTATAGCAAAATTATTGAGATCTGAGATCTGAATTGAGTCTGTCGAGCCAGAGCCGATGCCAGAGATGGAGCGAAGCGGAGCACGCACGTATGTGTGGTCCCCATTCCTCCTCTCTACTACAGCTATAAGAGCTTGGGTGTGAACTTATATATAAGTCCACTAAAATTTTAGAACTACTAGATGTGGTACTAAAAATCCACTCAAGACTTCCCTTGGTTCATATTTGAAAATTCTCAACTTCCCTCCAACATCAATTGGTTTTCCAATTTTAAACCAAATTGATAATCAAATGTAAATGCATAGGCTTACCAAGTTAAAATCTAATTACATTAAGTCTAAATACTACACTCCTCCACAAATTCATAAATTTGAAAAAGAGATTCAAAAAGACATCTTTCTACCGTCACACTTTGCTTTCAATAAATGTAGCTTCCGGTTTGAACCTCTACCCGAATTTACTACTTTCACCTCAACAAGAACGAAGTGAACTATATCTTTAATTGTTAAAGTATAAGATAGAGACAATAAAGTGTTGTTCTTGGCGCAATCTTCAGGGATGGTGCTCTTAAAGGATATACACCCTTACCATGTTTCATGAGTGTGTTTAGGAAAGACCTTCTTCCTTTAACTACGATCCATAGTAACACTCACATAGGTGGTGTTATCCAAAGATGCACTGCTAATATCCTGCCCAAAGGCATAAACCCATTCAGGGCCTACGCTCTTCCTAAACTTACATCTTAAATGGCACTCAAGCTTCCAAAGATAAGACACTTATGTGAAAGCATTAAAATAAGAGTGTCAACCAGTTCTCCAAACAACTTGTTATTACTACATTGAACCTACATTGTGGTATCTTCACCCAAATAGATTGGGTTGCTGCTGTAGAGGAATACCCAATGGGTCTCAGTCTCATCCCGAGCCTAGACTTTAGGATCAATGATATATCAAGTCTCTTAATCAACTGATCTGTCGTAGTGTCTTTGGATCTAACAAAATCTACAGCCAACACTTCTCGAGACACCAAATCCCTTAACGTTATAAGTCTGATTTGTATGTAGCTCCTTGTTTTTTGATTAAACTTTGAACTCTTGATCTTGGCAATTGTGGTCATGTTGTCACAATGCATCGAGATCGCAGAAATTAACTGACCTACCATGGGAATTTCATAAAGAAATTCCCTTGACCATTCAACCTCAATTTCAATGATGTCCAAAGCACACAGCTCAACCTCAAAGGTAGAACGAGATAGAGTGGTATGCTTCACGGACCTCTAGGAGACTGCGCCACCTCAAGTGTAAAGTCGTACCTAGTAACACCATTACTCCCAAACTCCACTATTTTTCAATCTGGCTTGCATCACTATATCCGTCTAGTAAAAGATGGATGCCTACCATAATACAAACTAAGGAAAATAGTTCCCCTCAAGTACTTCAGTACTCGATCTAGAGCCTCCCAATGAGTAGGGTTAGAACAGCTAGTGTAACTACTCAGCTTTGCAACTGAGAATGAAATATCTGATCTAGTGTAATTTGCAAGATACATTAAGATTCCTATCACTTGTGAATACCTTAGCCGAGCTACAGGTACTCTGCTCTTATTCCTAAATAGAATTTTGGATGAATCAAAAGGAGTGCTTACAGCTTTGCAATCTTGATAATCAAATTTCTCAAGTATCTTCTCAACATAGTGAGATTGAGAAACTGCATTCCCGTCAATTGTCCTTGTCAGTTTAAGACCTAAGATCACATCAGCAAGACCCATGTCCTTCATCTCAAACTTGCTACGTAAGAATGTTTTAGTCCCATTAATAATGCTCACATGTAATCCAAACAACTGTATGTCATCAACATACAAGAACAAGACAATACACTTATCTCCTTTCACTTGAAATAGGCACATTTGTCAGATTCATGAACCTTAAAGCCACATGACAAAATAATTTTGTCAAAATTTGCTTGTCACTGCTTTGATGCTTGTTTCAATCCGTAAAGGGATTTAACAAACTTGTAAACTTTTCTCTCATTCCCAAGAGTAGCACATCCATCAGGTTGATCCATATAGATCTCTTCCTCAAGATCGTCATGCAAGAAGACGATCTTCACATCCATCTGGTGGATAGAGAGATCATATACATATGTCAATGCTATAAGCATCTGGATTGTGGTCATCCTAATCATAAAGGAATATGTATCAAAATAATCAGTACCTTGCATTTTCTTAAAGCCCTTAGCAACCAATCTGGCTTTATACTTTTCAATAGATCTGTCAGGTCTAAGCTTTCTCTTGAACACCGCTTGCAACCAACGGTAGAGCACCCTTCGGGTAAATCAATCAGTTCCCAAATTCCATTAGCCATAATGGAATTCCTCCAAGATTTAACGGCTTCCTTCCTTTATTTTACTCAGATGAAGACATGGCTTCCTTGTCACTTGGCGGATCACCCTCGATCTCGTAGACAATAAAGTCACTACCCAGATCCTTCGCTATCCATGGTCGTTTACTCCTCCTTGGCTCAATTTCTTCTGAAAGGTTATTGGGTTCTGGTTGAGTCTCAACCTCCACATTTGTTCTCCTTTTCACTTAATCTGGAATAGATCACGATGTGGAGGCAACATCAATAGTCATATTCTGAGGAATCCCATTCTTCATAGGAAATACATCCTCAAATAATATAACATCACAGAGTCAACAATAGTGTTGACATCTATGCCTGGTATCTCAGACCGAACTACCAAGAACATGTATGCATAGCTATTTTCCAAATAACCTAGAAAGACCGCATCAACAGTGTTAGGCCTAGCTTCTTTGTCTTGTGTAGGGACTAACACCTTAGCAATACAACCCTACACTTTGAGATACCTTAAACTTGATTTCCTATTTCTCCAAAATAGAAAAGGACACTTTTACATATATCTTGGAAGGGACATATTCAAAATACAGCAAGCCATATTCAAGGCCTCTCTCCACATATAGGTTGGAAGCCCAGAACTATGTAGGACAATATTGATCATGTCAGTTTAAGGTCCTATTTTTCCGTTCTGCTATCTGATGAATCCATGATTCATTAACATTCTGTCTGTATTTTGTCTTAAAACTCATTAACATTCTGTCTTTATTTTGTCTTAAAACCCTTAGTAAGTACATGTAAATATATATTAAATCTCATCTTTGATCAAAATCTCATTCATGAATAAAAATACACTTTATGCATCAAAAATATGTAAATAATAAAAGAATAAAAATAAAGAAAAGAAAGAAGGCATATTGTAGACATGCATATATGTACAATATGACTTATACAATATAAATATAGTTGCAAGATATATTTACATAACCTAACCTCCGAAACCAAGTCAGCATGGATTGGTCGACAAACAAACAAGTATGGGGAGATAAGAAAACAAAACCACGAAAAGAATTAATTATACACTCCACACATTATTCATTATTTATTCAATATTTATTAAAAATTAAATGATTTTAATCAATTCATTTGAATATATTTTTCACCAAAGTCTTTTCTTAATTATTTCTAAAAATGTATATAATATAAAAAGAAGTTAAAAATATTATCTTGCACATATGCCAAGAATTCCAACTTTTAGATTGTCAAATTCTCAACTTCTGAATATCATAACTTTCTCATACAAACTCTAATTTCACTCCACTCACTTTAAAGTTCACAAAATAATATTCTCTAATTAATGGAGGTGATTTCACTAAAATCGAAGTCCGTTTGCAAAAAGTCGATTTTGGGACCTAATGACAATTGGGTTTCTGGACTATTTATTTTATCTAGAATATATTGTTTATAATTTTATTAATTTTATATTTTTAGATTATTTTCTTGATCTTGTATTTTAACCATGATTTATTTCAGAATTTTTTGATACTATTTATAATATTCTAAATAAATCAAATACGCTATTTTATAGATGAAATTAAACTATAGATGATGTATCTACATTTATTTATATATTTAAATCAATTCATTAAAATATATAAAAATTCACATACACTTTATTTATTATTCTAATAATTAATAAAATATAAAATTCATATGTTATTTATTGAATTATTAAATTAAAAATACAATATTTATTTATCAAGTATTAATTATACCTATTTATTAGTATAATATTTATATTTCATTAAATATTTATTATTTATCATAATAAATTATTGTATAATTTTAGATAATTAAATTTGTAGATGCTAACAAGCTGCCTAACCACAATTATCTAGATCTCACTTCAATCCTTGTTTGATGAAGGTGACGGATATTCATTCGTGATTGTTAGCTCGTACTAATGTTGCAATTCTCAATGAAGCTAGCATTACCACTCTCAACAGTTCTTGTACTATAATTAGGACAATGAAATCTATACTCCTTTGCCCGAGAACTATTAAATGAATCTTAGGGATAAAATGTTAGTTCCATATATGCTCGAGAACTATTAAATGAATCTTAGGGATAAAATGTTAGCCTCCTAAAAAGAAGATAGGGATAAAATGTTAGTTCCATATATGCCCGAATCTTCTGGAATAGATATTCCACATATGGTTTCACATCCACTTAATGACATGGACTATCAAGAAATACGCGCTGAAGGACAAAGGAGACCTGCAAATTTTGGTTATCATATAGTTTATACACTTGAGCATGAATGTGACTTGAGCATTGATAAAGATCCAAGCTCATTACATCAAGCCACGGAATGTAATGATTTTAAAAAGTAGTTGAATGCTATGTAAGAATAACTCGAATCAATGGTCAATAACAATGTCTTAGATCTTTTGGAGTTACTTGAAGGATCTAAAAGAGTCAGATGTAATGGATTTCTAAGACCAAGCATGATTATAAAGGTAACATCGAAATATATAGAGCTAAACTTTTTACAAAGGCTTTACTCAAAAGGATGACATGGATTATGAAGAGACCTTTGCTACGATTTCAAAGAATGACTCCTTAAGAATCGTTTTGACTTTGGTGGCTCATTATAAAATGCAGTTTCATCAAGTGAATGTAAAGACCGTCTTTCTGAGTACAGAGTTAGAGGATGATGTTTTTATGGACCAACCCGAAGGTTTTAGGATCACGGGAAATGAAAATCTAGTATGTAAATTTAATAAGTCAATATATGGATTAAAACAAACTTCTCGTCAATGGTATAACTAATTTGACAATACCACTACATCTTATAGTTTTGTAGAAAACATTGAAGATTGGTGTATCTACATGATGGTTAGTGGGAGCAATTTTATTATATTAGTCATATATATTATTGATTGTGAATGATTTATATTTGTGATGAACCTGTATTTCATCATCTTTATTCATTTATTTTAGCTTAAAATCCCTTCTTAAATACCCTGTAGATATCAATAAATCTATGTTTTTATGACTGTCTATTCTTTTGTATATATTTAATATTTATCATTGTTTTCAACCTTAAATAAATAAATAAATAAAGGAAAAATAAAGAAAAAATGAAGACTGTATATATGCAATAAATACAGGCTGGCTCTGACCCTAAGAGAGGGTCAACTTGACCTGATCGACAAGGAATAAAGTAGGAGAGATAAGGCCTTCGACATAGAAAAAACAAGAAAAATGAATTCCATTTGTATATTCATCACCATTCTTCATTGGACATATTGTACATTATGTATATATTTCTTACTCTAAAAATGTTTTCTTCTTGTAGCTTGTACATAAAAATAAGTTGTAAATATTAAAAATAGTTGTAAGAAGAGGAATATGTACAAAGATAAAATAATGATACTTTGAAAAAGTCGCAAAACCAAACTTATCAGACCCGTGTCTTCTCAAAAAAAAATTCAAAATAAAGCAAACTCACTTTTATTGTACTCTAAATAAAATAAGCTTCAAAATGAAAGTAGCTTCACTAAAATAGGGGTAAGATGTAAAATGTGGTTTTTTGGAGTGTGTTTGTACATTTGCCTTTATTGTAAATTGTGTGAAATATATTCTTGTATTTATTTTATGTATATTTTTGCACATATTATAATTTAAAATATTTGTATATATATTGTATTTTATCTATATAAAATGCAAATAAAAATTACCAAAAAGTAAAAATACACAAAAAATAGTGTATATATTGTACTTGTACCACTATATATATTATAAATTCTTCTATTTATTTAACCTAATGAACTATTTCATAAATATAAAATAAAAATATCTTTACAATCCTTGAAAATGGTGTAAATAAATAACATATTAAATTATGTATTTATTTGTAAAAATAAATTATTAAAAATTATTGTGTTGTATATATAGGTATATATACCTATGAATAAATGTTAATATTTATTTTAACATATTTATTTAATTTATTTAATTTATTAAAAATAACCATAAATAAGATTATTTCATTCCTAACACTTTCTATTTATATCATTTATTTATTTAAATTCATTTATTAATTTATTTACATTTTTTTAGCTTATTTTGTCTTATTCGTATTTTGTCATGTAGCTGGACCCGCTCCCATTGGCGGACCCGAGTCAACCTCCCCTTCACCCCCCCAAAACCCAAATAAATCTCTGTCGAACTTCCTTCTTCAAAATTTCCCAACAAATCTGATCGTCTATTCGACCCGATCCCTCTATCACTTTGATTGCCCAAATAATGACCAATCGCACCTGATCTTTTTCAATAATAGAGCCTTGGTTCGTGTGCCACCTGAATTTCAAATCTTCTCTAGCTTACCGTCTATAGATAACATCAGATTACCCTCTTTCCATTTGATCCGTATTTCCTTGCGATTTCTCGCCCAAGGGTAAAGTAGCTGGACGAAGGTTATGACAAGACTTCAGCCAGCCATCCGAGAGTGCGTCAGATCGGAAGAAGGACGTGATCCTTATGACGCTTCTTCGTTTTCCGTCACGAATCGAGGCTACAATCAATTTTCTTCCGCCTGTAGGCAATCTTAGGTAATTTTCATTTAATTTCATCATTAATTTCGCATTTAATTTCATTTAATAGTCAGATCCGATCATCTCTTCATATGAGCTTTGATCTGCTCGATCGGAGCTCCTCGATCATTCATTTTCCACTACAATCACACCATAACGGCACCCCATCGTTCTCCATCTTCTGTGATAACCTGACTCCTACAGATCTGGCCGATCGAACCTCGACAGCGTACACCTTCAACCGAGTTCTTCCAACAGTTTTCAGTGCCATCGGATCAAGAAATTACCCCCCAGATTACATCTAGTACGTTGATTGAGACCCAAATCTCTGCTTCAGATCAAATCAGCAGGAGCTTGATCCAGTTGTCTAGAGCACACGCAGATTGCACGTTCTATGTAAACATTTACACTTTTTAGTTTTGTTATTTATTGGTTTTGTAAATAAGTCCCCAAAGGGACACGTTTTAGTGAATCGTGCTTGGTTTGTAGTATTACCCTTATTGTTTCTTCTATTTGTACTCGAGTCCCGATTGAATTGAGGAACACGCGTCGCACGTGATACTTTGGAGAATTTGCAATAATAGCCCCTACATTATTTTGTTACTGTTTAACCTTTGAACATTAAATAATTACCATTTAGTCCTTTCCAGCATGACTCACGTGCGGTGGCACATAAGTTTTAGGTGAAATTGCACAGCTTCCCTTACAATTTATTACTTTGTTATTCATTTCATCCAGCAAATATTTTTCTCTTGCACTTTAGTCCCTGTGCAGCAGTTTGTTATTTTGCATGTTAACAGTTTTTAATAGATAGTTAATTGTCATTAAAAATTCTCCAATAATTATAATTAGTTCATGTTGATCAACTTTTTTCACAATTTTTGATTCACATTTTATTTAGTTTTATTATTTTTAATAAATCAAAAAGTTCTTTTAAATTTCTTATCTACCATTTTTATTGATAAAAATTACAAAAATCTTTTGAAAAGATTAGAAAAATTTCTATTTGTTTGTTTTACTTCATTTTTATTTTTGTATAAGTTTCAATTTTAAATTACTTATGAAAATCAAAAAATAGAAAAACATTAAAAACACTAAAAAATTCATAGGAAATTCCAGAAAGGGATTTTTACCCGGCAAATTTATAAACTTTTAAAATTACCTCTACGACCTTATGCACAACGTAAGTACCACATCGAGCCTATAAGTTACCCAAAAACCCTTTCATGGGGTAAGAGTTGGCAAATTTACGAGGTCGAGTGGGGAATTAGGTTGTTTCAAAGGTCATGGAGGTAATTGGGAAAGTTTATAGGGTCTCCCAGGTAAAAATCCCTTCCAAAAATTGCATAAAATAGATCTTTGAAAAACTTAAAAAATAACCTCTTGTTTGTGCATATTTCCTTTATTTTTGAGTTTATTTTACGTTTTAAAAATCTAAAATATTGCTGCATTTTTTGTTTGTTATTTTTCATGTTTTTAAATATTTTGAAAACCTTAAAAAACTAAAATATTCTAAAAAATTACAAAAATAGTATAAAATACCAAAAACAGAAAAATATTTTTATTTGATTTTTCTATATATTTTCTTATATTTGACAAATACAAGATTTTATTTCCTTCTTTATTCCTTTCATTTATTTTATTTGCTTTGTTTTGAAAACTAAAAATATAAAAACATAAAATCCGAAAATCATGAAAAAAATAAAAACAAATAAAATTCCATAAAATTAAAAAGATAAAAATCCTTAAGAAGACCAAGAGTATATCAATAAAAAGAATCCTTTTTATTTTGTTGTTTATCTTTGATTTAAATAACCCTAGGGATTTGTAGCCTCCTCGAATTCAATCCTATATGTTATACATGTAAATAAATAGCAAACTTTCTCTCTTTCTTTGCATTCCTTGCTTTGATTGACTTTCTGATTAATGAAAATATTTTTTTGCTTACTTTAGGAATTTTTGGGATCGCAACGACACTTCTAGCTATTAATTACAAATCCTTGAAAAATCTCAATCAACAATTTGTTACATGATACAAAGAAGTATCTTTCCAAGAACTC
This sequence comes from Ottelia alismoides, assembly GCA_037367405.1. Lineage (NCBI taxonomy): Eukaryota > Viridiplantae > Streptophyta > Magnoliopsida > Alismatales > Hydrocharitaceae > Ottelia > Ottelia alismoides. The sequence goes on from JAZKJV010004568.1 coordinate 487,206, forward strand.
TGAAATGAAAGATATGAGTGAGGCATCCTATGTGATTGGAATAGAAATATGTCATTATAGATCACAAGGACTGTTAGAATTATCTCAAAAAGCATATATTGAAAAAGATCTTGTAAAGATTCATGATGGACAAGTGCTCTGCAGGGATTATTCCTATTCATAATGGGAATAAATTTAGTTTGGATCAATGTCCAAAGAATGAATTGGAACATAATAAAATGAATAAGATTCCTTATGCATCAATGGTTGGGAGTATCATGTATGCTCAAACATGTATTCGACCTGACATTAGTTTTACCACTGACATGTTGGGTCGGTATCACAGTTTTCCTGGTACGGACCACTGGAAAGCTGTAAAGAAAGTTCTCAGAGGTACCAAAGATCATATGCTCGCGTACATGCGATCTGATAATCATGAGATTATGGATATTTAGATTCAGATTTTATGGGATGCCTCGATACAAGAAAGTCAACCTTTGGCTATATATTTCTACTCATTGGAGGAGCTTTGTCATGGAAAAGTATGTAGCAGTCTATCATTACTGCTTCTACTATGGAAGTTGAATTTTTAGCATTCTTTGAGGTTATAGTTCAAAGATTCTGACTGAGACACCACATTGGCAAGACGAGGAGGAGAGGCGTCGCATTAGCAAGCTGAAGAAATCTATCTATGGGCTCAAACAAGCTTCTCGTAGCTGGAACATAAGATCTAACGAAACCATAAAGAGTTATGATTTTGTTCAGAATCCTGATGAACCTTGTGTGTACAAGAAGCTTAGTGGGAGCATCATTGTGTTCAGTGTGCTTTAAGTAGATGACATTCTTATCATTAGGAATGATATAGGAATTATGACCAGTATTAAGATTTAGTTATCTCATACCTTCGAGATGAAAGATCTTGGAGAAGCCTCTTATATCTTGGGTCTGTAGCTGTTTAGAAATATAGAAAAAGAGGATTTTAGGATTGTCACAACATGAATAAGAAGATCTTGGAAGGTATCCATATTGATAATTCCAAAAAAGGCTTCGTTCCTTTAAGACATGGTATCCACCTATCTAAAGGGATGCTTGTCAAAGTGTTGAGGACAAGAAAGCCATGGTTGGGTGCACCTACGCATCAGTTGTGGGAAGCCTAATGTACGCCATGATGTGTACAAGGCCGGATATCTGCCATGCAATGGGAGTGGTAAGTCGCTACCAATCCTGCTATGAAGAGAAACATTAGAATGCAATGAAGAACATCTTCAATTATCTAAGACGGACGCAAGATTATATCTTGGTATGTGGATATGGTAATCTCCAAGTCTTAAGATACACAGATTCTGGCCTCCATTCTAATATTGATGATCGAAAGTCAACATCAAGGTTTGTGTTCCTGTTGAACGGTGGTGTTGTGAGCTGGAGAAGCAAGAAGCAGGACACTACAACTGATTCAACAAAACACTACAGTCGATTCAACAACAGAAGCCAAATACATTATCGCATCAGATGCTACAGAGGAGGCAGTGTGGTTGTGCAAGTTCATCCTAGAACTTGATGTAGTTTCCTCTGATACTACCATCCTGCTACTCCGTGATAACATAGGAGCCATAGCTCAGGCGAAGGAACTCAGATGACATCAAAAGAGCAAGCACGTGGAAAGGAAATACCACATCGTTCGGAAGATTCAAAAGTATGGAGACATCATCATCACCAAGGTGGCCTCTACTGACAACGTTGTTGATCCGCTAACAGAACCTTTGACACATAAGGTTTTCGACCAACATATTATGAGAATGGGTTTAAAGATTGTACCTGAATGGTTCTGAGGGCTAGTGGGAGATTGTTAGCCATGTGAGCCTGAGGCAAACCATTTCTACAATAAATGTTATTGTAATCTTTTATATATCAATAAAAGTTATTAATTTATTTCACACCCTGTCTGAGATTAAATGAACAATGCACTATAAGATCCCTTAGTACAAATATGGTTATTTACCATGGCCATTTTAATGATCATACAGCTATTGATTCCATGGTTGAATCATAGATGTTGGTGCTCGGATGAAATATAAAGAGACAAATTGATGACTCATCAGGCACTGTCAAATGATTATTAAGAGATGATATCCAGACTAAGGAGATGGTAATCTTTCTCTAAAGTTTGATATCTGACCGACCTCTTGTTGCAGGTCCTCTGCTTAGGAATATAGATTCAGAGGTATCAGATAAGTTAGGTCAAAGAGTTGACTTAACAAGATTAAGATAACCAAGACCTATGTCGTATATTGTCACGATATAGGCATGCATTCTCTGACCGGAGATAGATGTATTACTATATGTCCAAAAAGCCGGTGTTTTTCATCGGTCAGATGTTCCACACAAGGCGGGAACAACGTCGTCGAGGCGACCGAGCAAGAAACCAAAATCAACAATTAAATCACAATATATGTAAAGCAATGAAAAGAAAAATATGTGGAGTTAAAATTTATTATAAATGTACAATGTATGTGTATAGGTGTAAGTATTATAAAGGTCGAACATATGGAGCAAACGGGAGAATGGTGCAAGTAAATACAAAAATGTGTGCTTCTTGTTGTCAATTTATTTTGTGGGTTTTTAATTATATATATACATTAATATTTATATATTTTTAATTATTATAAATTTATTTATTCTTAATTATATATTTACTTATTTTTTTATATTTTTTTATTTTTAATTTCTTTTCCTTTTTATAAAAGATATACAATAATATGTAAGAGTATATAAAAAATATAGGATAATATATGTATAATTGAACTATAAATAAATAAAAATTTTATAATTATAGATTTTTGTGTTTTAAATATATTTTTACTTTTTTTATTTTTTTTATTTTTTGCTAATTTTTATGGATTTTAAAAGTCAAAATATCCCAAATCAGGGACTAAAAAATAGGCTAAACTCAAATGAAGATGAAAAATATCAAATGATGTCAACAATTCTTCAAATCAATTTTAATATGTAAATAATAACATAAATAAGATCATAAAATAGAAAATGATATTTTTTGGAATTTATAGGAATTTTTTAAATTTTTATAAAAGATTTTAGGGTTTTTAAATTTTCATGTATTTTTTTCTATTTTTAATGATTTTGGTCTGAAGGTTCAAAATATTTAAATAAACAAAATATATTTTTGTGGGAATTTTTCAAAATGATTTTATATTTTTGGTATTTGTAAAGCTAAAAAGAAAATATCTGTGCACTTTTTTATTTTTAATAAAATATTAAAAAGTCCTAAATTGTAAATATAAAAATATGGCATGAATGTTTGTGCAATTAGAAGATTAACCTTATTTTTGGTATTTTTTAGAGCACATATGCTATATTTAATAAATAGAATAAATGCACAAAAAATCAATGAACTTGTAGGGGAATATATGTAATTAAATTAAATGTAAGGGACTTAATGCAATTTTTCCCAAAAATATAACCGATATTTAAATTTACAAATAAGAAAACCCTGAGGGGCCCGATCGTAAAATAACCAAGCCCACGTGCACAAGCACGTGAGCCTCGCTGGCACGGGTCGCAAAATAACTCATACTTATTCTATTTTTACGCTACTAAATTAAGAATTCCCAAGATAAAATGAAAATCAGAAATAAATCTTTTGTTTATTCATGATTGGCTATGTAACTGTTTTTTGGGATCAAGGAACATGATTGTGTGTCGAAATATGCACAAGAAACAGAATATATTGTGTATAGTTTAGTAAGAGGAATATGATGAGCACATGTTGCAAGAATTAATCTCGTATGTGGTCCATATGAAATATTGATGAAATAATAAATATGAGTCTTACCAAGTCAATGGATAAACGTAATCGAATTATGTTGACCCATGTTGATAGTTAGTTGGTTATCAAGAGTCGGTGACAGTAGGGTTTGTTATCCTTTTAAACCATCCAACTCCACTCCTATAAAAGAGACATGGTGGCTCATTACGCAAATCATCGAATCTTAAATCATAGAGAGCCACTATCAAAATTCTTCACCATCTCGGAGAGTCTTAACGTTTGGGGTCAAGGGAAGAAGAAAAGAAAGAAAGGATCACCATCATTTTTCTTCATCATCTCTGATTTTTCTTTATCATCTCTGTCACGATGATTTTCTGATTTGCGATGGAAGGAGGTAATTCATGAATCATTATTTTTTGTTCTCAACATTAGTTCCTTTATGTCAATGTAGATTCCTTTATATCACACTTTAAGTTTCCTATAATTTGGTATCAGACCCAGGTTTGATTACTTGGCTTTGATGGACTCGAGACAGTATTGATGTCTCGCTGTTGAGTTTCATGTTATTTGATTGCATAAAGTTTCGTGCAATTCATTATTGACATGTAAGACTAACATAATAATTCCATCTTTCATACTTTTTGATTAACACATATGTGATGATCAGACTCGCAACCTTACTGTATTAAAAATAATCATATACTCAGATATTGAAAGGAGATGGCAGTTTGTGTATGGACTTTGCAAATTAACCTTCTCCATCAAATTTGGGATTAAATTACACTAATGGGAGGCTCTTTTTAGGAAAACCTTCAAAAAAGGACAGTGATTATATTTGAAAATTTATTACCAAATAATTTAAATGTACACGGTGTTCTTTTCTATGTCAGCATACTTACTCAACATGGTTCTTAGTAAAGTAGTTCAAAAGACACGTTTTGAACTATGAGCAGGTAGGAAATCTAGTTTGAGACACTTACATGTTTGGGGATACCAAGTGGAAGTTAGAGTATATAATCTATATGAAAAGAAATTAGATCCAAGGATAATCAGTGGATTTTTCATTGGCTATCCGACGAATCCGAAAGTGTCGGTTTTAAAAAGTTGTTTTTATCGTGAAGTGCTTTGTAGGCGGCAATCGGAAACGATCAAGAAAATACCACAAATCAGTTATTCAATTTTTACTCTCGTGGTTTTATGTTTGTTTTACTTGGGCAAGTCCCAAGGTTGATCACAAGGAGGCAAAGGAACAACCTAGAATTAAGTCTATCAAAGTTCGTGTTCGGTTTTTCGAAGCGGTCTTTTTTGGAATTTTTCAATTTATTAGGGGATGCACATGCAAATTCGGCCTATTTTAGGGACTAAAATGTGAATCACGTCCAAACGATGTCCGAAAAATGCGAAACTTGGCCGGGATGTAAAATATGATGAAATAAGTGCACTGTAATTTTTTTTTGGAATTTTTCGATGCAATATGAATTTTTTATGGATTTTTAAATGCAAACAAAATGATTTTTAATATTTAATTATAATAAATATTAAACCTACTTATTTTCAAGAAATAAAATTATCTAAGATCTATCACTAGGTGATGGATCTCAGAAAAATCCTAAACCTCGAAAATATGGGGTTTAATACCTATTAAAAATCAAATACTAAAAGATGCAAGATGATTTTTATAGAGCAAACTATGCATGCAAATTCAATTCTTTTTGGGCATGATGTTAAGAACAATTAACTCTACAATAGGTGATTTTTCGAGATTTTTTAGAGCAACGGTTAATCAACTATCAATTTCAGAGCAAGAAATGGGTAAAATATGCAAATTTTCACAAAACAATTATTTATTCATTAACCGTCCGTCACAAAAATACACACAAGATATCAAACAATAGAGAATCACTTAGCAAACATCATGCAATTTTTGGATTAAGAAAATAATATAGATAAGATGCTCAAAACAAAATGGGAACACAGGGGTACAGATGCAATAGATAAATAAAATATAAAAGCAGAGGGGGGACTTTTGTGTAATTACCAATAGTAGAGGGGGGGTAGTGCTGCAAAATGTCCAAGTGGCACGTGCCAGGCACGTGCCCTTGGAGGCGGGGGTCGAAGTGCGAATTGGTGAACTTCTGAGGGCGCTTCTATAAATTGCCCACGGGAGCATGTGTGCAGCACGTGCCCCTGGGCTGTTGCTTGCTGGGGAAGTCCCCCACGCACGTGCCTAGCACGTGCTGGGGTCTCGGCTCACCGGCAGGCAGAAGGCGGGGAAGAGGGCTCGTAGGCGGTGGTCGATGGCTGGCGTCCGGCCAAGGCTCGGCCGAAGCGGAGTGCCGGTGAGTCAATGGCGAGGCGTCTAGGGCGGTAGCGGCGGAGGGCCGCTCCAGGCAGAGGTGCCGGCGGCTGGTGAATGTCGATGAAGACCGGAAGTTGGAGGATGAAGGTGGTTGTCGTTGGCGTGGGCTGCCCAGGCGGAGGAGGCGCGATACAACCTCGGCGGTGGCGCGCAAGAGGCAGCCTCCGGCCAAGGCGGTGGTGGAGGGCGGTGGTGGCCGACACACGACCGTGGGGTGTCGGTGAAGAAGACGAAGGCGGCGGAGTGGTCCTGCGGCGCGGTGGAAATGGCCGAGTCGACGAGGCGGAGCGGGGTTGCGGTTGGTGACGAGGCGTGTTCGGCGAAGGAGAAGGCGAGAGAGAGAGATAGAGAGAGAGAGATAACCTGGAGGAGGTCGGGGGCTCGACGGCGCGGATGCCGGAGCGAGCAGTGCCGGCGAAGCTTTGCTGCGATGAGGTTGTAACCTTGGATCACGCCGAGGGCACGATTGTCACGACCGGAGGCGAGTGACGGCGGATGATCGGGACGTCGGGGGGGGCTGCGGTTTAAATAGGTGGAGAAGGTGCATCGGAAATGGAAGGCGGTGGAGGGATTCGCGGGATTCAACGGGTGGCGAGATCTGGAGGAGATCGGTGAGATCTGGTTGGCGAGAACCACGGGAGGGAGATGCTGATCGCGGGACGACGCGAGATTTGGGGGATCGGCTGATGGAGTCGCGGGAAAGGGGATTAGAATCGGTGATGAGATCGGATGATGGAAGAGGATTGGCGCCGGCGAGATACGAGGGGGCGGCGCGGCGGAGATCTCGGAGGAGATCGGCGGGGGTGGATCAAAAGGGGAAAGGTGTGTTGAGGGAGACGACGCACAGGCGCCGTTGATGAGGGTAAAAAGATCGAATTTCGCGGCTTTCACTTTTTTAAAGAAGAAGGAAGAAAGTTGAATTGTCGGTTGTAGCAGAAAGCCGCGAAACAAAAAGTTTGCGATCTTTAAACCTATCAAACAAATACGGTTTTCTGTCGGAAAACCGTTCACTAATATTTTACCAGGCAAGTGTTCCTGGGTCGAACTCAAGGAGGCAGAATATATTCCCTAGATTTCTCTTCTCGTAATTTTATTTTAACTCTTCTCTAAGTCAGAACGCTTTTTTAGTGATTTTTATTTTTATAATTTTTATTTGATTTTATTCTTTTTTATTTAATTTTCAAAGAGGGATATTTTTCAAAAGATTTACTTATTATATAGTAGGTGAATAGAATATAGGTGATATTATATAGTAAGAGTGAACGATGTTCGAGCCGCGTACTCGAACTACACAAGAAACGAAAACAAAACGAAGCGGTTTTCAAGAAAATCAAAACACGTCAAAAACTCGTCGTAAAGCCGCGAAAACTTTATACTAAGTAGCTGGGGTAGTTGTGTAACTACCCTCAAAGAATCGTCGAAATCTGATATCACAAGAACAAGAAACAACCCCTACAGCCCAGGGGCATAAGCGTAAGAAACTATTTAAAAATGTTCTCAATTTGGTCCTTGAGGACTGTTCTGAAATAAAAGTACAAGAAGTTTTACATTTAGGTCCCTGCGGAGGGACCTAAACGTAATTATGCAAAGGTCTGGAGGCGGGTAGCACTTCTGGAAATTCGGCTGGGCTTAAGATGTAAAATTTCCACCGTTTCAACTTGGTCGGTCGAGATTAGAACGTGCGGCGCGTGATCTGAAGGCTACGGGCGCGCCACGTGTCAGAAGACTGTGTTTCCTCTGTTCTTGAACCGGTTGAGCGGCTGACGGATGCGGCGTCTTCTCCGAATTATTCCGGCCGACTGACGGCAACTTTGGCTCTCCGGCGGGGCCAGAGGGGTGGCTCCTCCACCCCTCGAGCTCGCCCGCGGTAGGGATGAAGGTGGCGGCGCTCCGAGCGGTGGTTATAGATCGAAGAAGATGGTGGTCTCGACCACCTGGGGCTGAGGCTGTTCTGAGAGTCCGAGAGGTTTGCGAATTGATTGGAGGCGAATCTAAAGTGAGTCGAGAGGTTTTTAGTTTGTGCGGATTAGATGGATCATTGACCTATCTTTATGCGTGATTAGCCACGCTAATCGTGGCACGATGATCGAGAAACCAAATTGCAAAGATGAAGGAATAAGGTCTATGAGTTCCAGGTGTATTACCTGGAAATGTTGCTCGACGGTCGACCTTTGAGCCGGAGCTGACGCACGATGGTGGCGATGCAAGGCGGGGGAACACCTTGGAACGATCCTCCGTCGACTCCTCTTCCTCGCGGGCTATGCCTTGGTGCTGTCACCACCGGGGATTCGCCGGAACAGAGCTTGGAAGTGGAGGGGTCGGTAGTCTGGAGCTGATGCTTCAGGCAGTGGGGGAGAGTTAATGGTGATTGGAGAACTTGGGGCCCTTATATAGGAGAGTAGCTTGGGCTCCAAGGTTGGATGAAGGGTTGGCGATGGAGGTGGTTGTTAGAGGAGTAGGATCGACGGTTTAGGATGGTCGAAGAGGTTAAAGGTTGAGCAGGAAAAATGAAGGAAGTTGGCCGGTTGAACAACCTGGCGCAACTTCTTCTTGAAGAAGAAGACTCCAGGTGCTGACACATGTCAGCACCTGGTTCGTCCAGATCCGTTAATTACTTATAAATTAAGTAAAAATAATAACTTACATTATTTTAAATAGGTATAAATACAAGAAAGTTAAATAAATTTATTTTCTAAATTATGGTATAATTACTTTTAATAAATAATAATTAGTCTTTAGAATATAAATATTTTACTAATAAATATGTATTTATAAATAGGTTTTGAATTTTTAATTTAATAAATAATTAAGTAAAAATTAATTTTATATTTTCTTAATTATTAGGGTATTAAGTAAGACTTGTACGAATTTTTATAGATTTTTATGAATTAATTTACATATTTTAATAAATAGAATAAGTATCTATATAGGTCAATTATACCTATATTTTAAGGTATTTGATTTTATAAAAATAATAAATAGTCTCCAAAAATTATGAAATAATTTATGGTGAAACTATAAGATCATGAAATAATTTAAAAATTATAAAATTAAGAAAATAATAAATAGTGTGTGTTACATAAAATGAATAGCCCAGAAACCCCTTTGTCTTTTGGTCCCAAAACCGACTTTTTGCAAACGGACTCCGAATTCAATGAAACCACCTTTATTAATTAGAGAATATTATTTTATTAACTTTAAAGGTGAGTAGAGTGAAATTGGAGTTCGTATGAGGAAGTTATGATGTTCGGAAGTTGAGATTTTGACAATTTGTAAGCTGGATTTCTTGGCATATTTACAGGATAATATTTTTAACTTATTTTTATATTTTTATTTACATTTTTATGAATAATTAGGAGAAATATTTGGTGAGAAAAATATGTTAAGATGAAATAGTTAAAATTCTTTGAAGTTTTGTATTTATTTATAAATAGTGAGAGGTATATATACATGTGATAGATTATTTTTATTTGGTTTTCTTTCCTTATCTCCCCCTACTTATTGGTTTGTCGACCAATCCATGCTGACTTGGTCTCGGGGGTTGGGCTATAAATATATCTTACAGCTATATTTATAGTTTAAGTCATATTGCATATATATATACATATATTCCATATGCCTTTGCTTTTCTTTTCTGATTCTTTATTTATTTACATGAGTTTAATGGTAAAAAGTGAATATTTACACATGAATGGAGTTTTGTTAAAGTATGAGAATTAGTGAGTATTTACATGTATTTGTTAAGGGTTTTAAGACAAAATGCGACAGAAAAGTTAATGAATCATGGATTCATCAACCTCCTGTACTTAAACCTTGCTAGTCCCTTAGCAAACACTTATTTTGAAAAAGTAAGTGAAAAAGAAAGAAAGTTAGAATCTATTTGTTTTCCTAAACCAATTCATGAGAACAGACAAAGGACAGAGCTCGATCGGGCCTGAAACAAGCATTTTGTCGGAACCTTAACTAGGGTTAGGATTTTATCCTCAACAGTCTTCAAGTTCCATAATCCTTACTCAAGATCACTTCATCGGCTAGTTCAGACTCACTTATTCATATCGCAAACTCTATCATCCTTGAAGTCAACTTGTACAGTGTGTGAATTGATTTAGCTCTTCCTGCTTAGAGAACCGAAGAAACCGTCAATCCCGGCGATACACTCCTATAGCTTCCTCATCCTGCTACTCTTTCCTCGGGGAGGGAGGTATTCCCTTCTAAGTTCAGTTCTGCTATGTCCACAATCGAATATAGGGAGAAGTTAGAAGAATGAGAAAAGAAGTGGAGTGCGACCAGTGTAGACACATCTCCTTGTGAAGCCCAACTGGTGTAGCTGAGTCTCCACTAAGATGTGCAGGCATATTTGGTGGAAGCTTTGACCAGTTTGGTCTTATTTGGTGGCTTCTGCTTTGCTTTGACTTTGTAATTTGCTTGCACTGCATTCATCTTTTGTGCCTCGACGGTTATAGAATCTTTTTAATCCGTCCTTTTTTTGAGGTCTTAGAAAAATTGTGTCAGCAGATCCTTCCCTCATCCGAAGCAACTATCGCAACCCCAATCTCTCCCGTCTTTAGACGTCAATGCAGCAACGATAAGGATAGGGATGTACTACCAAGGTGTACTGCCCTTCGGAACTCTATGCGAGTCGAGCTAAGTGCAGAGTGCATGTGTTCAGAGTTGGTTCACTGGTGAAGAGTTGTACGGATGACTCCAAATGGTCTACTTAAGCTCAGATGACTTGATTTCCCGAATATGGTCTTACGGAATCCAAAGATTTTAAGTCACCAGACCTGAAGAGTCTAAATTCCCGTTCCTAATCAGGCTCCTTACAACGAGAGTTAAAGGCCGTAATCAAGCTCCATCCTTTAGACTAGGCTCAGTCCTTAGTTCCGGAAATCAAACTTATTCTGAAAAATGCGAATGCAAATGCAACCATGTTTTTGTGAAGTCTATTTTCTGAATTTTACTCATTTTTATGGATTTTAAAGATTTTTACTTTTTTACAAATTTTAGGACTTTATATTTTTTATAGGTTTTTTATAAACAGGATTTTATTTACAACTTTTACAAGATAGATTTTATTTAAGTTAAATGTCTAATGTATTTTACAAATTTTATCTACAAAGTATTTTACAAGGGTTGAATGGCTTTTATACAAATTTTAATAAATAGGATTTTAAATAAGTATTATACATATTTTAAGTACAAAGTTTAAATACAAGTTTTAATTACAAGTTTAAATTACAAATTTTAAGCATGTTTTACTTATTTACCAGGATTTTATAAATAAGAGAGTGGATTTTAAATTAACCCGTTCCCACTTTTTTATGGATTTTATAGATATAGAAAATACATAAAAGTACGAGTTATGGCCGAAAGTATATATACAATATATACTCACCCCCTATACTTAGCTTGAGCTATGTCCTCATAGCGTCAAAAGAGAAAAAGGAGGACATAACTCGTGCTAAGTAAAAGTGGGTGAAAAAGGGATATCGATGACAAGTCAGTCAACCCCCCCTATACTTACGATCAGGTCATCGTAAGTATTATGGGAAAGCAAAAATGGGATGACTGAATGAAAAGGATAAATAACGAAAATTCAAAAGGAAAGAATACGAAATCATCGAAATCACTCGGTCCCCCCTATACTTAGGATAAGGCATCCTAAGTATAGAAAAGAATGTAGCCAAAGATTGGGGATCAGTGATTCGTGAAAAAGAATGGCTATACAAAAGAATCAGTACAAAAATAAAACGTAACTCAACGGCAATCAGTCCCCCCTATACTTAGGATCTGGTATCCTAAGCATAGAAGACGAGCAAAAACGGGGACGATTGTGGTCTATGAAGAATATACAAGTGTTGTGAATCTCCAGAATGGCTCAAAAGAATTTGTACAGGAAAAGGTGAAGGAATGATCATGATTCCTGTACAAAGTAGATCACTTCAGTACGGGCCAGATGATCAGTAGTCTCTACGAAATGCTTCAGCATCTGCCCGTTAACTACGAACGGTTATCTGATTGCTCAACCAGGATCATACTGAATTTTCTGCTTCTTGTGTGCATATTGATCTTTGGCTGCAAAAGTAGAGCCTTCTCTGTAAGTGAACTCTGTACACGGCATAGCTCTCTTTTCTAAAATATGTGTCTCTGGAATCGGACTACAGAAGGTGTCTATATGTGTCATCATTACACCATCCGACTCTCTACGCTGAATGGACTGTATTATCTGTGCAATGTATTCGATGGACTCTTGTGCTGTAATATGTGTTCTATCAATCTGCGGCACAGAGATATATACTGCAGGTGACTGCTCATCTGAGTCTGATATGAACTATGTCTCTGTATGTGAACAATCATCCGAAGAACTAGGTACCAAGTGATCTACCCTATCCTCTTGTAGGATATCTTGGGTATCAAAATAAACACTCTCAAGATCAGGAGACTGTGTCTCATCTATGTTCTGGCAATCTTCCGCAAGACTGGTGTCCTCTGAAATAAATGACAATACTGATCTAGGACTACTACATTCTTTCTCCATTTCAATGTGTATCTCTTCGTTGTCTGTGCGGAATGATACTCTCCCAGCATCATAGTCAAAGAGTGCTCTTGCTGTCTGCAAAAAGGGTCTCCCGAGAATGATTGGAGCAAGGTGTAACTGAGTAGGGCATGTCATGTCTAGGACTGTAAAGTCCACGGGAAACTGTGAGCCCTGAACAGTCACGATAATGTTCCTTAACACACCTCTAGGTCTCTTTATAGATCGATCTGCAAACTGAAGAATCGCCCGTGATTTATAAAGAGGACCTAGCTTGAGCTTATCAAGCAAAGAGGATGGAAGTAAATTGATCGAGGAACCATTATCTAAGAGAGTTCAATGAAATGTAGTGTCTTCAATCTGACAGTTGACATAGTGAGCTCCCAAATCTTTCTTCTTCTTCGGTACCTTGTTCCGAATTGCACATGAAGTTGCCTTGGTCAATATATGCTTCTCAACTCGTGATCGGTTTCTCAACTGATTCTTGAGCGTAGGAAAATGATCCAAGGCATCGTGCAGTGGAATCTTCAGAAAGATGTGATCTTTCAGTAAATGTTCGATCTGTGGAGATTCGGGATTATTTTTGGTCTTTTTCTTCCTTTTTCCAAATAAAGCATCGGGAAAAGGAATAAAGTCAGGAGTCAGAAAATCAGAACTTTTATTCAACTCATTGGAATCTGCTTGTACATCGAGAGTCTCAGAATTATTTACAAAACTCTCTAAAACAGGGGAAGAAATGTTTTTATCCGGGACTTCTGCCTGATCTAGCGTGATATCATCGTCTGAGTCACCAGTATCCATATCTGAACTGTTGGCATTGCTCCCGTCTCTTGATTCTGCATCCTCATCCTCTTGCGGATTTTCCTCCTCGGCATTAGGATCATGCTCATGCTCCTCTGGTAACCTCTCCTCCTCTCTAGTAGGTGTTTGCGGTGATCTACCGCTCCTGAGACGAATGAAGTTAGACAAAAATTCAGGAAACGAGATCTTACCTGTAGGATCTACCTGATCTGGATGCCTCCTCTTGTTGTCTGGATTCATCTGAGGCTGTGCTGGAAGAGTGGTCTTCGGCACGGTTAACTCGTCCAGACGACGGTTAACCTGCTCCATCTCTGTCTTGTGCGTGATCTGGAGCGTACTGAGCATATCCATTATCTGGTTGAGCGCTTGGGCCTGTGAAGACATCTCTGGTTCCGTGTGGTGGCCCTGGCTTGCTCCTTTCTCCTGCCTTGGCGTGAAGTGCTGAGAGGTGGAAGGCTGAGAGTAGCGCTGAGGTGTAGAAGAAGACTGTTGCGGCTGCTGAAAAGGATAATTCGGTGAGAATTGAGCAGGGTGTTGATAAGAAGGTTGCGGTCTCTGATGGTAAACGTTCGGATGAGACTGCTGTGGCGTGAAACTCTGGCGGTGCTGGAATTGCGGACGTCCATGCTGCGGATGACCGTACGGCTGCTGCTGCTGATGATTTGGTATACTCGGCTGCTGAACTGGAGTATACCAAATCCCGTTGATCTCGAAAGTGGCTTGCGGCTCCACCTCCATCTCTGCAGTGCTGATGATCTGGCCGGAATTGGCATGAGACTGATCCTCATGCCAATCAATCTGCGGAATCTCGGGCTCGCTCTGAACGTAGTGTATCTGATGGTGGGTGGAGCGGGTGCGATCCTCCGTGCTGGCTGTGAAGAAGTTTGGCTTTGCTGGTACTGAAGCTGAAGATCAGAGACCTTCTTCGAAAGATCACTCAGCTGCTGAGGTAGAGATGAGAGTTTCTCCAACTCTCACAGCGGCTGTAGGTCCTGAACCTGCTTGTGAATCACGTCCACCAACGTCAACTTCTCGCTAATAAAGCCCATGTTGGTGTTGGATTCAGAATCTGATATATTTGCCACCTTGTGATGCTCTCGGTGATGTGGTGGCTGCGGGGCTTTCTGAAATGCCCGAGTAGAGTTTACAACTCTCGAGTTCTCAGCCATCCCTTCGAAGATGGCCCAGACTGACTCGGCGTCCTTGTTCAAGTAACTGCCGCCACATGCGGCACATACGAGCCCCTGTACTTCTGGCTGGAGTCCTCCAAAGTAATTTTGCACTAGCACCTTCATTGGTATCTCATGATGTGGGCATCTCTCCGTCAGGTCCTTGAATCGATCCCATGCCTCATGGAATGATTCGTTCGGCAATTACGTAAAGTTGGAGATCTGACTCCTCATCATGTTCGTCCTTCCTAGAGGAAAATATTTGCACAGGAAGGTGGACTTCAGGTCGTCCCAAGTGGAGATTTCTCTTCCCAGGTGGCTCAGCCAATAAAGGGCCTTATCGGCTAAGGCAAAAGGAAAGGCTTTGAGGCGCACGGCTTCCTGCGTTACTCCTGGATAGTAAGTCGTTCCGCAGATCATCTCAAACTGCTGCAAAAACGTAAACGGCTCCTCTGCGGCATTCCCATAGTACTTGGGAAGCAAAGAAATGAAGGACGGTCGGAGTTCGAATGGCCCTTGATTCGGCGGTAGCCGAATCCAGTGATGGAGCGTTCGAGCACCAGGGTCATACTCGTCCCGTAAAGTAACGGGAACCGCAGGCGGTAAATGGTTCCCGGCCCCTGCTCTCAGTGCGGCTAACTCAGCCTGCAGTTCGTTCTGAACTCTATACTGTTCTCGAATCTGTAGATTCATCTGCTGTAATGTATCGAGAATACCTGTCGTAACATCTCCGTTCTGCTCTGCTCTTCCCTCCTGATGTTCCTCAGCTGGTGGCCTCTCGTCTGCTGCTGATGCTTTCCCACGAGCCATCTAGTCGTCTGTAATATAGAAACTCTCGTAAGAACTCAGCGAGAAATACTCAGGAGATCTAGATTCTGTATTGAGGCGAAGGTCTGCCTCAATGATCTGACCAGGAGGCGAGGGAGTATGGGTCTGACTCACCTCGAGATCGGATAGAACCAGCTCGGGAAGAGGGTCATCCCGAGCCTGTGAAGACATACGCTCGACGGTGGATGGTCGAAAGCTCACAGTGTCTGAGCCGAAAATCGTCGAGACGTCATCTTCGATGTCAAGAGGAAATCGGGAGAGCACGTGTACGATTCAAATGAAGAAGGAATGCGAAAGCCGCGGAAACTCACGCCCCGCAAACAAACACAAGGCAAACCCCATTTTCACCAACTCAACCCTGATGAAGACCGTAAGAGTTCGGTCTTTTTATCTTTTCGGTTTTAGGGTTGTGATTAGCACTCGTTGCAGTTACGCGGGCTGAGCAAGCCAATAGGTGCCCGATAGTTTCTCCAAGACACTGGCCCGAATCCTTACACGAGACCACTCGCACTCAGCCAGTATGGGAGTAAGTACGGACCGTTTCCGGCTACCCGTGTTACTTGAGGACGGAGCTTTGCGCAGTGTCCTCTAAACCTCCCACTCTGCTAAGTAAACCCGGACCGTTTCCGGCTACCCGAACTTACCCACTGAGGAACAGTGATCAGGTGTATGGACCCAGTAGTATCCCGCAAGAAATACGGGGTTTTGTCTCTATCCTTAAGTGTCAGCTCTCGAGCTCGCGCACTTTGAGAAATGTGCGGGGGTTACTCTCCCCAAATCAATTGAATCGATTTACGGTTTTTGATCAGATATTTTTTTAGCAGTCCCAATTTTAATTTTTGCAATTTTTATGGTATTTTCAAACAACGTCTATTTTTGTCTTTTTGTTAAAAACCCTAAAGCAAGCACCTAGGTTGCAAGTCCTAAAACTAGCTACGTGGCACAAGCAGATAGAGAAAAAACCTAAACAATCATCTAGAAAACCGCGGAAAACCGATAAGCGATGAAAAAGCCGTGGTGGGTGCCCTGATCCACCGAATACACGGTATCCGATGAATCAAGCCCCTAAAAAAATGAATGTTTTAATAAGTACAACTCTCTCCCTTTCTCTCTCTTTTACAAATAAAAGGATACTAAGTCTTTGCTCCTCTGCAGTCGACTCGTGAAGAAGAAGTCGACCTCTGCCCTTTCAACTGACTCGGCTTCTGAAGAAGCCGGTTGATCCTGCAGGCCCTGCAAAGATGATTAGCACAAAAGAAATGATCGAGGAATCCGAGAAAGCCGTAAAGAAACCAAAAAGAAACTCAGAAAATAAAGCACGAAAAAGCCGTACGAAAAACCAAACGAAAAACAAAACAAAGAGAAGAGAAAGAATAAAATCATGAAAAACGAAAAATCCAAGGAATCTAACGCCTCCCCGGCAACGGCGCCATTTTGATGAGGGTAAAAAGATCGAATTTCGCGGCTTTCACTTTTTTAAAGAAGAAGGAAGAAAGTTGAATTGTCGGTTGTAGCAGAAAGCCGCGAAACAAAAAGTTTGCGATCTTTAAACCTATCAAACAAATACGCTTTTCTGTCGGAAAACCGTTCACTAATATTTTACCAGGCAAGTGTTCCTGGGTCGAACTCAAGGAGGCAGAATATATTCCCTAGATTTCTCTTCTCGTAATTTTATTTTAACTCTTCTCTAAGTCAGAACGCTTTTTTAGTGATTTTTATTTTTATAATTTTTATTTGATTTTATTCTTTTTTTATTTAATTTTCAAAGAGGGATATTTTTCAAAAGATTTACTTATTATATAGTAGGTGAATAGAATATAGGTGATATTATATAGTAAGAGTGAACGATGTTCGAGCCGCGTACTCGAACTACACAAGAAACGAAAACAAAACGAAGCGGTTTTCGAGAAAATCAAAACACGTCAAAAACTCATCGAAAAGCCGCGAAAACTTTATACTAAGTAGCTGGGGTAGTTGTGTAACTACCCTCAAAGAATCGAAGAAATCCGATATCACAAGAACAAGAAACAACCCCTACAGCCCAGGGGCATAAGCGTAAGAAAACTATTTAAAAATGTTCTCAATTTGGTCCTTGAGGACTGTTCTGAAATAGAAGTACAAGAAGTTTTACATTTAGGTCCCTGCGGAGGGACCTAAACGTAATTATGCAAAGGTCTGGAGGCGGGTAGCACTTCTGGAAATTCGGCTGGGCTTAAGATGTAAAATTTCCACCGTTTCAACTTGGTCGGTCGAGATTAGAACGTGCGGCGCGTGATCTGAAGGCTACGGGCGCGCCACGTGTCAGAAGACTGTGCTTCCTCTGTTCTTGAACCGGTTGAGCGGCTGACGGACGCGGCGTCTTCTCCGAATTATTCCGGCCGACTGACGGCGACTTTGGCTCTCCGGCGGGGCCAGAGGGGTGGCTCCTCCACCCCTCGAGCTCGCCCGCGGTAGGGATGAAGGTGGCGGCGCTCCGAGCGGTGGTTATAGATCGAAGAAGATGGTGGTCTCGACCACCTGGGGCTGAGGCTGTTCTGAGAGGCCGACTTTGGAATGGAGTTTCATGATGATTAAAGCTCCCAGATGTTGGACAAATGGCTCGCGATTGAAAATCAACCTGCAAATAACAAAATTCTATGCTCGATTCATATAGAATCGGCCAACAATTAAAGATCTCAAGCCCCAAAGTTTGAAGAAAAACACATAATTCCAGCCGAACAACCAAAGATGCGAAGAAGACGATGGTTTGCGAATTGATTGGAGGCGAATCTAAAGTGAGTCGAGAGGTTTTTAGTTTGTGCGGATTAGATGGATCATTGACCTATCTTTATGCGTGATTAGCCACGCTAATCGTGGCACGATGATCGAGAAACCAAATTGCAAAGATGAAGGAATAAGGTCTATGAGTTCTAGGTGTATTACCTGGAAATGTTGCTCGACGGTCGACCTTCGAGCCGGAGCTGACGCACGATGGTGGCGATGCAAGGCGGGGGAACACCTTGGAACGATCCTCCGTCGACTCCTCTTCCTCGCGGGCTATGCCTTGGTGCTGTCACCACCGGAGATTTGCCGGAACAGAGCTTGGAAGTGGAGGGGTCGGTAGTCTGGAGCTGATGCTTCAGGCAGTTGGGGAGAGTTAATGGTGATTGGCGAACTTGGGGCCCTTATATAGGAGAGTAGCTTGGGCTCCAAGGTTGGATGAAGGGTTGGCGATGGAGGTGGTTGTTAGAGGAGTAGGATCGACGGTTTAGGATGGTCGGAGAGGTTAAAGGTTGAGCGGGAAAAATGAAGGAAGTTGGCCGGTTGAACAACCTGGCGCAACTTCTTCTTGAAGAAGAAGACTCCAGGTGCTGACACGTGTCAGCACCTGGTTCGTCCAGATCCGTTAATTACTTATAAATTAAGTAAAAAATAATAACTTACATTATTTTAAATAGGTATAAATACAAGAAAGTTAAATAAATTTATTTTCTAAATTATGGTATAATTACTTTTAATAAATAATAATAATTATTTAGAATATAAATATTTTATTAATAAATATGTATTTATAAATAGGTTTTGAATTTTTAATTTAATAAATAATTAAGTAAAAATTAATTTTATATTTTCTTAATTATTAGAGTATTAAATAAGACTTGTACGAATTTTTATAGATTTTTATGAATTAATTTACATATTTTAATAAATAGAATAAGTATCTATATAGGTCAATTATACACATATTTTAAGGTATTTGATTTTATAAAAATAATAAATAGTCTACAAAAACTATGAAATAATTTATGGTGAAACTATAAGATCATGAAATAATTTAAAAATTATAAAATTAAGAAAATAATAAATAGTGTGTGTTACATAAAATGAATAGCCCAGAAACCCCTTTGTCTTTTGGTCCCAAAACCGACTTTTTGCAAACAGACTCCGAATTCAATGAAACCACCTTTATTAATTAGAGAATATTATTTTATTAACTTTAAAGGTGAGTAGAGTGAAATTGGAGTTCGTATGAGGAAGTTATGATGTTCGGAAGTTGAGATTTTGACAATTTGTAAGCTGGATTTCTTGGCATATTTACAGGATAATATTTTTAACTTATTTTTATATTTTTATTTACATTTTTATGAATAATTAGGAGAAATATTTGGTGAGAAAAATATGTTAAGATGAAATAGTTAAAATTCTTTGAAGTTTTGTATTTATTTATAAATAGTGAGAGGTATATATACATGTGATAGATTATTTTTATTTGGTTTTCTTTCCTTATCTCCCCCTACTTATTGGTTTGTCGACCAATCCATGCTGACTTGGTCTCGGGGGTTGGGCTATAAATATATCTTACAGCTATATTTATAGTTTAAGTCATATTGCATATATATATATACATATATTCCATATGCCTTTGCTTTTCTTTTCTGATTCTTTATTTATTTACATGAGTTTAATGGTAAAAAGTGAATATTTACACATGAATGGAGTTTTGTTAAAGTATGAGAATTAGTGAGTATTTACATGTATTTGTTAAGGGTTTTAAGACAAAATACGACAGAAAAGTTAATGAATCATGGATTCATCAGCCGTCTGATCTCGCGTGATCGGATGGCGCCTGTTGCGCCACGTGTCAAGTCAAGGGAAGACGCAGGCGGGCGCACGTGCAGAGCACGTGCCTTGGTGGCACGTGCGACGCATGTGCCTCCGATTTTTTTTTTAACAAAACGAATTACAAATAAAGCCAAAAATGGCTGACACGTGGCGGCACCAGGTGCTGCCACGTGTCAGCACCACAAAATTCCGAAGGTAAATATTTTGTAAAATCGATAAAAAATAGTAAATGACCTCGGATTGAAAAACTTTCTTCACGAAAATTGCTCGTCTCGATGAGATCTACAACGTTCATGAAGACATCAAAACCAAGGTCAAATGTAAAAAGTGAATTTTTGGGGTATCCTATGTACATAGAATACCTTGATTTTTTGGGTTTTATAATTTTTTTGTCATTTTTAAATAAGATAAAAATCCGGAAAAATATAAAAAAAATCAAAGATAAATAAAAGACACCTTAATCTAATTTTTTTGGATTTTTATTAACTGATAAAATATGTACATAAAATATTAGGTCAAAAATAGCTAAAATATACAATATATAAAAGAGGCCCAAAACCCAACTTTCACATATGAGCTCCGATTCACTAGAACTTGGTCTCTTTTGAAGGTAATTGAATGCACATTAGTTCAAAAGTAAGTAGGATTAAATCGGACACTGGATGGGGAAGATATATGGTTTTTAGTCTGAAAATCCTGAAATTAGAGTTTGGGTTTTTGGTCCGCTTATTTGGGTTAGTTATTTTTTTTGTATTTTTCTTTATTCTTGTTAGTGATATGTACACAGTGGAAGTGGTTTTGAGTCATTCGGAGTTAGCCTGAATGGGTTAAAAATTAGGGAAGTTAGGCTATGTACAGGTCATTTTGGCTTGGATTTTTGGCTTCTTATTTTGTGCAGATTTTTGTGCTAAAATGCAATTCTTATGAAATCATGCATGAATGCTAATTATGCAGAATAGATGGTAAAATGCTGTTGATTTTTAGGGGTTTGAGCTTAATAAATGAGATTTAGAGTGATGAATACGAGATTCATCATCCCCCTATACTTAAACCATGCTCGTCCCTGAGCATTAAAAAGAAATGCCATGAGGTGAAATGAGATTGGGTTCCATACCAAGACCATGAGCTGAAGGTGAAAGTGAATCTAAACTCAACCTTTGGATTATTTGTGTGTCGGAACTTCTGTGAGACTTAGAATTTTAAAATCAACAGCCCTCAAGTTCTACACATCATTGCTACAGTTTCGGCTCAGAAGTCATCTTAGATCAATCATCTTCCCAAAGTATACCCTATGAACATTGAATAACCGACTCATGTGTGTGAAAGGTTTTAGCTCTTCCCATTTAGAATGCCGGACTACCGCACGAACCTCCTCTCTAGTAACTCGTCCTCGGGGAATCAGGTATTTCCTTCTAAGGTCTGTCGCGCTGTGTTCACAATCGAATTGGGGGAAGAAGATAGAAGAATGAGAAAAGATTTGGAGGGTAGCTAGTGTAGTCACCTCTCCTTGTGAAGATGGCCAGTGTAGCCGAGTCTTCACCAAGATCTGCAGGTTTCTTGAATCTTGGACCTTTTTGGTCAGATTTTTATTTGGTAGAATGCTTATTTGTATTTGGAATTTTTGGTGGTTCTGCTTGGATCTTGTTTTGCCCCTACGGATATAGCATCTTTTTGTTCCGTACATTTTTTGGGGTCTTAGAAAAATTGTGCCCAGTCGTCCATCCCTTTTCCGAAGCTTTATTTCAACCCGTACTCTGTTCTTTAGATTTCCACGCTACCAGAAAAGAAACTCACACAGTCTTCCAACATCCCGTCTGAGTTGAGCTAAGTGCATAGTGCGAGAGTACAAATTAATTCCTTATTCCAAAGTTGTACCCAGAATGAAGAGACGAGGATAGACACTAAGAGTCAAACGCTGTACATTGTTATGTGGAACTCAAAGAATTAAGTCAAAGACCTGAAGACTCTAAAATCCTATTTCTCGGTGAAGTTCCTCTGAAAATTAGGTGGATTAAGGTCAAGTCCAAACCACTCTCGGTTTCGGCTCATAACTCGGTTCAGAACCCAAAGACTTTTCACATATGCAAATGCGATGCTTGATGAAATGCGAGTGTGTGAAATGCAGACACATTTTGATTTGATTTTTTTTGTAAGGGATTTTTTTGTTTTTTTTTGTTTTTTTTGAATGAATAAGAAGCCATTTTTCAAAAATTTTGGGCATAGTCAGTGTTAGTGGCAAAAAGGTTTTTTTTATACCCATCCCGTAAATACATATAGACTTATGCGCAAGTAAGAGGTATGGCAAAAATATATACATAGTATATATACAGACCCCCCTATACTAAGCGAGTGCTGTGTCCTCAGAGCACAAGAAGCGTAATGAAGACATAGCTCGGGCTAAGCGTAAGGGAGAAGAATTATTCAATGGTCCGCCCCCCTATACTTAGACTGTGAATAGTCTAAGTATAGAAGAAGAGCGCAAAAAGAGGCGGACGAGATATGTAAATGAGGAGAGTATAAACAGATGGGTGGCGGTTCCCCCTATACTTAGGCTTTGGTTAGCCTAAGTATAGAAGAAGGATGGATATGAAGTGAGCGAGAGGTCGGAATGTGATGAGGGAAATGGTATATACAGATGGCATCGGTCCCCCCCTATACTTAGGCCTTGGCCTAAGTAGAGGAAGAAGTTGTACAAGGGGATCGATGTGGTCGGGAGGGAGGGTGGGTCTGATCTGATATATCGTCAATGTCCTTGCTTTGTGTGAAGTAGATGACCTCAACTTGCACTATATGTTCTTTGGATGATTCTATATATGGCTTCAGTAATTGTCCATTCACTGAGAAAGGTTGTGCAATCATCTTTGAGTTCTGCAATGTCCACACTTCCATTGGTATGCACATCGATGACAACATAGGGACCCGTCCATTTCGATTTCAGTTTCCCATGAAAAATCTTTAATCGAGCATTAAATAACCATACTTTCTTCCCAGGGACAAAGGTTTTATATTGAATGTGTCTATCATGCCATTTCTTGACCTTGTCCTTATAAATCACACTGTTGTCATATGCTCGGTTTCGGATTTCAATTAGCTCATTCAGATTTAGGTCTCGACATAATTTCCCAAGGTGACAACTCCAGTTCAACTTTTTGATTGCCAATTCAGATTTGTGAATCAGTTCTGCAGGAAGATGGCATGGTTTGCCATAGATCATCCTAAAAGGTGAAGTGCCGAGTGGTGTTTTATAAGCTGTCCTATAGGCCCAAAGAACTTGATCCAACAGTTTTGACCAATCCTTCCTATCTGGACGAACCAACTTTTGAAGTATACTCTTCACTTCTCTATTAGAAACTTCTGCCATGCCATTAGATTGTGGATGATAAGGTGATGAATCCACGTTTCATCATCTTTATTCTATCATTTTGGCCTTAAAAACTCTAGTAAATGCGTGTAAATAGCATTAATTCATGCATTTTAGCATTCATGCATATGTGTGTAAATATTGTATAAAATACGGTTTTTAATGCCAAAATTATAGAATAAAGAAAAGAAAAGAAAAAGAATAAAATATTGTAAATATTTTATGACCCGAAACCCCGAGACCTAGGCATCTTGATGAATAGGTCGACAAGGAATAAAGTAGGGGGAGATAAGGTCAGAAATACAGACAAAATACCTATACATTTTATTCATTCTTTATTCATTTTGGGACCTATTTTTGGTTCCACTTTTTATACATCAAATAAAGAAACTTTGTACATGAAAGTTGTAGATAATTTTATAAAGAAAAATACAAAATTGATTTCACAGAAAAATAATATACAAATAAAAAGTTATGGTCTGAATAAAAATCCAGAATCCCAACTTCCCAGACCCGTATCTCACAAACGACAACTCCAAATGCATCAAACTCACCTTTAATTGTATATAGAAGAAAATAATCTAATTAATGGTGGTGGTTTCGCATTTGGCGGAGCTACGGTTTGAAAGTTGAGTTTTGGACCCCCATTGTATACTTGTACATATTAAAATATTCAATTTATTATTTATTTATTATTTTTATAATTTTATATTTTTATAATGTTGTAAATAATACTTGTAATAATTATATGCATTAAAATCAGAATAAAAACATAAATAAAATACAAATAAAAATACTTGTACATAGGTATAATACATGTAGCTATACCTATACCAATAACACTTTCATTTTATTAAGTGTATAAAATATATCAGAAAATTGAAATAAAAATATATTTGTGTATATAAAAGTATTCTATAATTTTAGAAAATAAAAACCAAAATAAAATAAATTAAAAATACCTAAATAAAAATAGAATACTTAAATACATAGATATAGATACCTATAAGGGTATAAGTACAAACTTGTAAAAATATAGTCATAAAAATAAACAAAAATCACCATAAAATACTTCATAAAATTACAAACATTTTTTATTTTATACTCAAAATTTAATTAATTCGTCTGCTATTTTTAATTCATTTTATAAGGGTTTTTAGCCAAGGAATTTTCTGGTTGGTCCACGTGGACCAACCAGAACGCTCCATTGGTTGACCTCGGTCAACTCCCTGACCGAGGTCTGTCCCTTGTCAGAGTCGGGTTTGACCCTATGTTTACTCCTTTTTCGAGGGAACCTCGATCACCATTTGGTGATGGTTCCTTCTTGGAATCTTTTCCTCGGTCAATGGTGATTCACGCCCAAGTGATTCCTTGGGCTGTGGATCACTGACCGAGGCTCTGAGGCCTCGTCTTCCTCGCCTCGCCGTCAACTCTTCAAATAGGACCCCCCGACTTCAATTTGATTTTGATCCTTCTTCCGCCAAATCCACCCAAAAATCCCTAGCCCATTGTGCTCCTGGTGACAACAGGAGTCGATTTGAACCGGGGTTTGCGTCATCTGGCGTCGAATCGAAGTCGATCCGACCCTCGCCGGAGTTCCGCCGAGCTTCACCGCCCGACGTCTCTGGTGAGTCTTCCTTCCCTTTCTCTTCGTCTTTTTGTAGCCTTAGCATAGATTAGTGTAGACCTCTAGCAGTTTTTAGCCTCGATCACCCAATCGCCGTGAATCGCCGATCAAAGTCCACGGCGGAGCTGAGCTCCGCCCCCATTTTCCGGCCACCTACCTCCGTCATAGCCGCTCCGACCACCTCCATCTTCTCCCTCGTCGCTCTGTCGCTCCGCTCCACCCCTCCATTCACCTCGATCTCGCCCAGATCGAGTTATCAGAACTCCCCTCTCCGCCGCTCGCCGGAGTTCATCATCCGAGCCATCTTTCACCTCCTTCGCGCCATCAGAAGGCACCTGCGGATTCGCCTGGATTTTGCGCAACTAACCACGCAGGTCCGAGCCAAGGAGAAGGCTCCATCGACCCTCTAAGACTTCAGGAGCAGCTCCCCAGGCCACCTCCGCCGTCCGGCCGCTTCAAGCCATCTCAGGCTCGCCTGAGACCTCCTACCGACGCGGACGTGCCCCAGGATCGTTTTGCCCTTGATCCTGGGGTCGGAGAGGCCGTGTGTCGGCCGTATTCGCCAGCCGAAGTTCGCCGGGAAGGTGTTCTTCGTGACCCTTCCCCTGCCGTTGGATCAGAGGCCCGCTCCAGACGCGTCATCAGCCGTCCGATCTCCTGCGCCTCCCCGCCGTCCGATCAAGCCTTGAAGATCTAATCCCTGCCGTCCGTGACGAAGGGGTACGCACCGTCAGATGCGCGCCACGTGGACAAGTGACTCGCCATCGACCGTTGGATCAGGCGCCATGGGTATTTTGCACTTTTAACCCACGCTTTTTGCATTTACTTTTTAGTCCAGTAACTTTTAGTTGTAGTTTAAAAAGTATTGTAATATTTGCACGCAGACCCTCACATTATCACTATTTGCATTCCAGTCCACGCCACGTCACCTCACGTGACGTTGGCGTGTGACTTTTGGGTATTTTGCAAGTTAGGCCCAGGACTTTTATGTATTTGTAATTTCGTCCCTGTGCGTAGGATATATAATATATTGTTGGAAATTTTGCATGCATGCCCAGCCGGTTTTCTTTAATTGCAATTATGCCCCTGTGAATGGTGTTTCACGTGAGCTGTGCGTGATTTTGTGGTGGAAATTGCATCTGTGCCCCCATAGTTTTATCTATTTGCATCCAGGTCCCTGCCAGGCCTTTAATTTTTGTATGCTTGTTGTATTTATTTGACCCATCATTTCGAGCCCAAAAATTCCACAAAAATAGACCTAGGCACCTGGACACGTGTACTTTCACGCCACCATTTTAGTTTTTGATTTTATTTTATTTTTATATTTATTAAAAATCAAAAACTTCCTTTTTGTGTACTGTCTACCTTAGAAAATGCCAAAAAAATATTAAAACACCTCTAAAAATTCCAAAAAAATCACCTAGTGTCTATTTTATTCTATTTTAGTGTCAGTCCAAAAATCATTAAAAATCTCAAAAGAAAAACACTAAAAATTTAAAAACACTCAAAAACTTCAAAAAAATATATAAAATAGTAGAAAACTCCAAAAATCAAAATTTCAGTTCCTGTGTGTTCCTTACTTTGTCCTTTTTATTTGAAAAATAGTGTGAAAATTTTGAGCTACTGGTTGTTATTTTTTAAATCTCATTTTACCCTCAGCCAGCATTATTCCCACTGTTTTACTTTATTTCAGTAATTAAAAATACCAAAAACATTCTAAAAATTACCAAAAAATCACAAAAACAGACAAAAAGTAGAAAAAGACCAAAAAGACTTTATTTTCATATTTTTGGATATTTTTGTCTATTTTTATAAATACCTCTTTGTCCTTTTTATTACATTGTTCTTATTTTCCAATATTGAAAAAGAATATAAAAAAATATAAAATATAAAATATAAAAATCAGAAAATTAAAAATCAAAATACAAAAATATAAAATTAAAAATTAAATAAAAAATATAAAAATCAAAAACCCACAAAAATTTTAGATTGGCTAAGTAGCTTGTTAGACCTAGGTTTGGATTTTTATCCGTGCTTTGCACCTTTGCTTCTTGAGTTCGACCCCTACTTGCTTGCCATTGTACATCTTTAGTAGGGTATAATAAATTTTAATCCTTGCTATTCATTCTCTGATTGATTGTGTGGGTTAATTGTTGAAGACCGAGGAAGTTTGAGCAGTCGCATCAGCGACAGTGAGTCTGACTTGTCAGACCGCTATTTAGCGGCTCTCGCTATCTCGCTTTTCAAATGGCGCCGTTGCCGGGGAGCATCGGCTTGTAGAGTATCTTTGGGTCTTTCTAGTCACTTAGCCATTCTTGCTTACTCGTATTTTGTGTATTATTTATTTTGAACTGTCTGACATATCTTTTGTTTTCTTGCGAGGGACCGCCGACCGAGGAGGATCGCCTAGGGGATCTTGAGCAGCCTTGGGAGGAGGAGTCGGCTATTCTACCCTAGCCGGCAGGAGAGAGCAGGAGAATTAGAGAGAGAGAGAGAGTTGCTTTATTTTTGTGAGAGAGAGTATTTGATCAATTTGTAATAATACAGGACTCAGAGACTTGAACACTTCGGGCCTAACTTCCGGGTGTTTGTTCACCCGGGGGCTCACCGCGGCTTTTTCGTATTTTCTCGACTGTCATTTTCCGGTTTTGTTTTCTTTTTTATTTTCTTTTGTGGATTGAGCTCTTAGAAGTAGGTCCTGCTTGATTCGAGTAACCTAGGTCCAAACACCCTAATAACTCTTGCATGCTCCCATAGTTTGTATTTGGACTTAGATTAATTAAGTAGTTAATCATTGGCTCTCGATCCGCGCGCCGCGAGCTCACTCCACACAAGCGCTTTCTCCTAACTCAAATGTGTTGAGCAGAGGAGGAGTGAGCCTAGACCGGACACTAGGATTGAGAGTTAGCGGTTAACTCGTGGTTCTCACGCTAGCAGTTGCCTGTTCTAGGACGATTTCCGCATTGCATAACCGGCATATAGATTAGGTTTATAAATTTCTTCCTTGCATCCCGCATGGAGAGAGATGGGATTCACTGTAAGTCTTCTCACTTTGCCTTCATCATATAGGCACAAAGGTGAGATTTCCATCTTGGTGCCGACTTGCATCGGCTTTTCCCGACTCTTTTCTCCCTCTGATTTTGGATACCTTAGGATAAAGAAAACACAAAATCGTTAGGCGCTTGTTTGAATCTACTCAAAAGAAGCGATAACACAAAAAAAATTAAAAAAGGGACTGCTAAGAAAACTTTGACCTAAATAAAAATTGGTAATTGGACTCACTGATTGGGGAGAGTAACACCCTCCTTTGTTTTCAGGTTGCATGGGAAGGTCTCCTTCCAAGTGAGTTGAGCGTTCGTAGGAATTAGAGCCCAAAACCCAACTTATGGCTGCCTTGTGTATCGCATGGATTTCCGAAGTATTGGCGCTACTATCGTACGTAGTCGAGTAGGGCTTGGTCGCCAGTGGTGACTCACTATTGTGTGAGCACCGACCTTGTCCGAAGTACCGAGCATAGGCCACGCCTTCACGGGGGTGTCTGTCTCACCGGCTGCGTCCGAGTAGGATCTTGCACGCTCACGGGTGATTCCGTTGCGAGCGAGATCCGAAGTATCGGTTTCGCCTATCGGCTTCCTCCCTCTATTTCTTTGGCTGAGTAGGGATCCAGGAAGGGTTACAAGGACCTTAAAAAGCGCAAGTTACAGGTTACACAGGAGGAGGACAAGTACGGGAATACTTTTCCGGCAGTACTCTCGCTCCTATAGGCGTAGCGCTCTAAGGACTCATTGAAAGATAAATTCCTGAAATCAAGATAAAAATTACAAAGATAACAGCCGAACCTTCACGGCTTCAGGCGTTGAGTTGGTGAACTCCCTTGTCTTGTGTTTGATTGCCAATCACATTTAGGTCAAGATCAAAAATATCGCGCCTTTGCGCAATTTTTGCTCCCCTTCTATTTGACCCTTACTCATTGTGAGCCTTCTACTGTTTTACAATCCTCTTTATTTCTTGTTACCCTCGTGCTCTTCATCCAACATCCATTCCTCTTGACCTTCGCAAGATGTCGGGACACGGATGGTTTAGTCGGGACCTTGCCGACACCCACATCGATTCCGTGCATTCGACGTCTCCAATAAAAAGGGGTGATCTCCAAAGAGTTAATTCGGATCTTGCGGATGTCTCTTTGGACTCCCCTATTCTCGCCTCTTTCAATACTTGCCTTTCTCCAATTAACCCGCTATTCGGGATGGACTCGCAACCCGAACTAGCTCTTCCCCTTTCAATACACCGGGACTACTCTTATCCCCGAAACAACCCCTTGTGGATGGAGGTCGATTTCAGTCAATATCATATGCTCCGTTCACAACCTTCTGGGATTGACCTTAATCCCAGATTCATCTCAACAGTTGGTGCTGAGGAAGGTGCTGATCAGGGTTTACTCCGTCATGCAGATCTTCAACCCGATCAAGAGTCAGAGATACAAGTGCAGTCTGAGATGGCAGGAGGAAGAGGGAAAGGACCACAGCCCCAGCATGAGCCTGAAGACAATGCGGTAGAAGGACAATATACTACGCAGGGTGAGGTCAACAGTCAATTGCTGGCTTCCATTCAAGCCATTCAGCAGCAGTTGACCAATCAGGCTTTAGCCCAGAATGCCTTTCAGGACATACTGAATGATCTGAGGAGGAGGGCCGATGCAAGAGACGGCCGACGAGAGGAGGAGCCGAACTTTGAAATCAATGATGAGTTTTCAGTGGGACCTGACTTTGAAGCAGCAGAAGAAGATCCACCGCAGCCCAAGCCCACACTCAAACAGACATACAACCCAGGAGCAGGGCGCATCACTGAGTGGATTCAAATTCCACGAATGCATGCTCACTTCGAGCTAAAGCCACAGTTTCTGTCATTGCTTCCCACCTTTCATGGAAACACCACTGAGGAGCCATATATTTTCCTCAAGAAGTTCAACCGCATCTGCTCCACTGCTCACTACCCCGGGGTTCCCCTGGATGTGATCAAGATGACCGCATTCTCTTTCAGCCTTCAAGACAAGGCCCTTTACTGGGTCGATCACCTCGGGAAGGTCGTCACCACCTGGGAGGAACTGAAATCTGCTTTCCTCCATAAATTTTATCCTCTGGGGAGATTAAACCAGATGCGTGCCCGGATCTCCAGTTTCTGCCAGCAGCCCCACGAGACGATCCATGAAGCGTGGGAGAGATTCAAGGATCTACAGGAGAAGTGCCCCCACCATGAAATACCCAAGACCAGTCTCGTGCAACACTTCTTTGGGGGGCTATCATTTGAGAGCCAAAAGCTCGTGGATGCAGCTTGCGGCGGTTCACATTTTAACAAGGACGAGGATGTCGTGTGGAATGTCTTTGAAGAAATGGATGAGGGAGAAGCAGCCCAATCCTCGTCCCGGGTCTACATGAAGCCACCGACCGCCATCAGCAAGCCAGTTAACATGGCTTCTCATACCGAGGACAAAGATGAAAGCTCCAACCTGAGTATCATCGGGAGCCACTTGTCCAAAGTGGACATCATCGAGAAGAGGTCGCAGGACCTCGAAAAACTGGCAGTTATAGAGAAGAGGACCCAAGGTCTGGAGAAGCTCGACCAGATTTCCCAGCAGCTAGAGCAGCTCGTCCGAGCACTGAATGCAAACATGTGCAACGCTGTGTCTACCTCTGCCGAGCCGAACGCTGAGAAGAAGGAGCCTACAATGCAGCAAAATCCTCAGCCGACTCCACCACAGCCCCAGCCAGTCCAGCACGTATACTACGTGCAGGTCCCGGAGCAGCCACCGCAGCCTCAGACACAGATGGTTGTATATCAACCAGAGCACCAGCCCGCTTACTCCGAGCTGTTCTCTCCACCCCCGCCGCTGATCCAGGAGATCAATGGCATCTGGAACAACGAAGCGCAGCTGACCCGTCCTCAGGGACACTCTCAGGGTCAGAACATGGGCAACAGGCCCTTCCAGCAGCAACACCAGGGTGGGAGACCCTTCCAGCAGCCCTACCAGTACCAGCCTCCTTCGCATGGAAACACGTGGAGGCAGAATTATCAACATGGTCCTCAGCAGTCCGGATATCGAGGACAGGGCTACCACCAACAGCCGGCTGCCCAATTCAATCAGCACAGTTCACAGTACCCATCAAACCCCCCTCCTCAACAATTTACGCAAGGATACCAGTCGCAATCTCAGCTGCAATACCAGCATTCTAGACCCCAGCTGGGGGAATCCTCTGAGATTGTACCTGCCAATCCGGCCCTGGCTTGTTTGCAACAGCTGATGAAGAACATGGCTGAGATGAACCAGAAGATCGACGACCTAACGGCAGCCAAAACCGTCATACCAGCCCAGGTCGAAGCTAATCCTAACAATTTCCGACGCAAGGAGCAGGTAGCCGGCAGTGTCCAACCCGAATCAGGTGAACTTACTTGTTTTTTATCTAACGCTGTTACTCTCAGGAGCGGTAGGACACTCCAGCCATCGGCGACGGCAAAAGGAAAGCACATTGCATCTGACGGGGAATCGTCAGTCCAGCCAACACCAGGGCCAGCAAGCATTTTGGGAGCAGCACCAGCATCCAGAAAATCACAAAAAAATGAAGAAAATAGAAAAATACAAAAAGATAGCAGTAACCTCGGTGGAGACCGGCCAGCATTGGAGACGCCTGCACCCGCATCACAGTCAGTTCCTGAAAGGAGGAGCACCGCACCTGCAACGAGTCCAACGCCAGCACCCGAAGCCGAGCCTGTCATTTCTGGTCCACAAATTGTAGATGAATCCATTCCTTTTTGTCATCTACCTGTAAACAACAACACGGACACTATTTTAAATGAAATTGGAGAAGAGTTTGTAAATATTCCTTTTCCTGAAGCAATGAAAAAACACAAAAAAATGAAAAATTTGAAAAGTGCTTTGTCTGATCCTGCTATCATAGAAATCATTCAGAATTTGGTGTTAAATATGCCATTAATGAAAGCTCTTGAGTACATGCCAGCCGTGAAGAAAGGACTTAAAGAGGCATGTACAACCAAGCGCAGGCCAACCCCCCATAACTCCCGAAGCAAAGGTGGTAAATCTGAAAAGCACATCCTCACTATGGCCACCGTCAATGCCATCAGCAACCTCCCGGACAAAAAGCCAGATATGGGAGCACCTCTTGTACGTTGTCAGATGTTCGATCAAGAGTTCGAACGAACACTCCTCGACAGCGGGTCTTCTGTCAATCTGATGCCAGCCTCACTACTCACGGAGTTCAAGCTGGGACCGCTCAAACCTACAAAGATAATTATGCAGTTTGCAGATAAGTCAGTCAAGCGGCCTAGGGGCCTGTTGGAGGACGTGATCGTCACGGTTCAGGGAAAGTCATTCCCAGCCGATTTTGTGGTCTTAGATATGGACGTCCCCGCTCCGTTGCTCCTTACCCCGATCATACTCGGAAGGCCATTTCTGCGGACATCAAACGCAGTAGTGAACTATGGGACAGGAGAAATCACTTTTGGAGCTGGCAATGAAATTATCCGAGTAGAGACCCTGTCCGAGGGAATGCCCGTTGAACTGACATCTGTATCGTGTACAAGGGTGATTGAGAATGATGAAGACTGCGATTTTCTAGCCGAGATTCAGGACACCAACCTCTTCTTGGATGATAATGAGACCCACGGACTCCTCTGTCCAGAGGAGGAAGTGGAGACCGCAGTCGAATTTCCGTGTATCGATCAAGATGAGGACCTTGCTGATGCACTACAAGATACTACCGTGGGATCGTTATGCCTTCAAAACCAGGAGCCGAGTTCAGAAGCATTTTCGGATGAAGATGTAATCATTGAAGAATTCTGTCAGGATCTGAGAGAAGAGACAGAGCAGACTATGGTGGACATTGCACAGTTGAAAGACTCACCACCTGTACTAATAGCTGAGGTCACCACTGAAGCAGCTCAGACCCCGCCAGAGCTGAAACCTTTGCCCTCCAATATGAAGTATGCCTTCCTTGCAGGAGAACCAAACATGTACCCGGTTATCATCAATGCGCATCTGACCGAAGATCAAGAATCTCGTCTGATGGAGGTTCTTGAACGTAACCGCAAGGCGATAGGCTGGCGAACCTCTGATCTCCACGGGATCAATCCGTCACTCTGTTCGCATCGCATCTTTCTGGAGGAAGACAGCAGACCCTCTCGTGAACTGCAAAGAAGATTAAACCCAAACCTGCGAGAGGTGGTTATGAAAGAAATTCAGAAATGGTGTGACGCGGGATTCATTTATCCCATCTCCGACAGCAAATGGGTGAGCCCTCTGCACGTTGTGCCCAAGAAATCAGGGATCACCATTGTGAAAAATGACAAAGGAGAAGAGATCGCCACCAGAGTACCGACTTCTTGGCAAGTGTGCGTAGACTACAGAAGACTTAACCTTGCCACCAAGAAGGATCATTTTCCGCTACCCTTCATCGACCAGATCTTGGAGAGATTGGCCGCGAAGGAATATTTCTGTTTCTTGGACGGTTACTCTGGGTATAATCAAGTTGCTATTGCTCCCGAAGACCAAGAGAAGACCACGTTCACCTGTCCTTTTGGCACATATGCCTTCAGACGAATGTCGTTCGGGCTTTGCAACGCCCCAGTCACATTTCAGAGGTGTATGCTTGCAGTTTTTGCCGATATGGTGGGTAGCTTTCTCGAGGTCTTTATGGACGATTTTTCGGTCTATGGGGATTCGTTCGGTCAATGTCTGGATTATCTAGACCGAGTCTTACGGAGGTGCTGCGAAGTGAATCTTGTGCTCTCCTGGGAGAAGAGCAACTTCATGGTGACCGAAGGAATCGTGCTGGGTGACGTTGTTTCTAAACGTGGCATGGAGGTTGACCCAGCCAAGGTGGATGTAATTTCTAAGCTAAGGCCACCTACAAATATCAAGCAAGTCCGGTCATTCTTGGGCCATGTCGGTTTTTACCGACGATTTATTAAAGATTTCAGTAAATTGGCCAGACCGCTGACTGAGTTGCTCGGCAGGGACAATGAGTTCATTGTAGACGATCGTGTGCTCCTTGCCTTTAATCAGTTAAAAGAGCTCATCACACAGGCCCCTGTCCTACAGCCACCGACTTGGACTCAGCCTTTCGAGATTATGACCGATGCGTCGGATTATGCCATCGGAGCTGTACTGGGACAGAGGAAAGACAATGTACCGTTTGCAATTCACTACGCTAGTCGAACGCTCGATGAAGCCCAGAGAAACTACACTGTCACTGAAAAGGAGCTGCTAGCGGTAGTCTTTGCTTTGGAAAAGTTCAGATCTTACCTTCTGGGGTCCAAAGTTATCATCTACACTGATCACTCGGCCATT
Source organism: Ottelia alismoides (assembly GCA_037367405.1). Taxonomy (NCBI): domain Eukaryota; kingdom Viridiplantae; phylum Streptophyta; class Magnoliopsida; order Alismatales; family Hydrocharitaceae; genus Ottelia; species Ottelia alismoides. The sequence continues at coordinate 521,612 of JAZKJV010004568.1, forward strand.
CGGTATTTACAGCAGAAGAAGGATGCTAAACCACGCCTCATCCGTTGGATCCTTCTCCTCCAGGAGTTTGACATGGAGATCAGAGATAAACCTGGGGTAAAGAATGTAGTGGCCGATCATCTGTCAAGACTTCCTGAACCGGAGTCTCCTGAGCTGAACTTGCAGCCTATCACAGAGACCTTTCCAGATGAATCGATTCTGTCTGTCGCCTCACTTCCTTGGTATGCGGACATTGTGAATTATCTGGTTGCCAAGAAAATCCCACAGGACTGGCCTAAGTTGAAAATAGATAGATTTTTGTCTAAAATCCATTTCTACCAGTGGGAAGACCCGTATCTGTTTCGTGAGGGAGCCGATTGCATCTGGAGAAGGTGTATCCCTCAGGAGGAGGTTCCAAGTGTCCTCGCTTTATGTCATGATCAAGATTCTGGAGGACATCATTCAGGAAAACGGACGGCAGCAAAAGTTCTTCAAAGTGGCCTCTGGTGGCCTTCATTGTTCAAAGATGCAGATGAATACGTCAAAGGTTGCACTGACTGTCAGAAGATGGGTGGAACCATAGGAATGAGAGATACGATGCCTCTGAAGTACATTCAGATCTCAGATGTCTTTGACGCATGGGGGATCGACTTTATGGGCCCGTTTCCTAACAGTCAGGGTTATGAGTATATTTTGCTTGCTGTCGATTATGTCAGTCGTTGGGTGGAGGCTATCCCCGCCCGAGCCGCCGACAGTCGGACTGTCTGTCGATTCTTACGAGATCACATCATAGCACGGTTCGGGATTCCCAAGATCCTCATATCTGACGGGGGCAGTCATTTCATAAACAGAGAGGTGAAGAAGCTGACCCAAGAATTTTGCATCGAGCATCGTGTTGCTTCACCCTATCACCCGCAGTCCAATGGCTTAGCTGAATGTTCAAACAGGGAGATCAAGACAATTCTACAGAAACTTGTGCGTCCAGATCGCAAGAACTGGTCTCAGCTGCTTGATTCCGTTCTTTGGGCTTACCGAACAGCGTACAAGTCACCCTTGGGAATGTCTCCCTACCGCCTGGTGTATGGCAAGCCATGCCACTTGCCCGTGGAACTTATTCATAAATCTTTATGGGCTATTAACATCTGTAATTTGGACTCCAAGCAAGCAGGACAGAACAGGAAACTGGATCTGAATAGATTACTGGAATTCAGAGATTATGCATATGACAACAGCCTGATGTACAAGAAGAAGGTCAAAACATGGCATGACAAGCACATCCGCCACAAGTCCTTTGATCCAGGTCAGAAGGTATGGTTGTTCGATGCGAAATTAAAGATCTTTCCAGGCAAATTGAAGAGAAAATGGACTGGGCCGTTTGTAGTTAGGCAGGTGCGTGACAACGGAAGTGTATTGATATCTAATCTGTCATCTGACGCACAGCCTTTTGTAGTCAATGGACAGCTTCTAAAGCCATACCTTGAACATGACACATTTATGGCGGTCGTTGACTCCATTCAAGTAATATATGATAATGAGCTTAACAGCCCGAGACAGGCAGAGGAAGGCAAAGCACATCAAAACATTTTTGAATGATTTTCCTTTTCGTCTTTTCTCCTTTTCAATTTCTTTTATCTTATTCTACCGAATTGATGCCATCCCTTTCATCACTGCTATACTTAGGATGTACTCTATCTTAAGTATAGGGGGGATGTACATCCCGAGTTGTTCATACCCAATCTCATCTCTTTTCTTCTTTTCTTCTTTTCTTCTTTTCTTCTGCTATCTTCTTCATCTATCAGAAAGGTGCTACCCCTTGTAGACAGTCTTCTATACTTAGGACGTACTCTGTCCTAAGTATAGGGGGATGTGCACCCCGAGTTTTTCTATTCTTTTCGATCCTCTCCATTGTCTCTTCTTCTTGTCTATACTTAGGGATATCTTACCCTAAGTATAGGGGGAGACAATCTGAGTATGATCTGTTCATTCCCACCCTTGACCCTCCCTGCTTTGTGTACAGTCTGCTATACTTAGGATTATTTGATCCTAAGTATAGGGGGGACGGTCAACTTCTCATTCATTCATTTATTCATTTATTCTTTAGATTTTCCTATAATTAGTACGAGTTATGTCTTCTCTTTTCTCTCCGATCTATGAGGACATAGCTCAAGCTAAGTATAGGGGGGTCGTATATACTATGTATATACTTTAGCCATAACTCGTACTTTCGTATTTTCTTAATTATATGGCTAATAATTCTTTAAAATTCATTAAAATCCTTAATAAAAAGATGTGATTATTCCTCAAATTCTTTTTGTATTTACTGATTAATAAATCAGGTGAAAATGTTTTTTGCAAAATGTTTGAAAAATAGTTTGAAAATCTTTGTGTACATCTATTGAAAACTATTTTGAAAATGTTTTGTTACAAGTTTTCAACCTGTGTGAAATTGTGTGGATTGTAAAATTTCTTTTCTTTGTGTGAAATAAAATGTTTGAAAAATGATGTGCAAATGGTTTGAAAAATGGTTGCAAAAATGATTTGAAAAACCTATATATACTGTTTGAAAAGCCTTTGCAAAATGATTTTCAAATGTGTGTAAAATGTTTGTAAAAATTATTTTGGACTATAGTTTTCAAAAATTGTGTGTAAAATTGTTTCAATTAAGTTTGAGGAATATTCACATCACACCAAAATCCACTATATATATCTATATGTATAAAATTGATCACTTGTAAATTCTTAAAATCCACTTCTTATATATAAAGAAGCACTCCCGTGTACATATTTTCACCTAGTTTTCAGCCAAAACTCTTTATTTTCAAAAAGCCCAAAAACATTTGCAAAATTAAAATCCAAAAACATTTGAAAAATCTTTTTGAAAAAAATACAAAAAAATTGCATCTGCATATGCATCATCATCATATTTTCAAAAATCCATAAAAAGTTCAAATTTCTTGAAAATTGCATCACAAAAATATTTTCTGCATTGCATTGCATAGCATTCGCATTTTTCGGATTGAGTTTGATAGTTGAACAAGTCTAAATAAAATCCGGAGATTGGAGCTTGATTGGACCTTATAATCTACCTAATAACAGGAACCTTATAGGAACTGGGTTTGAGGTACTTCAGGTCTAGTTGACTTAATTCTTTGAGGATCACGAGACTTGGTTCAATGGATTCTTGACTGCCTAAGTAGAGTATTTCGGAGCACACGCACGACTCTTGTTGATAATGACCTAACTTGGACACCTGCACCTTTCACATGGCTCAACTCAGTTAGAGTGGTGAGGGGATTGGATTTGCCGGTATGAGACGCATACAAGTGGAAACACTTGTCCTCCTCTAGGGAGGGAAGTGCACCCCAACCCGTCCAGTGATTAGGAAGTCTAAAGACAGGAGGTTGTGGGTTGCGATAAAGCTTCAAAAGAAGGATAGTCTACTGGCTCAAGAGGAAAAACTCCTTATGTAAATGCTGCTGTGAATAGTATTTAAAAAAAAATGTTCAGGCATGTACAAAAATAAAAAGCCTGCAAGTATGTACAAAGTCAATAAGCAAGCTTGAGTCCCAAAGTCATATCATGTGAGCCTGCAGCAGGATGACTTGACTACACTGGTCTTGCATCCAAGATAGGTAGCTACACTGGCTACCGTCCATTCTTCTCTTCACCCCCTCCTCTTGAGCTGGTTGCCACTTGAACTTAGAAGGGAATACCCCGCTCCTCGAGGATGGAGTTGCTGGATTGGGGAATCATTGGGTTGTCATATTGGAGAAGTCAGTTTCTTTGTCATTCTAGTTGGGGAGAGCCACCATCACTTACACTGTACAAGTCAGATTCATAGTCGTAAGAGTTTGCGTATGAGTTGAGATATTTCTGATCTGGCTATTGAGGAGACTTGAGCAGAGTTTTGGGATTCTCAGGGACTGTTGGATTTCAAACACGGTTCTCAATAAGGTTCCGCCCGCACTAAAAATTCCAAAGGTCCGACTTAAGCTCCAAACTTTGATTTTGTGAAGACGAGTTTGACAATTAAATTTAGTCCATCTTTCTTCTTTTCCTTTTCTTTATTTTTCTTTTTCTGCACTTATTGCATAAGTGTTTGCTAGGGACTAGCAAAGGCAAGTATAGGGGGATGATGAATCCACGTTTCATCATCTTTATTCTATCATTTTGGCCTTAAAAACCCTAGTAAATGCATGTAAATAGCATTAATTCATGCATTTTAGCATTCATGCATATGTGTGTAAATATTGTATAAAATACGGTTTTTAATGCCAAAATTATAGAATAAAGAAAAGAAAAGAAAAAGAATAAAATATTGTAAATATTTTATGACCCGAAACCCCGAGACCTAGGCATCTTGATGAATAGGTCGACAAGGAATAAAGTAGGGGGAGATAAGGTCAGAAATACAGACAAAATACCTATACATTTTATTCATTCTTTATTCATTTTGGGACCTATTTTTGGTTCCACTTTTTATACATCAAATAAAGAAACTTTGTACATGAAATTGTAGATAATTTTATAAAGCAAAATACAAAATTGATTTCACAGAAAAATAATATACAGATAAAAAGTTATGGTCTGAATAAAAAACCAGAATCCCAACTTCCCAGACCCGTATCTCACAAACGACAACTCCAAATGCATCAAACTCACCTTTAATTGTATATAGAAGAAAATAATCTAATTAATGGTGGTGGTTTCGCATTTGGCGGAGCTACGGTTTGAAAGTTGAGTTTTGGACCCCCATTGTATACTTGTACATATTAAAATATTCAATTTACTATTTATTTATTATTTTTATAATTTTATATTTTTATAATGTTGTAAATAATACTTGTAATAATTATGTGCATTAAAATCAGAATAAAAACATAAATAAAATACAAATAAAAATACTTGTACATAGGTATAATACATGTAGCTATACCTATACCAATAACACTTTCATTTTATTAAGTGTATAAAATATATCAGAAAATTGAAATAAAAATATATTTGTGTATATAAAAGTATTCTATAATTTTAGAAAATAAAAACCAAAATAAAATAAATTAAAAATACCTAAATAAAAATAGAATACTTAAATACATAGATATAGATACCTATAAGGGTATAAGTACAAACTTGTAAAAATATAGCTCATAAAAATAAACAAAAATCACCATAAAATACTTCATAAAATTACAAACATTTTTTATTTTATACTCAAAATTTAATTAATTCGTCTGCTATTTTTAATTCATTTTATAAGGGTTTTTAGCCAAGGAATTTTCTGGTTGGTCCACGTGGACCAACCAGAACGCTCCATTGGTTGACCTCGGTCAACTCCCTGACCGAGGTCTGTCCCTTGTCAGAGTCGGCTTTGACCCTATGTTTACTCCTTTTTCGAGGGAACCTCGATCACCATTTGGTGATGGTTCCTTCTTGGAATCTTTTCCTCGGTCAATGGTGATTCACGCCCAAGTGATTCCTTGGGCTGTGGATCACTGACCGAGGCTCTGAGGCCTCGTCTTCCTCGCCTCGCCGTCAACTCTTCAAATAGGACCCCCCGACTTCAATTTGATTTTGATCCTTCTTCCGCCAAATCCACCCAAAAATCCCTAGCCCATTGTGCTCCTGGTGACAGCAGGAGTCGATTTGAACCGGGGTTTGCGTCATCTGGCGTCGAATCGAAGTCGATCCGACCCTCGCCGGAGTTCCGCCGAGCTTCACCGCCCGACGTCTCTGGTGAGTCTTCCTTCCCTTTCTCTTCGTCTTTTTGTAGCCTTAGCATAGATTAGTGTAGACCTCTAGCAGTTTTTAGCCTCGATCACCCAATCGCCGTGAATCGTCGATCAAAGTCCACGGCGGAGCTGAGCTCCGCCCCCATTTTCCGGCCACCTACCTCCGTCATAGCCGCTCCGACCACCTCCATCTTCTCCCTCGTCGCTCTGTCGCTCCGCTCCACCCCTCCATTCACCTCGATCTCGCCCAGATCGAGTTATCAGAACTCCCCTCTCCGCCGCTCGCCGGAGTTCATCATCCGAGCCATCTTTCACCTCCTTCGCGCCATCAGAAGGCACCTGCGGATTCGCCTGGATTTTGCGCAACTAACCACGCAGGTCCGAGCCAAGGAGAAGGCTCCATCGACCCTCGAAGACTTCAGGAGCAGCTCCCCAGGCCACCTCCGTCGTCCGGCCGCTTCAAGCCATCTCAGGCTCGCCTGAGACCTCCTACCGACGCGGACGTGCCCCAGGATCGTTTTGCCCTTGATCCTGGGGTCGGAGAGGCCGTGTGTCGGCCGTATTCGCCAGCCGAAGTTCGCCGGGAAGGTGTTCTTCGTGACCCTTCCCCTGCCGTTGGATCAGAGGCCCGCTCCAGACGCGTCATCAGCCGTCCGATCTCCTGCGCCTCCCCGCCGTCCGATCAAGCCTTGAAGATCTAATCCCTGCCGTCCGTGACGAAGGGGTACGCACCGTCAGATGCGCGCCACGTGGACAAGTGACTCGCCATCGACCGTTGGATCAGGCGCCATGGGTATTTTGCACTTTTAACCCACGCTTTTTGCATTTACTTTTTAGTCCAGTAACTTTTAGTTGTAGTTTAAAAAGTATTGTAATATTTGCACGCAGACCCTCACATTATCACTATTTGCATTCCAGTCCACGCCACGTCACCTCACGTGACGTTGGCGTGTGACTTTTGGGTATTTTGCAAGTTAGGCCCAGGACTTTTATGTATTTGCAATTTCATCCCTGTGCGTAGGATATATAATATATTGTTGGAAATTTTGCATGCATGCCCAGCCGGTTTTCTTTAATTGCAATTATGCCCCTGTGAATGGTGTTTCACGTGAGCTGTGCGTGATTTTGTGGTGGAAATTGCATCTGTGCCCCCATAGTTTTATCTATTTGCATCCAGGTCCCTGCCAGGCCTTTAATTTTTGTATGCTTGTTGTATTTATTTGACCCATCATTTCGAGCCCAAAAATTCCACAAAAATAGACCTAGGCACCTGGACACGTGTACTTTCACGCCACCATTTTAGTTTTTGATTTTATTTTATTTTTATATTTATTAAAAATCAAAAACTTCCTTTTTGTGTACTGTCTACCTTAGAAAATGCCAAAAAAATATTAAAACACCTCTAAAAATTCCAAAAAAAATCACCTAGTGTCTATTTTATTCTATTTTAGTGTCAGTTCAAAAATCATTAAAAATCTCAAAAGAAAAACACTAAAAATTTAAAAACACTCAAAAACTTCAAAAAAATATATAAAATAGTAAAAAACTCCAAAAATCAAAATTTTAGTTCCTGTGTGTTCCTTACTTTGTCCTTTTTATTTGAAAAATAGTGTGAAATTTTGAGCTACTGGTTGTTATTTTTTAAATCTCATTTTACCCTCAGCCAGCATTATTCCCACTGTTTTACTTTATTTCAGTAATTAAAAATACCAAAAACATTCTAAAAATTACCCAAAAATCACAAAAACAGTCAAAAAGTAGAAAAAGACCAAAAAGACTTTATTTTCATATTTTTGGATATTTTTGTCTATTTTTATAAATACCTCTTTGTCCTTTTTATTACATTGTTCTTATTTTCCAATATTGAAAAAGAATATAAAAAAATATAAAATATAAAATATAAAAATCAGAAAATTAAAAATCAAAATACAAAAATATAAAATTAAAAATTAAATAAAAAATATAAAAATAAAAAACCCACAAAAATTTTAGATTGGCTAAGTAGCTTGTTAGACCTAGGTTTGGATTTTTATCCGTGCTTTGCACCTTTGCTTCTTGAGTTCGACCCCTACTTGCTTGCCATTGTACATCTTTAGTAGGGTATAATAAATTTTAATCCTTGCTATTCATTCTCTGATTGATTGTGTGGGTTAATTGTTGAAGACCGAGGAAGTTTGAGCAGTCGCATCAGCGACAGTGAGTCTGACTTGTCAGACCGCTATTTAGCGGCTCTCGCTATCTCGCTTTTCATAAGTGTACTCCTTAGCCAAAGATCTCATTTCCCTGTTCACAAAGTGGCTACCTCCATCAGAAATCAAAACTTTTGGTATCCCGAACCTTGCAATGATATTGTCCTTGATAAACTTACAGACGGTTTTGCTGTCTGCAGTTCGGGTTGGAATAGCCTCTACCCATCTAGATAAATAATCAACCGCTAACAAGATGTACTCAAATCCATTGCTATTGGGAAAGGGACCCATAAAATCAATCCCCCATGCATCAAAAACATCACAGAAAATCATTGGTTGCATGGGCATTTCGTCTCTATAACCAACGGTCCCTCCCATCCTTTGACAAATCGGGCAAGACCGTACAAAATCATTAGCATCACGAAATAAGGTCTGCCAGTAAAATCCACATTGGAGTACCTTGTGTGCGGTTCTCTTTCCCGAATGGTGCCCTCCAGCCTCGAGAGTGTGACAATGTGTGAGGACACTCTGGTATTCTTCCTGAGGAATACATCTTCTCCAGACACAATCCGCTCCTTCATAAAAAAGGAAAGGATCGTCCCAATGGTAATTTCTTGAATCCGACTTCAATTTATCAATCATTTTCTTGGTCCAACCAGAGGGAACCTTCTTGGAGACAAGATAGTTCACGATGTTGGAATACCATGGGGTTGAATCAATAGAGCAAACAGATTCGTCTGGAAAAGTCTCCTTAATAGGTCCAATATCAGGATAATCATTTTTCTCAATTCGGGAAAGGTGATCAGCAACAACATTCTTTATTCCAGGTTTATCTTTGATCTCCAAATTAAATTCCTGGATTAACAAGATCCACCTCAAAAGTCGTGCCTTGGCATCTTTCTTATCCATGAGGTATCTAATTGCCGTATGATCCGTGAAAATTGTCACCTTGGAGCCCAATATATATGATCTGAATTTTTCAAGGGCCCAAACAACCGCGAGCATTTCCTTTTCAGTCACTGTATAATTTTTCTGTGCAGGATCCAATACTTTGCTCGCGTAGTGAATCGCATAAGGGATTCCATCCCGTCTTTGTCCAAGCACAGCTCCGACCGCAAAATCCGATGCATCAGTCATGATCTCAAAGGGAAGAGACCAGTCAGGAGCTTGTAATATCGGCGATTCACATATTTTCTTTTTCAGGAGCTCGAAGGCCTCAAGACACTTGTGATTTACAATAAACTCGGTGTCTTCTCCTAAGAGCTCAGTCAGTGGGCGGGCGATCTTTGAAAAATCAGGGATAAACCTTCGATAAAATCCAACATGCCCTAGAAAAGACCGCACTGACTTGACGTTGGTTGGTGGCTCAAGTTTCTTGATCACATCCACCTTGGCAGGGTCGACCTCCGTACCCTTTTTGGAGATGACATGCCCCAACACGATACCCTCAGTCACCATAAAGTGACTCTTCTCCCAGGAGAGTACCAAATTAACTTCTCTGCATCTCTTGAGGACTCGGTCCAAGTGTGCTAAACATGTATCAAATGAATCACCATGGACCGAGAAGTCATCCATGAACACTTCCAGGAAATCACCCACCATTTCGGCAAATACGGCAATCATGCACCGTTGAAATGTGCCTGGGGCATTACAAAGCCCAAATGGCATACGCTCGAAAGCGTAGGTACCGAAGGGACATGTAAATGTGGTTTTTTCCTGATCCTCGGGAGCAATAGCTACCTGATTGTAGCCAGAGTACCCATCAAGAAAACAGAAGAATGCTTTCCCTGCAAGCCTCTCCAAGATTTGATCAATAAATGGCAGTGGAAAGTAATCTTTCTTGGTCGCAGCATTCAGGCGCTTGTAATCGACACAGACACGCCACGACGTGGGTACTCGGGTCGCGATCTCAACCCCCTCCTCGTTGGTGACCATCTGGATTCCCGACTTCTTCGGGACGACATGAAGGGGGCCACCCACTTGGAGTCAGAAATGGGGTATATGAAACCTGCTTTGCACCATTTCTCTATCTCTTTCTTAACCACTTCCCGAAGATTGGGGTTTAATCTTCTCTGAAATTCACGGGAAGGCCTTGCATTATCCTCAACATAAATTTGGTGCGAGCAGAGAGCAGGGTTGATTCCTACGAGATCCGACACAGTCCAACCGATGGCTTTTCGATTTCGCTCAAGGACTTCTAGTAGTCTGGATTCTTGTTCTAATGTCAATGATGAGCTAATGATCACAGGGAATTTGTTTTTGGGTCCTTTGAGAAATGCATACTTCAAGGTGGGAGGGAGGGGTTTCAGCTCTGGCAGATCTACATCATCAATCAAATCTGGCTGAATATCTTTTAAGTCTGGGTCAGTGATTGTTGGTGGTGGATCATTCTGTGATATGCTAGCCACTGATCTTGAAAGAAAGTGAGTCGGATCGCAAAAGTAGTGTGGTAATTCAGCCAAAGCCGCGCCCGACTCTTCATTGATTTTTTTCGAAGAGGATGGAATGGACCAATCCGAAAGGAGTTCTGTGTCGTCAAGATTGTACATATCCAGGTGTTCAAATTTGTCTGGCAATAGGTCACACACTGTATGGTGCATTGTTTCTTCTTCTGATGTGAGGGTATCCATGTGAAGATCTGGCAATTGGTCCCAAGGTCCGGTAGTGCTGATTAGATTACACTCAGAGGTTTCGGCATCCTCAGTGGTGGATTCAGAATCGGGTCTTTGCCATTTTGTTTGTCTCATTTCCAGATCCACTTCTCCGTCTAGGGAGCGGAATTTCATCATTCCAGTGCCGTAATCGAATACAGCCTTGGCGGTTCTTAAGAATGGTCTTCCCAAAATGATTTGCGACTCTTTCCAATGGTTCGGGGTCTCCATGTCAAGGACAGTGAAGTCCACTTTGTATTCCGTACCCTCAACCATAATGATAACATTTTTTACTTCTCCCATAGGTCTTTTAGTAGAGTTGTCCGCGAATTGGAGTAAAGATAATGATTTATGAAGAGGCCCTAACTCCAGTCGGTAATATAAGGCTAAGGGAAGAAGATTGATGGAAGAACCATTGTCGAGAAGTGTGCGTGCGAATGCGATACCGCCAATGCGGCTTTCCACATAATGAGCACCCAGATCTCTTTTCTTCCTTGGTAAATGCTGGTTTCTCACGCATTTGGTAGTGGCCACTTTCAGAACACGAGTCTCCACAAATTGGTTTGTTTTCTTTGTGCGGGTCCGGGTGGGAGTACATTTCATTTTCAAATATTTCTGAAATGCAGGGTTACTGGCCACATATTGATCAAAGGGTACCTTCACAGTTATGTTTTGTTGACAGAATTTTTCCATCACTGGATCACTCTGGATAGTTTTCTTTTGTCTTCCTTTCTTAAGAGCATGGGGAAAAGGAATGGAAGCATTCGAGACAGGAGAAAGAGATCCAGAATCATAAATAAGAGCATCTTTATTGAATTTGGAGTTCTTATTACAATCATAATGTTCTGGATTATCATCATGTTGCTGAAATAGTGACAAAGGTATTTTCGCAGCAACTAGAGGTTCAAGGTCCTCTGTAGTCTCCATAGATGCTTTTCCCTTCCTTTGGGCAGAAATCCTCGGGCGTCCTTCATCTTCATCCTCAGAAGCATCCTCCGGTTGATCTTCTGAGTCATGATGGTCAGCTTCCCTTGCCCGGTTAGGTATGACCACGGTCCTTCCGCTCCTGAGGGACATGGCATTGATATTGTTAAAGGAAAGGGTCTCGTGTTCAGATGTGGAAAAGTCTGAGTAATATACCTGATTGTTGTGTTGAGATGATTGAGATTTGTTCAAGCTATTGGGGTTAGCTTGAACTTGAGCGGGAATGGTTGTGACAGGGGCTGTCTGTTCTTCCTTCCAACAGGATAGACGATTAACATCTACCCGTAGGTCGTACAGTTCATTCCGGAAGCTGCGAATTTCCTCCAGCATTTGTCTTTGGATATCAATCGGGTCTTCTGGAGGTTTGGATGATCGAGATGCTTGATTTGGAGCTTGATATTGTTGACGATGTTGTTGAGGTTGGTTCTGACGGTCATGTGGCTGTTGCTGCCTTGAGGGCTGATTGTGTTGTGGAGCGGCATTGTAGGAGTTGGGTGGACGCTGATATTGCTGACGGTCCCCCAGATTACCCTGTCGGGCATTATCCTGTGTGTACCAGATGCCGTTTATCTCGAAAGTCAGAGGCGGGGCTTCTATGACTGTCTCAGCTGGAGGAGGTAACTGCTGGGAAGGTTGGACGTAGGATTGGTCCTGAATCCATGGTTGCGGTTGTCCAGAGCCTGGTTGCTCTTAGACATGATGCACATGATAAATTGGGACCGTAGGAGCAGTAGGCATCCCGATCTTGGACACCTTCTCAGTGAGTTCCTCCATTTGTTTTGGAAATTGAGAGAGTCGGTTGTCGATGTCGTTCACCCTTTTATCCACAATTGTTAATTTGTCTGTGATGATGTTCATGTTGGGCAGCAAGTCCTCTGCTATTTCTGCGACCATTTGTTTCCCTCCTTTGGCTTGATAGTTGTTCAGTGAATCGGTGTAAGATCTACTAGCAATTTGTGAACGGCTAGTCTCCGCCATTTGCTCCAGTATTTTCCAGATGGTATCAGCTCCTCGGGATGTGTAGTTTCCTCCACAGGCAGCGCTGACTAGACCCTGAGTCCCGTGGTTAAGGCCAGAATAGAGGGATTGGACCAGGATGTTATTATCTAGGTCATGGCAGGGACATTTCTGCAGCAGATCTTTGAATCTATCCCATGCATCACAAAGTGGTTCATTTGGCATCTGAGAGAAGCTAGTGATGCGAGTCCTCATTTGATTGATTCGACTCAAGGGGTAGAATTTTTTTAAGAAGAGGTTCTTAAACCTCTCATAGGTGGTCACTGTCACTCCCAAATTTTTCACCCAGTAATCTGCCTTACCCTTCAAGGCGAAAGGTAATGCAGTGAGACGGATATAGTCTTGGCTGACTTGTGGGTGCCTCTGATTAGAACAGATTAGCTCCAAATCACGCGGGAATTCATAGGGTTCTTCATTCGAATTACCATGAAATTGTGGTAATTGATTTATGAAGTGTGGCTTCAGTTCATGGTGAACCTCAGGTTGAGGTGGCTGCAAGTAATTTATGACCCTATATTGCCCGGGATTATATGCAGCCTCCATTGGTGGTTCTTCCTCTGCATTCATTCTTTCCAATTGTTCCCTCATCAAATTTTGCTGCTGCTCAGATGCAGCCAGTCTTGCGAGAATCATTTGCATCGGATCTTCATTTTGGTCATCTTCAGGATTGGTCTTCTTTGGAGGCATTTTTTGTGAAGTCTTCTTTTCACCTTCAGATTGTAAAAAATAAGAGTCAATAGTTTGAAGAGAATTATAAGATGAAGATTCTAGGGGAAGGTGTCCCTGAACCCAAGGTGGTTCTGAGTAAGAGTGGCTCAGAGGATTTGAGATTGGAAAGTTTGTGGTAGTCAGAAAAGTGTTCGTTGAGTCCGAACAGAAATCACCACAATTTTCCATTCTTGAATCCAAAAGATTATCAAGAGGTGTACGATTCATGATCTAGGCACAATTGTGCGGTATTCGATGATTAACTAAGTTTACGCACAAATCAAACACAATTCAAGGGTTTGTTTCGCCAACTCACTCAGTGAAGGCCGTGAGAGTTCGGCCAATTATCTTGTCAGTTTTAATTGGTGAGTAATTCAAATCTTGCAAGCCGTTTAAACGAGCTGTTAGGTGCCTGTATTTCCCGACCGACTGTCCCGGATTCTTATGACTAGTTGCACCTACTTTCAGCCAGTATGGGAGTAAATAAGGACCGTAGAACGGCTACCCTTTACTTGAGGACGAAGCCTTACGCAGTGTCCTCTAAACCACCCACTCTGCTAAGGAAATCCGGACCGTTTACCGGCTACCCGTAGATCCTCACTGAGAAGTAGCTAATCGCTTTTGGTAGAATCAGTAGTCAGTATGAAAATCCTGGCTTTGGCTCTATCCTAGTGTGCGTCTCTCTCCTCGCTGCAAGATAAAATCAAACAATGTAGGGGTTGTTCTCCCACAAGAATTCTTGATTTTATGGGTTCTTAAAATCGGCTATATTTAGCAGTCCCGATTTTAATTAGGTGATCACTGAAGAATTAAGTGAGCAGAATAACACGTCTACCCTCCAGTCCCAATTTCCTTTAGAATTATGCGGTAAAACAAGAGGGAGAAAGTCGGGAAAAGCCGATGCACGCGGAAAACTATGATGAATGCTCAGTTAGAAGACTTACAGTGATTCCTCGCAATCTTCATGTGGGATGCTAGACAGAAATTTAAATTTATTCTATATGGAATGCAAGCCGATGAAAACCGCACCTAAGCAGAAAGTTCTATTAGCGGGAAGAATTGATTTAAATTTGGCTAAGTTGAACGATCTATGTGCATCTCAATTAAGTACAGTGTGGCTTAAGATCCTACGAGCACAAGCAAAAATATAAATGCTCTGAGAGCCGTATGTGCAGGTCTATCCTAATCGCCACTCAAGTCGGGCCCCACCCTCTCCGGAGAGTGAAACAGGCCACGACACACCACAGAATAAAGTCAGAGGTCTTTCTACACACGCGAGAGTCCAAACGGACACTGCTGTAAAATTACAAAAATTTAAAAATTGCAAGAATTAAAAACCTAGACTCTACGCTCTCTCACGACTCGACTCGATCTTAAATTAATTGCGGTTTTTGCAAGAGTCGGTGAAGTTGCGTCGGTTATTGAAAACCGCTCCACGTACAAGGTACCTCGCAAAAAAAATAAGAGAGAAAATGTAAGAGAGTGACTCAAAAATATATGAAAAATAAAGGCTGAAAATAAATTGCAGGAAAATGAAATTTACAATGAAAAATTCGGGGGTCAGACTACCCGAATGCGGAAAACCGAATGAAAAATTTTTAGATAAAAATCTAAGCCGTTTGCCTCCCCGGCAACGGCGCCATCTGACGAATCCGAAAGTGTCGGTTTTAAAAAGTTGTTTTTATCGTGAAGTGCGTTATAGGCGGCAATCGGAAACGATCAAGAAAATACCACAAATCAATTATTCAATTTTTACTCTCGTGGTTTTATGTTTGTTTTACTTGGGCAAGTCCCAAGGTCGATCACAAGGAGGCAAAGGAACAACCTAGAATTAAGTCTATCAAAGTTCGTGTTCGGTTTTTCGAAGCGGTCTTTTTTTGGAATTTTTCAATTTATTAGGGGATGCACATGCAAATTCGGCCTATTTTAGGGACTAAAATATGAATCACGTCCAAACGATGTTCGAAAAATGCGAAACTTGGCCGGGATGTAAAATATGATGAAATAAGTGCACTGTAATTTTTTTTGGAATTTTTCGATGCAATATGAATTTTTTATGGATTTTTAAATGCAAACAAAATGATTTTTAATATTTAATTATAATAAATATTAAACCTATTTATTTTCAAGAAATAAAATTATCTAAGATCTATCACTAGGTGATGGATCTCAGAAAAATCCTAAACCTCGAAAATGTGGGGTTTAATACCTATTAAAAATCAAATACTAAAAGATGCAAGATGATTTTTATAGAGCAAACTATGCATGCAAATTCAATTCTTTTTGGGCATGATGTTAAGAACAATTAACTCTACAATAGGTGATTTTTCGAGAATTTTTAGAGCAACGGTTAATCAACTATCAATTTCAGAGCAAGAAATGGGTAAAATATGCAAATTTTCACAAAACAATTATTTATTCATTAACCGTCCATCACAAAAATACACACAAGATATCAAACAGTAGAGAATCACTTAACAAACATCATGCAATTTTTGGATTAAGAAAATAATGTAGATAAGATGCTCAAAACAAAATGGGAACACATGGGTACAGATGCAATAGATAAATAAAATATAAAAGCAGAGGGGGGACTTTTGTGTAATTACCAATCGTAGAGGGGGGTAGTGCTGCAAAACGTCCAAGTGGCACGTGCCAGGCACGTGCCCTTGGAGGCGGGGGTCGAAGCGCGAATTGGTGAACTTCTGAGGGCGCTTCTATAAATTGCCCACGGGAGCACGTGCGCAGCACGTGCCCCTGGGCTGTTGCTTGCTGGGGAAGTCCCCCACGCACATGCCTAGCATGTGCTGGGGTCTCGGCTCACCGGCAGGCAGAAGGCGGGGAAGAGGGCTCGTAGGCGGTGGTCGATGGCTGGCATCCGGCCAAGGCTCGGCCGAAGCGGAGTGCCGGTGAGTCGATGGCAAGGCGTCTGGGGCGGTAGCGGCGGAGGGCCGCTCCAGGCAGAGGTGCCGGCGGCTGGTGAATGTCGATGAAGACCGGAAGCTGGAGGATGAAGGTGGTTGTCATTGGCGTGGGATGCCCAGGCGGAGGAGGCGCGATACAGCCTCGGCGGTGGCGTGCGAGAGGCGGCCTCCGGCCAAGGCAGTGGTGGAGGGCGGTGGTGGCCGACACACGGCCGTGGGGCATCGGTGAAGAAGACGAAGGCGGCGGAGTGGTCCTGCGGCGCGGTGGCGATGGCCGAGTCGACGAGGCGGAGCGGGGTTGCGGTTGGTGACGAGGCGTGTTCGGCGAAGGAGAAGGCGAGAGAGAGAGATAGAGAGAGAGATAACCTGGAGGAGGTCGGGGGCTCGACAGCGCGGATGCCGGAGCGAGCAGCGCCGGCAAAGCTTTGCTGCGACGAGGTTGTAACCAGGGGTGGAGCCAGAAATTTCTAATAGGAGGGGCCGATGTTCGGTCAATCAAATATATATATATATACATGCATACATACATACATACACACACACACTTACTTACATACATACATACATACATACATACATACATATAGATACACACACATAATTAAAAAGCTATTGTTATGGAGTTACATTATTTAGTAAAAGATGGATAGATTCCAAGAGAAGCATATAGAATGATTATTTGATAATACTAACAAAATTATTAATACAGACATATATGCTTCAAGTCAATACGAACAATATTACTATTATATGACTTATTTTATTATTAATGTCAACCTACACAAAATTGAAACTATTGCATATCATATAGATTATTATTTCATATATAATCTCATATATGCTAGTGCAACTGCAATTATTTTCTTAAATTGTAATAAAGGTATATATAGATAACAGATCATAGGAATTTATATATTCCGATATCATACTTATCATGATCAATTCAACATAGATCAAATTAAATACCATCATTAATCCTAATACAACAACATTCAAAAGTCAAATTTTGTATCGGACAAATTTAAGAAATTTTAGCACATTTTTTTTAAATTACCATCTAGCATCGTGCGGATGAAGGAACCCCACGGCCGGAACAACTTGATTAGAAAGATTGTTGCGGGGTTTCGCGCAATGGTGAAAATAGTTCATTCATGAAAATAGTTGGTTTATGTGCATTTTGTTGACACAAGTTTGCAAGATAATAATGAGATTCAACTTTTAATATTAGCATTATGTGGACAACAATTGTGTGTTGTAACGTTAAAGGAGAATGAAACCCGAAAATAAACTATCATCAGATAATGAGAGAATTGAAGGGACCATTGCTTAATTTGCATCCCACATTTTTTGAATTTGAAGGGAATTTTACCAGAAAGGACCATTGGGGGGACCACAATATATGTAGTTTCTAATTTAGGAGGGGGGGCCACGGCCCCTACCCGCCCCCCTTTCCCTCCGCCCATGGTTGTAACCTCGGATCACGCCGAGGGCACGGTTGTCACGACCGGAGGCGAGTGACGGCGGATGATCGGGACGTCGGGGGGGGGGGGGGGGGGGCTGCGGTTTAAATAGGTGGAGAGGGTGCATCGGAAATGGAAGGCGGTGGAGGGATTCGCGGGATTCAACGGGTGGCGAGATCTGGTTGGCGAGAACCGCGGGAGGGAGATGCTGATCGCGGGACGACGCGAGATTTGGGGGATCGGCCGATGGAGTCGCGGGAAAGGGGATTAGAATCGGTGATGAGATCGGATGATGGAAGAGGATTGGCGCCGGCGAGATACGAGGGGGCGGCGCGGCGGAGATCTCGGAGGAGATCGGCGGGGGTGGGTCAAAAGGGGAAAGGTGTGTTGAGGGAGACGACGCACAGGCGCCGTCTGATCTCGCGTGATCGGATGGTGCCTGTTGCGCCACGTGTCAAGTCAGGGGAAGACGCAGGCGGGCGCACGTGCAGAGCACGTGCCTTGGTGGCACGTGCGACGCACGTGCCTCCGATTTTTTTTTAACAAAACGAATTATAAATAAAGCCAAAAATGGCTGACACGTGGCGGCACCAGGTGCTTCCACGTGTCAGCACCACAAAATTCCAAAGGTAAATATTTTGTAAAATCGATAAAAAATAGTAAATGACCTCGGATTGAAAAACTTTCTTCACGAAAATTTCTCGTCTCGATGAGATCTACAACGTTTATGAAGACATCAAAACCAAATTCGGTCAAATGTAAAAAGTGAATTTTGGGGTATCCTATGTACATAGAATACCTTGATTTTTTGGGTTTTATAATTTTTTTGTCATTTTTAAACAAGATAGAAATCCGGAAAAATATAAAAACAAATCAAAGATAAATAAAAGACACCTTAATCTATTTTTTTTGGATTTTTATTAACTGATAAAATATGTACATAAAATATTAGGTCAAAAATAGCTAAAATATACAATATACAAAAGAGGCCCAAAACCCAACTTTCACATATGAGCTCCGATTCACTTAAACTTGGTCTCATTTTGAAGGTAATTGAATGCACATTAGTTCAAAAATGAGTAGGATTAAATCGGACACTGGATGGGGAAGATATGTGGTTTTTAGTCTGAAAATCCTGAAATTAGGGTTTGGGTTTTTGGTCCGCTTATTTGGGTTAGTTATTTTTTTGTATTTTTCCTTTATTCTTGTTAGTGATATGTACACAGTGGAAGTGGTTTTGAGTCATTCGGAGTTAGCCTGAATGGGTTAAAAATTAGGGAAGTTAGGCTATGTACAGGTCATTTTGGCTTGGATTTTTGGCTTCTTATTTTGTGCAGATTTTTGTGCTAAAATGCAATTCTTATGAAATCATGCATGAATGCTAATTATGCAGAATAGATGGTAAAATGCTGTTGATTTTTAGGGGTTTGAGCTTAATAAATGAGATTTAGAGTGATGAATACGAGATTCATCACTACCCTGAAAAATCAAAGGAGTAAAGATTTTATTGTTCTAATTATAGTACAAGAATTGTTGAGAGTGGTAATGCTCACTTCATCGAGTATTGTAACATTATTGGGAGCCAAGAATCACGAGATGTTGAAATTAAAGAAGATAGGGATAAAGTGTCAGTTTCATATATGCCTGAATCTTATGGAGCACATATGGATTCATCTCCACTTAATAACATGGAACATCAAGAAATAGAACCCACATTAAATGATGATGCCATTAGTAAAGTTGTAAATGAGACAAGTACACCACCATCACAAGTTACATTAAAATGCTCCGAAGGATAAAGGAGACCTGCAAATTTTGGTTATCATATAGTTTATGCACTTAAGCATGAATGTGACATTCTGAAAAGTAGTTGAATGCTATGAAAGAACTTGAGTCAATGACCAATAACAATATCTTAGATTTTTTTGAAGCTACCTAAAATATCTAAAAGAGTCGATGTAAATGAATTTTTAAGATCAAACATGATTCCAAAGCTAACATCGGAAGATATAAAGCTAAACTTGTTGCAAAGGGATTTACTCAAAAGGATGGCATCGAATATAAAGAGACCTTTGCTTCGATTTCAAAGAAGGACTCCTTAAGAATCATTTTGATTGCGGTGGCTCATTATGAAATGCAGCTTCATCAATTGAATGTAAAGACAGCCTTTCTGATAATAAGAGAGTTAGAGGAAGATGCTTATATAAACCAACTCGAAGTTTTTAGGATCACATGAAAGGAAAATCTATTGTGTAAATTTAATAAGACAATATATAGATTAAACCAATCTTCCCGTCAATGGTATATTAATTAGTTTGATAATACCATACATCTTATGATTTTGTAGAAAATATTGTAGATAGGTGTGTCAACATGATGGTTAGTGGGAGCAAGTTTATTAAATTAGTCCTATATGTTGTTGACATATTATTGACCGTGAATGATTTATATTTGTTATACCATACAAAGAAGTATCTTTCCAAGAACTTTGAAATGAAAGATACAGGTGAGGAATCCTATGTGATTGGAATAGAAATATGTCATTATAGATCACAAGGACTGTTAGGATTGTCTCAGAAAGTATATATAGAAAACATCTTATAAAGATTCATGATGGACAAGTGCTCTGTACGGATTGTTCCTATTCATAAAGGGACAATTTTAATTTGGATCAACCTCCAAAGAATGAATTGGAACGTAAAAAAATGAAGGGAGCTCCTTATGCGTCAATGGTTGGGAGTATCATGTATGTTCAGACATGTATTCGACCTGACATTAGTTTTATCACTGACATGTTGGGTCAGTATTACAGTAATCCTGATATGGACCGCTGGAAAGTTGCAAAGAAAGTTCTTAGTTATTTACAAGGTATCAAAGATCATATGCTCGTGTACATGCGATCCGATAATGTTGAGATTATGGATATTTAGATTTAGATTTTATGGTATGCATCGACACAAGAAATTCAACCTTTGGTTATATATTTCTACTCGTTACAGGAGCTTTATCATGGAGAAATATGAAGCAAGCTGTCATTGTTGCTTCCACTATGGAAGCTGAATTTGTAGCATGCTTTGAGGTTACATTTGAAGGATTGTGGCTGCGGAATTTTCTGTCAGGACTTGGAACTGTCGACAGTATTGTCAAGCCGTCGAAACTTTATTTTGATAATGTCACAGTCGTCGTCTTCTCAAAGAATAATAATTACTCTAAGGGTGCAATGCACATGGAATTGAAGTATTTATTAGTAAAGGAGAAAGTTCAGAAATCAAGAGTGTCGATAGAGCACATCAGTACGAATTTAATGATAGCGGATTCGCTAACTAAAGATTTAGCACTTAAGATTTTTTTCTGAGCATGTTACTAGAATGGGTGTTTTAAAGAAGTTTTGTTATGAAAGTTTAGTTAGTATATTTTGTGTGGTGCTCATTTTGATTATGGCAATCTCATTTGTTTTAAGTTTTTAAATCATTCCATTTTTTTATATGGATGTATGTTTGCAAATAGATAACATAGCCATGGAGATAAAGTAGGAGATATTATTCTTCTAAATACAGTTGATTGGACTGAATATATATTGATATATGAAAAGGATTGTATCAAGTTGTATGATGTGTGACCGCCATGATCATATTAATTTAGTTCAATTAAGTATATGATTCATTGACATTATAGAAAACTAATGAAAAGACGCACTTAATGTTATTATCTTATCATTAAGAATCATATGGACCAAGTGAGAGAATACTGGAGTTAATCGTGTACATGGTCCATATGAAATATTGATGAGATAATAAATATGAGTTTTACCAAGTGAATGAATAAACATAACCGAATTATGTTGACCCACATTGACGGTTAGTGAGTTATCATGAATCGGCTACGGTATAATTCGTTATCTTATTAAACCCTCCAACTCAACCACTATAAAAGAGACACCGTGACTCATTATGCAAATTATACAATCTTGATCAGAGAGAGACACAATCAAAACTCTCCACCATCTGAGAGAGTCTCAACGTTTGGGGTCAAGGGAAGGAGAAAAAAAAGAAAGGATCGCCGTCGTTTATTCTTCGTCATCCCTGTCACAGTGATTATCTGATTTGCCATGGAAGAAGGCATCTCCTGAATCATCATTTTTTGTTATTAACGTTGATTCCTTTATGTCAATGTTGATTCATTTATGATGCGCTTAAAGTATTCTATACGTGTAATGCGTGTCCTTGTACCAGGAGATGATGCTTGACAAATATATTATATCATCTATTATGATATTATATAAAATATTTATCTCTTCTTTTTTCCTCAAATCAATCGACCAACGATGAAAAATAAGCTTTGCATAGCAAGGTAACAAATCATACCGTAACAACATAATAATTTCAAGTTAAATAATTTAACCAACTTGCTTTCAAGAGCATGCTTCCTCAGCATCCATTTGAGTGTAGGTCATGGACGTTACAAATGATATAGAATGACTTCCCTTAATATTGAAAAAGGTTATATAAAAGATAGAGCTACTCCGGCAAAAAGATAAGAATGAAAGGTTATGCTTAGCATACAATCATCATGGTTATTGAGAATACTTGATGGGATATGTTACAACGAAGATATTGTGAATATCAATAGGGGGTTGTAACACTTCAAATATAGTTCTACATGGCATACTCACAAAATGTGGGATTGGATTACAACCGGTGGACAATATTGCTTAAAAACTTGAGCTTAAACAGTTTTGTTTTATAAATGGTTCGATTGAGCTTGAATATAACAAGTTGTTTAGACCAGTTCTCTCAATAATGACTCATATCTAAGATTGTAACGTTATATATTGTTAGACAGTGGTGGTTGAGATGCAAAAACATGCATGTGCATGGTATCATACACATGTTTGTAAGGTCACGAGATTGAAGAGGTCTTGAGTGATTTTCAATGATGATAGTGATAAAAAATGCCCCATCACAATTTGAAAGTCACAATTAATCCGCATTTTCCTATGGTCCATCCTCAAACAATTTCTTTTGTATTGCCTCTTGGGGGAGAATCCATGTTTAAGATGCGAGAAAACCGCTTAAGATGGTTTGGTCATTTGCAAAGAAGGTCAATTGATGCACCAGTTAGGAGATGCGAGTATTGGGATGTTGAGCCGGCTAAGAGAGGGCGAGGACGGCCCAAGAAGTGTTGGAAAGAGACTATACGAAGGGATCTTAGCTTTTTAGATATAAGTCCGGGATTGACCCAAGATAGATCTGAATGGAGGCGAAGAATCCATGTAGCCGACCCTACTTAATTGTGGGAAAAGGCTTTGTTGTTGTTGTTGTTGCCTCTTGGGGGAGAAAAGTGTGACTCTTGCAATTGTGTACAGCTCCTGTATGTTTTCATGATCATCAAGCTTTCTAGGATAATCTTTGTTTGTTGTTGATCTTTGGATTACTTAGTGTGACTTCACATGCATTCTCTTCCATAGGGAAAAAATGGGATGTTTTGAGAATTAAATGGCACAAAGGAGGAGGATTCGGCTTCTGTATGCACAATTAAAAAATAAAAACTACTGTACAATAATTTTGAATAGGTTTTTGTGGGAAAATTTTGTTGGACATATGAGCTTATGGTGAGCAATTACCTAAAAATATCATTGCATATTATATCATTCTATTATTGAATTAAAGCATAATTGAGTTTGCACTAATTATAATGTCTCTCAGTACGAATAGGGATGCATACCATGTCCATCTTGATAATATACATTAATTAATTTAAAGAGTTATGTCATAGACACTGATACATGATTGTAGATCTAAATAGTTAGATTGGTGACACAATTGGCATCATCAAGTGATTCTAGAATGATCTTGTAACATACCGAACCCTAGACCCAATCCACTATTGGGGATTAATGGCCTAGACAAACTGTTGGGCTTGAGCCCAACTGAAGCTCATGACTACAACCCTAAATGCTTGAGCTCATATTGACTAGTAGTAACATGTAGTACTTATAATCTACTAACACACTTTGTGATTACTATTATGTTTGGTGTGCTATGGATCTCTAGTCTGAGAAGAGATGACAATCTTCTCTGAAGACTGATATTCGACTTGCAATCTTGATGCCAATCTTCTACATAGGAATAGAGGTTCTGAGGTATCGATAGTCAAGTTAAAGAGTCAACTTGACAACATCGAGATACTAAAGACTCGTATAGTATATTTTCCCAAACGAGCACATATCCTCTAACCAGAGACATATATACATATAGATATCTGAGTATGTACATTTAGCAGAATAATAAATTAATGACTTGACAAGGTTTATCTACCAACGAGTGTGTGAAAATAAGGGAATATGAGAAGTTTGATCTCTTAAAAGAATTATACATGTTCATATTACGGAACCAGAAGGTGGGAGCTTACTCATGAGATATTGGTGTTACAATGAATTCCAGTGATGTATGTCTTATTATGAAATATGACAAGAATTCGAGAATATTGATGTGTGCTTTTTGGAAAGCATATGATCGATATTATCGCATGATCAAAGGAGAAATTTATTGATAAAACTTTGAAGAAGACATTCAAATATGGGATCAAACTTTGGTTTATTCAAAGTCTTTTAGTATGTAGGACGCGTGATTATTATGAAAGTTCAAAATTGATGTGGTCGTAATAGGTTGCATACCATGATGCTTTCACTTTGAGTGAATGATGAATTAGATGGATTTCAGTAACTCATTTTAGAGGTTAAGTGAATGAGAAATAGTTTGATTAAATCACATTTCATATAATCATATTTTATAATGAAAGAGTTGGAAATTTATATGAAAGTGTTGAGTCAATTGGAGAACTATTTTGATATATGGTTAAATCAAATTACCCAAAGTGTTTTGAATATTGATATTTGATGTAAATCTTAATATTGGGTCATTATACATGGTCTATACAATCTTCCTAATATTTTCTCTAAGTATTCATGAATGTGGCACATAATTCCTAATTGGATTAGTAGTTGTAGATTGAGATATTGATAATCAAGATAATAATTATTATCTTTAATTAATTATATGTGAACATGGGGATACAATTCATATGATTGGCTTTTAATTAATGTGAATATGTATTCACAATAATTAGAACTGGTGTGAATGTGATTCATATAAGGACTTATGTGAATTGATGTGAATATTGATATGATTCACATGATGTTAATATGGATATATAATAATTAAAATTAGGCTCATATTTATTACTCTGATTTATGTGAATATGATTCATGTAATTATTAATGTTAATGTGAATTATATTCACATTCTTCATTAAATGTAGATTGAATTTACATTTTATTTTGAAGTAGTGAGTTGAATTAATAATTGGTAAGATGATTTTATAATTATCATAAGGTAATTTATGATACTTATTTAGAGAGAGATAATTCCACAATGATCAAAGATCATATTCTATTAGAAATTTAATTCAAAAGGAGGAGAGAGAGAGTAGAGAGCTTAACTCTCTACGACCCTACATGGTCGTGCACGTTTATTGTAAAAGTTGTAAAAGGGGAGGCTTGTCTTCTCCATTCTTTTCAATTCGATTCAGTTCAAGTGATCTATTCCTATTTGCAATAGGAATTAGAGAAAATAACTCTCTCTCTCCCACCGCCATTCCCCTCAACCCCTCTTTACTTCACCCTTGATTATTCACCATAGCCTCATTTCTCTCTGTTATTATGCCCAATTACGAGAGGACTTGTCTTCTACTCTACACTCCGTGCTTGAGAAAGAAGAAGTCGACTTCGTTCTATAAAATCAGGAGAAATTAGTATACTTATATCACTTTTAGCGTGGACTACCAGGAGAGAGAATCATCTCTCAACTTCGCAAGAGGATCACAATTCATCATCGTGCTCGTTAGTGCAGTGGTATCGAATCAGACTTGAAATAGGAGCCTCTTCATTTGGAATTCCCTTTCTCGTGTGGTTCACGAAAGGTATGGAATATATTTTGTATTCATAGAGTTTCACGTTCCATTCAAAATTTTCATTATGGGATTGATATGCAGCTCATACATTAAGCCTCTTATTTGTCGAATTTGATTTGTATTTTCTGCATTTCCATGACCTACAAGGTCAAACCTCCCATCAAATCCAAGTTGGTAAAACTCACGATTTAGAATATTGTTTTAAGATTCTCCTCTCCACGTGTATACAGAAGTTACTTCATTAGACCACATTATTTATCAATTGAGAGTAGTTCTTGTAAAAACTAGCTCTTCCCTTAATAGCTTTTGAGGAATTATTAACCTCTGTCTCTAAGGAAGGAATCCATCCTTTTGTCTCTAATTACACCACACTCAAAAAGCTTCAACTAGTTAATTTCAATTCAATTTTCATGATATTGGAAAAGAAATGTAGAGACAATCGAAAGCCCATTATCCTCGAAGAGAGATGGTAAAGGAAACCCTTGGGCTTTTTAAGAGGCTTGATGCACTTGAGAGTATAGAGAATTAAAGAATGTTGAGCGAGCTCTAATGATATGTAAGTGCATTATTTTAAGACAGCTGTGGAAGCTAAGAAACATTAACCAATCAAGAGAAGCATTGATTGGGAAAAGTAAATGTTGAGAATCAAAATGGCTACAGACAATCAAATTCCTACCACTTAGTTAGCTTGAAAAGTACTTGACTTGACTAATTAGGCCATTAGAGTTGGCTAATCTGCTCGACTAGCCAGTTGGCTAAATGTGGAATTTTTTATTATATAATTTAATCTTTTTTGGCTCTTTTTACAAGTCCAAAAAATATAGAAAATAGACTAAAAAATATCTTCGAACTTGTGAGTCTTCAAAAGAAGCAAGTGATTTTTATCATACAATATATAAGCAGCATGTAATATGTATGATATTTAGGGAAAAAGGAGCCTACACCAGCGGTGCAGATAACTCCCTACACCCAGCGTATTTTTTAATTATTTTTTTGATTTTTTTGAACTGAAACCTTGTGGAATTGGATCACTAATATCTGACTTTTCTCAAGCTGCTTTATCTTGCCGCTCTCGCTTGATCTGAACGTCTATCTAACAGGCGCAGATAGGATTTGAGAAGATCACCATGGTGTCATGCAAAATTCAACTTAATTCGAGACTCCTATCATCTCCATCAAGATTACCAAATTTTAACGGCCTCAGAATTGTTGAAAATGACTTCTTCTAGATGAACATGTTAATAATGTTTGTTTTGCATGAAACTTGGAACACATATTCTACTCAACATATTAAGTAAATCTCCCAAAGTTTTTAATAAAAAAAGGTAGAAAAACAATGAAAAATGGATCGGATACAGGGAGTTACCTCCACCTCAGGATGCAGACTCCTTGTCTCCTAATATTTATCTGAAATATTCAATCTGCATCCGAGACATATATAATCATTGTCTGATGCATTTTGTATCCGAAATATACATTCTGCATGTTATTATTATATCATAGATAAGCATGAGAGATGTTTCATAAATTATGGTTGGATATACACTCAGTAAAGAAGCTTAACATAAAATGTTAGAGAGTGCATCAAAGGAAGTATTAGACAATAAAGAGAGTTATTATCAAGAGGAAAGCTTGTGGGCTAACATGTTCAAACTTTTAAATCCCTTCAACTTAAAGCTTCTGGGCTTCATATATTGATGCACCCCTTGGAGCAATGAGGAAAGTACTCATCGTCTATATCGAAATTATAACGTTTCTTGATATTCAGTTGACTTTCTTTGGACTCAAAGGGGATGTACGTACCTTTCTGCCATAAACTCATGCTACTTCCCTATGATGATCAAGAACAACTGTGTAGATACCGCACATTCATTTTATTTTCACTATCAAAATGTGTGGATACAACAACAACGCCTTTTCTCATAATTAAATAGGGTTGGTATATGGATTTTTTTTGCCTCTATTCAGATCCATTTTGAGCCATTCTTGAGCTTAAATCCAAATAACTATTATCCCTTCGGATAGTCTCTCTCCAACATCTGTTGGGTCTCCATCGCCCTCTCTTAACCGGTTCGACATCCCAAATCTCGCATCTTCTAACTAGTGTATCAACAGACATCCTTTGCAAATGGTCAAACCATCTTAAGCGGTTTTCTCTCATCTTTTCCTCGATCGGAGCTACGCCAACTTTCCTTCTGATTGTATTATTATGAATATGATATGTTCCTGTATGACCACACATCCACCTTAACATTTTCACTTCTACTACAACATAAAATTCTCTTTAGAATGGTTTTATATTCTAAAATCGAGCTATTTAAATTCTCTACTATAATGATGTTACACAAGCTCACTATGATAAATTGAGCACCCCCCCCCCCAAAAAAAAAAAAGAAAAAAAGAATATATCATCCTACAGTTACATGTGTCATGGACTCTAATAAGAGTAATGATCGTGATGGCTTTATAGCTGACTTCTTTATCTCTTTTGGACACTTGTTATAGATGACATTGTGCCAGTTGTCAAAAAGTGGCTATTATTATAGATGACATTGTGTCACTTGTTATATACACATCGTCGCATTCTTAGCTACAGGACTATCATTGCTCCAATGTTGATGTGATTAATGATCGAGAGAGACTCCAACCTCTTCTTCGTGATCTCGTTTGTGTAAATTGTTTCGTGGAAAACGATCCCATGTATGACAACATTTCCACTGTTAGAGCTTTTATCAAAAGGATAAACGAACAGATTCTAGATGTAACTCCATCTCTTAGCTTGACATGAGAGAACCGGAAAAGGCTTTTGATTTATTTGGTTGCTCTTTCCTTTGAAATATGCGTGAAGTCTTTAATTTCAATGCGAATATCCTCTCTCTTCTCATTTATAATAGGTTTTTTATCACTTTTGACCCTCTTATATATTGTAATATCAGTTACGATCCATTCTTTTTAGGGAATATTAGTTGTGCCCTTGATTTCTTGTATCGTTATCACTTGTATCCTTATGTTAATTTGCAATAAGTTGCACTAAAACATGATTTGCTCCTGGGTGAGGGTGCAACGGGATCCGATGTCGCTGCTGCTAATCCCATTGGACCGCATGGTAGGGAAGAGGCGGTGGCGGCTGATGTGGTTGCTTCCTTCCCCATTTTACTCCGTGGGGGTTGAACCCAGTGGATTTTCGGCACTACTGTTGCTGCTATGCACAGCGATGGTTTGGTGCTACTACCGAGCTCCGTTAATCCGTGGTTGAAAGCGATGGAAGAACAGAGATACAACAAGATAGGAAGAACAAGGTGGAGTATTTTCAAACGAATTGGTGTAGGATCGCCGAGAAGATAGATCCTGAAACGGAAGAGGTAAGAGATGACGATGGTGGTGTCGTTGATATGGGAATTTTGGTTTTGATGAACAGAGGGGAAGAACAAGGTGGAATAGTAGAACAAGAAAGAAGGGAATGTCGTGAGAAGAAGGAAAAAGATAGCAGAGATGGATGAGGTGGTTGGAGGAGGGGGAAGGGAGGGAGGAGGAGGGCAGGGACGAAGCTAGGAGTGCTGACTCACAGGGGTCGAATATAATAGAAAGATGCAGTGGCGGACCTAGGATTATAGAATTGGAGGGGCACGTCGACATATAATAGTAATTAAATAAAATTATATTATTAAAATTAAATCAATGTAGACATGCATATGCATGGAGATATAGAAAGACATGATATATATACATATATATGGGGCCGCCCCCGCCTTATTTTTCTACATTTTTTTATTTTTTGGCAAATGTCACCATGTATATCCATCTATAAATCCCTCCAATATGACTTTCAAATTTCGTTAGAAATGGAGACTCCTCTGCCCTCCATCTAGAACAGGTCGATTATAGCAATGTTTAGACTGTTGAAATTAAATGTTCTAGATGGAGGGTATAGGAGTCTCTTTTTCTGACGAAATTCAAATAACATATTGGAGGGATATATTGATGAATATACATGGTTATATTTTTCAAAAAAATAAAAAAAATACAGAAAAATGAGGTGGGAGCAGCCATGTTTGCTGCACCCAGGAAGCAACCTCATTCACACACACACACACACACACACACACACGTGTGTGTGTGTGTGTATAACGAATTTTAAACATAGCGTACCTACACTCAGTGGTGGACAGAGGATTACAGACTAGGCGGAGAAATATACCATAATGTCTATGTGCACCATAAACCTAAAAATAGATACAAAACCACATCCTGTAGTGGATTCTTTTCCATTCAAAATTGTAATGTGGTAAATTATTACTGTGTTCAACTTGAAATTATGTTTCACATCGAAACTATCCTCTATTACAAATTCAATTAAACTGAATCACTTTTGTCTAATAGAATGCTCAGAGAAAACATAAAGTGATGAAAAATGACTACAACTATAGAGATTATAATTTTCTACATTAAAACTTGATCACATATCCACATGTGCAATTATATCCATAGCATCATATATCATATGTTGCATCTAAATACAACAATTGGATTGTGTGTCTTATGTACATTCTTAAGTGATGTCTATATCTCATATTAAATCTAAAAATTAAATGTATTACATGAAACTAATATATTAAATCCTAAAGTAATATAGGATCTACATATTGATATGGAATCAATAATATACATAAATCCATGATTATATATATAATGTATTTTATGATATTAATCTTTAAAATCATACTTACCGAGTGCAACCGGTGCAACAAATCCATGAGCAAATGGGGCGCGCACAACACGTCCTAGAGAGAGGGGAAGGCTGGGGTACGATGCCACTGTGTGGGAGGGAATTTAAGGGAGGCGCAACCTAGATAATGTGCAAGAGCGAACCGAGAAGGATAGAGGGCACATGCGCGATGAAGGCGACAATTCCAACTTTCAACTTTCGGTAGATG
Source organism: Ottelia alismoides (assembly GCA_037367405.1). NCBI lineage: Eukaryota > Viridiplantae > Streptophyta > Magnoliopsida > Alismatales > Hydrocharitaceae > Ottelia > Ottelia alismoides. The sequence continues at coordinate 552,161 of JAZKJV010004568.1, forward strand.
GGGGGCACAACATCACAAACAAGAGATATTTTTAAATTCTTAATGAGGCAAATTAAATGAAAATTGAGAGGTAAGGGGGGCACGTGCCCCCCATACCATATATGTAGGTCTGCCACTAGAAAGATGTTTTTCAAATATATACAGAATTTTTTTACTTGAGGTGCACAATTTATTTTGACTTCATATCATACCATATTCAAAATTAGTAAAGAATTAATTTTAAACTTATTACAATTTTTTAAAATAAGGAAAAAATATTTAAATATTAAAATTACTAACAAACTTACTACATTTAAATATGACTTGGGTACCAATAGTTTGTCATATATAAATTATAATTGTAAGTAGTTGTTCCTCTTCTTTGTAACTTAAATTTGATCATGAAAGAAATAATTAATCATGTTATAATTTCTCATAATAAAAAACGAAAGAGATTGAGCGTACCTTTATGTTAAACTATTTAAAGCGCAGTCTCCTTGGCTTTGAATCATACTCATCTATAATTGATTCCGTTGAAATACTTTCTGCAGCTTTTTCTCAATATATATCAATAAACAATTCTGAGAAAATCATCTTCATATTTAAAAAATCCAACATCCATGTATTTAAAAAAATTCTGAGAAACTTCTTTCTCAATGAAATCTATTTTTTAAGGATATAATAACTTTAATATCCATCAAAATCTATATCTGCATATTTATTTGTATTTAAAAATAGATAAAGATATGGCAACATCTATATATGGATTGGTATCCATCGGTTTGCATCCATATTGTTTGATATACAAGTTTACCCATGGAGATCAATTATACAACTATATATCTATCATTACAACTTTAATCCAGTCTACTTTATAATGTAAAATAAAAGTATTTAGCCTCGACAATATAATTTCATCTTAAATAGTTATAGATTTTATTTTGATTAGTGATATGTGGTTTCAACTAGTATATTTTGTTATAAAGAAAACAAAGCGCTCCATTATATTGCATGTGATTAACTTGAATGAACCATCATAATGCCATCATTTGTCAATGTAGTGTCAAAGTTCATAAGTAATATTTTTATAAAGCTTTTTAGCAATATGATGGTTAATACATGGAAAGTATGGAAAAAATTTCTTTTTATAATCATAAACTATTACATCATTATAGCAATACATTAACGACTAATTGTACCATTCCATTCTATCACTTCTTCTACGATATATCAAAAATTCCAAAATCCACTCTAAAATCCATGACAACCACAAGACATAAATAAAATTATTGAGAATTTGATGGTGTGGAAACTAAATAGGCACACCGTAAGAAGTGATATAATTACCATCATAACAAACAATAAGCTAATGTGATCAAGTTTTTCATATACATGTATTAATAATTTAATTGACATCTATCATTAGATCAATTGAAAAGGAATAATAAATTTAAAAATGTATTCGATGATGTCGATACCTTCATGCACTTCTTGCAAATAACAAAGTAAGGTTGAATTAAATCAATTGAAGCGAAGGCTGGGATGATGCCCAAATGACTATGTTGAAGTTATGACATATGAAATCGACGAATTTATTTTGTTTACATTGTCCAATCAAGAAATTAAAAATAGAAAGGGAGAAGAGTAGGTGGGATGCATGCACTACATATTTGCATGGAAATAAACATTGAGGGTAATCATGTCCACTACTGTGGGAAATAGTTAACATTACTTTTTAATTTTTAGAATTTAATTGTTGTTCGACTAAGTAGAGAGGAGGGTGTGGTCTATGGGGAATCAATCTCATTTTCCCCTAAAAAAAGAAGGGGCGGGACAGATTTTTCCCCTCAAATTAGGGAGACACAAGGGAGGCCAATACATGAGCTTCTAAAATTAGCAAAGTGAGGAGTGGAGGAACGGGGGAGTGGCCCCCTCCCGCCCTCCCTCCCTCCGTCACTGGGTCATTCCCCCATTCCTCCACTAGAGGAGGGACATAGGAGGGGGAAGATACAAATTTTGCCCTCCCCCCTCCGTCACTGGAGGAGGGGGGTTGAAGATATGGGATTTCCATAGAGATGTTTAGCAATGCCAAATTTGTTATATTGGTTTATGAAAAACTTCCAAAAAAATCAATATACAATCATTAGATATGCAATAAGTGGTTTACCTATGAAAATACAAACGTTTTGATGATTTGGTGGATGGATGAAGGTGAATGAAGAGGGGTTGGAGGGGGAGGGTTGAGAATGACGTGGTCGGAGGAGGAGGGGTTGGAGACAGGGAATTTGTTTAGCAGCCTCAAATGATTAATTGATTCATGTTAGATACGTAATAGGTGGTTTACCCGTGAAAATACAAGCATTTTTGATGATTTGGTGGATGTATGAATGTGAAGTAAAGAGAGAGAGAAAATAAATAGGAGGAGGAAGAAGAAGAATGGAGGGGCGGGGAGGGGAGGAGAAGGGAATGGAGGAGGAGGGGCGTAGGAGGAGGATGTGTCGAATAAGGATTTTCACCGGTCTTGTATTCCACACAAAGCGGGAACACAATCGCTGAGGCGACCGAATGTCGAACAAGGATTTTCACCGATCTTGTATTCCACACAAAGTGGGAGCACAATCGCTGAGGCAATCGAATGAGAACATCTCTTCAGACAACAATTAACCCACAACTAAAATTATTAAGCAATCAAAAGTAAGTGGTGGATTAAAATTTATTATAGCTCCACAAATAATGTGTATAGTTGTAAGAATGAGTAGAGGTCAAACATAGGGAGCATAGAGAATAGAGCACAAAAATTGGCAAAAAAAGACAATGATTGTTTTGTGCTTTTATAGCGCATTTTATTTTTAATGGGTTTTTACTATTTTTATTTTATAATTTATACTTTTTGTTTTTAATTTTATATTTTTTATATTTTTATATTTTTTAAATTTTATTTTTCTTTTTAATAAATATAGATAATAAATAAATGTATATATATAGCTATATAACTATATATAGTTGATATAATAGATATAAGATATACCAATAAATACTCAAAAGGTACAAAATATAATATAGGTATAAATATAGTTAATAATTATAATATAAGTAAATATAGGTATAAATATACAATATATATTAGTATATAAAATATACCAATAAATACTCAAAAGGTACAAAATAAAATATTTTTAGCTTTTTTATACTCTAATCTGTTTTTTGATTGATTTTTATCTAAATTTTTACTAATATTTTTTGTATTTTTAATTAAATAAAAATAGGAAAACAATGAGCAGTAATATATAGCCAGATTGTTTTGGATTTCAAAAATAGCTAAATAGCTCAAAAATTTCCAAAACTGATTTTAGTATATAATATATATAATAAATAAGATACATAAACAGAAAATGCAAATTTAAGGTTATTCAAAAAAATTTATAAATTTTTTAAGGTTAAAGAGGGTTTGTAATTTTTGGGTTTGTCTTTTGAATATTTTAGTAATTTTTTATCAGTAGGTGCAAAATACAATAATAAAGAACTCTTATTTTTTAGAATTTTCAAAATATTTCTTACTTTTTATGGATTTTTTATGGAGACAGGGAATAAATCAATGTTTTTAGATTTTTAAAAAAGGGAAATATTTTAAATAATCTAGCGAAAATGATATATGTTTTATTATACTGTTAGCCACTTAAAATAAATTTCCTATGAATTTTGGATACAAAATGATATTTTTATTGCAAGAAATATAAAAAATAAAAATACATTACTGGGGGGACTGAAAAAGCAAATATATTTAAGCAAAAATGCAATCTAGAACAAAAATATAAAGTATAGGGGCCTTTGCACAATTTTTCTATGAATATTTAAATCATACAATGCTAGCAGGGGTATAAATGTAATTTATAAAAAGCAGCAGGGCATACATCTAAAATAACAAAAAAGTTTTGAACTAGATTACAAATTTAATAGACTAAACAATAACACAGCGCCTCAAGGGGTCCCTTACAAAAAGCCCACCACCTCACGTGTATGAGCACATGAGGTGACGTGACGAGGGACCTAAGTGCAATAAATAAAAGTACAGGGGTCTTCCTGTAAAATATCCGAAAGTTTTTACGCAATAGATAATATTTTATGGACTAAAAATAGAATACAAAAGCGGAGGGGGTATATGGCAAAATTACCCTCCTGCGCACAGGCCGATGGTCTGGATCTGGTCACTTATACAAGTATCGACACTGATGACGGTTCGGAGATAGGCAACCCCAACTAGAACCCAGTGACGGATCGTGCAGTTGTTGGATCCAACGGTCATAATCAAATCTGGAGGCCCTCCTCGGACGGTTGCTGCTCTTCACCAATAACAGGGAAGAACAACCGCATGGGCGAGCTTCGATCGGGTCCTTCTTCCTTCTCTAGTGGTCTCTAGCGAGGCTGCAAGATTGAAAATGATCTTGACAGTGTCCTCCAGTGGTTGGATGCTTCAGAAAGGTCCTAGGGACTCAGGCGAAGCCCAGCAAGGTCGATGAAGCTTTATAGATCCATGACCCTTTGTATCGGAAAAAATCAACCCAAGAGGGTTCCTTTGGCCCTCCAGAACCTGTAGGTAAGCACAAGCACACAACAAGGGGGTTTTGGGTGGCTGGTCGAGGTGAAATGGAGTGGAGAGAGGTCGGGGCGACGAGCTTTCGACGAGCAACAGAGTTGGAAGTTCGATCTCCTGATCTAGAGGGGATTAAGATAAATGGAGGTGCGTGGAGCGATTTAGAAATGATAGGAAAGGACGTGGAGGCGATATCATGGTCGGAGAATGGCTAGGTCATAGTGAAATGGTTGCCGGAGCTCAGCTTCGGCGAATACGAATTTGAAGTTAAACAAAGTAAAATGTTATTTTGATGGAAATGAAACCCTAATATACTCTAACCTATGTCCTAGGAACAAAAAGAAAACATAAACTAAGTCTTCTACCTTGGGAAATGAAGGAGCCTGGAGGAGCTCCATCGTTGGTGGCCGGCGATGCCCGGATCATCACTCCGAGTATAAGTGAACCCTATATACTTAGCTTGAGCTATGTCCCCATAGATCAGAGAGAGAAAAGAAATGCATAACTCGTACTAAGTATAGAAAAGTCTAGGCTACAACAACTAAAGAATAAACGAATGAGAAGTTGACCGTCCTCCCTATATTTATGATGAAATAATCTTAAGTATTATAATTTGTACATATGGTAGAGAGGCTAAAGGGTGGGAATGTATGAACTCATCGGCTTGACCTATCTCCTCCTATATTTAGGGTAAAATATCCCTAGGTATAGACAGAATATCAAGAGTTGAGGAGACAAGTGAGGGATCACAAAATGAATAACTCGGGGTGCTTACCTCCCCCCATACTTAGGATAAAGTACATCCTAAGTATAGCAGCGATGAAAGGGGTGAACACCTTTATAGAAGAGTTAGAAAATAGAAAAGGAAAAGAAGAAAAAAACAAAAATCGTTTTTGCGATTTTTATGCTTAAGTGACTGATCCTTCTGATTCTGTGAGCTCATCTTGAAATACAACCTCGATGGAATTAACCACGAACAGGAATGTGTCATGCTCTAAATACGACTTCAGCAACTATTTGTTGACTACAAATGGATGTGCATCAAGTGACAATTCAGATATCAATAAACTCTCCATGTCACACACAGTCTTCACAATGAAAGGCCCATTCCATTTACTTTTCAGTTTTCCTTGGAAAATCTTCAACTTCGCATCGAATAGCCACGCTTTCTGTCCATGTTCGAAAGTATTCGAATGTGTTTTATCATGCCACTTCTTGACTTTCTCTTTGTACATAAGGTTGTTAACGTATGCATAGTCTCTGAATTAAAGCAATTTATTCAGATCAACTTTGTGGTTCTTTCTTACTTTATCGAAATCAAGGTTGCACATGTTAAATGTCCATAAAGATTTGTGAATTAATTCCATGGGCGGGTGGCATGGCTTGCCATAAACAAGGCAGTAGGAGACATTCTGAGAGGAGACTTGTACGTTGTGCGATATGTCCAAAGAACCAAATCAAGTAGCTATTACCAATTCTTATTGTCATGTCATACGAGCTTCTGCAATATGATTTTGATCTCCCTATTTGAGCATTCTGTCAAGCCATTGGATTGAGGAAGGTACGACACTGCTACGCGATGCTTTATGTCGTACTCTAAGGTCAACTCTTGACCTATTTGTCTATGAAGTGGCTTCCCCCATCAGAAATAAGAATTTTGGGAATCCTGAACCGCAAGATGATATTCTCCCTTAAGAAGCGATAGACGGTGCGGTTGTCTGCAGTTCGAGTAGGGATTGTCTCCACCCATCTCCTTACATAATTTACGGTGAGCAGGATGTATTCAAAGCCCTGGTTGTTAGGGAATGTGCCCGAGAAATCAATGCCCCACGAATAAAGGATATCGGATATATGAATGTATTTCAGATGCATTGTGTCTCGCATACTGATGTTCTCGACCATTCTCTGACAGTCGGTACATTTCTTAACGTAATCCGATGCACCCTTGAATAGAGTTGGCCACCAAAGGTCATATTGAAGTTCTTTAGTTGTCCTCCTCTTTCTAGAATAGTGTTCACCGGCTTCAAGCTTGTGATAGAGGTGTAGGACACCTTTGATTTCCTTTTGAGGTATACACCTCCTCTAAATGCAATATACGTCCTCTCTGAATAGGCGTGGATCCTCCCACTGGTAGAAGTGAATGTCAGCCAAGATTTTGTCAACTTTGATCTTCGGTAAGTCCGGCAGAGTCTTCTTGGAGACAAGATAGTTGATGATGTCCGTGTACGAGGGGAGAGAGGATATAGATAAGATTGCCTCATCTGGAAAGGTTTATGTGATCGAAATGGAATTCTGATCAGGATGCTCTGCTTCAATGATTCTGGAAAGATGATCTGCCACCACATTTTTTATAGTGGGTTTATCACGACTTTCCAAGTTAAATTCTTTGAGTAGAAGAATCTAATGAATCAGGCGAGGTTTGATGTTGTTCTTGCTTTGTAGATATTTGATGGTGGAATGATCGATGTATATTATAACCTTGGATCCGAGAAGATGCGATCTGAACTTCTCCAGGGCAAATACTATGGCTAGCAACTCTTTCTCTGTCACTGTGTAATTTTTCTGGACTTCATCAAGTGTTCTGCTAGCGTAATGAATTGCAAAAGACAACCCATCTCATCTTTGCCCTAACACAGCACCAATTGTGAAATCGGATGCATCTGTCATGATATCAAAGGGGAGAGGCTAATTGTATGGTTGGAGGACAGGAGCATGTGTGATTGACGGTTCACGGATCGCCCTTGTAAAATAGCATGGATTGGATTGGATTGGATTATCGTTCGCTTAAAAATATGTCGTTTCGTTGTAGATAGGCAATCGGAATTGGTCAAGAGATAATCACACAAAATTTTTGTCAATTTTAATCGATGCGGTTTTATGTTTATTTTACTTGGGCAACTCCCAAGGTCGAACACAAGGAGGCAAAGGAACAACCTAGAATTTTGTTTATCAAAGTTCGTGTACGGTTTTCGAGGCGGTCTTTTTTTGTATTTTTTATGCAATTAGATATGCAAAATGTAATTTTGGCCTATTTTAGGGTCTGAAATGTAACTATCGATCAAATGATGTTTGAAAAATATGAAATTTGGCCAAGATGATAATTATGATGAAATGAATGCACTGTAATGTTTTTGGAATTTTTGGATGCAAGGTGAATTTTTTTATGAATTTTTAAATGCAAATAAAGTGAATTTCAATATTTAATTATAATAAATATTAAACCTAATTATTTTTAAGGGATAAAATTATCTAAAATCTATCATTAGGTGATGGATCTCAGAAGAACAACCTCAAAAATGTGAGATTCAATACCTATTCAAAATCAAATATTGACATATGCAAAATGATTTTTACATGGCAAACGATACATGCAAATGCAATTCTTTTTTGATACAATGTCAAACACAATTAATTCTACAATCCTTAATTTTTCGGTAATTTTTAGAGCAACGGTTAATTAATTATAAAAATCAGAGCACAAAATGGGCTAAGTATGCATTTTTCCACAAAATAATTAATTACTAATTAACCACAACTCACAAAAATATCAGACATCTGCCATAATATAGAGAATTAATTAACGAACATCATGCTATTTTTTTAATAAAAAAACATGCAATGTAGCGGTCCAGAACAAAGGAGAAACACATGGGTATATCTGCAATAATTTAAAATACGATAAAATAAAGAAAGGACTAATGTGAAGTTACCAAAAGATCTGGGGGTTTGCAAAATGTCCACAGGTCGTGTGCCAAGCATGTGACCCTGGAGCTTCTGGTTTAAACTGCAATATGGAAAATCTATAGGGGTCCTTGCGTGAAATTCCAAACGGTCACGTGTGTAGCACGTGACCCTGGGAAGAGGCTCGAGACGTTCCCTTGACGCACGTGCGGAGAACGTGAGGGGGGCCTCGGGATCACCGCCCGGCCGGTCGAGGCGAAGGAGGCTTGAGTGCCAGTGAGGCTTCTCGGTAGGGCGAATGTTGGTAAAGGGCTCCTGTGTGTCGACCGGAGTTGCTGGCGACTGGTGGCTATTGTCTGCAGGTGGTCGCTCAGTTGGAGATGCGTGGCGAGGGGTGGCTTCTGACGGCCGGAGCGGCGAAGAGGCATTGGAGGATTGGCGACGTCGGTGATGCAGCCCGGAGAAGTCGATGTGATGCGGTGGAGTAGCTGTTGGACGGTGGAAGAGAAGACTTGTTGGTCGATGGCGTATCGGAGTTGGTGGAGCGTTGTCGGTGAAGAAGGCGTAGGGGCTCAACGGCAACGACGCTGGAGCTGGGCAGCAGTGGCGGAGTGTCGTTTCTGCAACAAGGAGGAAGGGTCCTCGGATCTCGCCGGAAATGGAGATACTCCGGGTTGTCACCACTGGAGAGATCTTGGAAAGGAGGAGTATCGGCAGATAAAACTTGCAAGAGGGCGGCGATGCTCTTTTGTAGGAGAAGGGTCGGTCGGCCATGGAAATAGATCGAGGATGTGATTAGAGACGATCGGGGATTTGCGTAGGCGGCGAAATCGATGATTGGAGGCGAAATAGATAAGGAAGACGGCTGCGAGATACGTGGGGAGGATAAGATCTGATGGATATCGGTGGAGATCGGAGAGGGAAGGTGGTCGGGCATTTTGGGAAAGGCAACGGTGGACGGGTGTCACAGGCAGAGATCGCGGGCGGTGAAATTGGGAAAGGGGGATGGGTTGAGACAATGAGCAGTGGCTATCCGATTGGTCGAGATCGGACGACCACGATTGTCACACGTGACGAAAATGGAGGGAGGAAGAGGCACATGCTAGTCATGTACGGCAGAAGCACGTGACCTACACGTGCATGGCTTTTATTTTTTTATTATTTTTTATAAAAACTAATAAAAATAAATCAAAAAATGGGTGACACATGGCATCTCCAGGAGCTGTCACGTGTCAACCCCACAAAAATCGAAAAATAAATACAAAGAAAAATAGAAAAGAAATAGCAAATGACCTCGGATCGAAAAAGTTTCTTCACAAAAATTACTCGTCTCGATGAGATCTAAAACTTTTATAAAGACATCAAAATCAAAATCGATCATTTGCACAAAGCGGTATTTTTTGGGTATCCCATGTACATAGAATACCTTGATTTTTGGGTTTTATATTTTTTTGTCATTTTTAAACCAGATAAAAATCGGAAAAAATATGATAAAATAAAAGATAAATATTTACACATTAATCTAGTTTTTTTGGATTTTTATTAATTAAGAAAAAGAAGAAATAAAATGAAACACAAAAAAGACTAATTTTGTACAAACAGTTAAAGAAGACTTGGACCCGGTTAGTTTCTTTGATTTCAAGCTCAATTTGGATTTGGATTTTTGTGCATTTTAATAAAACTTTTATCAAATAAGACAAATGAAAAGGAAATAAAATAAAATAGGTTAAATATGTACATAAAATATTAGGTCAAAAACCCTAAAATACAAAATGTACAAAAGAGGCCAAAAACCCAACTTTCACATACGAGCTCCGATTCACTTGAACTTGGTCTTGTTTTGAAGGTATTTTAATGTACATTAGTTCAAAAGTGAGTAGTATCAAAACGAGCACTAGATAGGGAAGATATGCAGGTTTTAGTCTGGGAATCTTAGAATTATGGTTTGGATTTTTGGTCCACTTATTGGGTTAGTGATTTTTTTATATTTTTCATTTATTCTTGTTAGTGATATATACACAGTGGAGGTGGTTTTGGGTCATTCGGAGTTAGCATGAATTAGTTAAAAATTGGGGAATTTACAGGTCAATTTTAGCTGGGATTTTTGGCTTCTTATTTTATGCAGAAATGAGTGATAAAATGCAGTTCTTATTAAAACATGCATGAATGCTAATTATGCAGAATAAATGTAGAAATGCCAATGATTTTGAGGGATTTGAGCTTAATTAATGAGATTTAGAGTGATGAATCTGAGATTCATCCTCCCCCTATACTTAAACCATGCTCGTCCCTGAGCATCAAAAGAAATGCCATGAGGTGAAATGAGATTGGGTTGCATACCAAAACCATGAGTTGAAGGTAAAAGTGAATCTAGACCCAGTCTTTAGATTATTAGTGTGGCGGAACTTCTGTGAGACTTAGGATTTTAAAATCAACAGCCTTCAAGTTCTACACATCATTGTCACAGTTTTAGCTCAGAAGTCATCTTAAATCAATCGTCTTTCCAAAGAATACCCTATGAACATTGAACAATCGACTCATGTGTGTGAAAGGTTTTAGCTCTTCTCATCCAGAATGCCGAACTACCATGCAAATCTCCTCTCCAGTAACTCGTCCTCGGGGAGTTAGGTATTTCCTTCTAAGGTCTGTCGCGCTATGTTCACAACCGAATTGGGGGAGAAGTTAGAAGAAGGAGAAAAGAACTGGAGGGTGGCCAGTGTAGTCACCTTTTCTTGTGAAGTTGGCCAGTGTAGCCGAGTCTCCACCAAGATCTGTAGGTTTTCTTGAAGTTTGGACCTTTTTGGTCAGATGTTTATTTGGTAGTGGCTTCTTTGTATTTGGAATTTTTGGTGAATCTGCTTGGATCTTGTTGTGCCCCTACGGATATAGAATCTTTTTGTTTCCGTACATGTTTTGGGGTCTTAGAAAATGCCCAGCCATCCATCCCTTTTCCGGAGCTTTATTTCAACCCGTACTCTGGTCTTTAGATTTCCACCCTACCAGACAAGAAACTCACACAGTCTTCCAATACCCAGTCTGAGTTGAGCTAAGTGCATAGTGCGAGAGTACAAATTAATTCCCTATTCCAGAGTTGTACCCAGAATGAAGAGACCATGTTAGACACTAAGAGTCAAACGATGCACATTGTCATATAGAACTCAAAGAATTAAGTCAAAGACCTGAAGCTTCTAAAATTTTGTTTCTCGATGAAGTTCCTCTAAAAATTAGGTGGATTAAGGTCAAGTCCAGACCACTCTCGGTTTCTGCTCATAACTCGGTTCAGAACCAAAGACTTTTCGCATATGCAAATGAATGAAATGCTGGATGAAGTGCAGGTGTGTGAAATGCAGATATTTTTTTTTGAGTTTTTTTATGCAAAAATAAATAAGAAACTTTTTTTAAAAAAAATTGGGTTGGACACGATCAATGTTAGTAGAAAAATTCTTTTTTTTGTTGTTATTTTTTTCAAGTTAATTACCCACCCTGTAAATACATATAGACTTATGTGAAAGTACGAGATATGGGTAAAATATATACACAGTATATATACAGACCCCCCTATACTTAGCGAGTGATGTGTCCTCAGAGCACAAGAAGCGTAAAGAAGACATAGCTTGGGCTAAGCGTAAGAGAGTAAAAAAAAGAAAAAGAAAAAGATAGATCGGTTCGCCCCCCCTATACTTAGACTGTGAACAGTCTTAGTATAGAAGAAGAGCGAAAATGAAGCGATCGAGATATGAGAATGAGGAGGGTATATACAGATGGGTATCGGTTCCCCCTATACTTAGGCTTTGGTCAGCCTAAGTAAGGAAAAAAGGTGGAAATGAGGCGATCGTGAGAAGGAGTGTGATGAGAGAAATGGTATATACAGATGGCATCGCCCCCCCCCCCATACTTAGGCCTTGTCCTAAGTAGAGGAAGAAGATGTACAAGGAGACCGATGTGGTCGGGAGGGAGGGTGGGTAGCCGATGATTAAGGTGGTTTTCGACCGATCTTTTTATGATCCTGTGGTGGGAGATCGTAATGATGAGGAGATGAAGCATATGATTCCCAGCTATTATCGGTGTTATCCTCGGAGAAATCATGTTGGATATTAGATGAAGTGTATGAGTCATATGAAAGATAACCATCATCAAAGTTATCCTCAGAGAAATAGTATTTAAAAGTGGACACACTTCAAATATTCTTGTCTTTTTGTTTCTTCAGTTGTTTTCTCAGAATTCGTTCCTTTTTGAGATCAAGTGTTTTGTCCTCAGATGAATACTCTGAAGCACCATTCTCAGTCAGCTCATAAGAAATAATTCCAGTGTATTTAATGAGAACAGGAGCATCAGCTTTTGATTAATAATAGTGAGGAACGGGAGTCGTCCAACGGGAATCGAAGTTTGGATCCTTGCGAAGATGTGGTTTTAGAACTGCCGAGCAGACCTCACTCATGTAGATTACCTTTTTCCGGACCTGATGAGGGATCATTAGCTGATTCCTCTTCCAGAATGTCAAAGGTGACTTTCTTTTTCGATGAAGGAGTAGTCATTTTGTTTCGTGAAGGTGTTGGTCCACTTGAGTCTCCAGATGAATAACAATTGGAATTCTTCTCCTTGGTCGATGTTCGTCCTACGTGCATGTTCTTAATCTTCTTAATGTTGGTGCACTCCTGATTTGGGATGATTTGGTCAAGGTATTCATAGAAGGTTGACCCAGGGTGCGACCATGCATATCTCTCAGGATCATATAAGAAACATTCTTCTATTGTGAGATCTGCAGGAATTGAAATAGTAGGGAGAGTCTCTGCATGTTCGTTCACAATTGATTTGACATTGGAGCATTCCTGTGTCGAGTTGATGTGATCAAGGTAGTCAGTATAGGATGACCCAGGGTGCGATCATGCATAAGTCTCCGGATCATATGATTCATATATTTGATTTTCCATGGTGATAGCAGCTGGGAATGGAGCAGGGGGGAGATTCTCTAAACCAATAGTCTCATCAACAACCGCTACCTCAGGTGTAGCAACGGGGTAGGACTCTTCTATCGTTTGATGGTTATGGTTGTCGAGGACTTCGTGGGTTACCTCAGAAAATCGTGGCTCCTCAAAGACTTGTTGAGATCGAAGTGCTTCCAATGCTGTAAAATTGATTTCCCGGGTCTCACACTCAATAATTGCCTTAGTCAATGCTAAGAATGGATTTCCGAGAATAATTGGAGATTGGGTGAATTCTCCTTGATGCTCAATATCAATGATCGTGAAGTCTACTTTGAGCGGAGCACCTTGGAATGTAATGATGACCGAAATGGTTCCTCTCGGTCGCTTTATTGATCGGTCAACTAATTGAAAGATCTCTCGTATCTTCTTGATAGGTCCGAGTCTGAGCTCGTGAAATACAAAGGTCAGGAAGATATTGATAGGTGAATCATCATCAATTCGAGCATGGGTGAATATCGTGTCTTTGATTCCACAGTCAAATCTAGGCAAGCGCTTCACTATGCAGCTCTTGGTTTTTCTCCTCAACACCAAGGAGGAGGCCATTGACAAGATATGTCTTTCAGTCTTTGTTCTTATCCTGTCCGAGTTTTTCATCATTAATTTATCCATTAGAAATCCTTTAAGGTCGGGGAAGTGTTCAATGACATGTATAAAGGGAAGTTCAAAAATCAATCTTTTCTCAAGTGCTTCCCGTAAAGCAGGATCCAAATTCTTCAGATCTTCTTCAGTCTCAATTTTTATGAATTTTTCGAGATTTTTGATTTTTTAGGTATTTTTTAATATTCCAATTTTTTTGATATTTTCTATGTGATGTGGTGATGTGGTGTCTTCCGTAGATGAGAAGGAGCTTCGGTGTTCCGAGTAAGAGTCAAGCGCATAGTCATTTCTAGGGGAGTAATAAGCACAAGTTGCTGTCAAAATTGTCATTAGGTTTCTGAATAACCTCAAAATTGTCAACAAGAGATCCAATCTTTTCATTATCCATTTTTATGTCTGAGCTACCAGAGACTGAAATTAATCGGTCGGCAAACTTTCGAAATCTATCCTCTATTAAATCAAATCTCTTTGTTATCCTTGAAATATCATCCACAAAATTATGTTCATGATCAATCATGGGAGCAGTGGTGTGTGTTTTTGAGATTTAATGATTTCAACTTCCAATTTCCTATATGTGATGAAAGGAGAGTTTCTTAAAATATTAGATATATGATCATTATTTTCTGAAAATTTCTCCTCAAAAATTATGGAAGGAGGTTGCTCAGTGGAAGGATTTTGCAAGAATGTGTAGGTCTCATACTCAACATGTCGTGACTCAGGCATGTAATGCTGGTTTGAGTAGAGTCTACTTCCATGGTCATGATTGATCGTATCCTCAAATAATGGAGTCATACAGGGTGCATATGTGTCGATATCATCCATTTGGTCCTCTGTATGTGTAGGTTGGTCAAAGGAGTGGTACTCAGGTTGGTCAATAGGGATCTGATCGTCATAGTCAATCCAATGTTGATGATCATTGAGTGCATGTCTCTCCATATGGTGGATTTGGTTTCTCGGCCAGTCATGAGACTTAAAAGTAATTTGATCTTAAAATGGTTTATTAGCGAGAAATCGAGAATATGACAGTTCAGTCCAAGATGGTATGTGGTCGTGGGTGGTACGATGGTTCGAGTAGAATGGCTTGGAATTCAATGAGGGAATCGTACTCATCCACGGTTGAAAGTCTCCCGCAAATGTTGGAGGATTATCGAAAGAAGAGGGTTCAGTCGATTTGGGCCTAACCGAGACAAATTCATTTTCATAATATAGATCAGATGGGTACTCGGACCATTGTCTAGTTTTTGTCAAAGGAGGTAGAGGATGAATTGCCATGGTTGATCTCGGTGCAAGTTCACAGGATATTTAAAATAAATTTTTATCAAAGAGGTTGAGGGCACAAATGTGCAGCTTTTGATCTTCGAAATCGGTTCACACACACCAATGCAAACACAAATCAAACCCCCAGGTTCACCAACTCACACAAATGAAGCCGTAATAGTTCGGGAATTTTCTTTTCAATTTTAGTTGGCGATAAATCAATCTTGGAAAATAATTAGCGAGTTGTTAGGTGCCAAAATTTTCGTAATGACTGGCATGAATTCTTGTGACTAATTGCACCTACTTTCATCCATTATGGGTGTAAGTACGGACCGTAAAATGGCTACTCGTGTTACTTGAGGACGGAGCCTTGCGTAGTGTCCTCTAAACCACCCACTCTGCTAAATAAATCCGGACCGTTTACCGGCTACCCGTAGATCCTTACTGAGAAGTAGCTAATCATTTTTGGTAGAATCAGTAGTCAATATGAAAATTCCGAGTTTGGGCTCTAGCCTTAAGTGTCGTCTCTTGCTCACTCGGAAAAATAAAAGAATCCAAGGTCGGGGTTGCTCTCCCGCAAAAATTCTTGATTTTATGTGTTTATTTAAAATCGGCTATATTTAGCAGTCCTAATTTTAATTAGGCGATCACTGAAAAATTAAGTTAGCACAAATACACATCTATGGTTCAGTCCCAATTTCATTTAAAATTATCTGACAAAACAGGAGGGAGAAATTCGATAATAGCCAATGCACGCGAAAAGCTCTGATGTATGCTTAGTTAAAAGACTTGCAGTGATTCCTCGCAATCTCCATGTGGGAAGCAATACAAGAATTGAAAGATTATTTTAAAAGGTTGCAAGCCGATGAAAAACCGCACCTAGCAGAAAATTCTATTAGCGAGGAAGAATTGAGTTGAATTTGGCTAAATTGAATGATCTAGGTGCATCTCAATTAAAGTGAAGTGTGGCCCTAGGTCCTACGAGCACAATCAAAAATTTAAAATACTTTAAGAGCCGTAAGTGCAGGTCTATCCTAAGCGCCACTCAAGTCGGGCCCCACCCTCACCAGAGAGTGAAACAGGCCATGACACACCACAGATAGAGTTCAAGGTCTTTTTACACACGCGAGAGTCCAAACGCTATAAATGAGCAATTAATTACAGAAATTTAAAGATTATAGAAAATAAAATCCTAGACTCTATGCTCTCTCACGACTCGACTCGATCTTAATTTATTTGCAGTTTTTTTTGGAAGTCGGTGAAGACGCGTCGGTTCTTGAAAAACTGCTCCACATATGTCGGGTACCTCGCAAGAAAAATATGAGAAAGAATGTAAGAGACTGACTCAAAAATAAATCAAAAATAAAATAAGAAAAATAAATGCTAAACATAAAATAAAATAAATGCAGGAAGACAATAGAATTTACAGTGAAAAAATTGGGGGTCGGATTACCCGAATGCGAAAAATCGAACAAAAATCTTTAGACAAAAAACTAAGTTGTTTGTCTCCCCGGCAACGACGACATCTGACGGTTCACGGATCACCCTTGTTAAATAGAGTGGATTGGATTAGATTATCGTTTTCTTAAAAATATGTCATTTCGTTGTAGGCAGGCAATCGAAATCGGTCAAGAGATAACCACACAAAATTTTTGTCAATTTTAATTGATGCGGTTTTATGTTTATTTTACTTGATCAAGTCCCAAGATCAAACACAAGGAGGCAAAGGAACAACCTAGAATTTTGTCTATCAAAGTTCGTGCATGGTTTTCGAGGCGGTTTTTTTTGTATTTTTTTATGTAATTAGAGATGCAAAATGCAATTTTGGTCTATTTTAGGAACTAAAATGTAACTATCGATTAAACGATGTACAAAAAACATGAAATTTGGGCAAGATGATATTTATGATGAAATGAATGCACTGTAGTTCTTTTGGAATTTTTGGATGCAAGATGAATTTTTTATGAATTTTTAAATGCAAACAAAGTGAATTTCAATATTTAATTATAATACATACTAAACCTATGTATTTTTAAGGGATAAAATTATCTAAAATCTATCACTAGGTGATGGATTTCAGAAAAATCCTAAACCTGAAAAATGTGAGATTTAATACCTATTAAAAATCAAATATTGAAATATGCAAAATGATTTTTACAGAGCAAACAATATATGCAAATGCAATTCTTTTTGGAACAATGTTAAACGTAATTAATTCTTCAATCCTTGATTTTTTGGAAATTTTTAGAGCAACGGTTAATTAATTATAAATATCAGAGCACAAAATGGGTAAAGTATACAGTTTTCCACAAAATAATTAATTAATAATTAACCAAAAGTCAAAAAATATCATACATCTGCCATAATGTAGAGAATTAATTGACGAACATTATGTTATTTTTCAATAATAAAAACGTGTAATGTAGTGGTCCAGAACAAAGGAAAAACACATGGGTATATCTGCAATAATTTAAAATACGATAAAATAAAGAAAGGACTAATGTTAAGTTACCAAAAGATCTGGGGGTTTGCAAAATATCCACAGGTCGCGTGCCAAGCACGTGACCCGAGAGCTTCTGGTTTGAACTGCAATATGGAAAATCTCCAGGGGTCCGTGCGCAAAATTCCCAACGGTCACGTGCGTAGCACGTGACCCTGGGAAGAGGATCGAGACGTTCCCGCACGTGCGGGGGGGCTCGGGATCACCGCCCGTCCGGTCGAGGAGAAGGAGGCTGGAGTGCCTGTGAGGCTTCCCGATGGGGCGAATGTTGGTGGAGGGCTCATGTGCGTCGACCGGAGTTGCTGGAGAATGGTGGTTGTCGTTTGCAGGTGGTCACACATGTGGAAACGTGTGGCGAGGTGTGGCTTCTGACGGACGGAGCGGCGAAGAGGCGTTGGAGGATTGGCGATGTCGGCGATGAAGCCTGGAGAAGACGATGTGATGTGGTGGAGTAGCTGCTGGACGGTGGAAGAGAAGACTTGTTGGTCGACGGCGTATCGGAGTTAGTGGAGCGTTGTCGATGAAGAAGGCGTAGAGGCTCGATGGCGACGACGCCGGAACTGGGCAGCGGTGGCGGAGTATCGTTTCTGCAACGAGGAGGAAGGGTCCTCGGATCTCGCCGGAAATGGAGATCCTCCGGGCAGTCACCACCGGAGAGATCTTGGAAAGGAAGAGTGTCGGCGGATGAAACTTGCGAGAGAGCGGCGATGCTCTTTTATAGGAGAAGGGTCAGCCGGCCATGGAAATAGATCGAGGATGTGATTGGGGATGATCGGGGATTTGCGGAGGTAGCGGAATCGATAAGGAAGATCGTCGCGAGATACATGGGGAGGAGAAGATCTGATGGATATCTGATGGAGATCGGAGAGGGAAGGTGGCCGGTCATTTTGGGAAAGGTAGCGGTGGACGGGAGTCACGGGTGGAGATCGCGGGCGGCGAAATTGGGAAAGGGAGGAGGGTTGAGACGATGAGCAGTGGCCGTCCGATCGACCGAGATCGGACGGCCACGATTGTGACATGTGGCGACAATGGAGGGAGGAAGAGGCGCGTGCTGGTCACGTGCGGAAGAGGCACGTGACCCGCACGTTAGCGGCTTTTATTTTTTATTATTTTTTTATAAAAATGAATATAAATAAATCGGAAAATGGGTGACACGTAGCAGCTCTAGGAGCGGCCACATGTCAGCCCCAAAAAATCGAAAATAAATACAAAGAAAAATAGAAAAGAAATAGCAAACGACCTCGGATCGAAAATGTTTCTTCAAAAAAATTGCTCTTCTCGATGAGATCTACAACTTTCATGAAGACATCAAAATCATAATCGATCATTTGCACAAAGTGATATTTTTGGGGTATCCCATGTACATAAAATACCTTGATTTTTGGGTTTTATATTTTTTTTGTCATTTTTAAACCAGATAAAAATCTGGAAAATATGATAAAATCAAAGATAAATATTTACACATTAATCTAGTTTTTTTGGATTTTTATTAATTAAGAAAAAGAAGAAATAAAATGAAACACAAAAAAGACCAATTTTGTATAGACAATTAATGAAGACTTGGATCCGGTTAGTTTCTTTGATTTCAAACTCAATTTGGATTTGAATTTTTGTGCATTTTAATAAAATGTTTATCAAAGAAGACAAATTAGAACGAAATAAAATAAAATAGGTTATATATGTACATAAAATATTAGGTCAAAAACCGCTAAAATACAAAATGTACAAAAGAGCGCAAAACCCAACTTTCACATACGAGCTCCGATTTACTTGAACTTGGTCTTGTTTTGAAGGTATTTGAATGTACATTAGTTCAAAAGTGAGTAGGATCAAAATGGACACTGGATGGGGAAGATATGAGGGTTTAATTCGGGAATCCTAGAACTACGGTTTGGGTTTTTGGTCCACTTATTTAGGTTACTGATTTTTTTTGTATTTTTCATTTATTCTTGTTAGTGATATGTACACAGTGGAGTGGTTTTAGGTCATTCGGAGTTAGCATGAATTAGTTAAAATTTGGGGAAGTTAGGCTATTTACAAGTCAATTTTAGCTAGGATTTTTGGCTTCATATTTTGTGCAGAAATGAGTGATAAATTGCAATTCTTATTAAAACATGCATGAATGCTAATTATGCAGAATAAATGTAGAAATGCCAATGATTTTGGGGGATTTGAGCTTAATTAATGAGATTTAGAGTGATGAATCTAAGATTCATTAGTGATCAGTTCCTTTAGCCGATTGAAGGATTGGAAGACTCGGTCCTTGACCACAAAATCAATCTCCTTACCAAGCAACTCAGTCAACGGTCAGGCAATCTTGCAGAAGTCCTTAATAAATCTTCTATAGAAAATGACATGCCCCAAAAACGACCAGACTTGCTTGAGATTTGTGGATGGCTCAAGTATTAAAATTATGTCCAACTTGGCTGGGTCAATCTCTTTACCATGCTTTGAGATGACGTGACCCATCACGATTCCTCGATCACCATGAAGTGACTCTTCTCCCATGAAAGTATGAGGTTCGCCTCACGGTATCTTTTCAGAACTCGATCTAAGTATCCAAGGCATTGATCAAAGCTATCACCATAGATCGAGAAGTCATCCATGAATATCTCGAGAAAACTGCCCTCCATATCAACAAACACGACCAACATGCATTTTTAAAATGTCATAGTTGTCTTGCACAGACCAAAGGGCATTCTACGGAAGGAATATGTTTCGAACAGACAGGTGAAGGTGGTCTTCTCCTGATCTTCTAGAGTGATGGCGACTTGATTATACCCAGAGTAGCCATTCTAGAAGTAAAAATATTCCTTTGTGGCCATTCTTTCAACTATCTGGTCGATGGAGGGTAGTGTAAAGTGATCCTTCTTGGTTGCAAGATTGAAACATTTATAGTCTACACAGACGTGCCATGAGGTCGGCACTCGGTTCGATATCTCCTCTCCTTGTGACATTGCTAACAATGGTGATCCCTAATTTCCTGGGCACTAATGTAAAGGACAGGCATTTGTTATCGAAGATGGGATAGATAAACCTTGCATCACACCATTTGATAATCTTTTTCATGACCACCTCTCGCATATTTGGACTCAATCTTTTCTCAAATTCTCGAGAGGGCTTGCTATATTCTTCAAGATAGATGTGATGTGAGCACAATGACAGGTTTACCCCATGGAGATCCGTTATATGCTAACCAATAGCATTGTGTTTTCTTTCAATAAACTCAAGCAGACGAGATTCTTACTCTTCGGTCAAATGTGAATTGATGACGATCGTATGCATGTATGGATCACCCGTAAGTAAGGCGTACTTCATGTCGGAGGGGAGAGGTTTCAACTCTAGGGAAGGAGTTGGATTTGTGGTGACTTTAGAAACTGTGGAAGATGTCTGCTCTGTCATTTACTGATTGTCCACTATTATACATTCAAACTCAGAAATCGGAATATCACACACATCTGTGACAAATTCATCATACTCAGATGAGGATGAATGTTTAAAAATCTCAGAATATTCATCAACGAGAATCTCATAATCAAAGACATCGTGGAAATTGACCGTGTTTTCCAGACCCTCCTCTATAAAGAGGAATGCCTATGTCTCATCGATATCTAGGAACAACTCGGTATCTCTGATCTCAGCTAGAATTTCGCAGTCTTCTTTTCCATGTGATTCAAACATTCTTGCAACAGATGCCACTTCAGCTGGTTTGGCTTTTGGCGCCGTCTTGATCAGAACTTTGTTGCTGCTAGAGCAGAATATAATTTCTCTGGTGCAGTAGTCTACCACTACCTCGGTCGTTCGAATGAATGGCTGACCAAGGATGATTGGAGTGTGGAGCAGAGTTATGGAGGTGTCCATATTAGGGATAATAAAATCCATAGGGAACCGCATCCCTTGGACTGTGATGATGATGTCCTCTAACATGTCATGGGGTCGCTTGATAGATTTGTCTGTGAATTGTAGAATCATCTTCGTGGGCTTGAGCGGTCCTATTCCAAATTCGTTGAGAGGGGAAGAAAGAAATAAATTGACCGATGATCTACTGTCGAGCAATGTACGCTTAAATTCTTGGTTAAAAATCTAGCATCGAACGAGTTGTGCTCCCTTGTCTTTCTGTTTAGT
Source organism: Ottelia alismoides (assembly GCA_037367405.1). NCBI lineage: Eukaryota > Viridiplantae > Streptophyta > Magnoliopsida > Alismatales > Hydrocharitaceae > Ottelia > Ottelia alismoides. The sequence continues at coordinate 573,876 of JAZKJV010004568.1, forward strand.
TGGGAGATTGTTGATTGTGTTCACAGTAGCCATGGTTAGAACATATGTCTCTGGTTTTCTCTATCTCTTTATTTTGTTTGGACGCTTTGTTGTACATGCCTCTTTGAGTCCTCTTTTAACAACTGACATGTACTCCATGGCTTTCAACAGTGGCATTTCAAGAATCATATTTTGCAATATGCTTACAATCTCATGATCATACAAAGCGTTTTTCAAATTTTTACTGTTTTTTCTTTAATAGCTTGTGGAAAAGGAACATTTTACATCATAAGAAACTGTATTTGGTAAATTTATGTCCATATCTTAATGTACAGGTAGACGGAAACAATGTGAAAAATCATCTACATGTTGTAGACCAAAAATTGTGCAATCTTGGCTTCTTCGGGTGGCTCCATTTCAACTACTACTACTGCGAATGGCTTCACCTTCATGGGCACAGGTTTACCTTGGTTGTTGCTGTCTTTTTGAATTCTCTTAGTTTTTTTTATTTTTGGTGTAGATGGTGTTGCATCCAAAAAATCTCTATCCCCATCAGCTAATATGGTTGAAGACTCACCTTCAGACGCTTTGGATTTTTACTTCATTGTTGCAGACAGCTTGAGTATCCTACCACTCCTTAGAGTTACAGCATTAGATGAAACAATTTCATGTCTACATGATTCGGATTGAACAATACAAACTACCTACTCCTTACGACGGAAGTTATTTGGATTTGCTTCAACCTAGACTGGAATGGTAGTTTTCGTGGTCGTTGGGTCATCGATTTTCTGGCTCATCTCAACCATGTTCTTTATGAGATGGGCCAAACAGTCTAATGCAGTATTGACAGGGGCAGACTCGGAAGATTCGGTCTGATGAGACTGATGACTCCGACGATAAGGGGGAGGTTGTTGCTAGTAACCCTGTGAGTATTGAGGAGGAGGAAGAGAAGGGTATTGCTGGTAGGGTTGAGAGGAGTATTGATGGTACTGAGTAGCCAGATACTGGTATTGTTGATGGTTGTATCTGGACTGGTGCTGGTAGTTTTTCTGCCTTCAAGAGTATCCTTGTTACAGAGGCAGGTAAATCCTCTTAGTTGTTAGTGAAATGGATGGTTAGAATGGTTCCGACATTGGGGTTGTCCCTGAGGATGGGTCAGTTGTTGATCATTGCTTCAGACACCATTCATCTTCTAAATACGTGTAGGAGGTGGGGAACGCGACTCTATGTACTAAGGTTGGAACTCATGTGGCTGGTAGACAACCATATGTGTATGCGGTTGTGGTTGTTGCAGCTCAGGTCCTACACCTAATATACATGTTGGGCGGAAGGTTGGCTGGGACTCGGTTGAGGTGGCTGATGAGTTGTCTGCTCATTCTTATCAGCTGGAGGCTTGGGTGCAGATATCACTATGTTGCAGGCACTGATAGTAATTACCAGCAGCTCCAACTGCTTGGTAATGATATCGAGCTTGTCCAGGCCCTTCATCCTTTGCTCGATCCTGGCGAGCTTCTCTAGTTCATGCGGCCACTTCTCAATGATGTCTACTTTCGACAGGTGACTCCCAATTATGCTCAAGTCGGAGTTGTTGTACCTGTCTGCTTCCTATGTATCTGCCCTATTAACATTCTTGTGGAGTATATGTGGCGGTGGTTGAATCTAGAAGGAAGGAGATGAGGAGAGCATGATCTCTCCTTAGGCCATCTCCTCAAAGATCTGCCAAACTACATCCTCGTCCTTATTGAAGTGAAGTGAGAACCTCCACAGCGGTATCAACCATGTGTTGACTATTTTCAGTTAGGCTCCCGAAGAAATGTTGGACCAAGCTGGTTTTCGGTATGTCGTGGTGGAGGTACTTTTCAATCAGATCACTGAACCTCTCCCAGATCTCATGGATGGAATATTGGGGTCCCTGAGAGATGTTGTTAATCTTCGATCGCATGAGATTGAGACTACCGAGAGGATAGTACTATGCAGAAATGCAGATTTCAGGTCCTCTGAAGTCATCACCACTTCCCCAAGTGGTTGTTCTAATAGAGAGCTTTACCTTGTTGGCTGAAGGGGATGGCGGTCATCTTGACTACACTCAACGAGATGTCGGGGTAGTGAGTGGTGTTGTAGATACGGCCAAATTACTGTAGATGGATGTACGGCTCCTCATTGGAATTTTCGTGAAAGCTGGAGAGGAGCAAAAGGAGTTGTAGCTTCAGGTCAATGGCTGGTAAAAAATGAAGAAAGAAAATATATACAATATATGCAATGCACACCTAGGTCCCAAAATCCAAATTTTGCAAACAAGCTCTGATTTTAATGAAATCACTTTCATTGGAAAGATAATTTTCTAACTTAAACTTTAAAAGTGAGTTTGGTGAATTTGGAGTTCATACAGAGCGGGAATTTGGTCGGGAAGTTGGACTTTATGGCTTTTATCTTTGGGATCTAGGAGTATTTATTTGAGGTGAAATTTATTTTGTATTTTGTATGTTTATATACATTTTTATAAACAAGTCAGAGAAAGAATTAGCCAAAAAGGAGTTGAAATGAATTTATTAAAAATACATGAAGTTTTGGGCTATTTACAGGTGAAAAACTCCTTTAATTTTGCAGCTTTTTATTGTTAATTTATTTTGTACAATCTAATATACAATAATTAGTGTGTTTTATTTACAAGAGTCATTTTATTAATTTATTGATTTTATGGACATTTATTTGGGATTTTAATTGGGGATTTTTCTAAGATCAAGATATTGAGATGATGAATCGCGGATTCATCAACGGATCAGTGGGATTTGGATCCACTCATTAATATAATAGGTCGTTGGTTATATGTCAGCTTTAAGGTGGGCTTGGGTCGACCTCTCCTTGCTTCTCCCTTGCCTCCATGAGGTCCATCTATAGAGTGATTATCACCGTCATCACCATCTAGACTGTCATCTCCTCCTCTTAGATTTCCTCCTCTCTCTTCTGACCTTCTCCTCATATCATTAAGCATTTCTTGGAAAGCGACTTGGGCTAAATCTTGGTCGGTTAACTACTGTTGGATGGCTTGGATGGAGGCTAGGAGCTGACAGTTAACCTCATTCTGATTGGTGCCTTGCTCTGTGTTTTGCTCTATACTAGAGAGTCGTGGTCCCTTTCCTCTACCTGTGGGAGCCATCTCTGTATCTGACAGTGAAGAAGCGGGCTCCGGACGGGGTTCAAATTTGCAATGGGAAAGATATCCTAATCAGTATGCATGTAGGCACCAGATGGAAAGAATAAGTCAGAATTAGGGTCAATTTTGAATTTTATTAGGGATGGAGAGGTGTATGGAGTAAAATCAATCTCCATCCAAAAGAGGCAGAAATCAGGAAGAGAGTTTTCTCAGTTTGTGGGAGGAAGAAGAAGCGGGGAGTCCTGAGGGTTGTTCATGGAGTCTGGACCATGTACCTAGGAATCACCCTAAATTATGGAGATGTCGAACTCAAGGACTCAATGTGGGTGATGAATACGAGATTGTCTCATGCATTTGATGAACTAGAAAATCACCTCATTATAGTCGTAAAGTCGTATAGGAGACGATCTTCGATTCAACAAAAACCACAATTGTTTGAATGTTGTGGGAAATTTATACTTGGCAAGTCTGCCAAGGTCGAACACAGGGACACGAGCTACTCTATTTTATCTATCAAATTTTGGTCAATTAAGAGATTGTGTGAATAATTTCTCAATTCTAAGGCCATCATGCAAATACACGCTAAAGGGCAAGCAATATGATGCATGTATTTTTTAGTTGATTTTCAGTCAATCATAAGATGATGCATGAGACAAATGAATGATTAAATGCAAGGGTGATGCATGCAAAATAAAGTATTACAAATATGCCCTGAAAAGATACTTAAATTGAGCAACGGATTAGGGTATGAAATCCGAGTGGAATTGAGCACAAAAATATGAGCAGCCATCAATTCAGGGAAAAGATATGTAGGGCAAGTCATCATCTAACACTAAATCGCTTCATTTAAAAAGGTATCAGATGAGAAAATTAAACATGCCATGAAGTAGATGATAAAACAAGGAACAAAATGACACTAAAATCATTCAATTTGGACCTACGATGCTAAGTTATGAAGAAAACAATGCAGGGCATAAATGTAATAAAAATACAGGAAATAAAAGATAAATAATTACAAATAGGTCCCTAGAGGGACCTATTTGCAATTCTGCACTTGGGCCCATATGTAATTTCTCCAATGCGCGCGGGGATATTTTTTATTCACACCTGTAAAGCTGCTAAAAATTCCTAAATTTTGAAAATAAAGCAGCACGCCCGTGTAAATATGTGTATATACTCTTTGAATATTTTCAGTTCGTACTTCCTGTGCAGAAATTCTTTTTGTAAAAACATTCTTTGATCCTTTCAAATTTTTTGTGAAAAATTGCATCATTCATTGTGCATAGCATAAGCATACCATTCATATTCTTTTTGAGTGAAGAAGCTTGATGATTGAATCAGTCTAAGAAAGTCTCAAATTGGAGCTCGGTTAGACCTTACCGCACCTAATTACACTGGAACCTTATGGGAACGAGGTTTAAGGTACTTCAGGTCTATGCAGACTTAATTCTTTGAGAAATCAGGGCTGGGTTCAAGTCACCTCAGTGGACTAACTAGAACTTTTCGAGACACACGTATGACTCTTGCCGACCGTGATCTAACTTGGACACCTGCACCTTTCACTTGGCTCAAGTCAGTTGGAGTGGTGAGGGGGTTGGATTTGCCAGTCTGAGATGCACACGGGTGGAAACATTCGTCCTCGTCTAGGGAGGGAAGTGCACCCCAACCGGATCCAATAGCAATGAGGTCTAAAGACAGGAGATTGTGGGTTGCGATAAAGCTTCAAAAGAGGGATAGTCTACTGGCTCAAGAGGAAAAACTCCTTATGTAAAGGCTGTTGTGAATAGTATGTTGAAAAAAAAATGGTCAGGCCTGTACAAAAATAAAATGCCTGCAAAGTATGTACAGTCAATAAGCAAGCTTGAGCTCCAAAGTCAAATATGTAAGCCTGCAGCTGGATGACTTGACTACACTGGTCTTGCATCCCGGGATAGGTAGCTACACTGGCTACCGTCCATTCTTCTCTTCACCCCCTCCTCTTGAGCTGGTTGCCACTTGAACTTAGAAGGGAATACCCTGCTCCTCGAGGAAAGAGCTGTTGGATTGGGGAATCATTGGGTTGTCATTCTGGAGAAGTCAGTTCCTTTATCATTTCAGTTGGGGAGAGCCATTATCACTTACACCGTACAAGTCAGCTTCATAGTTATAAGGGTTTGCGTATGATGTAGACTGGTTCTGACCCGGCTGTTGAGGTGGGTTGAACCGAGTTCTGTGACTATCGAAGGCTGTTGTATTTTAGAGCTGGTTCCCGACTAGGTTCCACACACCTTCACACCCAAGGTCTGACAGGAGCTCCAAATTCAGATTTTGTAAGGACATGCATTGCACTGAAAGCATCCCTATTCACTCTATATTTCTTTCATTTTCCTTTTTCTTTTCTTTATTCTTTTTGCACTTATTGCATAAGTGTTTGCTAGGGACTAGCAAAGGCAAGTATAGGGGGGTGATGAATCTCCATTTCATCACCTTTATTCTATCATTTTGGCCTCAAAAACCCCAGCAAATGCATAAAAATAGCATTAAATTGCACATAATAGCATTCATGGTTCATTGTATTAATTCCACATTAAATAAGATTTTTAATGCCAAAATTATAGAATAAAGAGAAGAAAAGAAAAAAAAGAATAAAATATAAATATTTTGTGACCCAAACCCCGAGAACAAGGCCAGCATGGCATTGGTCGACAAGGAATAAAGTAGGGGGAGATAAGGGCCAATGTACAATAAATACCTCATTTATTAATCCATTCATTTATGCATTTTTGGCACCTATTTTGTACATAATTATGTATTTAACAAATGAAGAAACTTTGTACATGAAAGTTGTAGATAATAATGTGAATAAAAATACAAAATTGAGTTCTTGTAAAAATAATACCCAGTGTACATTTTATACACAGAATAAAAAGCCAAAATCTCAACTTCACAGACCCATATCTTGCAAATAAAAACTCCAAATCACCCAAACTCACCTTTAATTGTATATAGCATTCCATGAACTATTTTACAAAATTGGTTTCATTATTTTTGGAGTCCATATGCAGAAGTTAGGTTTTTGGCCCTTCTTGTATATAGGACTGATTAAAATATTCATTTTATTCAGTATTTATTATTTGTACAAAATCATATTTTTAGAATTTTGTAAATAATGTATATAATGCACATACATATTAAAAATAGAAGGAAACCAAAAATAATTTAATAAAATAGGTATACAAAATTCATAGACCAAATACCTATATTATACACCTACATACAAATGAAAAGAATTTGATGCATTGATTCCTTTATTGTTTATATTTTTACAATAGTATATACATTATGCATAACTCATTAAACACACAAAACCAAAATAAAAATCAAGAAAATATAATAAATAAATTAAGTATATAAAATATATAGATAAAACACCTATAAGTATACCTACATACACCTATACCTATTTATTTAAAAATATGAATAAACCCATAAAAATCAAACAAAAATACCTTTATACTCACAAAAATAAATTATAAATTTATAAAATAAGCCAATAAAATAATAAAAGAAAATAAATAAATTAAAAATAAAATACCTAAAAATACATGTAAATACATACATATACACATTATTCAAATAAAACTATAATAAAACACCTCGAAAAATTCAATAAAAATCATAAACAAATACTAGATGAAATAATACACATTTTTTTATTTTATGAGAAAAAATTAATAAAATCATTTAGGGCGTCAAATAAATCAATCTTCCATCAGGTCCTCTATTTTGGCGTTTAGCGGCTGAGGTGGACCAATCAGGTCCCTCCGCGAGTTGACTCCAGTCAACTTGACCTCCAGCCGCCCGATGTGACGCAGCCCGTCTCTTCGCCCATCTTCTCCCATTTTTCCCGGACACACCATCCATCAATCAAGGATGCTTACTTCACAAGAATTAATCCCTAATCATCCATGATGCCCGCCGATTCTTTGGATCAACCTAATACTCTCTAGATCATACAATAATCGCCGGTCAATAAGGCTACTCGCCAATGTTTATAAATAACAAGCTCCGCCTCCTTCCTCAGATTTGGCCACTTTTATTCCAACCTAAAGCCTAGATCTCGTTCCTGGATTGTTCCTCGTGACAGGGGGAGTAGCCCAGCGCCGTGACTCGGCCGGAGGGAGGAGATTTTGACGCGGCGGACCTCCGGCGTCCGCCCTGCTCCCTGGAGGCCCCCAGGTATAAGAGCGGCCCTTTCTATGCATTTTTAGTTAGTCTTAGATGTTAGCTTTTCATTCCAGTCATTAGAATAGGTTTTGATTAATGCCTGTAGTTTAAAAATCGAAATTCGAAGTTCGTCGGAGCTCCGCTCCGGCGACTTCTCCACTGTTGATCTGACTGTATCCGACCGCCCCGTTCACCCCATTTCGAATCCCAATGCTTTCTCCATCTGTTACACTCATTTGTTCAACCCAGGACTCTAGGTCCTGGCGAATCGGGGCTCCTCCTCCGCCGTTCGCCGGAGCCCCTCCACCAATCCTCATTTTCGCGTGTTAGCTCCAAACCCCGGGTCGAGGAGCATCGCCTCGAGCCCCTCTCCTTTTCTGTGCAGGTTAGGCGTACTAGAACACGCCAGGAGACGAATTCCAAGCAAGCGAAGGTACCTGGAGCTCCGTGTCTTCATCGAGCTCGTGGCGTCGCTCCAGGGCCCCTCCGTTCGATCAGACCGCTCCAGCAGCTAGAGAGCCCTGCCAGGAAGCTATCCAGACCATCAGATGCCCGAGGGAGCGCCGGACAAGCGAGCAGCACCGGATCGAAGGTCGGGGAAGAGGGAGTTCTTCCCTGTTCTTCGTGCCTTCGTCTTCACCGTCCGATTGCGGTCCCAGCCCAGGTCGAATCTGCACCGTCAGATGGAGCGTCGCATCAACCGTCAAATCAGCTTGGCTGATCTAATCACAGCCTTCCATCGGCGAAGCGTCATTGGGCGACCAGGAGACGACGCGTGGCAAGTGAGAAGAGCATCACCGTCGGATGCCACGTTTTTATTAGGGGTAAATTTCACATCCATTCCCCTCGCTTTTTGTATTTAATATTTAATGCCAAAAATAAAAGTCGCAGTTGTAAATAAAATGTCTATTTTGCAAAAGGACCCCCGATGTTTTCATATTTGCACTTTAGTCCTTCCGCGCCTCACGTGCAGCAACCACGTGAGGCGCGTGAAATTTTGCAGTCAAGCCCCTTCGGGTCCCTGTAATTATTAAATGGTCTTGAAAATAAAAGTTAAAGTGTATTTTTACTGTGATTTTTGCATGTATGCCCCTGCGACGTATTTTATTTGCAAAAACACCCCTGCCAGGCCATTTAATTTTTGAATGTTTTGTCTATTTATTTTGTGCTTCATGTTAAATCGAAAAATCTTGGAAAAATAGACTTAAGCTACTGATTGGTTATGCTTGCATGTCATATTTTTAGTTTGTCATTTTATGGCCTTTTTGTATTTATTAAAAATAAAAAACATGCCTTTTATTCACTGTCTAGAGTATAAAATCCCAAAAAAATATCAAAATGCCTTGAAAAATTCTAAAAAAAAATTCCCTGTGGTGTATTTTGTCCTATTCTAGTGTCAGTCCAAAAATCCCTAAAAATCTCAAAAGGAAAACCTTAAAAATGTAAAAATACCCAAAAACTTCAAAACAAATATTGAAAATCAAAGAAAAATCAGAAAAATATAAAACCAGGCCCTGTTTATGCTATATTTTATTATCTTCATTAGAAAAATAGTGTGGAAAAATTTTGAGGCTTGTAACGATTTTTAATGTTCATTTTTATTGCAACCAGACCTTATTCCACTGTTTGCTATTATGTAGCTATTTAAAAATACTAAAAATATGCTAAAAAATGCACAAAAATCACAAAAACAGTAAAAAATTGATGAAAAGCCTAAAAAGACTCTCTCTGTTAATTTTTGACTATTTTTAAGCATTTTTGTAAATATTTTAGTACCCTGTAATGTATATATAAGTATTTCCTAAAAAGAAAAATCTATATATATATTATCTAATTATATTATTATTATCTAGATATATATAAAAAAGAAAAAAAACAAAAAATAATAATAAATAAATAAAATATATATATATTCAATTAATTAAAACCCACTTCTCACAAGGATGACTCATTCGCACCTGACGGCTCTTGCATTTTGTATTGCTCTCTGTGGTTCGACCTCTACATGTTTGTTCCCTATACATTTTATGGTAGAGTAAATAAAAATTAATTCACATTTATTTTCGAGCTTGATTGTTGTATTATTTGTTGTGGGTTAATTGCTGATCAACCCCCATATTCTGCGAGCGGTCGCCTCAGCGACACCTCTGTATTATTTATTCATGGTGACCCTCGTGGATTGTGGCCGTTATCAAACATACAGAGACTCTCCCCGGTATTTCAATTCCTGCGGATCTCAAAATAGACAAATCCTTCTACTACGATCCTGAGACATATGCATGGTCGCACCCTGGAGCAACCTACTCTGATTATCTTGACCAAATCCTCCCAAATCGAGAGTGCACCAACATTCAAGAGACTAAGAACAAACACGCAGGCCGAACACTGACCAAGGAGAAGAATTCCAATGGCTATTCATCTGGATACTCAAGTGAATTGACATCTTCACGAAACAAGAAAAGGAAAGTCGCCTTTGATCTTTCGGAAGAGGAATCGGTTGATGATCCCTCATCATGTCCGGAAAAGGTGGTCTACATGAGTGAAGTCTGTTCGACAGCTCTAAAGCCATATCTTCGCAAGGATCCAAAATTCGATTCTCGTTGGACAACTCCCGTTCCTAATTATTACTCATCCAAAGCTGATGCTCCTACCTTCCACAAGTACACTAGAATTATTTCTTATGAACTGAATCAGACCGGAGCATCTGAATATTCATCTGAGGACAAACTGATTGATCTTTAAAAGGAACGAATCTTGAGGAAACAATTGAAGAAACAAAAAGACATGAATATCTGGAGTATGTCTACTTTCAAATACTATTCCTCTGAGGATAATTCCGATGATGGATATCTTTCATCTGACTCAAACACTTCGTCCACTATCCATCATGACTTTTCTGAGGATGACATTGATAATAGTTGGGAATCATATGCTTCATCTCTAACTCATTACGATCTCTCACCGCAGGCTCACAAGAAGATTAGCCGAAAACCGCCTTAATCATCGGCTACCCACCCTCCCTCCCGACCACATCGGTCTCCTTCTACAGCTTCTTCCTCTACTTAGGCCAAGGCCTAAGTATAGGGGGGGACCGATGTCATCTGTATATTCCATTTCCCCCATCACACTCCTCTAGATCGACTCGCTTCCACCCTTCTTCTATACTTAGGCTGACCAAAGCCTAAGTATAGGGGGAACCGACACCCACCTGTATATACTCTCCTCATTCACATACCCCGACCGCTTCATTTTTTTCTTGTCGGCTCTTCTTCTATACTTAGACTATTCACAGTCTAAGTATAGGAGGGTGATTCTGTAAATCTTGTTCTTTTTCCTTTTTCACTCTCTTACGCTTAGCCCGAGCTATGTCTTCTTTACGCTTCTTGTGCTCTGAGGACACAACACTCGCTAAGTATAGGGGGTCTGTATATATACTTTGTATATATTTTATCAATATCTCGTACTTGCACGTAAGTTTATATGCATTTACGGGGTGGGTATTCTTTTAAAAAAACAAACAAAAACAAAAACAACAGAAAAAGGAAAAAAACATTTTGTCACTAACACTGACTGTACCCAAAATTTTTTTAAAAAATAGCTTCTTATTCATTTTTTGCATAAAAAACAAACAAACAACAAAAATCCTTTGCATAAAAAATTTCAAAAAAATTTGTGTCTGCATTCCACACACCTGCAATTCATTCAGCATCGCATTTGCATCCATGAAAAGCCATTGGGTTCTGAATCGAGTTATGAGCCGAAACCGAGAGTGGTCTAGACTTGACCTTAATCCACCTAATTTTCAAAGGAACTTCACCGAGAAATAGGATTTTAGAGTCTTCAGGTCTTTGACTTAATTCTTTGAGTTCCACATGACAATGTGCAGCATTTGACTCTTAGTGTCTAACCTGGTCTCTTCATTCTGGGTACAACTCTGGAATAAGGAATTAATTTGTACTCTCACACTATGCACTTAGCTCAACTCAGACGGGATGTTGGAAGACTCTGTGAGTGTCTTTTCTGGTAGCATGGAAATCTAAAGACCGGAGTACGGGTTGAAATAAAGCTTCGGAAAAGGGATGGATGGCTGGGCACATTTTTTTCTAAGACCCCAAAATATGTACGGAACAAAAAGATGCTATATCCGTAGGGGCACAACAAGATCCAAGCAGAACCATCAAAAATTCCAAATACAAAGAAGCATTCTACCAAATAAACATCTGACCAAAAAGGTCCAAGCTTCAAAAACCTGCAGATCTTGGTGGAGACTCGGCTATACTGGCCATCTTCACAAGGAGAGGTGACTACACTGGCCACCCTCCAGTTCTTTTCTCATTCTTCTAACTTCTCCCCCAATTCGATTGTGAACACATCGCGACAGACCTTAGAAGGAAATACCTGACTCCCCAAGGACGAGTTACTGGAGAGGAGGTTTGCGCGGTAGTCCGGCATTCTGGATGGGAAGATCTAAAACCTTTCACACACATGAGTCGGTTATTCAATGTTCATATGGTATACTTTGGGAAGAGGCTCGATCTAAGATGACTTCTGAGCCAAAACTGTAGTAATGATGTGTAGAACTTGAGGGATGTTGATTTTATAATTCTAAGTCTCACAGAAGTTCCGACACACAAATAATCCAAAGGTTGAGTTTCGGTTCACTTTCTCCTTCAGCTCATGGTCTTGGTATGGAACCCGATCTCATTTCACCTCATGGCATTTCTTTTTGATGCTCAGGGACGAGCATTGTTTAAGTATAGGGGGATGATGAATCTCGTATTCATCACTCTAAATCTCATTTATTAAGCTCAAATCCCTCAAAATCAACAGCATTCTTGCATCTATTCTGCATAATTAAGCATTAGTGCATGATTTCATAAGAATTGCATTTTAGCACAAAAATCTGCACAAAATAAGAAGCCAAAAATCCAAGCCAAAAGTGACCTGTAAATAGCCTAACTTCCCTAATTTTTAACTCATTCATACTAACTCCAAATGACCCAAAACGACCTCCACTGTGTACATATTACTAACAAGAATAAAGGAAAAATATAAAAAAATAACTAACCCAAATAAGTGGACCAAAAACCTAAACCCTAATTTCAGGATTCCCGGACTAAAAACCTCATATCTTCCCCATCCAGTGTCCGATTTGATCCTACTCACTTTTGAACTAATGCACATTCAATTACCTTCAAAACAAGACCAAGTTCTCCTTCGACTTCAAGACTCCCTCGACCGCGATTCCGCCAAGTTCTCCTCCAACGACGATATCTCTGTCGCGCCACTACCACCGTCCGACTCCATCGCTCATCTTCGCTGGCCAACGACACCTTCACCGCCATCGGCCGACAACGCCAACCCCCATCGACTACGCCTCCGCCCAGGAGCATCGCGCCACCACCTCCCGCGCGGTGCCACGCTGCAAGCGACCACCGCTCCGCTGTTCTGCCACCGGAACCCCGCCCCGACACCACCACCTCGCCACCGGGCGTGAGCCCCGAGGCCCCCTCCCACATGCAGGGCACGTGCCGAGGGGGAACGTTGCATCGGTGCCCCTGCAAGGATTTCAAATCACAGAAACGCCCTTGCCAGAAGTCGCGTGCCGCGCACGTGACATTCTAGGAGATTTGCAAGTGCACCCCCAATCCTTCTCCATTTTGCAGAACGACCCTGCCTCCAAAGGCACGTGCCCTTCTGGAAATTTTGCAGACCGCCCTCTATATCAGTATTGGTAATTACAAAGAAGCCCCCCTTCTGCATTTTATTTATTAAAATTGCATTATACCCCTATATTCCCCCTTTGTTTTGAACCTCTTTTATGCTTCATTTTATTTATCCAAAAATAGCACTGTGTTCATCATTTAATTCTCTACATTTTGGAATATTGTGGGCATTTTTGTGATTGATGATTAATTAATAAAAAATTATTTTGTGGAAATTTGCATATTTTACCCATTTATTGCTCTGAAATTCATAGTTGATTAACCATTGCTTTAAAAATGCCCAAAAAATCACATATTGTAGAATTAATTGTGCTCGACATTGTGCCCAAAAAGATTTGCATTTGCATGCATACTTTGCTCTTTAAAAATCATTTTGCATATTTTAGTATTTAATTTTTAATAGGTATTAAACCTCACATTTTCAAGGTTTAGGATTTTTCTGAGATTCATCACCTAGTGATAGATCTTAGATAATTTTATTTCTAGAAAATAAGTAGGTTTAATTTTTATTATAATTAAATATTAAAAATCATTTTGTTTGTATTTAAAAATCCATAAAAAAACTCAAATTGCATCTAAAAATTCCAAAAAATATTACAGTGCATACATTTCATCGTATTTTACATTGTGGCCAAGTTTCATATTTTTTGGACATCATTTGAACGTAATTTACATTTTAGTCCCTAAAATAGGCCAAAACTGCATTTTGCATCCCTTAATACATTGAAAATTCCAAAAAAAGACCGCCTCGAAAAACGAACACAAACTTTGATAGATATCTCTCTAGGTTGTTCCTTTGCATCCTTGTGATCGGCCTTGGGACTTACCCAAGTAAAATAAACATTAAACCATGAGATTAAAAATTGAATAAATTATTTGTGGTATTTTCTTGACCGATTCTGATTGCCGCCTAGAACGCACGACTAATCAATCTTTAAGCCGACAAATAAAAACACATTTTAAACACTGCATTCACGAACTCGTCAGATGGCGCCATTGCCGGGGAGGCAAACGGCTTAGATTTTTGTCTTGAAATTTTTGTTCGGTTTTCCGCATTCGGGTAGTCTGACCCCCGAATTTTTCATTGTAAATTCCATTTTTTTCTGCAACTTATTTTCAGTATTTATTTTTTATATATTTTTTTGAGTCACTCTCTTACAATATCTCTCTTATTTTTCTTGCGAGGTACACGGCATACGTGGAGCGATTTTTCAAGAAACCGATGCAACTTCACCGACTTCCGCAAAAGCCGCAATTAATTTAAGATTGAGTCGAGTCGTGAGAGAGCATAGAGTCTAGGATTTATTTTTTTTCTAAACTTTAATTTCTGTAATTAATTGCACATTTACAGCGGTGTCCGTTTGGACTCTCGCGTGTGTAAAAAGACCTCTAACTTTTTATGTGGTGTGTCGTGGCCTGTTTCACTCTCCAGTGAGGGTGGGGCCCGACTTGAGTGGCGATTAGGCTAGACCTGCACCTACGGCTCTAAAGAGCATTTTAATTTTTGATTGTGCTTGTAGGGATTAAGCCACACTTCACTTTAATTGAGACACACATAGATCGTTCAATTTAGCCAAAAATTTAACTCATTTCTTCCCCGCTAATAGAACTTTCTGCTTAGGTGCGGTTTTTCATCGGCTTGCATTTCATCTAGAATAAAATTTCAATTTCTGTCTAGCATCCCACATGAAGATTGTGAAGATTCACTATAAGTCTTCTAACTTAGCATACATCATTGTTTTCGCGTGCATCGGCTTTTCTCGAATTTCTCTCTCTTGTTTTGTCACATAATTTTAAAAGGAACTCGGAACTGGACGGTAGACGTGTATTTCTGCTCACTTAAATTCTTCAGTGATATCGAAATAAAATTGGGACTACTAAATATAGCCGACTCTAAATAACCCATAAAATCAAGAATTTTTGCGGGAGAGCAACCCCGACCTTAGATTATTTTATTTTTTCTGAGTGAGCAAGAGACGACACTTAAGGCTAGAGCCCAAACCCGAATTTTCATATTGATTATTGGTTCTGCCAAAAACGATTAGCTACTTCTCAGTGAGGATCTACGGGTAGCCGGTAAACGGTCCGGATTTCTTTAGCAGAGTAGGTGGTTTAGAGGACACTACGTAAGGCTCCGTCCTCAAGTAATGGGTAGACGTTCTACGGTCCGTACTTACTCCCATATTGGCTGAAAGTAGGTGCAACTAGTCGTAAAAATTTGGGCCAGTCATTGCGAAAATTTCGGCACCTAACAGCTCGCTTAATTATTTTCCAAGATTGTTTTGTCACCGATTAAAATTGAAAAGATAATAGCCGAACTCTTACGGCTTCATTGTGAGAGTTGGTGAAGCTAGGGTTTTGATTTGTGTTTGCATTTGTGTGCGTGAACCGATATCGAAGATCAAAAGCCGCACATTTGATAAAATTTCTCTTGATTATCTCGTGCAATCATCTCTCTCCTTTCTTGATTCAATTCTCACCATGGAACTTTTGACCAAAAACTATTGCAGATCCAACCCATCTTTTCTTACAAAAATGGCCGAACATCACTATGAAATAAATCTGTCTCGGTTAGGCCCAAATCAACTACATCCTATTCTTTTAATAGTCCTCCAATATTTGCGGGAGACTTTCAATCACGGATGAATTCAACCCTCTTATTGAATTCCTACTCGAATCATCCGACCGTACATGACCATCTTCCATCTTGGACTGAACCGTCTTACTCTCGATTTCTCGTTGATGAACCATTTCAAGATCAAAACACCTTTGAGTCTAATTACTGGCCGAGAAACCAAACACAGATGGAAAGACCCGCACTTAATGATTATCAGCGTTGGATTGACCGCAACGATCAAATCCCTATTAACCAACCTGAATATCACTCATTTGATCAACCTATACATACAGAGGACCAAACTGATGACATTGACACATATATACCCTGTATGACTCCATTATTCGAGGATACGATCAATCATGACCATGGAAGTAGACTCTACTCAGATCAGGATTACATGCCCGAGTCAAGGCATGTTGAGTACGAGATCTACACATTCCAGCAAAATCCTTCCACTGAGCAGACTCTTTCCATAATTTTCGAGGAGAAATTTTCAGAAAATAATGATCACATATCAGATATTCCAATAAACTCTTCTCTCAGAACATACAGGAAAATGGAAGATGAAATTATCGAACATACACTGACTTCTCCCATGATTCATGATGAACAGAATTTTGAGAATAAAATTTCGAGGATAGATACGAAATTTTAATTAAAGGAGGAAAAACTCAGAAATTTTACTGACCGACTCAATTTATTTTATGGGAGCTCGGATATAAAAACGAATGAGAAAATGATTGGATCTCATGTTGAAAATTTTGAGGATATTCAGAAACATGGGGACGATTTTGACAGTATCACATCTGCATATTATTACCCTAGAAATGATTATGCCTATGACTCATACTCTGAACATCAGAATCCCGACTCATCTGAGGAACACACCACAACACCACACCACACAGAAAATACCAAAAAAAATTGGAATATTTGAAAATCGCAAAAAAATCGAAAATCTCGGAAAATATATAAAAATTGAAACTGAAGAAGATCTACAGAATTTGGATCCTGTTGTACAGGAAGCACTAGGAAAGAAATTGATTTTTGAACTTCCCGTTATAAAGGCTATTGAACACTTCCCCGACCTTAAAGGATTTGTAATGGACAAATTAATGACGAAAAAGTCGGGCAGGATTAGAACAAAGATCGAAAGACATATCTTGTCAATGGCCTCCTCCTTGGTGTTGAGGAGAAAAACCAAGAGCCACATAGTGAAGCGGTTTCCCTGAAATCAAAGACACGATCTTCACCCATGCTCGGACTGATGACGATTCACCAATCAATATCCTCCCGACCTCTGTGTTTCACGAACTCAAACTCGGACCGATTCGGAAGATACGAGAGACTGTTCAATTGGTAGATCGATCGATAAAGTGGTCGAGAGGAATCATTTCTGTCACCATGAAATTCCATGGTGCTTCGCTCAAAGTAAAATTCACGATCATCGATATTGAGCATCAAGGAGAATTCACCCAGTCTCCAATTATTCTCAGAAATCCATTCTTAGCATTGGCTAAGGCAATTATTGACTGTGAGACTCGAGAAATCAAATTCACAACATTGGAAGCACTTCGATCTGACCCAGTCTTTGAGGAATCACGATTTTCTGAGGCAACCCACAAAGATCCCGACAACCGTAACCATGAAACGGTAGAAGAGCCCTACCCCGCAGCTATACCTGAGATAGCGGTTGTTGATGAGACTATTGGTTTAGAGAATCTCCCCCCTGCTCCATTCCCCGCTGCTCTCACCATGGAAAATCGAGCATGTGAATCATATGATCCTGAGACTTATGCATGGTCACACCCTGGGTCAACCTATGCTGACTACATGGATTACATCAACTTGACACAGGAATGCTCCAATGTCAAATCAATTGAGAATGAACATGCAGAGACTCTCCCCGATATTTCAATTCCCGCAGATCTCAAAATAGAGAAATCCTTCTACTACGATCCTGAGACATATGCATGGTCGTACCCTGGAGCAACCTACTCTGATTATCTTGACCAAATCCTCCCAAATCGAGAGTGCACCAATATTCAAGAGACTAAGAACAAACACGCAGGCTGAACACTGACCAAGGAGAAGAATTCCAATGGCTATTCATCTGGATACTCAAGTGAACCGACATCTTCACGAAACAAGAAAAAGAAAGTCACCTTTGATCTTTCGGAAGAGGAATCGGTTGATGATCCCTCATCAGGTTCGGAAAAGGTGGTCTACATGAGTGAAGTCTGTTCGGCAGCTCTAAAGCCATATCTTCGCAAGGATCCAAAATTCGATTCTCGTTGGACAACTCTCGTTCCTAATTATTACTCATCCAAAGCTGATGCTCCTACCTTCCACAAGTACACTGGAATTATTTCTTATGAACTGACTGAGACCGGAGCATCTGAATATTCATCTGAGGACAAACCGATTGATCTTTAAAGGAACCAATCTTGAGGAAACAATTGAAGAAACAAAAAGACATGAATATCTGGAGTATGTCTACTTTCAAATACTATTCCTCTGAGGATAATTCCGATGATGGATATCTTTCATCTGACTCAAACACTTCGTCCACTATCCATCATGACTTTTCTGAGGATGACACTGATAATAGTTGGGAATCATATGCTTCATCTCCAACTCATTACGATCTCCCACCAAAGGCTCACAAGAAGATTAGCCGAAAACCGCCTTAATCATTGGCTACCCACCCTCCCTCATGACCACATCGGTCTCCTTGTACAGCTTCTTACTCTACTTAGGCCAAGGCCTAAGTATAGGGGGGGACCGATGCCATCTGTATATTCCATTTCCCCCATCACACTCCTCCAGATCGACTCGCTTCCACCCTTCTTCTATACTTAGGCTGACCAGAGCCTAAGTATAGGGGGAACCGACACCCACCTGTATATACTCTCCTCATTCACATATCCCGACCGCTTCATTTTTTCTTGTCCGCTCTTCTTCTATACTTAGACAATTCACAGTCTAAGTATAGGGGGCGATTCTGTAAATCTTGTTCTTTTTCCTTTTTCACTCTCTTACGCTTAGCCCGAGCTATGTCTTCTTTACACTTCTTGTGCTCTGATGACACAACACTCGCTAAGTATAGGGGGGTCTGTATATATACTTTGTATATATTTTATCCATATCTCTGATGAGGCTAAGAATCGGTTTCGCGGCTTTCTTTTATTGAAGAAAGTAGTCGGTTGTAGCAGAAAGCCGCGAAACAAGATTCGGTTCTTGAAACCTATCAAACAATTACGGTTTTCGGTCGGAAAACCGTTCACTAATATTTTACCAGGCAAGTGTTCTTGGGTCGAACTCAAGGAGGCAGAATAAATTCCCTAGATTTTTGTCCTCGTAATCTTATTTTTAATTCTTCTCTAAGTGATCAAGTCAAAACCCTTTTTTAGTGATTTTTATTTTTATTGTTTTTATTTGATTTTTTCAAATTTTTATTTAATTTTTAAAAAGGGATATTTTTCAAAAGATTTACTTATTATATATTAGGTGAATAATAGCTAGGTGTTATTATATAGTAAAGTGATCGAGGTTCGAGCCGCGAGCTCGAACTACACAAGAAATCCAAATAAAACAAGACGGCTTTCGATAAAATCAAAACACATTGAAAACACGTCAAAAATCCACGAAATCTTTATACTAGGTAGTTGGGGTAGTTGTGTAACTACCCTCAAGAAATCGTCAAAAACCGAGGTCACAAGAAGAAGAAACAACCCCTACAGCCCAGGGGCAAAAGTGCAAGAAAAACTAATTAAAATGTTTGCAATTAGGTCCTCAAGGACTGTTCTGAAGAAAAAGTACACAAATCTTTACATTTAGGTCCCTGCGGAGGGACCTAAATGCAAATATGAAAAACCTGGGGGCGGACTGAACTTCTGGAAGATGGCTGGGTTTAGTACGCAAATTTTCCACCGTTTCACTTTGGATGGCTGAGATTAGAAGTGGCTGGCGCGGATCGGATGCTCACAGGTGCGCCACATGTCGCGCACCTGTGCGTCGACTGTTCTTGAAGTTGTTGAGGCAGCTGGCGGACGAGCCTTCTTCTCCGATTTATCGCTGCCGCTCTCCAACGACTTTGGCGCTCCGGCAGGGTCAGAGGGGTGGCTCCTCCACCCCTCGAGCTCGCCCGCGGTAGGGTGACGGCTGAAGAAGCTCCGAGCAGCGGTGGCGTTGCGATGAAGACGGTGGTTCCGTCCTCCTGGAGATTGATCTGTTCTGATGTGGCTTCTTTGGAATTGAATTTCTAGTGACGACTGATGATTCCAGTGGCGAAGAAATGCCTCACGTCGGACTTTGATCTGCAAGGAACACAGGTGTATGCTCGATTCACTAGGAATCGGCCGAGGATTAAGGATCTCAAGCTCCAAAAAATCTTAAGCTCCCAGCAAAACAACCAGAGGCGTGAAAACGATGATGGTTTGAGATCGATTTGAAAGCGAATTGGGAATGAATCGAGAGGGGTTTACGAATGTGCGTCTAAGCTTATGGATTAAGCTAACGAAATCACGGATTAGCCACACTAATCGTGGCACGTCTATCGAGAAATAAAACCACAAAATGGAGGAAGAGGCCTGGGGGAAGGTCAAGGTATATTACCTGGACTGATGCTCGACGGCGGCCAAAGACCAGAGCTCCGACGCGCGCTGGCGGCGATGCAAGACGATGCTCCGCCTTGGAACGATCCTCCGACGTGCCTTCTTCCTTGCGAGCTCCTCCTCGGCGCTGTCACCGCCTTGGTTTGGCTGGAACAAAGCTTGGAAGTAGGGTGGTCGAACAACCTGGAGCTGGGCTCTTGGGTAGTTGGAAGGTTGAGCTCTAATGGCGCCCTTGGGGCCTTTATATAGGGAGTTAGCTTGGGCTCCAAGTCGAGATGAACGGCCGGCGATTGAGAGGGTAGTTGGGAGTACGGATCCGACGATGGAGATAGGTCAGAAGCTTCGAGATGGGCGCGGGAAAAAGGCTTGAAGATGGCCGGTCGAATAGAATCGGGTGCAACCTCTTCTTGAAGAAGAAGGTCCCAGGTGCTGACAAGTGTCAGCACCTGGTTTGTCCAGAGGCTGAAATTGATTGTAAAATATATAATAATTAGTAAATAATGTTATTTTAATTAGGTATAAATACAAGAAAGTTAAATAAATTAATTTTCTAAATTATGGTATAAATACTTTTAATAAATAATAAATATTATTTATAGTATAAATATTATATTAATAAATATGTATTTATAAAAAAGTTTTAGATTTTTAATTTAATAAATAAATAAGTAAAAATTAATTTTATATTTTCTTAATTATTAGAATATTAAATAAGGTTTATACAAATTTTTATAGATTTTTATAAATTAATTTACATATTTTAATAAATAGAGTTAGTATCTAAGTAGGTCATTTATACCTATATTTTGGGGTTTTGATTTTATTAAAATAATAAATAGTCTCCAAAAATTATGAAATAATTTATGGTGAAACTATAAGAACATGAAATAATTTAGAAAATATAAAATTAAGAAAATGATAAATAATGTGTGTTACATAAAATAAATAGCCCAGAAACCCTGTTGTCTTCTGATCCCAAAACCGACTTTTTGCAAACGGACTCTGAATTCGATGAAACCACCTTTATTAATTAGAGAATATTATTTTATGAACTTTAAAGGTGAGTAGAGTGAAATTGGAGTTCGCATGAGGAAGTTATGATGTTCGGAAGTTGGGATTTTGATAATTTGCAGGCTTGGTTTCTTGGCATATATATAAGGTAGTATTTTTAACTTATTTTTATATTTTTATATACATTTTTAGAAATAATTAGGAGAAGAGTTTGGTTAAAAATATGTTCATATGAAATAATTAAAATTCTTTGAAGTTTTGTATTTATTGTATAAATAATGAAGAGTGTATATGTGTGTGTGTTAATTTATTTTTTATGTTTTCTTTCCTTATCTCCCCCTACTTTTTGGTTTGTCGACCAATCCATGCTGACTTGGTCTCGGGGGTTGGGCTATAAATATATCTTACAGCTATATTTATATTTAAGTCATATTGTATATATATACATATATTCAATTTGCCTTCTTTTTTTCTTTTCTGGTTCTTTATTTATTTACATGATTTTAGTGGCTAAAGTGAATATTTACACATGAATGGTGTTTTGTTAAAATATGAGAATTAATGGATATTTACATGTATCTGTTAAGGGTTTTAAGACAAAATGCGATAGAAAAGTTAATGAATCATGGATTCATCAACCCCCTATACTTAAACTTTGCTAGTCCCTTAGCAAACACTTATTTTGAAAAAGTAAGTGAAAAAGAAAGAAAGTTAGAATGAATTTGTTTTCCTAAACCAATTCATGAGAACAGACAAAGGACAGAGCTCGATCGGGCCTGAAACAAGCATTTTGTCGGAACCTTAACTAGGATTAGGATTTTATCCTCAACAGTCCTCAAGTTCCATAATCCTTACTCAAGATCACTTCATCGGCTAGTTCAGACTCACTTATTCATATCGCAAACTCTATCATCCTTGAAGTCAACTTGTACAGCGTGTGAATTGATTTAGCTCTTCCTGCTTAGAGAACCGAAGAAACCGTCAATCCCGGCTATACACTCCTATGGTTTCCTCATCCCGCTACTCTTTCCTCGGGGAGGGAGATATTCCCTTCTGAGTTCAGTTCTGCTATGTCCACAATCGAATATAGGGAGACGGTAGAAGAATGAGAAAAGAAGTGGAGTGCGACCAGTGTAGACGCATCTCCTTGTGAAGCCCAACCGGTGTAGCTGAGTCTCCACGAAGATGTGCAGGCATATTTGGTGGAAGCTTGGACCATTGTGGTCTTATTTGGTGGCTTCTGCTTTGCTTGACTTTGTAATTTGCTTGCACTGCATTCATCTTTTGTGCCTCGACGGATATAGCATCTTTTTAGTCCGTCCATTTTTTGAGGTCTTAGAAAAATTGTGTCAGCAGATCCTTCCCTCATCCGAAGCAACTATCGCAACCCCAATCTCTCCCGTCTGTAGACGTCAATGCCGCAAAGATAAGGATAGAAACATACTACCAAGATGTACTGCCCTTCGGGACTCCATACGAGTACGGATGACTCCAAATGGTCTACTTAAGCTTAGATGACTTGATTTCCCGAATATGGTCTTATGGAACCCAAAGATTTAAGTCACAAGACTTGAAGAGTCTAAATTCCAGATCCTAGTCAGGCTCCTTACAACGAGAGTTAAAGGCCGTAATCAAGCTCCATCCTTTAGACTAGACTCAGTCCTTAGTTCCGAAAATCAAACTTATTTTGAAAAATGCGAATGCATATGCAACCATGTTTTTGTGAAGTGTATTTTCTGAATTTTACTCATTTTTATGGATTTTAAGGCTTTTGTAATTTTTACAAATTTTAGGACTTTGTATTTTTTAAGGATTTTATGATTTTTATAAACAAGATTTTATTCATGAATTTTACAAGATATATTTTATTTAAGTTAAGTGTCTAATGTATTTTACAAATTTTATCTACAAAGTATTTTACAAGGGTTGAATGGTTTTTACACAAGTTTTAATAAATAGGATTTTAAATAAGTATTATACATATTTTAAGGACAAATTTTAAATACATATTTTAATTACAAGTTTTAGTTACAGGTTTTAAACATATTTTACTTATTTACCAGGATTTTATAAATAAAAGAGTGGATTTTAGATTAACCCTTACCCACTTTTTTATGGATTTTATAGATATAGAAAATACATAAAAGTACGAGTTATGGCCGAAAGTATATATACAATATATACGCACCCCCCTATACTTAGCTTGAGCTATGTCCTCATAGCGTCAAAAGAGAAAAAGGAGGACATAACTCGTGCTAAGTAAAAGTGGGTGAAAAAGGATTTCGATCACAAGTCAGTCAACCCCCCCTATACTTACGATCAGGTCATTGTAAGTATCGAGGGAGAGCAAAAACGGGATGACTGAATGAAAAGGATAAATAACGAAAGTTCAAAAGAAAAAGAATACGAAATCATCGAAATCACGCGGTCCCCCCTATACTTAGGATAAGGCATCCTAAGTATAGAAAAGAGTGTAGCCAAAAATTGGGGACCAGTGATTCGTGAAAAAGAATGGATATACAAAATAATCAGTACAAAAAATAAAACGTAAATCAGCGGGCAATCGGTCCCCCCTATACTTAGGATCTGGTATCCTAAGAATAGAAGACGAGCAAAAACTGGGGACGATTGTGGTCTACGAAGAATGTAAAGTGTTGTGAATCTCCTGAAAAGAATGGCTCAAAAGAATTTGTGCAGGAAGAAGTGAAGGAATGATCATGATTCCTGTACAAAGAAGATCACTTCAGTACGGGCCAGATGATCAGTAGTCTCTACGAAGTGCTTCAGCATCTACCCGTTAACCATGAACGGTTATCTGATTTCAACCAGGGTCATACTGGATTTTCTGCTTTTTATGTGTGTCTTGATCCTTGGCTGAAAAAGTAGAGCCTCTTCTGTAAGTAAACTCTGTACATGGCATAGCTCTCTTTTCTGAAGTATGCGTCTCTGGAGTCGGACTACAGAAGGTGTCTATATGTGTAAGCATTACACCATCCGACTCTCTACGCTGAATAGACTGTATGATCTGTGTAATGAATTCAATGGATTCTCGTGTTGTAATATGTGTTCTTTCAATCTGCGGCACAGAGATATCTACTGCAGGTGACTGCTCATCTGAGTCTGATATGAAATCTGTCTCTGTATGTGAATAATCATCTGAAGAACTAGGTACCAAATGATCTACCCTATCCTCGTGTAGGATATCTTGGGTATCAAAATAAATGCTCTCAAGATCAGGAGACTGTGTCTCATCTGTGTTCTGGCAATCTTCCGCAAGACTGGTGTCCTCTGAAGTAAATGACAATACTGATCTAGGACTGCTACATTCTCTCTCCATCTCAATGTGTATCTCTCCGTTGTCTGTGCGGAATGATACTCTCCCAGCATCATAGTCAAAGAGTGCTCTTGCTGTCTGCAAAAAGGGTCTCCCGAGAATGATTGGAGCAAGGTGTAACTGTGCAGGGCATGTCATGTCTAGGACCGTAAAATCCACGGGAAACTGCGAGCCCTGAATGGTCATGATAATGTTCCTTAGTATGCCTCTAGGTCTCTTTATAGATCGATCTACAAATTGGAGTATCTCTCGTGATTTATAGAGAGGACCTAGCTTGAGCTTATCAAGCAAGGAGGATGGAAGTAAATTGATCGAGGAACCATTGTCTAAGAGAGTACGATTGAATGTAGTGTCTTCAATCTAACAGTTGACATAGTGAGCTCCCAAATCTTTCTTTTTCTTAGGTACCTTGTTCCTGATAGCACATGAAGTGGCCTTGGTCAAAATATGCTTCTCAACTCGTGATCTTTTCTTCCTACGTGTAGTACATTTGTTCCTCAACTGATTTTTGAGCGTAGGAAAATGATCCAAGGCATCATGCAGTGGAATCTTCAGAAAGATGTGATCTTTGAGTAACTTTTCAATCTGTGGAGATTCGAGATTATTTTTGGTCTTTTTCTTTCCTTTTCCAAACAAAGCATCGGGAAAAGGAATAAAGTCAGGAGTCAGAAAATCAAAAGTTTTATTCAACTCAGAATCAGCATTTACATCGAGAGTCTCAGAATTATTTACAAAACTCTCTAAAACAGGGGAAGAAATGTTTTTGTCCGGGCTCTCTGCCTGATCTGGCGTAATATCATCGTCTGAGTCGCCAGTATCCATATCTGATGAGTTGGCATTACTCCCGTCTCTCGATTCTGCGTACTGGTCCTCATCCTCTTGCGGTTTCTCCTCCTCGGCATCAGGATCATGCCCGTGCTCCTCTGGTGACCTCTCCTCTTCTCCAGCAGGTGCTTGTGGTGATCTACCGCTCCTGAGACGAATGAAGTTAGATAAAAATTCAGGAAACGAGATCTTACCTGTAGTATCTACCTGCTCTGGATGCCTCCTCTTGTTATTCGGGTTCATCTGAGGCTGGCCTGGGATAGTGGTCTTTGGCACGGTTAACTCGTCCAGACGACGGTTAACCTGCTCCATCTCAGTCTTGTGCGTGATCTGGAGCGTACTGAGCATATCCATGATTTGGTTGAGCGCCTGGGCCTATGAAGACATCTCCGGTTCGGTGTGGTAGCCCTGGATTGCTCCTCTCTCCTACCTTGGCGGGAAATGCTGAGAGGTGGAAGGCTGGGAGTAGCGTTGAGGTGTGGAGGAAGACTGTTGTGGCTGCTGAAAAGAATAACTCGGTGAAAACTGGGCAGGGTGCTGATATGAAGGCTGCGGTCTCTGATGGTAGACATTCGGATGAGACTGATGCGGCGTGAAGCTTTGGCGGTGCGGAAATTATGGACGTCCATGCTGCGGATGATCGTACGGCTGCTG